>OY992876.1:373899198-374589198 GCA_963921405.1 Cepaea hortensis | reverse complement strand
ACGTATATGAATAAACTAGACAATGTGACACAACCCACTTCACGTATATAAATAAACTAGACAATGTGACACAACCAACTTCATGTATATAAATAAACTAGACAATGTGACACAACCCACTTCAACAATAAATAAATTAGACAATGTAACACAACCCAGCTGGCCACTGCCATTGAGTCACTTCACGTATACAAATAAATTAGACAATGTAACACAACCCACCTGGCCACTGCCATTGAGTTTATTAGTCAGCTTGATCTTTCCAAAGTTAACAGCCTCCTTCATCCAGTGAGCACCAAAGTTTGGGCTGTCGGGGTGGATGTACGGGCAGCTGGGAGCTGCCGGCTCGGCTTTGCCTCCTGGGATCCAATCCCCGTTGACGTACTTCCATCTGAGGAAACAACATGTCAAACTTGTAGAGTGGACACACAGAGATCCAATTCCCTTTGACATACTTCCATCCGAGGAAACAACATGTCACATTTGTTGAGTGGACAGATAAACATTCAACCGCCGTTGACATACTTCCATCTCAGGAACAACATGTCAAACTTTTTGAGTGGAAACGCAGAGATTCAGTCGCCGTTGACATACTTCCATCTGAAGAAACATGTCAAACTTGTTAAGTGGAAACACGGAGATTCATTCGCCGTTGACATACTTCCATCTTAGGAAACAACATGTCAAACTCGTAGAGTGGACACACAGAGACTAAGGGGATAGAATTCGTTTTTGCGTGTCGTCAGGATGTTACGATCAACCCCACCCCAGTTGATTTTCTGAGCAATTTCACTTGCAATAGTTTGGCAAAGCTTTCCGAACGAGAAGACACCGTGAAAGTCCAACCGACAGGTGTTGGAGATTAGCCCTGTACCCCGAGTAGAACAAGCCGTGCACAGGCGGCAGTTCGGGAAATGGAAATTATCTTATGTGTGCGTCTGTGGCTTAGGTGATAGTGACATACGGGGTCCAGGGTTCGACATCAGTCGCGATCGATTTGCAAGCAGACCGTTTTGCGTTGATTTCGATGGTATAAGACGTCGGCCGTTCAGAAAGCTATGGTAGACTACTGAACGTAAACAAACATAGTCAATCACAAACAAACAATATATTTTGGGATTGACTGCAAATTTTTTTTAAAAGCAGCCAACTTATGTAATAAGTCACTTTCTTTAAATGTCAGAAAGAAGGTATTGAACTGTAATTTCAAACCTGTTCTGCGTACGACAGTGAATCATGGGATGTGAACGACAACAATTAGATGATATGGAATAGAGAGAAAAAGCAGCGGCTGCAGCAGGATATAACAATATGAAATGGAAACAAATAGGTATTTTAAATTCCTGCGAGAAAAAAAACGAACTAAACATTAACAAACGTTGCACATACCTTACAAGGAGATCCACGTGTCGCGAAATACAGGTGAAAAATCCGAAATCAGAAGCACTCAATAAATATAATAAAAATGAATAATAAAATAAGATAAAAAACACAAGAACGCATACAATAGACACACAGACGTTTCGATTCTAAGAATCTTTGTCAATGACAACACAGATAAACAACGACAGAAACACAAGCACACGACCTATCACTATGATGCACAACCTGATATTAAACTTGATATTTAGGTAAATATCAGGTTGTGCATCATAGTGATAGGTCGTGTGCTTGTGTTTCTGTCGTTGTTTATCTGTGTTGTCATTGACAAAGATTCTTAGAATCGAAACGTCTGTGTGTCTATTGTATGCGTTCTTGTGTTTTTTATCTTATTTTATTATTCATTTTTATTATATTTATTGAGTGCTTCTGATTTCGGATTTTTCACCTGTATTTCGCGACACGTGGATCTCCTTGTAAGGTATGTGCAACGTTTGTTAATGTTTAGTTCGTTTTTTTTCTCGCAGGAATTTAAAATACCTATTTGTTTCCATTTCATATTGACAACAATTAGGAAGCGCTTGGAAGCAACAAAGATGTGGTTTCTGGGACGAACGTTGCGAATATTTCTGACTGAAGTAGAAACAAACTAGCGCGTAGAAGAAGCTAATGGAAGTGGAAGAATGCATACACTATCAGAAAGAGGTGGTCACGTGATGCACAGAAAGTCACTGGGATACCTCGTGATGACTTGAAGGATCAGCGGTAGAAAGGGCTGAAGCAGTGAGGGATAGATGGTGTTGGATGGCCTGGTACGGTGGCAGGAATGAATATCATCAATGGAATATCAACAATGGAATATCCTATCGTCTATGGAATATCATCAATGGAATACCATCAAAGGAATATCATCAATGGGATAGCGTAAGTGGAATATCATGGACGGAATAACATCAATGAATTATCATCAATGGAATATCGTCATTGGAATATCATCAATGGAATGTCATCTATGGAATACCATCAATGGAATGTCATCTATGGAATATCATCAATGGAATATCATCAACGGAATATCATCAATGGAATATCGTCAATGGAATATCGCCAACAGGATATCATCAATGGAATATCATCTATGGGAATATTGTCAATAGAATATGATAAATGGAATTGATTCACAACAATAAGGACCCAGATGTCGTGGATCGAGTACCTCGCCTTCTCAGATATGGGCCAAAAACAAGAAGCTCTGTTGTGTACGTGAAACATCCCACGGCACTTGGAAATCGCCAAGAGTAGGCTGAGAAAACACTAACAGGCAAACCTTACACAAATGCGTGCTAAACTAGAACATACTGACTTGTGAAACGTATATCTATGCATGACTCACTGCCCTCTAAGAAGGAACAACGAAGAAAGTGCGCTTTCTTGGCGGGTAATAAATTCAAATAGAAATCAGACATTGCATCGACGTATAGTCAATATATCACTTCTTAGCAAGCACATACTGTTTATTTGCAACCGCGTTTTGCGTCACCCATGTGTTACCTGACCCCTCAGGGGCAACACGGAACAGCACCACTGTAACCTAACATGCATGTCGTAAAAGGTGGATACGAAGGGTGTGGCTTGGGGTTGACTACCCCATCCTGTAGAAATCCTTAGCCGCAACATCCAGCCAATCACGAACAAGTCTAAAGATAAGAAATAAAGAAAAACCCTGGCAACTATGAGGAACGGGTTGCTCTGCTCATAAAGGACGTATGAAGCCATGCAGAGAAAGCCGCAAGATTGCCGACTTACTTCATTCGCTTAGGAAAATATCTACAATTGGCATCTAGGATGTTAGAACTATGTAAGAGCTGGGAAATACCGCACATGTGGTAGATGACATGACATATTATAGGATTTGCGCTTTCTAATTATGTACACACACAAAAAGATGAACGGAGCAGGCAAAAAGTTTCTAAACACTGGCGAAACAGTGCTGATCTTAGGCCAGAAGGATAGAAATTCCCTCAAAGCGAAGATATGGCCCTAATTATATCTAAAGAGGCAGAAAAATCACTAATATAGTGAGAAGCAGTGAGTTCTAGAAACAACACAAGATTTAGAACCGCAAACACACACACATTAAACGTGAACCTGATTCAGTGTTACATACCAACACATGACATAGATGAAGAATTAAGTAAGCATTTTACAAGAAACTTCAAAGAACTATAGGTAATCTAAGACATGGCAATGCCAACATTTGTTTACCAATTTCACATTCCGGCTGACATGAATGCTAAGGTGGGATCAGATAGCACGGGTTATAAATAAATCATTGGGAAATATGGACTTAGGGGTAGGAATAAACATGGAGGATTATTCACCAATGTTTGCGCAGTGAATTAATAATTCATTCCGGAAGAGTTTTTCCACAAACAAGAATATATAATACCTGAACACAAGACAGAAACTCAAATGTATAACATCTGTGTTAACAAGAAATGTATAAGGGTCATTCCATTGAAACCCGTTCCAATGGCTTTATTACAAAAGCATGAAGGAAACATTAGGTGTGTTAGAATTAAACAAAGCATTCATTTTGAATGAATTATGCACCATGGATTGGTCAGAAGAGGTCGCCGTAAGCATTCAGGCAATTGCTTAGGTAGGCGGCAAATGCCATCCGCAAAAAAAGGATTGTGGTTGCTCACTGAACCAAGTGTTTACCGCGTTCATTACGTCTGCATCTGTGTGAAATCGTTGCCCCTTAAGAGATTTTTTTTAAAGAGGTCAGAACAAATGAAAATCACAGGGTGACAAATCAGGACTATAGGCTGGATGTTGCAGAATTGCTCACTTCTTCCTTGCTAATGCTTCCTGCACAATCTTTGCGACATGCGGACGAGCATTATCGTACAACAAAATCACACCGCAAGAAAGCATGCCGGGTCGTTTATTCTTGATGGCTTTTTGCAGCTTGTCTAGTGGTTGCAAGTAGTGGGTAGAGCTGATGTTGACACCAGATTCTTTAAAGTCGGCCAACAATAGCCCTTCATGGCCAAAAAATGCGCTCAGCATAACCTTACCAGCGGAAACCTGTAGCTTGAATTTTTTGGCTGTTGGTGATCCAGCATGCTTCCATTGCATGCTCTCTCTCTCTTTTGCTGCTCGGTTCAAAGTGGTGACATCATGATTCATCGCATGCCACTATGCGGAAGAGAAATGCATCACCCTCCACTCTGTAACTCAGCGAGCGGTTCAAACACCATCCTATGCGTTCCACTATTTGGTGGTCGGTCAACATCCGTGGTACCCACTGTGAACACACCTTCCGATATTGCAGTTTCTTACGACCGACCTTTTAAATTGTCCCAATTGACACGTCAAATTATGTCTCTAGTGAACGTATGCTTCGACAACGGTTCTTCTGTACTGCTGCATCAATTTTGGCGATTGTTTTTTCTGCAGCAACAATATGCGCTTGACCCGGCCGTCGAAGATCTGTCGTGAACTGACGTCCTTTCCGAAACATTCGTGCCCAGTCTGTCACCGTTGTCTTCGACACACATTTGTTACCGTACGCTGCCTGCATTCTTCAATGAATGTCCACTGGTCGACATCCTTCAAATGAAATAAACTGAATCACCGCTCTTTGAGCTTCTTTTGACGGATTTTGGATCAACCCGGGAATTTTCTCAACGGTCAGAAACAGAACCTATGCATCATGGGACGATAAGTACTTGCTCTTGTATTCATTGGTCAGTACTTATCATATGACTATGACATGATCATGTTCAACGTACGCAATTACGCGCGGTGCGGCACGAACGGATTTCAAATGAACGCTCCTAATATGTCATCTCTAAATGACGTAACAGTTTGTAGATATGCAGATGTACATTCAGATCACCACCTGCTCAAGAAAATTAAGCTGAAATTAAAAACGTACATAGTATCAATAAACGTGGAAACCAATACTATGTAGGACAACCTAGGAATTAAGAAACTAAAGAACTCTTTGTTAGAGTCTATAATAAATAGAAGATTTTTCAACAGTAAATGTACGGGGTGAGCACGGAAGACTCTTGGCAGCAGGTTGGAAGCTTTTGGAAGGAATCATATATAGAAGTTACTGGACAAAAGGAACGAAACCATAAAGCATGGGTATCGCAGGGTTGTCTTAAGAAAGTATTTTTAAAAAAGGAACAATTTAACAAGCAGATTTAAATAAATTCGAAATCAGAGCTGCTAGTCAGACCAGAGAAAATATACACAGAAGCAAATAAAGAAATTAGGAAGCGGAAAAAAGATATGTATATGGCATTACACAAGAGACAGAACAAGCAGCAGAGAAATTAAACTTCAAGGACCTTTACCGAGCCACAAAGAAAATACTGAGAACATATAATCGACCTATCAACAATAGTAATGAGAAAGTTCTCGCCGACATTTCTTTTCTTTTTTTTTTTTTTTTTTTTGAATATCCTATTTACATGATATCGCTGTCAACACCAGTATTTTACTGCTGTTTTCGATGTATTGGCAAGTTTACGTTCAGTAGTTTGCCATTGCTTTCTGAACGACTGTCTCCCATACCAACACGTTAAACCTCAGCACGACACGGTCTGACACAAATCGTTCGCAGCTGTGTTTCGAACGCAGGTAAGCGGGCTCACGAATCGCGTCCGCAAGTGCTTAGTCACGGAGACCGGCATCACCGACATTAAAGATCCGAAAAACAGATGGCCGAATACTTTGAGGATCTTCTGAGTAGGCCAGTACTAAATTAACCTCCCGACATCCAGCCTGGATGAAGTGGGTCTGGATTTTAGCTGTGTGGAACCATGTAAAGAAGACATTAGAACAGCTATCAAACGTTTGAAAGCTGAGAAAGCTGCTGGTCAAAACAATGTCCCAGCATCAGCGAATGAAGCCAATATAAACTTAAATTGAACTACTTCACGAATGATAAAGCAGAGTCTGTGGAACGAAGAAATACCAGCAGAATGGACCGAAGGATCTCTACCGAAGCTGCCAAAGACGGGACCTGCAGAACTACAAAAATTATGCATGGATAATGGTATTATCACTGGCTCTGTTGCGAAGGGGTTAAATATTTTGTCTTGTATCGCTCTGAAAGACTGCGGTTTGCCCATATTTGGTCTTTACTGTTGTCTGTCACTTTCCCGCACACGTGTGACATTCCCTTCAGCATGCCTCTTAAATTAACCAAAGTATTCAACTTGTCTCTATGTTATCACTATCGTCAGCTCTCTTGTCATTTCCAGATTTTCAAATACTAGTATATATTTTTGTTATCTTTTTCCCTCTACCAAAACTATAAACTTTTACCAGCACATTTCTACAGCCTCAATATTATGTTCTAATTGCTTGTTCTTTGCCCAATAGATTTAAGTACAAGGCATAGGTCATATCGCCAATAATTGAGCAATTATAGCGCCGTGAAATGGCCGGACGATACATTTCAAAATATAAACAATAAAAAGTCTTAAAATAAAATGTTCTTTTTGAAAATGAAACAAAGCAGTCAAATAATCTCATCACTTCCGTCAAATAATTTGTCAATTTGGTTTCCCACAAAACTATTTTATACTTCCACTTTATTTATTTATGAAAAAAGTTTCTCCTTGCATTCCTAAGTACACAGTTCGTAATCCCGCATACCGCGTTCGAAGCACAGCTGCGGGCGATTTGACAGCAGAACGTCTTGCGTTGGTTTTTTTTTTTTTAAATATAGAATAGTATGGGTATGTCGTTCAGATAGTAATGACAAACTACTGAACGTAAACTTGCCAAGAGATCACATGCAGCCAAAAATGTTGGGGTTGATTGCGACATCCTGTAAATGATATGCATCATGCATGTTAATGGTATTATCAGTTTCGGGAAAAATATTAAGAAGGCTCATTCTCAAGAGACTAAGACATCCATTGACGAACAACAGAGATATGAAAAGGCAGGATTTCGACCACACAGATCCTGCAGTGACGATATTGTCACATTACGCGCAATAATAGAGCAAAGCATTGAATTGCATTCGCCATTTTATATTTGATTTGAGTACAACGACAAGGCCTTTCGCAGCATTGACAGGGAAGCTGTTTAGAAATTGTTGAAGCACTGCGGGATCGCATAGAAAATCATGAACTTAATAAGGGCAACACGCGAAGACACGAGGTGCAAAGTTATTAATTAGGGAATACTAACGGATACATTTAAAATAAACACAGGGGTGAAACAGGAATGCCATTTGTTGCCACTTGTATTGTTCTCACTAACAACAGGCCATATTAAGAAAACAACAATAACTACAGTTAGAAATGAAATTCAATGGAATCTAACAGAGCAGCTGGATTATCTGGGTTTCACTGATGACGTTGCTCTCCTATCCCACGCACAATCAGAGGCAAGATTAACTAAACAAACTTGATGGAAGTCACAACAGTTATGTCTAAAATTTCCTAGGAAAAGGACAAACAAAATGAGAATTAACTAAACAAACTTGATGGAAGGTCACAACAGTTATGTCTAAAATTTCCTAGGAAAAGGACAAAGAAAATGAGAATTAACTAAACAAACTTAATGGAAGTCACAACAGTTATGTCTAAAATTTCCTAGGAAAAGGACAAAGAAAATGAGAATTAACTAAACACACTTGATGGTAAGTCACAACAGTTATGTCTAAAATTTCCTAGGAAAAGGACAAAGAAAATGAGAATTAACTAAACAAACTTGATGGAAGGTCACAACAGTTATGTCTAAAATTTCCTAGGAAAAGGACAAAGAAAATGAGAATTAACTAAACAAACTTGATGGAAGGTCACAACAGTTATGTCTAAAATTTCCTAGGAAAAGGACAAAGAAAATGAGAATTAACTAAACAAACTTGATGGAAGGTCACAACAGTTATGTCTAAAATTTCCTAGGAAAAGGACAAAGAAAATGAGAATTAACTAAACAAACTTGATGGAAGGTCACAACAGTTATGTCTAAAATTTCCTAGGAAAAGGACAAAGAAAATGAGAATTAACTAAACAAACTTGATGGAAGTCACAACAGTTATGTCTAAAATTTCCTAGGAAAAGGACAAAGAAAATGAGAATTAACTAAACAAACTTGATGGAAGGTCACAACAGTTATGTCTAAAATTTCCTAGGAAAAGGACAAAGAAAATGAGAATTAACTAATCAAACTTGATGGAAGGTCACAACAGTTATGTCTAAAATTTCCTAGGAAAAGGACAAAGAAAATGAGAATTAACTAAACACACTTGATGGTAAGTCACAACAGTTATGTCTAAAATTTCCTAGGAAAAGGACAAAGAAAATGAGAATTAACTAAACAAACTTGATGGAAGGTCACAACAGTTATGTCTAAAATTTCCTAGGAAAAGGACAAAGAAAATGAGAATTAACCAAAACAATTTATTTGTTTGCGTTCGCTTGCTTTGAACTCTAGCGTAGTCCATACACGGGCTACTACTTCTATAGTATGTCCCAAAAAGAATGCCTTCATTCACGATCAATTATTTTGAAAACTGTCTGTTGCATCGTTATGAAATTTTTCCAGCCGTCTTATATTTACCTTCACCCAAGGAATATGTCTTTGATAGATCCAAAAACAACTTACATCATCGAAAGCGGCGACATTCCTTTGATGTTTTGCTGAACAACTAGTGATTTCTCGCTAACAAATTTATGTTTACAGTAATGGGAGACCCACCAATTCAGATGACACACAAAGGCGTATCCGGATTCGTATGGGAGTGGGTGCAATGAAAGAAGTAGCTTAAAATCGACAAGGTCGGCTGCATTGCACCGGGTTTTTATCCCATATGGCCCAGTTTCTTTCCGCAGCGCGGAAAGCGTCGCACAAAGCACGAACTCCGTAGCTCCAGCGACGACCCTCTGGAGTCTAAAAAAAATGCACTCGTGAAATAAAGGACGCGGCCCTAATATATATTTGATGACTCGGAGCCCGAGTCAGACGGCTTGACCACTTCACCACGGAGAATCCCGAGAGGGGTGCAATACGTAATATTAGTAAAGACAGAGAATTTACAGAGGCACGGGGTAAATAATTTGTAAATTAACAGGAAAGTAGAAGGAATATATTTCTTACCTTATTTTTCATTTCCTTCTTGTTTCTTCAGCTGCTGGTTAATAAAGTGCACACAAGTATTCATGTTAGCTTTTTATATTGAGTTCGTGAAAGCTTCCAAATAGCTGTGCGTTAATGTGCGTATGGAGTGACCAGAAATGATACCGCAATTTAGTCATCATGTTTCCATTTTTAAGGATCTGTTCAGCTGTCTGTGTAGTTTGTTCACACGTACACATGGGTGACAGACCCGCTTTGAGTCTTCGTGTAAGACTGTCTACTCTGCTGTTTACCGTTCAGAGACGGAACATGATTACTTGTTTTGCACTATGAAAATAGTTGTCAGTGTCTCTGTAGTGGGCTTTCTTCTTAACGACCAAGATGTTGGTCCTCTTTTCATTGAAGTTTATAGATTGATTCGTATGCACGTGTGTTGTCCCCTAATTTGACAACATGTTTGCTCTCACATTTCTTGTTATGCCACAATATGTTAGTTTCCACCGCAATATTACTCTTCTGTTGGTATTCAATGCGTTTAGTGTGTGTGTGTGTGTGTGTGTGTGTGTGTGTGTGCGTGCGTGCGTGCTTGCGTGCGTGCGTGCGTGTGTGTGTGTGTGTGTGTTTCAATACAGTTGTTTGTCACCGCTGAGTGTTTGCGGAATTGAAAATTCATGACTGTGGAATACAAACTGTTGCCATTGACATTATGCTGATGCTGTAATATTTAGGGCCTGCAATTCGTCTGAATAGATGGAGCAAAATATCCCAGTAAGTGTGTACGTAGATTAAGGTCTGCGATCTGCTCAGACCTTAATCTGTGTCGGACGATTCCAGTAGGTTGATGATTGCTCTCGGTTGCATAAAATTCAATCAATCCTTTCTCCAATAGTCCTCTTCCTCTTTCAACACATGGTCCTCAAATTTTTTCCAGTAACTTTTATCAATATTTAATAGCGCGGACTGGTTGATAGACAGACAGACAGACAGACAGACAGACAGACAGACAGACAGACAGACAGACAGACAGACAGACAGACAGACAGACAGACAGACAGACAGACAGACAGACAGACAGACAGACAGACAGACAGACAGACAGACAGACAGACAGACAGACAGACAGACAGACAGACAGACAGACAGACAGACAGACAGACAGACAGACAGACAGACAGACAGACAGACAGACAGACAGACAGACAGACAGACAGACAGACAGACAGACAGACAGACAGACAGACAGACAGACAGACAGACAGACAGACAGACAGACAGACAGACAGACAGACAGACAGACAGACAGACAGACAGACAGACAGACAGACAGACAGACAGACAGACAGACAGACAGACAGACAGACAGACAGACAGACAGACAGACAGACAGACAGACAGACAGACAGACAGACAGACAGACAGACAGACAGACAGACAGACAGACAGACAGACAGACAGACAGACAGACAGACAGACAGACAGGCAGGCAAGCAGGCAGGCAGGCAGGCAGGCAGGCAGAACGAGTGAGCGAGAGAGATTGGCAGACCATACTTTACCTGTGGGAATCTACTTGAACGAAGTCCAGTAACAATGTGTACATTGCATTTGGGTCAAGGCCGGTAACGCTTGCTCGAAACACTGGAAACATTCGCCTGTAAAATAATTAAAAGTAAAATCAGCGCTGTTATACTTTTTTTCCGCATAATCTTTACAGGACATTGCTGTCAACACCAGCATGTTACCGCTGTCGTTGATTTCTTGGCAAGATTACGCTCAGTAGTTTGCCATTGCTTTCTGAGCGGCCGGCTCACTTATCCCGTAAGTTACCAACGCGGCGAGAACTGCTTCCGATTCTTGCGCGATGCGTTACCTTACGTGGATAAACGGGAATTCGGAGAAAGTCGTTTAAAACCTCGGCCAGGGAGACCGGCACTGTTATACTGAGGGGCTTCAAATCAAAACCTTAAAAGTGTGACAGAAGTTACAATAGCCATGCCATTGTCTTGTAACCTGTCAATATTGTTGTTACGGATGTCAAGAGGCTTAAGCACGTGACATCAATGTGCAGACGAACAAGGTGACGTCATAAGGTTAGTTTAAAGATGACTGTCCCACTTTTCACATACACCAATGACGAGCAGAGGAGTTATGTTATCCGTTTAACCAGTGAAGGGATGAAATCTATAGAAACTCGGGCGAATGAAGGTCCAGTATAGTATGGATGCCTGTCAGTCCAGCAAGTGTATGAGTGGAGTAGAAGTTTCACAACTTTTCGATCCGATGAAGACGTACAGCAAGTGGTGCATGATTAGTTACATACGCGACCAAGAGAATTTATTTCTACGGAAATCGAAACACTTTATCGGCGCTGGAGGACTTGCTATGAACGCAGTGGTGAATACATCGAAAAATGATACATTTGTTTTGTATTTTTTCAGAATAACACACAAACACACACACACACACGCACGCACACACACGCACACACGCACGCACACACACAATATGTAAGGGTTTGATTTGAAGCCTCCTCGTAATAGTTGCATGTTATTTACAGCCACTTGCAATCAACCCCAGTGTTAAATAGCTGTTGTGATTTACTAGGCAATGTTAGTTCAGTTATTCTTTTATACCACTATTTTTTTTTTTCTCAGTCACCTCAATGGATTCCCAACAATTATATTTCTGTGTATTATGTTTATCACATAGAAGCTGACCAATCATTTTTTTTTTTTTTTTTTTTTGCATATCCCTTACAGGACGTTGTAGTCAGTATCAGTATTTTTCAGCTGGTGTTGATGTACTAGGCAAGATTACGCTCAGTAGTTTGCCAATGCTTCTGAGCGGCCGGCTTACATACCCCTAAGTTACCAACGCGGCGAGAACTACTACCAATTCTCGCGTAGGTTGCGTTACTCACTAGAATATACGGGATTACGGAGAAAGACGTTAAACCCTAGGCCAGGGAGACCAATAATTACGTGCTTTAAATGTTTGTTAATATATTGGACACCGCATTACAGTCAGGTGTGTTTGTGTCTTTGTTATTTGACCGTAGGTTGGTTTATTTACAATTCTGTAATATATGGTGCTATTTCCAATTTATATACTATTCTGTCCATATTCCATAGTTGTGGGTACATGTGGATGGCTAACGATACCTGTTTTTAGGGATGGCGAGTTGGCCTTTCGTCAAAGTACACGTGTTCCTGAGCTAGGCGTCGTCGTTATTTGGAAGTGACCGGCTCGAATCCCAGTTGGGTACCTGTAGCTTTCAACTGTTATGTTGTCTAGTGTGTTCTAATCCCTAAGATCTTCTCTAATCCCTATCTCTTTCTTACACTTCTGTAAGAGCCAATCAATACTTGTTAAATGTTTTGTCTTAGTGGCCTCACAGGTTCCCAACAATTTCTAGGAAATGTGATTAGAAATCAAAAGAAATTAAACTTAACAACAATAAGAAAGAGACAGACAGCTTTCTTTGGAGAAAGAGATTAGAAGAGAGGCATTGGGGAACATCGTGGCGACTGGGAAGATCGAGAGGAAGGGAGGCAGAGGCCGACCAAGAGAAATGATGCTGGGTGGATTGAGACGGTGGCATGGAGGAATACCATCAGCAGTGTTGATCCAGAACACCAAAGACCGAGATTTGTGGAGAGCCATGAACGCCTACGTCAGCTGGCATAGCAATTGATGATGATGATGAACGTTAAATTAATACCGGTGGAGAGAACTAGACAAATGCCAGTGATTCAGGGGGGGGGGGTGAATAAAAGACGCTGGTACTATGTAGGACATACAGTGGGGACAACAGAATAGGAGGTCCGTTTAGGCTAAGGAAACAGATTACAGATCAAATGAACAGATGGGCTGAATACTTTGAGGAACTACCGAATACCAGTCTCAAAGATCCCCTAGATATCCAGCGTGGAGAGGTGAGGCTGAATCCCTACTGTGAGAAATCAGCTAAATAAGAAATTAGAAAAGCTATCAGACTTCAATAACCAGTTCTCTACCATAGATCCTTCAATAACCAGTTCTCTACCACAGCTCCTTCAATAATTAGCTTTCTACCACAGCTCCTTCAATAACCTGCCCTCTACCACAAGTCGTTCAATAACCAGCTCTTTACCACAGTTCCTTCAATAACCAGCTCTCCACCACAGTTCCTTCAATAACCTGCTATCACAAGTCGTTCGTTAACCAGCTCTCTACCATATCACCTTCAATAACCAGCTCTCTACCACAGCTCCTTCAATAACCAGATATTTACCAAAGCTCTTTCAATAACCAACTCTCTACCACAGCGCCGTCAATAACCACTTCTTTACCACAGCGCTTTCAATAACCAGCTATCTACCACAGCTCCTTCAATAACCAGCTCTCTACGACATCCTCTTCAATAACCAGCTCTCTACAAGTCGTTCAATAACCAGATCTCTATCACAGCCTCTTCAATAACCAGCTCTGTACCACGGCCCCTTCATTAACCAGCTCTCTACCACAAGTCGTTCAATAACCAGCTCTCTACCACAGCTCCGTCAATAACCAACTCTCTACCACAACTCCTTCAATAACCAACTCTCTACCACAAGTCGTTCGTTAACCAGCTCTCTACCATATCACCTTCAATAACCAGCTCTCTACCACAACTCCTTCAATAACCAACTCTCTACCACAGCTCTTTCAATAACCAGCCTCCTACCACAGTTGTCTCCTATACAAGGCAAGTTATCTGACCTGTTTACCATTGACACAGCGTTGGAGAGAACGCTGGTGATGGAGAGAGAACGTCTGGTTCATATATCTCTGACCGAACGGCACACGAGCACTGATATGGTCAGTATTTATGTCGCACATCATTACCACAGCGATGGCATTGTGGTGAGTGGACCTGATTGTCAAGTGATCATAGTTCATTCCTCTTTCTAGAAAGAGCGTCCATGCCCGGTATCCACACTATACTAATGAAGAGTCAGATTCGCTGGGCTGGTCACTTAGGTAGCATGCCAGATCACAGGCTCCCTAAACGATTTTTTTACGGTGAGCTGCGTTGTGGTAAACGCTCCTAAGGCAGCGTAGAGAGACCCAAGGGACCTACCTTGGAGGAGTGCCTAGAATCGATAACATTGCAGACAATTAGAAAGAAACTCGGGCGCAAGGAATTCAGAATGCGCTAGAGAGAAAAATAAAAGAAGAAGCCCAGGAGGCTCAGTGGGCACCCGATAAAATACCCAGATACACACTATCACTGTGAGTCCGGCTTCGAGCACTATATAGAGGACGGAGAGATCATCTTGTGGTTGTCCACTGAAGAAGACTGCGAAAGGAAACATAAACTATTTATCGAAATAGAAAGAAAAAAAACAGGCGCAAGGAGGAAAATGACAACATCGAAAAGTTTCTACGGACAATACACAAAAAGGGAGGCAAACAGACCTAATAAAAAGTCTTTGTAAGGATCTCGACCAGCCAGGCCAGGCCAGACGAGCCATGAGCCTGCACCAACACAGAAAACCACAAGAGGAGACGGGCACAAAGGATAACCGCCGACCAATCCCCCAGATGATGTCACAGACACAAAAGTCGATATAACCAGTCCGGGTCAGGACCAACTCGTAAGAGCGCACAAGAATAAACCCACAAAAACCACGGACCTCAACAATAACCACAGCTGAAAGAAGCAGGTTGAACGAGGCCGAATTTGGAATTTTGTTTTTTCAAATCAAGTCAAGACACTTGAGTTCAAAGCGAGCGAGCGCAAAATAAAAAATTTAAAATTTAACAAAAAAAATTAATAAACTGAATTCAATATGAAACAGATACAATATGAATATAAATACAACTAAACCTGGAGTAATGCAGGTTAGCAGATCTCCTGGTCCACTGAATGTACAGATAAATAGCACACCTCTGAAACAAGTTAAAGAATTCAAATATGTTAGAAGCTTGACTACAGAAGATAGCAGAATATACAGAGAAATTGAAATCAGATGTCACAAAGCAAGTGTGTTCATATATCAGCTATTACCAGGTTTAAACATCTAAGTATACCCACATATTCACGGCAAGTCTATGTTACCAACGTCAAACTAGGACATTATCCAAATCATGCCAGATGAGATGCTTGAGGACAGCTGTCACCTTAACAATTCGAGACCGAGAAAGACATGATGTTAGCAGACATACAGTGGGATCAACACGTTGTCCCACATAAATTGAAAGACAGTAGATCAAATGGTTCGGTCATCTCATTAGAAGGCAACACAATCAACTAGCAGCATTGGCAGTGATCACTCAAAGAAGATCTGATACGAGAGGATGAGGATGCCGAGAAGAAAATGGAGTGGCGCCATCAAATATATTATACTGCACAATGTCACGGAATGACACTATCCAGTGCCACCCATCGGGCGCTGGAACGTCAACTAAACATCTCCAGCACGTTTGACGGCAAACGTGGAAGATGATTGGGATGATGATGACGGATAGTTTTGGGGATCTGTTCAATGACTTAGGAATGCAAGGAGAAACTTTTTTCATAAATAAATAAAGTGGAAGTATAAAATAGTTTTGTGGGAAACCAAATTGACAAATTATTTGACGGAAGTGATGAGATTATTTGACTGCTTTGTTTCATTTTCAAAAAGAACATTTTATTTTAAGACTTTTTATTGTTTATATTTTGAAATGTATCGTCCGGCCATTTCACGGCGCTATAATTGCTCACTTATTGGCGATATGACCTATGCCTTGTACTTAAATCTATTGGGCAAAGAACAAGCAATTAGAACATAATATTGAGGCTGTAGAAATGTGCTGGTAAAGGTTTATAGTTTTGGTAGAGGGAAAAAGATAACAAAAATATATACTAGTATTTGAAAATCTGGAAATGACAAGAGAGCTGACGATAGTGATAACATAGAGACAAGTTGAATACTTTGGTTAATTTAAGAGGCATGCTGAAGGGAATGTCACACGTGTGCGGGAAAGTGACAGACAACAGTAAAGACCAAATATGGGCAAACCGCAGTCTTTCAGAGCGATACAAGACAAAATATGGGCGAACTCTACGCCAGTGGTTTAGGAATAATAAGGACACGAATTTGGACTGTGCGCGGATACATGCCCTTGTGAAAAGATTAACAAAAACTGCAACGAATAACGGTGACTACATTGAGAAATATATTTGAAGCACAGACTTAGGGCTACATTTAAATGTGAATTTTATCTGTTTTCTCCCCCATTAAGTGAAATTAAAAATTATGAGGTATTACTTAATTACCTCTCCTCGTATCTGCAATGCCGTCTCTTGAATGAGTTCCACTGTATTTTTTTTTTTTTTTTAGTTCACTCTGTGGTCCATAGAGTTTATCTTCCACTGTTGTTTCTCTAGGCCAGAAGGTTTGCCTAGATATATCGTATTTTGGGCAGTCTTGAAGTATGTGCTCTGCTGTCTGCGGCACCAATCCACATGTGCATATGGCTGACTCATCAATCTTGAGTTGTGTTTACATGTGTCGGTGGGCGACATAATCAATATCACGCCGGTGATCTTTACTTCCTTGAAGTGATTCACTGCCGAAGAATAATATATCCCCAACTGTGACCTTCCATTTGCACAGAAGGACGATATACTAGGGTTATTGTGTTATGTGTTTTGTTTCGTGACATCTTCCGAAATGGCAATGCTCAGTGAATGACACTTTACATTATAATACTTGTTCATTTGATTGTGTGCTGTGTTTGGTCTAAATCTACTGTTTGTTTATCACTGGATCAATTAACATTTCATGGTACCCATTTTAGACTAGGCAGACGTGAGCGCTCACTTCAAAAAAAATATAGGGTGTATTTTTAAAGACTGTGGGGTTTTTAAAACAAATTGCCGTTCCAAGTTTTGTATTCACCCTCTGTGAATTCATGCAACATGAAAGGTAAATACAAAACTTGGAACGACAATATTTTCAATAACCCCATAATCATAAAAAATACACTCTGTATATCCGCCTCAACAAGGATTCGCACACATGATCATCGGGTCGGCAGGCACGCCTGCGAGTCACTGCTGAGATATCGCCACTCCCGCTACCCTGAAATTTAACTATTAATTACCATGTATGGTCGCCTAGCAACGCCTACAGCCAAACCGAACCGGCTGTCTAACGAAGTTCACACACTGTCATGGCATCGCTAGTAGTTGACCTAGGCCATAGCGTGGTTTTAAAACCACCAGAGAAAACAAGTACAGGAGAAAACACAGTGAATCAATATTTAGTTACGTTTTTGGGGTAAACAATGATTTGCGAAGCTAACGGTCATAGACAAACATAACAACGAGAGCATAAACAAACAGCTTTCTAAGCAGTACACTGACCCAGCACGGAAGGGACATAACCATCAAAATCAAGTGCAAAGGGGAACAAACAATGGAAACATTTATTTGACTTGAAAGGACAAAGTGAAGAAGGCAGACGAAGCAAACTAATGTTTACATGGACACAAAAGAGGTTGTATGTCTGTTTATTCCATTTCGACATTGTCCGTTTATTATGTGTGTATGTATATGGGGTTTAAGTGGTTGTAGGAATGGGGTTCGACTTTATTGCAACGAGTTTTATCCAATTTAGCTTAGGTTCTTTCCACACAGAGGCTTACCGAAAGTTGAATTGAACTTATCGCCATTACCCTTTTTGGACACCAGTCACCTCCAAATTGTTATCCTATGTGTGCCTGACTCGGTCACAGGAGTTTTAATCTCAGCCAGGGGTGGACCCTAATAAAACTTCTCTTCTGGGATTGAACTGGGTAGGGGTAACGGTAGAATCGAAACCAAAACCGGAAGTGTCGCAAAGAACACGAACTCCGTAGCTGCAGCGATGAACTCCCCCCCCCCCCCCCACCCCGCAGGACTGGTTTGTAGACATCTCTCTGTTTAAGTAGACCAGTGCCTTTAAACAAGACCATCGCTTGTTAGCAATGTACTAAACACTGAAATTAATCACTGAGGGTGTGATATCCATAGCCTGCGTGTTACTTACATCTGTCGTATACTTTCATGTTGCATATATAGTATACGTTTATTTTATATATGTTGCAAACTTTTATCTTAAATCTGTTGTATACTTTTATGTTACATCTGTTGTATACGTTTATCTTACACTTGTTGTATACGTTTATCTTACATATTTTGAATACGTCTATCTTACATTTGTTGTATACTTTTATCTTATATCTGCTGAAAACTTTTATCTTACATCTGTTATATACTTTTATCTTACTCATGTTGTATACTTGTATCTTACATCTGTTGCATACTTTTATCTTACATCTGTTGTATACTTTTATCTTAAATCTGTTGTATGCTTTTATCTTACGTCTGTTTTATCATTTTATCTTACTCGTGTTGTATACTTTTATCTTACTTCTGTTGTATACTTTTATCTTACATCTGGTGTATACTTTTATTTTACATCTGTTGTATACCTTTATCTTACGTCTATTTTATAATTTTATCTTACATCTGTTGCATACTTTTATCTTACGCCTGTTGTATATTTTTATCTTACATCTGTTGCATACTTTTATCTTACATCTGTTGTATACTTTTATCTTACATCTGTGGCATACTTTTATCTTACATCTGTTATATACTTTCATCTTACTCATGTTGTATACTTTTATCTTACATCTGTTGTATACTTGTATCTTACATATGTTGTATACTTGTATCTTACATCTGTTGTATAATTTTATCTTACATCTGTTGTATACTTTTATCTTACATAAGTTGTATACTTTTATCTTGCTTCTGTTGCATACTTTTATCTCACATCTGTTGTATACTTTTGTCTTACATATGTTGTATACTTTTATATTACATCTGTTGTATACTTTTATCTTACATCTGTTGTATATTTTTGTCTTACATATGTTGTATACTTTTATCTTACGTCTGCTGAATACTTTTATCTTACCAGTGTCGTATACTTTCATCTTACATATGTTGTATACTTTTATCTTACATCTGTTGCATACTTTTATCTTATATCTGTTGTATACTTGTATCTTTCACCTGTTTTATACTTTATGTTACTTCTGTTGTATACTTGTATGTTATATCTGCTGTACACGTTTATCTTACATCTCTTGTATATTTTTATCTCACATCTGTTGCATAATTTTATCTTACATCTGTTGTATACTTGTATCTTACATCTGTTGTGTGCTTTTATCTTACATCTGTTGTATAATTTTATCTTACATCTGTTGTATACTTGTATCTTACATATGTTGTGTGCTTTTATCTTACATCTGTTGTATAATTTTATATTTCATCTGTTGTATAATTTTATCTTACATCTTTTGTATACTTTAATCTTACATTTGTTGTATACTTGTATCTTACATATGTTGTATACTTGTATCTTACATCTGTTGTATACTTTTATCTTACTTCTGTTGTATATTTTTATCTTACATATATTGTATACTTTTATCTTACTTCTGTTGTATATTTTTATCTTACATCTGTTGTATACTTTTATCTTACTTCTGTTGTATATTTTTATCTTACATCTGTTGTACACTTTTATCTTATTCATGTTGTATACTTGTTTGTATCTTACATCTGTTGTATACTTTTATCTTACATCTGTTGTATACTTTTATCTTACTTCTGATGTATATTTTTATCTTACATCTGTTGTATACTTGTATCTTACATATGTTGTGTGCTTTTATCTTACATCTGTTGTCTAATTTTATATTACACCTGTTGTATAATTTTATCTTGCATCTGTTGTATACTTTAATCTTACATTTGTTGTATACTTTTATCTTACATATGTTGTATACTTGTACCTTACATCTGTTGTATACTTTTATCTTACTTCTGTTGTATACATTTATCTTCCATCCATCCATCATGTGCCATGCCGGTAAGCGTGGGCGGTCATGTTCTGCCATCTCACTCGATCACCAGAGTCGTGGATCAGCTCCGTGTTTCTGCCTCGACCATGCCACAAGGTCAAGCTATCCAGGTACTTGCTTCTAGGTCTTCCCCTTGGTCTGTTCCTCTCGATCTTACCAGTTGTCACCAAGTTCTCCAAATCATTTCTTCTCATAACATGCCCAAAAAATTGTGACTGTCTACGTCTAATGTCTCTAATCAGTTTACGATCTTCATTTGTTTCTTGAAGGACTTGTTCATTGGTCTTTCTGGCTGTCCATGGTATTCTTTGCATTTTCCTCAGAGACCATATTTCTACCGCCATCAGATGTTTTTCAGCCTGACTGCTCACTGTCCAAGCTTCACATCCATACAAAAGTACAGGTTCTATGTAGCATCTCAACACTCTTTTTCTCGTTTCAATTGACATCTTTTTATTGGTCAGTATGTTTTTCATCTTGCTAAAGGCTACTTTTGCCACGGCGATTCTTGTTCTAATCTCTTCAAGGCATCTTCCATCAGATGTTATTACTGTTCCGAGATAATTGTACCTATTCACTTGTTGAAGAATATTCCCATTTACTTGTATATTACATTGTGGTATTTCGTTCTTCCTAGTGACGACCAATAATCTGTGTCTTTTTACAATTTAATTCTAACCCTAGTTGTTCACTGTGAGTATCAACCGCATCTACTAAATTTTGCAGGTCCTGTTCATTGTCTGCAATCAAGACTGTATCATCTGCATATCTAATGCTATTGATGCATCGTCCCCCAATGTTGATTCCTTCCATATCTTCAATATTTCTGAAAATACTTTCACTGTACAGGGAAAACAGATCTGGAGACATTACACATCCCTGTCTCACACCTCTCTTAATAGGCTGATATTGGCTTACTTCATTATCGCTTGTTGTTTCCAATATATGTTTTTTACAAGTCTAAGGTCTTTTCCATCAATTTGTAGATCTTCAAGCATCCTTATTATGTTGATATGTCTCACTTTATCGAAAGCCTTTGTGTAGTCAATAAAGCAAAGGTGTAGATCTTTGTTTACTTCTATAGAACGTTCGATTACGGTTCTCAGTATATACACAGCATTTACTGTACCCTTGCCTTCTACAAACCCACATTGTTCTTCTCCTATTTCAGGTTGTATATTCCTCCTAACTCTTTGCATGATAATTCTTAGCAAAATCTTCGTGATGTGACTCATTATACTAATTGTTCGATGTTGATCACATTCCAAGGCTCCTGATTTCTTTGGGATTGCAATAAATACAGAATTACATAACTCCTGAGGTATATTTCCAGTATCATATATTGTATTAAGCAGACTGGTAACTTTAACTATTCCATATTCTTCTAAAGCATTACTCATTTCTGTTGTGACGCTGTCTGAACCGGGGGTCTTGCCAGATTTTATATGGTTAAGAGCATTCTGAACCTCTATCTTCAAAATTGCTGGTCCTTCATTATTATTTCGAACATCATACTGTTCGTCTCTGTTATCGTCATAAAGGTTTCGTCATACATTTATCTTACATCTGTTGTATATTTTTATCTTACATCTGTTGCATACATTTATCTTACATCTGTTGTATACTTTTATTTTACATCTGTTGTATACATTTATCTTACATCTGTTGTATGCTTTTATCTCACTTCTGTTGTATACTTTTATCTTACATCTGTTATATACTTGTATCTTACATCTGTTATATACTTTTGTCTTACATCTGTTGTATACATTTATCTTACATCTGTTGTATGCTTTTATCTCACTTCTGTTGTATATCTTACATCTATTGTATACTTTTACCTTACTTCTGTTGTATACTTTTATCTTACATCTGTTATATACTTTTATCTTACATCTGTTGTATACATTTATCTTACATCTGTTGTGTGCTTTTATCTTACATTTGTTGTATACTTATATCTTATATCTGTTGTATACTTTTATCTTACATCTATTGTATATTTGTATCTTACATCTGTTGTATACTTTTATCCTTTTCCTATTGTATACTTATTTCTTCCTCCTGTTTTATACTTTTATCTTACTCTTGTTGATTACTGTTATCTTAATCCTGTTGTATACTTTTTAATTACTCCTGTTGTATACTTTTTAATTACTCCTGTTGTATACTTTTAACGTCATCCTGTACAAAACCACATGACTTTAATTTGACATTGTGTCTCGTCACTAACATTCCATAGGAAAAACAGTGAAGATCATCCGGGATCGCATTAAAGAGAAGAAACTGAAATTAGGGATACCGACACCCAAACTCCAGAAACTACTACTGCTTTGCACATCCAACATTAAATACAATTCTCTTTAAAGATCCTACCTATTGACGGAGTGGCCATGGGGAGTCCTTTAGGTCTAATTATAGCGAACATCTTTATGGCACACTTCATCATCATCAAGTGCCATGCCGGTTGGCGTAGGCGTTCATGACTCTCCACAGATCTCGATTTTTTGTTTTCTGGATCAACTCTGCTGATGATATTCCTCCATGCCACCGTCCCAATCCATCCAACATCATGTGTCTTGGTCTGCCTCAGCTTCTCTTCCCCTCGATTTTTCTAGTTGTCTCGATGTTCTCCAATGTCTCTCTTCTCATCACATGACCAAAGAAAGCTGTTTGTTTCTTTCTTATTGTTGTATATAATGTTCTAGTTTCATTAGCCTCTTTCAGACAGTTTTTGTTAGCTATTTTAGCAGTATGGCACACTTAGAAGAACAAAAAGCCTCGAATATTAAGGGCCTATTTTTATCGCAGCCGTTATGTAGATGATATATTATATTATTCGTCACAGAGACCAGACAACAAACACAATCGTTCCACTCCACCATGAACCAAGCCAACGAGAACATCTCTTTGTCTATAAACCACGAACACAATGACACCTTATCATTCCTAGACATCCTAATCCGACTTCGAGCTGATGGCACCATCCAACGTGCAGTCTATCGAAAAGAAACATGGACAGGTCAACACATAAATTTTAATTGCTATGCACATATCAAATGTAAGCGAGCCCTGGTAATGACTCTGTGTAATCGATCCAGAAAGAATTGCTCCGATGACGCTCTAAAAGAGGAATTGGACACGTTTAACCAGACTCTACAATCTAATGGATATCCAGCCGAATTCATCAAGCGTCACTGCCAACCACCCAAACCCACCTTCACAGAATCATGGATTCCCAAAATGTAAGAGTTTCTTCAGCTTACCTTTCGATGGGGACGACGTAATGAAACGAATACACGATCGACCTAAAATAGCAGTAAGCCAAACATACTTTGCTGCTGTACCAGAGGTGAGCTATAAAACCACCCCGATACCTACACCACCTGTGAAAGAACCACTATCTCCGTATACCAAATCAAACTGCGTTTATCTATCCCAGTGTGAGTGCCAAGAAAGGTACATAGGGAGAACTGAAAGGCAGTTAGTAAAACGAGTAGCCGAACATAGACCAGTGTGGGTGGAAAAGAGAGTTTATCAGTCTTGAGGAATCCCTGTGCAGTCGAAAGGCTATAAAGCACCGTTCTCGTCGATTTCTCAACATCTCATAAAACATGGGCATAGTGTGAACACAGAGAAAAAAAAAGCGTTTCTTATACTGTATTCCACAAACAATAAACGGTTGCTCATATTTATTGGCCTGCTACGTGGTGAAGGTGTTACGCACGCAGTTCGTAATCTCACATACCCGCTTTCGAAACACAGCTGCAGACGATTTGGCAGCAGACCGCTTTGCGTTGTTTTTAATTGTGAAATGGTATTTGTGCTGGTCGTTCAGAAAGCTATGGCAAACTACTGAACGAAAACTTGCCAAGAGATCGCAGCAGCAAAGAATGCTGGTGTTGACTGTGACGTCCTGTAAAGGATATGAAACTAACTAACATATATAGTGAGGCGGTAGCAGTTAGGCTGTTCCAACCAGTTTTGTACAGACAGAGTTCGTGTTAAATTTGAAATTACCATGGTGATAACAAATGCTCCACATTGGAACAATGCCTGTGACTGTGTGCTTTAATAGTGTCAGCTTAAGTATTATTCTTTTATTCACTTCATCTGATATACAAGGGGCTTCTCGTAAGTCTTTACCCTGACCATGAAGGAGTAAATTGAAATTTGGCACATGTATAGCTCATTCAATTTGTAACGGACATATGAAATATGAATTTCCCCCCTCAACTGGTTTTCCCGATGTGGTGCATGGCACAACACACCCTACTGACCAGATCTGCACATCCAACGGTTTGTCAGAACAATGGAGAAATCAGACGCCAGGACTGTGATAAAATTCTTGATGTTACAGGGAAAAACACCTACAGAAATACACAGGGAGATGGAGCCAGTATTTGAAGAAGTCTGTCCTTCGTATGCTTCTGTAAAAAGTTGGTGTTTGCAGTTTAATTGTGGCCGTTCCCAAGTTGCTGATCTGTCAAGATCAGGACGACCGTCCTCAGAGTGCAATGATGCAAATGCTGCAAAAGTGAAGAAAATCATAGACCAGGA
Organism: Cepaea hortensis; assembly: GCA_963921405.1. Taxonomy (NCBI): domain Eukaryota; kingdom Metazoa; phylum Mollusca; class Gastropoda; order Stylommatophora; family Helicidae; genus Cepaea; species Cepaea hortensis. Next base: position 374,564,211 of record OY992876.1, on the reverse strand, counting down.
TAGGAAAATGACAATTACAGAGATGTCGGCTTCAGCAAACCTGAGTAAGAGTATAGATTTTAGAATTTTACACAACAGACTGAACATGAGAAAAGTGTGTGCACACTGGGTCCCTCGAATGCTGACATGTGAACAGAAACAAACACGGGTTGATTGCTGTGGCCAGTTGCTCAACATGTGGCGGTCGCAAAACATGTTGATGACCATGGTGACGGTAGATGAGACTTGGATTCACCATTATGACCCAGAATCCAAAATTGCCAGCATGCAGTGGAAAACTCCGGGCTCGCCAACACATGTCAAGCCAAGAGCACAAAAAACTGCAAGAAAAGTGATGCTGACTGTTTTTTTGTAACGTCAAAAATGTCATATTGAAAGATTACGTGCTTCATGGCAACACGGTTAATGGGCAGAACTATGCTGATCTCCTTATCAAACTAAGAAAGCCTGTGACCAGAAAACGAGGGATAGCGCGTACGCAAATTCTGCCTTTGCTTCAAGACAACGCGCCCTCCCATAAAGCACGGCTTGTGCTGCAAATTGCCAACGATTTGAATATTGAAATTCTTCCACGCCCACCATATTCTCCAGATTTGGCTCCATCAGACTTTTTTCTTTTCCCAAATCTTAAAAAACAGCTGAAAGGAAATCGTTTTGACAGTGACGAAGATGTCATACTGGCTTGTGATAACTGGTTTAGTTCGAAAAATGGGTTGTTTTATTCTGAAGGTCTTTTCAAGGTCATGCAGAGATGGCAAACATGTATAAATTTAGGTGGTGGCTACATTTTGAGAAAGAATAAGCACTGTGCCAAATTTCAATTTTCTCCACCTACTCCTTCATGGTCAGGCCCCTTGTATAACTCTGCAGTATAACTCTGCAGTATGCACATTAGGGGATGGAGCGAAATATACCAGACAGAAAATCGTGCAATATATTGTTTGTGGCTTCTGCGCTTAAATCCACTAAGGGAATACTTTATTTTGAATGTAGCATAGCCTAGAAAATCACCATGGAGGTTGATCGCAATCGTCTTCCAAAGGACATGACATGCAATATTTTTTTTTTTAAGTTTATGCTTTATGATGAAAAGCAATGGCAAACTACTGAGCATAAACTTGCCAAGAAATCACAAATATCCCATAAATGCTGGGGGTTGACTGTGACGTCCCGTAAAGGATATGCAACTAACTTTTAACTTGTGAGAGATCTGCAGATGGCTGGTTGTTTACTTCTGTGGAGTTGACAACATGCGTCAACTTTCTGATGGCTTGGTGTCCTCATTTCCAACTGGATATGAAATGGTACCTTTCGTGGTGGAGGGGACCCTATGTATCCAAGCTACTCTGTCTTTCTCGTGATAGTGTATCTTAACATCATCATCATTATCAAGCGTGGGCACTCTTCGTCACTTCACTCGATTTACAGATCATCTCTATTCCCCCCCCCCCCGTCGCTCTCTCTCTCTCTCTCACTCTCGGTCTCTCTGTCTCTGTCTCTGTCTCTCTCTGTGTCTCTCTCTGTCTCTCTCTGTCTCTCTGTCTCTCTGTCTCTCTCTGTCTGTCTCTCTCTCTCTGTCTCTCTCTGTCTGTCTCTCTCTCTCTGTCTGATTCTCTCTGTCTCTCTGTCTGTCTCTCTCTCTGTCTGTCTCTCTTTGTCTCACTCTCTCTGTCTCTCTCTCTCTTTATGTCTGTCTCTCTCTGTCTATCTCTCTATCTCTCTCTGTCTGTCTCTCTTTCCGTCTGTCTGTCTCTCTCTGTCTCTCTTCCCCCTCTCTCTCGCTATGTGTGTGTGTGTGCGCGCGCGCGCGTGTGTGTGTGTTTGTGTGTGTGTGTGTGTTTGTGTGTGTGTGTGTGTGTGTGTGGTTTTTTTTTCCCACCCATCTGATAACTTCCTTTCATCCTATCAGCGTCCATAATGCCATGACCTCCTATGGACAACAATCCCTTTCAAATTAATTTCCGAAATGTGGCTGATTCGCTCGAAGGATTATTTATCTGAGGCTGGGGTGGGCCTTATTTACAACTTCTCTTGTGAGATTGAACCAGGTAGATGTAATGGGAAAGTGACCGATCCAACAGGATTGCCAGTTCCATCTCTTCTGTCTTTCATCTCTCAATGGACCATGGGTCCTCAACCAACTTATACAGGGTGTGTTTTTAATCTGTGCAGTGTTTGAAAATATTGCCGGTCCAAGGTTTGTATTTACCTATTATGTTTCATGAACTTTACAGAGGATGAATAAAAAACTTGGACCGGCAATATTTTCAAACACTGCACAGTCATTAAAATTACACCCTATACAAAGCCCTTTTTAGAGTTGCTTATACTATTTATTTATTTATTTATTTATTTTTGTGACGGGGGGGGGGGGGTGATATTGCAGCTGATGTTTCTTCCAGATAAGGTAGCAAGTCTCACGCCAGCCCTCCTGAGTTGCCTCTTGTGACATACGTGGTAGGTTACAGGGTAGTCATTTTCTGTTTCCTTTATGGGCCCCAGTAACACGCGGGTGGTGTCTACCAGTTGTCAGCAAGTTTTCGAATGTGCCTAACCTCGCCTAAAACCGCTTGACTGTCTTCATGTTATCTCTCCTTGTCCAACACCTCATGATTATATCTCTCCTTGTCCAACACCCCATGATTATATCTCTCCTTGTCCAACACCCCATGATTACATCTCTCTTTGCCCAACACCCCATGATTAAATCTCTCCTTGTCCAACACCTCATGATTATATCTCTCCTTGTCCAACACCCCATGATTATATCTCTCCTTGTCCAACACCCCATGATTATATCTCTCTTTGCCCAACACCCCATGATTAAATCTCTCCTTGTCCAACACCTCATGATTATATCTCTCCTTGTCCAACACCCCATGATTATATCTCTCCTTGTCCAACACCCCATGATTATATCTCTCTTTGCCCAAAACTTCTTGAATATCTTCATGGTATCTTGCCTTGCCTTAAACCTCATGATTATATCTCTCTTTGCCCAAAACCTCGTGATTATGTTCATGGTATCTTTCAATCAATCAATCATGTGCCATGACGGAAAGCACGGGTGTTATGACTCGCCATGGTATATTTCCTCACCCAAAATCTTTTGACTATCTTCATGTTACCTCTCCGTGTCCAAAATCTCTTGACTATCTTCATGTTATCTCTCCTTGCCCAAAATCTCTTGACTATCTTCATGTTATCTCTTCTTGCCCAAAATCTCTTGACTATCTTCATGTTACCTCTCCTTGTCCAAAACTTCTTGACTATATTACGTATATTGTATATTCATGTTATCTCTTTTTGCCTAAAACTTCTTGACTATTTCATGTTATCTCGCCTTGCCTAAAATTCCTGATTATATCTCTCCGCGCCCAAAACCTCTCGACTATCTTCATGTAATTTATCTACACCATTTTGATCTGCACCTCGTAGTGCTTCTTTGTTTAGGTTTTGTCTCTGCCTATTTTATTTATTTCTTTATTTCTTTATTTATTTATTTACTACATCTTCTAAAGATTCCATATCTGTTGATTTGTTTTGCTACAGCTAAACAAAATTATAGCATTAGGTGGGTGGTGCACCATTCAAGTCCACAGATTCGCAGTAACACCAGCAGCTTATCATCATCTGTGTGTTAGTTTTCTTTATGTGTCCACGATATTCTTACCTGTATATCAGGTGAAGCCGGTCTCTCTGGCTGTGGGGTTACAACACTTTCTCTCTGTAATCCCGTTTATCACGCAGAGTCTCGCAGCGGAGCGAGAACTGAGGTGGTTCGACCCCCGCTCGTGACTTGCGGATACTGAGCCGGCCGCTCAGAAAGCAATGGCAAACTACTGAGCGTAATCTTGCCAAGAGATCAACAGACAGCTGAAAGATGCTGCTGTTGACAGCTAAGTCCTGTAAAAGGATACGCAAAACATTTATATATCAGGTGAAAGATACCGCAGAATCTTTCAACCGGGAAACAACTGACATTCTTTCGGCACGTCGTGATGAGAGAACAAGCCCGAAAATCACCATTAGGATTAGTGGGAAAGGAGATAGAGGATAACGAAAGAAAATAATTGTGGCAGTTTTACCAGAAACTATGGACGACTACTAACATATGTTGTGATACAAGACACTGAAGAACTAGAGTTGTTGAAAGACCTGATCGCCCATATCTGTTGCAATGGTTCTTGGACAACGACAACGACGACGAGAAGGCGTAAAGGCAACAGAAGAAGAAGTATTAGTAGACAAAAGAGGACCAGGTGACAAAGAAGAAGAAGAAGAAGAAGAAGAAGAAGAAGAAGAAGAAGAAGAAGAAGAAGAAGAAGAAGAAGAAGAAGAAGAAGAAGAAGAAGAACAACAACAACAACAACAACAACAACAACAACAACAACAACAACAACAACAACAACAACAATGTAAACTCACCTGCCACTCTTTGTAACAATCATTTCATTTGTGTAACCTTTGAATTGCTCCCATAGCTCTTTATCCTCTAGAACCACATTCAGATTTCTTTCCGGGTTATTTTCGTGCTCATCACTAGACTGCTGTTGGCGTAAATCCTGTTCCACGGCGCTGATGAGGTGATTGATGTCCAGAGACGTCATAGCACTGTTTATATCCTTGCTATTCTCGAAATGCTGTGGATACTCGCACTTGACCCCTGAGCGCAAGATGGACTCCGCCGCCAGCATCGTTTCGACTCTCAGAACACAAATAAAATCACGGCTAACGGAAAACACAAGGACATCACCAAACTACATTAAAAATAGACACCAAAATAACACTTAACATCACTCTTGAGTAGTTCCTATTGCAGTGTGAATTCACAGGTAGAAACACTGGGATGTGCGACAGGCGAACACGTAGTTGCCCCCCACAGCCTAACGGGCGTTCGTAGATGTGATTGAGGAGGCGGATCTATACCCGACTTCTCGCTCCGCTATTGGTAGTTTGTTGGACAGAGTAGAAATACCTGGCCCTGCTGTTGGCGGTTGCGTGTGGAAACTGACGCGAGTTTTAAAAGTCTTGATAAGCTGTCAGTTAACATTTCCAATGCCGGGAATTGGTTGTTGATATAAGACAGTATGCTGTTTCTATGTCAGGCAACTGGTTATACGACTGGGGCAGATTGAATGGTGCGTTCTTCTCTATCATTTGCTAGTGGCTACTTCATATGGAACCGGCGCTGGGGTTTAGGGGATAATGCATGACTGAAGAAATTTTACACCTCATGGAAACAAGAAGACTCAACAAAAATAATTCTGTCAAATATGAAGAAATCCACAGACAAGTCAGAATATTGTGTAAGGAGGCAAAAGAATCATGGCTTGAGGAAAAGTGCTTAGAAATTGAAAACCAACACAACAGTCAAAATACTAAATTAGTGCACAAAAGAATTCAGGAACTTACTAATAAAAGAACAAATACATCAACAGGGTGTCTAAAAACTAAAGATGGCAAAATCATAATAGAAAAAGACCAGATTCTACATGTATGGACAGATTATGTGAAACACCTTTATGATGATAACAGAGACGAACAGTATGATATTAGATTTAATAATGAAGGACCGCCAATTTTGGAGATGGGGGTTCAAAATGTTCTTAAGCATATGAAAGCTGGCAAGGCCCCCGGTGCAGATAACATCACAACAGAAATGATTAAAGCTTTAGAAGAATTTGGACTAGAGCAAGTCACCAGACTGATGAACACATTATATGATACTGGAGATATACCTCCTGAATTATGTAACTCTGTATTTATTGCAATCCCAAAGAAATCAGGAACCTTGGAATGTGATCAACATAGAACAATTAGTATAATGAGTCACATCACAAAGATTTTGCTAAGAATTATCATGCAAAGAGTGAGGAAGAAGATACAACCTGAAATAGGGGAAGAACAATGTGGGTTTGTAGAAGGAAATGGTACAGTAAATGCTGTGTATATGCTGCGAACAGTTATTGAACGTGCTATAGAAGTAAACAAGGATATACATCTTTGCTTTATTGACTATACAAAGGCTTTTGATAGAGTTAGTTAGACATGTCAACATGGTGGATATGCTTGCAGATCTACAAATTGATGGGAAAGACTTTAGACTTATGAAGAACATATATTGGAAACAACAAGCTGCAATAAGGATTGATAATGAAGTGGGACAGTATCAGCCAATTAAGAGAGGTGTTAGGCAGGGATGTGTGATGTCTCCAGATCTTTTTTCCCTATACAGTGAAAATATTTTCAGAAATGTAGAGGATATAAACGGAATCAGCATTGGAGGACGAAACATCAATAACATTAGATATGCAGATGATACAGTATTGATTGCAGACAATGCGCAGGACCTGCGACAATTAGTAGATGCGGTTGTTGTACACAGTGAGCAGCTGGGGTTATAATTAAATTGTAAAAAGACTCAGGTTATGGTCGTCACTAAGAAGGAAGAAGTGCCACAATGTAATATACAAGTAAATGGAAATATTCTTCAACAAGTGAATCGGTACAATTATCTTGGAACAGTCATATCATCTGATGGGAGATGCCTTGAAGAGATTAGAACAAGAATCGCCATGGCGAAAGTAGCCTTTAGCAAGATGAAAAACATTCTGACCAATAAAAAGATGTCAATTGAAACGAGAAAAAGAGTGTTGAGGGGATACATAGAGCCTGTTCTTTTGTATGGATGTGAAACTTGGACAATGGGCAGTCAAGCTGAAAAACATCTGCTGGCTGCAGAAATGTGGTTTCTGAGGAAAATGCAAAGAATACCATGGACAGACAGAAAAACCAATGACCAAGTACTACAGGAGACAAATGAACATCGTAAACTGATTAGAGAAATTAGACGTAGACAGTCAAAATTATTTTGACATGTTATGAGAAGAAATGGATTAGAGAACTTGGTGACAACTGGCAAGATCGAAGGGAACAGACCAAGAGGCAGACCGAGAGGAAAATACCTGGATGGCTTGGCCACATGGCATGGACGAGACAGGAACACTGAACTGATCCACGACACTGGTGATCGAGTGAAATGGCGAGTCATGACCGCTCACGCTTTCCGGCATGGCACATGATTGAATGATTGATTGATTGCTTGCTTGTGTTCGCTGGCTGTGAACTCCAGCGCGAATTCTGTATGCCAGATGAAGACATCCTGTTGTCCAACATCAGTGTGATGCCATACCGGACTGAGGTTTGCGTGAGTATCCGTTGTACCATGTCTGGCTTATTGGTGTGCAGACTGGTGGTTCCTCGCTGTGCAGGCAGACACTCTCCGACTTCGGAGGAATCAAAGATCCTACTGACTTTAGCCAGGACCCCGAAGGGACCTGTTGCCCATGACGCTCGGTGAGGACGCATCAATGGGTCTTGGCCAGTATAGAACCCAGCCCTGGTGCCTTGGAAACACCTCTGCGTCCCTAGGGGATAGTGAAACTGCGTTTGATGAATCCCCGACATACTTAGGCTAGGGTTCGAGATTAGCCACGGGCGATTTGAAAGCAGGCAGCTTTGAGTTGATTTCAATATTTATAAGGCTTCTGCCGTTTAGAACGCAATGGTGAACTATTGAATTAACATGGCCCAATAACACACAAACAGGCAATACACACAAGGGTTGATTACAACGTACTGCACAGCTCACGCAACTAACTTTAATTTATTCATCACCAAGTGCCTTGCCGACTGGCGTGAGTGATCATGCCTCTCCACATCTAAGGTTTTCTATGGCATGTACCATTTCGTGTGCTGACTCCTTTCCGTGCCATGACAACAAGACTTGTCAAGAATGTTCTCTCTCTCTCTCTCTCTCTCTCTCTCTCTCTCTCTCTCTCTCTCTCTCTCTCTCTCTCTCTCTCTCTCTCTCTCTCTGTCTTCCTCTATCTCTCTTTCCACAAATATTTCTAGTTGTCATCTTCCAGTTTTGGTCTTCTCATAATTTTGCCAAAAACGATGAACACCTTTTTCTGGTGTTTGCGACATGTCTTTGCGACTTAGTCTCCCTAAAATGTCCTGATTACTCATTTTGGCTGTTCAAAGAATTATCAGTATTCTTCTGTAAAACCACATCTCCACAACCTTCCCAGGATTATTTCGCTTGTTTACTAATTGTCCGCAGGCTCCATGGAGAAGGTGTTATGGACGCAGTTCTGAATCCCGCATACTGCATTCGAAAAGCACAACTGCGGGCGATTTGGCAGCAGACTAACCTTGTGTTGGTTTTTACGAAATGGTATGGGTGCCGGTCGTTCAGAAAGCAATGGCAAACTACTGAACGTAAACTTGCCAAGAGATCATAAACAGCATAATAATGCTGGGGTTGACTGTAAAAGAATATGCAACTAACTTTATAACTAATTGTGCAGGATTCGCACCCGTATGTTAGAACTGGCCCTATGTAACATGCAAGAATTCTTTAACTTCCAATGGCAAGGACTTATTGCATAAAGTGTACAGCGTTCATTTAAAACAGGATCGACTTTATTACACCTGATTTTGAATACCCATGCTCTTCCCCCACTTCGACACCCATCAGCCACACCAAAGTGGTCTGCATACCGCCTGACCTACCACTGTCTCCTAAAGAACATGCTGTTTTAGGTAAAGGTCTTAGTTTTGTCCCTCTACGCCCCCGTATGGACAGTCGCGCTATCTTGGAAGACGTTTCCAACTTCCACAAACGACTCCGCAATAAGTACCACCATAGAGATAAGCCTGTCCACAACCCCACCACACAACCTCCAGACATTTTTCAATCTTCTACTAAATCCCGTTCCATATGGACCCCACCTGCCGGAGTTTCCAACGCGCTTGACCTCTACATAGCTAACACACTCCATGAGATTAAGCAACTTTCTTTCCCTCGCTTGAAACGCTCCAACCTATCCCCTCCAGAATGGCGTGCCCTATCCCAACTATAACGCAGACAGGACATAGTCATTAAACCGGCGGATAAAGGGGGTGCGGTGGTTGTTTGGCGAAAAGATCTATATGTCGATGAAGTCATGTCCCAACTTACTAAACCTGATAATTATTCCCCCTGCACCGAAGACCCCACTCTTTCCTATAACCGGAAGATTCACAATAGCATCAAACAGCTCATACGTGAAGATACCTTACCACCCAGTGCCTCTTCACTTCACATCCATGACTCTGACTTGGGCAAACCCACCCTCTACATGCTGCCCAAAATACATATAAACTCAAAAATCCTGGACGTCCGATAGTTTCCGCATGCTCATGCCCGACTGAACTGATCTCAGCGTTTCTTGACAGGATTTTCCAACCTCTAGTTGCGAATCTCCCGTCATACATCAAGGATACAACGCATGCGTTACTTTCATTCAACTCTCTCCAACTGACTCCTGGGAACACATACAGACTATTCCTAATGGATGTATGTTCCCTCTATACCTCCATTCCTCATGCTGATGTCCTCATGGCGCTAAAATTCTTTCTGGATCAACGCACAGATCAAGCCATCCCTACTCGCACACTGGTGAGACTCGCTGAATTGGTCCTCACCAATAATTCCTTTGAGTTCAATGGCTACTACTTTGAACAAATCAGCGGTGTCGCCATGGGCACGAAAATGGGACCCAGCTACGCATGTTTATTTATGGGACATTTGGAACACCAGATTGAACTCAGCTATGATGGTCTTCTCCCTTCTTTTTACCGACGCTACATCGATTATGGCATCGGTCTCACTGACATGACACAGGCTGAACTGAACCGCTTCATTAATTATGCCCAGAACTTCCATCCATCGATCAAATTCACCACAGAAATGTCCACCACCTCTGTCAATTTCCTTGACACCACTGTCAAATTAAACCCTACAGGCCTCACGACCTCCGTGTACTACAAACCTACGGATGCTCATGGTTTCTTCCTGTACAGCTCATCCCATCCCAAAAGCTGCAAAGATTCCATCCCATACTCCCAGCTTCTCCGCCTTCGTCGTATCTGTCAGGATGATAATGACTTCCTCGAGAAAGCCCATGAAATGCTTGACTTTGTCCGCAGACGGTCCTACCCAGAGGACGTCTTGTCCACAGCTTTCTGTCGCATAACCCAAGTCTCCCGGGAAATGTCCCTGGTCAAACGAACACGACCTCCTAACAATGAACCTAAGCTTATCCTCACCTTCCATCCACATGCCTATGCCATTAAACACATTTTCCTCCGACACTGGTCTATCCTGGAATCCGATTCAACCACTCGTGAGGTATTCTCCAATGGCCCTAGGGTAATTTTCCGCCGAAACCATAGCCTCAGAGACCACCTTGTGCATAGTCGCTTCCCCACGGTCACTGCATCTGTGGGCACATTCAAATGCCATCGTCAGAACTGTCTGACATGCCCATACGTTGTTCAGACACCGGAGATTACATTCCCCCTAGGTACCTTCTCTTTGAAGGATTCTTTTACTTGTACACCCCGCAATCTGATATATCTCATCATCTGCAAACGATGTGACATTAAATACATTGGTCAAATCTGCAGACGCCTTGCTGACCGTTTTAGAGAACACCTCAGAGACATTACTCAGGGTGCTGACAAACCTGTCCCCAACCACTTTAATTCCTCCAACCATAATGGAGTCGACGATGCATGTGTCACTGCACTGAAACCCTGTTTCTTGAACAGCTCCATCCGGCTCAAAATTGAATGCCAATTAATCAACTCCCTGGGATGCGTCCATCCAGCAGGTATCAATACTGTTGTGGACGCCACTGTATAACTGTGCCATCTTCTCCAACTGTCTACACTGTCTATCACTATGCTGCCCCCCCCCCCTATATATTCGTACCTAACTGTCTCCAAAGGAGAAAATGATTGCAGATAAAGCACACACAGAGCGTGAGAGATGTAAGATTGTGCACAATGGTGTAAATGACCATGTTTTCACATGCATCTACTGTGGGCAAACATTTGCAGCAAGAATTGGCCTTACCAGCCACACTCGCCACCGCCATGGATCGTAGTTATTAAGCCTTTTTGAAGCACAATGTACCAAACTATCGTCAGTCAAGACGGAAAGGTGCCAATGAATGAACTGTCTCCACACCCCTATATTTTCATATCAGACTTCGCATATTTTTGGCGACCTAAATCCCATCTGGCAACCTACTATACTTAAACTCTGCAGCCAAAGAGTGCCTTCGTAACTGGCAAAACCGCCTTTTTCTGCTCCCACATGGAAACAGTGTAGTGGTGCTTTTTACTTTTTTTATTTTTTTTATTTCGTTGTTTATCTATCGGTGTTGTCCTGTCCTTGACAAATATTCTGAGAATCGAAACGTCGGCCGTCCTGTGTGTCGTATTGTACGCTTTTGTGTGTATTTTATTTTATTATTCATTTTATATATTTATTGCTTGCTTGCTTGCTTGTGTTCGTTGGCTTGAGCTCCAACGCGAAGTTCTGTATGTCGGATGAAGGCATCCTATTGTCCAACATCAGTGTGCTGTCATACAGGACCTGAGGTTTGCGTGAGTATCCGTTGTCCCATGTCTGGCTTATTGGTGTGCAGACTGGTGGTTCCTCGCCGTACAGGCAGACACTCTCCGACTTCGGAGGAATCGGCGATCCTACTGACTTTAGCCAGGACCCCGAAGGGATCTGTTGCCCAGGACGCTCGACGAGGACGCGTCAATAGGTCTTGGCCAGTATGTAACCCGGCCCTGGTGCCTTGGAAACACTTCTGCGTCCCATATATTTATTGATTACTTCTGATTTTGGATTTTCACCTGTATTCCGGTATCCTTGTAAGGTGTGTGCAACGTGTTGTGTTTAGTACGTTTCTTCTCGCAGGAGCTTAATATACCTATTTTATTTATTTCCAATTTATTACACCTGGCTGGTCCCATCTCGATAGGTATCTATTCGGAGAACGTCAAGCCGTCTGTAGACAGTTGAATTGAGTTGAGCTAAGAACCGACATCATTGCCCTCAGGACATTCCCACGCGTGCTCTGTCCCCTCGTTCTACAGCCAGCGAAGAGCCATACTACTAATCATTCCAATTGCCATCTGATTGAAAGTTCTTCTGGTCTTCCCTCTCAGTTTTGAGATTCGTCCAGAAAACCTGCCGATCTCCCCTATATCATTCTCTCTACATACGGGTTCTCAGTCTCCTCCCACCACCACCCCCACCCCACCTCCATCCCCCTCCCGCCTTCTCCACTTGGTCCCACAGGCGCCCGACCACCTCTCCCTTGTCCATCACACAAAGCAATAAGAACACGGAACACCATAGCTCCAGTGATGACTCTCTCTTCTCTTCCCCCCCCCCCCTTTCCTTTTTATCTCCTTTCACCACTTGTCGCAGGGATATCAGAACAAATCGCAGTGGTGGTTGATGGACGCAGCCCAGAAACAAACGCATGACCTTCAGGGTCCGAACCATACGGCTTGGCCACTTCACCACGTAGATGCATCAGTGTGTGTGTGTGTGTGTGTGTGTGCGTGCGTGTGTGTGTGTGTGTGTGTGAGAGAGAGAGAGAGAGAGAGAGAGAGAGATAGAGAGAGACCAGCGCCATATTCCCAATAAGCCATAGTAGAACTAAACCGAACACTTTATCTTCTACCACTCATTTATTTGATATTGGAACATCTGTAGCTGCCCCTGGCTCAGAAGAAACCTTGTTCATTCCAAGCATAGGGCTAGGCTTTTTCCAAGAACTATTGAAATCTAATGATATTACACGGCCCATGAATCTTTTGGGTAATGAGATCGCATACGCAGCCTTCTAGAGTAAGGGCGAAAAACATGAGGTCTGTGTGCAAGTTGTGCACGATACAAATCCCAGGGCAGTTAGAAATCGCAAATAGTAGACCGTATGGCCGGTTTCCTGGCAAACATATTAGCAAACGAAAATCTCTCACGGGTAGATAGAGCCAGTTATCGTGCACGGAATCTTCCTACAAGAAGCAAACCTTAAATAAATGCATGCAGGTGGTCCCCTCTTAAAATTGATATAAGGAAATTTCTTGGGGAGTAAAGACGATCGATTCGATACTGATCGATCCACCGCTCGAGTGCCGATTGGTCTATAGAAATGTGTGTTTAGCACCATATGCCTAAAGCACGTTAAGGTGTGTACAAGGGTTATGTGCATCCTTACATTAGACTGCCAAGAAACTGACAATTCAGCAGCATTGTGGTTAATACCACTACTACCATCACCACTACTATCAACAACAACAATAACGACATCAACAATAACGACAACTACAATAACTGAAGTATTCTACCATATGAATGAAAATGACATTAATGACAAAACCCAAATAAATGACGATGCCATGACCTGACAACGTCATCCGTCTATAGAAATTGTTAATAAGATGTGAAGATGCACGAAGGGAAAATAATATGAAAATGGATCATTTACAACAGACTGTATTTCCCACAATCTAAGCCGCGCTGGCAAGTAACACACACGTGCAATTTAATATATAATATACAGGAAACTTATTACATTTGTCTTGGCTTCGTACTTACAACCCGAATCTGCTTCTTCACTTTTCTATTCCATGCTGTAGTTGTTCGCCGGCGTCTATGGCTATGGGTTAGCAACCGCGGTTCGCAATCCCGCAAACCGCATTCGAAATCAGCTGTTGGATATTTGGAAGCAGACCGCTTCCCGTTGATTTTAACAAGGGTTTGAGCGTCGGTCGTTAAGAAAGAAATGGCTAACTAATGAAATTAAACTTGCTTAGTAAACCACAGATAGGCAAAATAAAGCCGGGGTTGATTGCGACGTCTTGAAAAGGACATGAAACTAACTTTACTGTAATTGTTTATCTAGCGGTGTCTGGGCGACCGCATCTCTTTCCATTACTTTATACAAGCAAGTTAAAGGTTAAAGGTGAAGATAGACTTACTGCACCAAGTTTTACCCCATTTGGCGCTGTTTCTCTCCGCAGAACGGCAAGTCGTCTGTCGGGAGCATCCAACAAAGCACGAACTCCCCAGTAGCTGTAATGACCTCCAACAGGTATACGGGAAAATTAAACTCCTGGTCTGAACGAGGCAGTCCGATAACGAAACCATAACTGCCAGTGCGCGGAGTAGATGCTTAACCACATCGTCACGGAGACTTGCTATACATGCAAGTGTTCTTCAGCTGCTGTGGTGTTCCATATAGTGGTTCATGCAAGTGTTCATCAGCTGTTGTGTTGTTCCATATAGTGGTTCATGCAAGTGTTCATGAGCTGTTGTGTTGTTCTATATAGTGGTTCATGCAAGTGTTCATCAGCTGTTGTGTTGTTCCATATAGTGATTCATGCAAGTGTTCATCAGCTGTTGTGTTGTTCTATATAGTGGTTCATGCAAGTGTTCATCAGCTGTTGTGTTGTTCCATATAGTGGTTCATGCAAGTGTTCATCATCTGTTGTGTTGCTCTATATAGTGGTTGATGCAAGTGTTCATCAGCTGTTGTGTTGTTCTATATAGTGGTTCATGCAAGTGTTCATCAGCTGTTGTGTTGTTCCATATAGTGGTTCATGCAAGTGTTCATCAGCTGTTGTGTTGTTCTATATAGTGGTTCATGCAAGTGTTCATGAGCTGTTGTGTTGTTCTATATAGTGGTTCATGCAATTGTTCATCAGCTGTTGTGTTGTTCCATATAGTGGTTCATGCAAGTGTTCATCAGCTGTTGTGTTGTTCTATATAGTGGTTGATGCAAGTGTTCATCAGCTGTTGTGTTGTTCCATATAGTGGTTCATGCAAGTGTTCATCAGCTGTTGTGTTGTTCTATATAGTGGTTGATGCAAGTGTTCATCAGCTGTTGTGTTGCTCTATATAGTGGTTGATGCAAGTGTTCATCAGCTGTTGTGTTGTTCTATATAGTGGTTCATGCAAGTGTTCATCAACTGTTGTGTTGTTCTATATAGTGGTTCATGCAAGTGTTCATCAGCTGTTCCAAATAATGATACGTGCAAGTGTTCATCAGCTTTGTGGTGATTTTATAGTGATTATAAATGCAAGTGTTCATAAACTGTTGAATTGTTCCATACATTGACACATGTAAATGTTCATCAGCGGTTGTGTTGTTCTGTGTAGTGATACATAAAAGTATTCATCGACTGTTTGTTATTAATTTTAACGTGTTTCTTTTATCTTTCTGAGATGAAAGCAAGCAACAATTTCCTGATATCTGTCAGAGCTGGGCACTTCTCAACCTCGTAACGATATCTACAAGAAGGACACTAGGGCGTGACCTGTGTTTGGAGACTGTTCGATTGTTTGTTAATGATTTGTATTGGGTGGAAGTCTATAAACAATGTTTTGGTCTTTCCTTGTCAGGTGGTTTATGTTGTCTTTGTATTCAGGACTGGGAATATATTTGTATATATCCCCACCCACCCCCCCCCCCACCCCCACCCCCACCCCACCCCATTTTTTCCCCCGGTGTCCCCAATGCAGGATAGAAAAGATAGATGGCAGAGCCCAGCAACAGTCAGAAACACTTAGATCAATGTTTCCCAACCTTTTTTGTGCTACGCTCCACCTAAACCTTTCTAAAATTCGTATCCCCCCTCCCCGCCAAACATGTACACAATTTTTAATATTCAAAAATTGAAATGTTCACTAAAGAAACTTGAATGATAGGTTTTACGAAGAAACCACTAGGAAATTATTGAACAAACACAGTAAGTAAATTTTCAAAACATATAATGCAGAACTGAAATTTAAGTACAAAATAATTTTAATGAAAGATTTTTCTATATTATTTTAATTATTAGTAATTATTTATTATTTAAATTTAGTGAGATCCTTGCGCTTGATGCTTGCTGCTAAAAGATTTTATGTCAGGTTCCAATTTAGTTAATTTCAGTCTCAAGTCTCCCTGTTTTGTTATATCCAGCCGATTTCTTTTCTTTTTTTTTTTCTTTTTTTTTTTTTTTGTTAGCAGCAAATCATTTATGGCACTAAATTCGTATTCGGCTAAATATGAAGATGGAAACGGTAACAGTGGTTCTCTTGCATATGTGGTTGTATTTGGATATTTGATTTCGGTTTCCTCACAATGCCATGCCATCGCTCCTTTTATAGTAAATAAAGTTTTAATTGACTCATAATTTTGCATTTCTGCGAGTTCTTCTTGATACTGCATATTTGAAATATCAGACAAATCCACTAACATTGGCTGCATCATCCAAGTTAGGAAATCAATTTATTTCAAATCAGAAAATCTTTCTTTTTAAATCAGCCGATAATATTTTCAGATGATCGACAATAACGTATATTGCGGTATCAGTCACTTCACATTTTTTTATGACAATGAAACTTTTCAAAATGCTTGTTTTAAATATATGTCTGACATAATTCAATAAATGGAATGGAACCAAATATCTTCGCTTTTGCGTTGACCAGCCTTTTATTTGTTCCTTGAAGTTATTTATTTAATATATTTAGTTTTTCAAAGATATCGGCTAAATAACTCACAAATGCCTTACCTTCGACCGTTAACAGATTTTTCTTTTCAGGTTTGTCGCTTAAAAAATCACTAAGAGTATCAAATAGTTCCATAAATCTTTTCAAGCAGTTCCCTTTCGAGAGCCATCTTACTTCAGTGTGAAGTATAAGTTTCACATGGTCTTCATTTTGTTCTTCACAAAATAACTTGAAGAGACGTTCACATTTGGCACTAGCTTTAATAGCATTGATACACTTTATAACTAAATTTAGTACTTCATTTAGAACAGGCGAAATGTTTTTAGCTACCACGTTTTCCCTGTGAATAACACAATGCACAAGAAGCATTTCTGGATTCTCATCTTTCATCAATTTTAAGCAACCATTTTCTTCCCCATCATATTAGGAGTACCATCTGCAGATGCACAAGCTGTTATATTTTTCATTGGTTTAGTATTGACATCTAAGTAATTTTTTAAGCTTACTATATATATATCATTGGAGGTAGTGGTGCTTTCTAATGATTTACAGAACATTTCTTCAGCAAAATCACCTTTATCAATATATCTTAAGTAGGTTATAAGTACGGCCGCACTGTCTCTCAAAGTTGATTCATCCATTTGCACCGAGAATTTTCTTCTTTTCAGCTTTTCAACAAGTTGTATTTCAATATCCTCACTCATTTCGTCTATTCTTCTGCTAACAGTATTGCTACTTAGTGGCATATCTTTAACGTCTTTGTCATCTTTTTCCAGAACCGTTTTAAGAAATGCTGATATTGATGGTTTGATTAAATTCTTCCCTATAGTATGATTTTTCCCAGATTTAGCGATGAGTAATGAAATTTGATAACTAGCCTCAAGAGTACAATTGATAGTTGCATTATGAGCAGTAAATAGAGACTTTAATGTTACTCTTTTTTCAACATTTTTCATTAAAGTTTGAAAGTAATTCAAATCTGAATTAATATGAGCATTATGTTTCGCCTTCAAGTGTGCATCAAGCCTACCTTGTTTCATTGATTCGTAAAAGACAAAAAGGTGACCGTTCATCGTAGACAGCGCCTCGCTGCAGGAACAAGTGTACTTCGACGCACGACCAACTAGACACTTGTACACTTGTTCCTGCAGCCAGCGAAGCGCCGTCGTCATTTGGAGGAGACAGGTTCGATCCCGGTCGGTAACTATTATAGCTTTCAAATTTTATGTTGTCTAGTGCGTCTTCTAGTCTCTACTTCCTTTTTCTCCTTCTGTGAGCGCCAAATAATAGTTAATACTATGTGTGTTTATTTATGTAATTGTCTTAGTGGCCTCAACGGTCTCCTCCCCCCCCCCCCCCCCCATTGATTTCTTGTGTTTACGTGTACAGCATTAGAACTGACCAATCATGGTTCTTCTTTAAATGTCTGTTCATATAATGATATACTCGACAACAGCATTACGGTCCGATGTGTTTGTGTGTTTGTTATTTGATCTATGCTGGTTGAATATAAATTATGAGACCTATGACGCTATCTCAATGGTTTGATACGAATTCTGTCCGTATTCCATAGTTGTTAGGTTAATGTATATGATAGACATGACCAATGAAGACACTTTTTTCGGAGTGTCTAGTTGGTCGTGGGTCGAAGTGCACTTGTTCCTGCAGCGAGGCGCCGTCGTCATTTAGAGGCGACAGGTTCGATCCCGGTCGGTAACTGTTATAGCTTTCAAATTTTATGTTGTCTAGTGTGTCTTCTGCCGGTCTCTCTGGCTGTGGGGTTACAACACTTTCTCTCTGTAATCCCGTTTATCACGCAGAGTCTCGCAGCGGAGCGAGAACTGAGGTGGTTCGACCCCCGCTCGTGACTTGCGGATACTGAGCCGGCCGCTCAGAAAGCAATGGCAAACTACTGAGCGTAATCTTGCCAAGAGATCAACAGACAGCTGAAAGATGCTGCTGTTGACAGCTAAGTCCTGTAAAAGGATACGCAAAACTTTTTTTTTTTAGTGTGTCTTCTAGTCTCTGCTTGCTTCTTCTCCGTCTGTGAGCGCCAGATAATACTATGTGTGTTTATTTATGTAATTGTCTTAGTGGCCTCAACGGTTCTCCCCATTGATTTCTTGCCAGTCGAGAAGACCTGATCATTCGGGGCCACATCGATTGAGGGATGTCAATGGCGGCGATCGGGCAAATTTTGAGCTACAGCCTACGATGGGTGACGTTGTGATATTCTAGTATGATAATTTGGTTGCGTCTAGCGTGTGTCGCGAGGTCTAGTGGTTACACACCCGCGTCACACGCCAGTGATCCGGGGTTTGTTTCCCGGTCCATCAAGGATATGCACTACTGACGAGCTCAAACGAGAGCGAAACTCGAGCCTAGTGCTTCCAAATTGACGTGGACAAGGCCTGAGGTTCGTACCAGAATACGATCAGCGTTGCCAGTTGTGGGTTATGCTCAATCTTTAAAACTTTTTATTCTCCTGCTTCCTCTTCTTCTTCTTCTTGCGTTCGTTCTTTCATGTTTACACCGACAGATAAGTTTTCGTGATGTATTCAACAGTTTGGTTTCATATTGAGTATGTTACATATTCCTACTTTTTCTGTCAGTATATAATAGCTTTTCAGTATTTAGCTTACATGTATAAGTATTTCACTGTTCAATAGCGACTATATTTGTAAAGATCATACATTGCAAACAGCATACTGTCATAAAAGTTGATAATGGAGTAGATCAATACCGGCAAATCAAGAGAGATGTGAGACAGAGATGCGCAATATCTCCAGACCTTTTCCTCCACATAAAGAGAACATCATCATTATCATCAAGTGCCATGCCAGCTGACATAGGCGTTCGTGTCTCGCCACATATCTCGGTCCTTAGTGTTGCTATCTGCCGATGATATTCATACATGCCACCGTCCCAGTCCATCCAGCATCATTTCTCTTGGTCTGCTCCTGCATCTCTTCCCCGTGATCTGTACAGCTCTCCAATACCGCTTTTCTCATCACATGAGAACACATGATACGTTTAACAGACGTGGGAGGAATAGCCTGGGGGGGGGGGGGGCAAGACATCAGACAATAATATAAGATATGCTATGGTTATAGTATTGATTGCAGACAGTGAACAGAACTACACCATTTAGGGGCTGCTGTTATTGGGCACAGTGAGCAACTGAGCTTAGAATTAAACTATAAGAACTCGTCCTTAACTTGGGGACGTAAATACAAGTACCTCTGAAGTCAGAGATGGTTCGCCTGATGGCGAGGGCCACTGGTAATAGGGAAAGCTAATCCATACGCAAATATCAGTCCAGTGCACTTGAAATAGTAGTTGAGTTCAAAGCGAGCGTGCGCAAATAAATAAGAACATAGAAGAATGGTCACCTCCAAAAAGAAAGACAACCATAATGTAACATTCAGATAGATAGGAAAATTCTTAAATTTGGTGAATCGGTATATCTATCTAGGGATAATAACATCTGACGGAAGATGCCTTTTAAATATCAGAACAAACATAGTCATTGCAAAAGTAGTATTTTGCAGGAAGGAAGACACACTCACTACTAAACAGCTGTTAACTATTTGATTCTTTGTGCCTCTTATAGGAGGAAATAAGCTTGAGAATTAGTAACAACTGGTTGACTTGATGGGAAAAGAGCAAAGGGAAGGCAATGAGATCAATACCAGGATGGTCTGGCCACATGGCATAATCAGGACAAGAACACAGGGCGGATCCAAGCCGTGTGGGGTAGCCAACCAAGACTTCCTACGACGTCGGCTGCACTTATTAACATGACACATGATGATGATAAATAGTGATTTCCTATACAGGAATTTGTTCGCCTCTACTCTTATTTCTGCTTCTTTCCTTTCGTCTCTATGAGTGCCAGTCAATAGTTGTTAATATATTTCTCATTGTCGTTCGTGTGATATATTGCTTATTGATTAATACGTTTTATGAAACATAATTAAACTTTACGCGAAATCTGTCTTTGCACTCTTTGATCTTTGTAGTCTTCTCAAGTTTTGGCTCATGTCAGATACATCTGAAAAATAAATACAGAATTACTCATTTAAAAAATTTGGTTGCATTACAAGCGCTGAGATTTAACTTCATTTCTTCTTCTGCTGCGTTCGTCCCGAATGTTGATTAAGACGTAATTGCGATGTGCCTGTTTACAGCAAAGCTGCGATATTTGAACCTTTCGGTCGACACATCAGACTTCTTCATGCATTTTTTAGATGGGTTACCTTCCCGGTAACGTCATTTAGCCTCGGGAAGCTGTTTGGCCATGCGGGTGGTACTGGGGTGACAAAGGACACGCCAATTATATGCATGACGCATCTCCTGGCGCTGCCCAACAATGGCGGATAGCCAAATGGTACCTGAGAGTTGCTGCAGATAGGTATCACCCCATGCACGAAACCAAGGATATGGTCAGGGGTCATAGACTAAGACGAGGCCGGTCCTGGACGGCACAGGCGGAAATATCTATACGTCAGGTGTGTGATCTAGAGACCATCAATCGTGGAAAAGAGTGGTTTACGTACCGGAAGACATAATAGTACAGTAACACTGGATCGTGAGTGCAGAGAAAGGGCAGCGGGCCGAACAGAGTTTGAGGTGCAACAACTGATCCAGAGTAATACACATCAAGGTGACATGGTGATCTATACTGATGGATCAGTGGTGAGAAACAGACGAAGTGGTTGGGGTTTCATTGCGAAGGCTAAAGGCCGATTGTTAAAAAAAGGAGAGTCGAACGAACGAACGAACGAACGAACGAACGAACGAACGAACGAACGAACGAACGAACGAACGAACGAAAATCTTTATTTTCAAAGGGTTAAGAATTGGGCACGCAGGCCTGTCTGACATTCTGCCCTTCTTCTCTATTTCCTCTCATACATTCTTTCATTCAACATCTCTTATGAAGCAATTCTTTGACAACAAAAGAACAATAAGCATTAAAACACATGAAAAATAATCAATAATACATGACTCGTTGAGGCAATGTTTAACATGGGCATCATAAATACCCAAGACGGGTAACGTGCCACATATATGGGAATGTTTTTTTTTTTTTTTTGGCTAGTTGTCGTTCGAGATAATTTACCATTATTATTGTCTTTGTTCTTATGAGGCTACGACCTCCAGCATGAGAATGAAGGTGGAAGCGGTAACAGCAGCATTCCGTTGGTTAGAGGAGATCACTGCAACACACATTGTATTCATTATGAAAACCAGGAATATGCTTAGTAAGGTGGAGAAAGGAATGTTTCGTGTGGAATGGCTCACCTCACTACAGAGGTCACCGATTGTGGGAATTGTATGGATTTTTTGCCCTGGCCATGTGGGAGGGCGGGAGGAATGAACAGTCTAATAGGCTAGCAGTTAATGCACCTCTTGGTGGTAGATTACCTATGGACAAAGGGGACGTGGTCGTGCGTCTATGGGACCAGGTGGAGAAGGTGGGGAACATACTGAGAACCCGTATGTGGATAGGATGAGTGGTGAGGGGTTGGTAGGAGTTCTCGTAGGATCTCAGAACTGAGAGGGAAGACCAGGAGAACGAACAATCTTTACGAACGAACAATCTTTATTTTCAAAGGGTTAAGAATTGGGCACGCAGACCCGTCTGACATTCTGCCCTTCTTATCTATTTCCTCTCATACATTCTTTCATTCAACATCACTTATGAAGCTAATCTTTGACAACAAAAGAACAATAAGCATTGAAACGCATGAAAAATAATCAATAATACATGACTCACTGAGGGCATTATAAATACCTAAGGACGGTGTAAACGGGAATGTTTATTGGCTAGTTGTCGATTTGAGATAATTTACCATTATTATTGTTTTTGCTTGTTTTTTTTTTTTTTTTTTTTTGAGACATTTAGTCTGTACTGGGGTAGTGTTCAAACAGGTTGCGAATGTACTTCTACATTACATCAGATAGCGGTGGGAACGATTAGTAGTGTAGTTCTTCGCTGACTGTTAAACGAGGGGACGGAGCGCGTCTGGGAATGTCCTCAGTGGAGTGATGTAAATTCTTAGCTTAGCTCAGCTCAATTCAGCTGTTTGGAATTATCAATGTGTTATAGTGCTGACAATATGTGTTTTAATTCAGGAGTTTAGTTTGTTTCGTTAAATCCTACTATACTTAATGTTAAAGTTCCATAAAACTTAAAAATATTAATCGGAACTGAATAGGAAGTGAAGAGAAACGCACTTCAAAATATTGGAGTTTCTTGAAACACGAGGGTAAGTTGTTATGATTTGATACTAACGAATGTGTTATTTTTTAATGTTAGAAACATAGCGGAGACACCCAGTGATTACAGGTATATGCAAGTAAATCATCCAATGGCTTTCCCATGCAGAACATTTCCCCGAAACACTCAGCAGTCTTTCGAAATTTCTTTCTCACTCAACAGTTCAGTCCACTCGCACTCAACAGGGAGCTGGCGGACTAGCTCCGGCAGAGAGTAGCTAGAGAGAGAGACGTTCGCTTGCCGGCTCGGTGTTCATGAGTTCGATGTGCATCGAGGTGGATTCTAATGTTTAAAATTAACCCGGGTTTCTAGGTCGACCCAACCTAAACAAGGCACCAGGAAATTCTTGGGAAGTAAAGGCGGCCGGTAGGTGCTGACGACATCAGCCACGGAGTGCCGATCATCGAAATAAAAATAAAACTGTCCTCTACTGCATATAGTACCCTGCAGGGTAGGGCAGGGGGGTCTTGGGCCTGAGGAATTAAGGTTGCCTGGCTAGTCCAGTCACCGCAAACTGTGCAGGTTAGTTAGTTAGTCGACAGATCATCCTCATTGCACATCGAACCTTTCATTTCAGTCATAAGTGCTCGGATCCCCTCCTCAGCAAATCCCGCAGCGTGTAGCGGCTAACGACACCAGTTCTGTGTTGGTTCATCTTCTTTGGCTTCCTGTGTAGTGTTCTTGTTTGGCCACCCATCTTTTAATTTGCTGTTCTCGCAGTCTGGCCATGGTTGTAGATTCGCAGTCATCACTTGGCTCATGCAAAAGTCTTACTTCTCGTAGAGCATTCAGAATGTCAGCCTGGTCCATTGGTGCGTCCGCCCTCCACCGTAGCCTCGCCTGCGAGCTTGTCAGCCCGCTCATTTCCTTGTACTCCCGCATGCCCTGGCATGAAGATGAAACTAATCTTTGCCAGCCGAGACCGCTCCAGAGACAGCAACCATTCTTTTCGGATCCACCCCACCTCTATCCTCTTGATCATGTTCATTGAGTCGCTAAGGAAACATGCCCTAGTGAATGTCTGTGTCTCGAGCCATGTTATTGTTTTACTTACTGCCATGACTTCCATAGTCAGGCTACTTGTGGTTTCAGTGAAAGCACCAGAGTCCTCCACAATTCTCCCTCCGGCCCGAGCCATAAAGGCCCATGAGCTTCTCACATGTCAGACGACCGACCCATCTGTGTAGATGACAGCATCACCGTCTAGCGAATTCTCGAAAATCAACAGGTTAGGATTTTCTCCCTCCCCACCCCGACAGAAAAATATTCACACCCTACCGAAGACGAGAACCCTGTGTTCTTAGCCACTCGGCCAGCCGCTCATTACAATATAATAAACATATCACATTCTAGCTCCATATGTTCAAAGCGTATAACTAAGATAAATATGTGTAAACAAAGTCCCTTACTATTACTTACTAAGCTTACTTAAGCCATGATCACGTATCATTTATATCATTATTATCAGATTGATGTCCTGCATCTGTTACGAAGTTAGAGTATTACTGCTACTTAGTGAATTTTTCTAAATTCTGTGCTACTTATAATGACTGACACAACTCAGCTGAATAGTCGCTGAAAATTGCTTTCCAATGGTACTTCATTCAAGTCTGTATGTCAGTTATGAGCCGAAATAGCAAGATTGTGGTGCCAATTTCCTTAAATAAAATGAATATCTATAGAAAATTCTTATTCAGCAGATTACAACTTCTTCTTCAGCGTTCCGAGCCATTGAGGTTCTTTGCTGCAGATACAGTCCGTCTCCATTCGTCTCTCAGGTTGACCTTCTCTTGCCAGTTGTTGATTCCAAGTGCTTGTAGGTCTGTATATATATTATCTCTCCACTGTCTTCTTGGTCTACCTTGGGGTCTACGGTCATTTATTTCCTGAGTGTAAGCGAGTTTTGTTTCCCTATTGTCTTCCATTCTTTCTATATGCCCCAGCCATTGTAGTCTATTAGCCTTCAGGTCAGAGGGTAGAGAACAGACAAAGAGAAACACCCTGGTCCTCCAGGTTGGGGGTTGAAGCGTGGGGTTAATATCCCCACCTTTGTAAAAACTATTTTGTTACGAAACAGATACATAAGATTACAACTTGCTGCCAAGAAATAACAGGTGTTTACGACGTGTTTAAAACTACAATAATTTTAAAAACAATGTTTTCCTGTAGTGAATTTGAATAACAAAGACACAAACAATAGATTGCACTATTTATTGCCTGGCATATTTTGCTGCATCTCATCAGGTACATACTGCAGAATACACAACGTAAAGTAAACTAACTAGATAAATCCATCAACCTGAAATATACACATGTTCGCATAGTAATGTCAATTGTCTACCATGGTAATTTTAAACTGACTAACATGTCTTTCTTCTTCTTCTTCTTCTTCTTCTTCTTCTTCTTCTTCTTCTTCTTCTTCTTCTTCTTTGCTTTCATCCAGAGTGTTTTTTTCAGATGTGATTGCGGTGTGTTGTTATGCACCCTTTGGCCAACTCATCTGACTTTTGTGGGCATTTTTGACCAGGTTAGCATTCCTAGGAGACACTCACTCACTTTTGTGGTACCGTCTACATCCCAGCTGGTCAAGTTGGAATAGTCGTAGAATTCACGGTCATCCCTCAAGGGAAGCAGGGACAGTCCATGGCATTTTCCGCCATCCAGAGTGGCTTTCATAGTTGCAGAGTCGACACATAGTGCCCTGGTGCTGGTCTCACCGAGGGAATTGTCACGTCCTGCTCATGGCTGCTTTAATTCCTAACTTCAGTATACTGGGCATTTCGTTTGCCACGGGCCGTTCCCGCACAAATCAGACCGGTCTGCAGACGGTATCCACTCAGCGAGTTTTCGGTTCTGACATGTGCTTGTCGTTGTGCCCAGAGGAGAATATAATTAGAGCTGTTCCTGGCACAGCGGACATTCGGAAAACTAGCTAGCCAGAGCTGTTCCGGACACGAGGGGCATTCGGAAAACTAGGTAGGTCAGAGCTGTTCCTAGCACGAGGGACTGTCGGAAACTAGCTAGTCAGAGCTGTTCTGAACGTGAATGACATTCAGAAGACTAGTTAGTCAGAGCTGTTCCGACCATGAAAGACATTTCACTCGGACGTTTATGCGTTATGCCTGATTCATTCACTGACACATAGAGGTTACTACAGACATCACACACCTGATCTGTTTTCTTCACCACCTACTCCACCACCTCATTCACTGATACATAGAGGTTACTACAGACATCACACACCTGATCTGTTTTCTTCACCCCCTACTCACCACCTCATTCACTGATACATATAGGTTACTACAGACATCACACACCTGATCTGTTTTCAAACAAATCATCATACATTCATAGTTCCAAAAAGTTTTTGTTTTTGTATTCAGTGCATTACTTCTCTGGGATTGTGAGGCTTCAGTTTCCCAAATGGGTATTCTTTTTTGTTCATTGATAAAGAGTTTGGTTGAAACTGTGTGTGTGTTTGTTTTTCTTTTTGTCGAGCTTCCTTATTATATTCTGTTCATTTGAATTCATAGTATGGTATGACATATCATATGAGTGCTTCTCACTCCTATCATTACGTGTTTTGTGAGTACTTATGTTTTGTGTGTAAGACATACTTTGTTATTTTGTTCACAGATAATGGGAGTTACAAAGCAGTATCTGCGCGTTGCTCCGGGACCAATATTTGGGCTAATAGCCAGTCAGAAGTCAAATACTGTCTGCTTCCCGGGAATCCGAGCTCAGTCCGTCCAGTGTGCAGTTGGAGCCTGTGAAAATGTTTACATTTGGGACCTCACTTTAAAGGAAAAGGTAGCTAGCTGTATTCTGAGTTCAAGAAATGTGGATGTCTCAGTGCTTCATATTATTGTTTTAGATGCATGTAGCTATGTTTATATTTGGGACTCACTTTACCAGAAAGTGGCATTGTGGTGAGGGAATTATGAATGCAATTTGCAATCCCACATACTGCGATTGGAACACTGCTGCAGGCGATTTGGAAGCAGACTGCCTTGAGCTGGTTTTCATACAATTGTACGAGTGTCTAGCATTAAGAAAACAATGGCAAATTATTGAACATAACCTTGCTGAGAAATTACAACGGCCAAAAAATGCCATGGTTGACTGCGATGTCCTGTAAAGGTTATACGACCAACTTTAAAAAAAAAAATGAAAAGTAGCTGAATTCTGAGTTCACGAAATGTGGATATTATTGTCTCCATCATCATCATCCAGTGTCATGCCTCTCCACAAATTACGATCTCCGACGTCATGGATCAATTCGTGTGTTGACTCCCTTCCATGCCATGACACAAGACTGTCAAGAATCTTCTCATGCTGTCTTCTTCTGTCTCACTTTCTGCAAATCTTTCCGGTTGTCATAACAAGTTCCAGTTTTTGTCTTCTCATAACTTGGCCAAAGAACAATGACTGCCACTTTCTGATGTTTGTGATAAGTTGTCTTTGCGACCCAGCTTCTCTTAAAACATCCTGATTGCTCTTTTTGGCTGTCCAATTCATTTTCAGCATTCTTCTATAAAACCACATCTCCAAGGCTTCCAGGGATTTTTTGGCCTGTTTACTAATTGTCCAGGATTTGCAACCATATGTTAAAACTGGTTCTAGGTAACATGCAAGAACTCTTTTTCTGACTTTCAAGGACAGTGACGTTTGCACAAAACATTCTTCATTTGATAGAATGCAGTTTTTGCTTGTCCTATTCTGCTCCTTATCTTAGTGATGCATCTTCCATCTGAATGCATCTTTCATCTGATGTTATCCATGTGCCTAGATATCTGAATTTCTATACTTGCCCCAAAATAACGTCCTGTACTTTAATTGCACATTTAGACACAATTTGTTTCTTTGATATCACCATGACTTCTGTCTTTCTATTATTCAATCTAAGGCCCATTTGTTTCACTTTCTACAACCACTGTATCATTTCCTATAGATCGTTCTGACTTGTTGCTATCAAGACATTGTCATCATATTATCGTCATGAGGTCTTATTGCGTCATATGATTGTTTTAGATGTATTTATATGCACACCTTTGCACTAGTGGGCAATGCCCAAATGTTACTACTGCCTTGGAGGAGGCCCGACCACCACCACACATATAGTGTTATGAATAGACTAAAATAGGATTGAAACTTGTGGATATCACTGCTGAGGATGGTGTCAATATATTTAAAAAAAGGCTTAAACTCAAGACAAACAGCTTCACTGCATTGAGTTTTACCCCATTTGGCTTGGTCTGTATCTGCAGAGTGACAAGCCACTACTGAAAGCATTGTACTAAACACAAACTCCTTAGCTTTAGCAATGCCTCACAACGGTCTAAGGAAAAATTACCCTTGTGGTCTGGATGTCGCAGTCTGAAAATGAACCAATGACCTTCAGAGCGCAAGGCAGACATCTTGATCACTTTCCATCGAGCCACCACATCACCACATTGAGGCTTTGGAATGTCTTATGATGTAAGAAATAAAAAAAGATGCAAGTGAAATATTTCGGCAATGTTAAAAGACATAACACTCTTATAAAAACCATACTGGAGGGCAAGGTTGAAGGCAAGTGAGTAAGAGGTAGACAATGATACAAGTGGGAAGATAACATCAAGAGATGGACGAACGTCAGTCTGACAGAATGTACAGTCAGGGTGAGAGACAGTGTTGGAGATCTATTGCAGCCTTCCTTCAATGTGGAGACGGCAACTGATTGATTGATGATGTCACCCTAGAAGGCAAACCCGAACCACAAATGCTATAATGAAGTCACATATGTCGACCGAAAGGTACAACTATCACAGTTCCACTAAACACAGACAACACAGCCACTGTCCTCTGCCAGATGTGATCAGGAGAAGTACTAACATTTGTGGTTTGGGTTCACCTTCTAGGGTGACATCATAAGACATTCCATTGCCTCAACGTGGTGATACGATGATCTCCCTTGCAAAGTGATTGAGATTGCCTTGAGCTCTGAAGGTCATTGATTTATTTGTATAGCTCCTCCACCCGGCTACTGAGTTGAGTGCGTGGAGTGACACTGAGTTGTGAATTTTGTGTGGAGTGCTTTTACACCTCTCCACGGTTGTTTGTAGCGCGAACTGCAGGTTAAAATAAATGGTGGCCAGACAGTCGCTGAACCAACTGGGTTACCTTATACAGTAATATGTGGCTGCTGGTTTTCCAGTCACTGCCGCTTCTATTAACAATGAACTGTATTTTTCGTGGCAGACTTTTGTGTTGGTATTCTGGCAGCGGCATTATGCAAAGTATGCCTGTGCAGGCTGTTGGTTTGTCGAGGCTCCTGTCTGTTCCACTTTTCACATGGGACAGTGAGGAGCATTTTATGTGATATTCAATGCACAGGAATGGAGCAACATGGGGCGACCCTTTGCTGTGAAGTTGGAACTGCGACTAACTTGTTTGCTTTGCTTTCCTGCAGGTTCTGACTCTCCCAGGGGAGAAGCATGAAGTCACTGCCATTGCAAAAAGTCCCAGAACAAATGTTATGGCAGTTGGCTATGCAGACGGCAGCATCAGATTATTTACCTTGGACACTTGCCAGTCTGAGGTTACTTTTCAAGGTCACAAGTCAGCTGTAACTTGTTTGGCTTATGATGCTTCTGGGCTCAGGCTAGTTTCTGGGTCAAAGGTGAGTATCCTAGAAGTAGATTGTTAACAGTTCATCTCACATATCCTAAACAGTAATTGTTACCTAGCAGGCATGTTTTTTACTTGGACATTGGAACCTCAGCCAGAAATGGACATTGGAACCTCAGCCAGAAGTGGACATTAGAACCTCTTTCAACCAGTAATGGACATTGGAATCTCAACCAGAAGTGGACACTCTAGAACCTCTCAGCCAGTAATGGACATTGGAACCTCAGCCAGAGGTGGACACTGGAACCTCTCAGGAAGTCATACGCAGCTCCTGATAATGAGAATGGTTTGCCACTTCCATTGTACATTACTAGTTGCTATGTGAACCTCCAACTCAGTCCTGATGTAAGCTTCAGCAGGAGGCGGAGCTTGAGGAAAAAGCCCAAAACACAAATTGGCATTATATTGTTAGCTTGTGTTATGTAAGGAAATGTTGAAATTCCTGATTTTGATTGTTGTTTCAGGACACAGATGTGATATTATGGGACATTGTGAGCGAGTCTGGCATGTTTCGATTGAAGGGTCATAAAAAAGAAATCACACAAGTGACTTTCTTAAACCAAAAGGATGTCATTGTTACCAGGTAAGCTGACCGGTTATCTGAACATGTGTTTGTAATTACTCATTAACTTCTTCAAATTGCTACTGGAATCATAAGCACAGGAACTCTTTGGTGACTTGAAGAAGTGGATGTCCCTAATGCAATGATGTTCGTCCTTAAATTCAGTATTCAGTACCCATCTTCTGCCCTTTATCCCCCATTGGAGCATAGGCCTTTAACCAGCCAAGGCTCTTCTGTCTTATCCTTGGCTGTCTCTGTCAGCTTCCGCCATGTCCTCCTCATACTATTAGTCTCTGTCTTTAATTCTCTTGTCTGTGTATCTTTAGGTCTCCCTCTGTATCGCTGGCCCTGTGGGTTCTAGACAAGAGACTTTCTAGCTTTACTACTACCAGGTTCTCTCAATGTGTCCTGGCCAGCACCAGTGTTTCTTCCTCACCTCTTGATTCACCGGTCTTTGTCTAGTTCTCTCCCTCTGAACTCCACACGGTCTTTGTCTAGTTCTCTCCCTCTGAACTCCACACGGTCTTTGTCTAGTTCTCTCCCTCTGAACTCCACAGGGGTGATTCTGTTATACCACTTCAGTCCTATTGTGAGCAGGCACCATTTTAAACTAATTAACTACCAGATTACAAATCATGCTGTGGCAGATTTAATGTATTCACACCTTTTCCTGTACAAACAACATATACTTATGAAGAGGTTATTAGTGTAGCTAACCGGAGGATGCAGCAGGTCTTATCTGTATTTGAGGAGTGGTAAAAAACATGGCTAGTGAAGATCAGTGAGGAGAAACCATCATAAGATCATCACTTCATGGACTATGTCAGACATAGAAAAGGATTGTAATACAACAAATTCCATCTCACTGCAGCATGTCTGGAAATGAAGTGGCTAACAAATTGGCAAAGGAAGGTGGGAGACTATGTTAACCTGATAACAAAGGAAGGTGGGAGACTATGTTAACCTGATAACAAAAGAAGGTGGGAGACTATGTTAACCTGATAACAAAGGAAGGTGGGAGACTATGTTAACCTGATAACAAAGGAAGGTGGGAGACTATGTTAACCTGATAACAAAGGAAGGTGGGAGACTATGTTAACCTGATAACAAAGGAAGGTGGGAGACTATGTTAACCTGATAACAAAGGAAGGTGGGAGACTATGTTAACCTGATAACAAAGGAAGGTGGGAGACTATGTTAACCTGATAACAAAGGAAGGTGGGGGACTATGTTAACCTGATAACAAAGGAAGGTGGGAGACTATGTTAACCTGATAACAAAGGAAGGTGGGAGACTGTTAACCTGATAACAAAGGAAGGTGGGAGACTATGTTAACCTGATAACAAAAGAAGGTGGGAGACTATGTTAACCTGATAACAAAGGAAGGTGGGAGACTATGTTAACCTGATAACAAAGGAAGGTGAGAGACTATGTTAACCTGATAACAAAGGAAGGTGGGAGACTATGTTAACCTGATAACAAAGGAAGGTGGGAGACTATGTTAACCTGATAACAAAGGAAGGTGGGAGACTATGTTAACCTGATAACAAAGGAAGGTGGGAGACTATGTTAACCTGATAACAAAGGAAGGTGGGGGACTATGTTAACCTGATAACAAAGGAAGGTGGGAGACTATGTTAACCTGATAACAAAGGAAGGTGGGAGACTATGTTAACCTGATAACAAAGGAAGGTGGGGGACTATGTTAACCTGATAACAAAGGAAGGTGGGAGACTATGTTAACCTGATAACAAAGGAAGGTGGGAGACTATGTTAACCTGATAACAAAGGAAGGTGGGAGACTATGTTAACCCTTTACAGGGCAGACGCTTGTCCGTTTTGTAGCCCTGAACGGGCAAGATTTTTTCAGGTTCTGTAAAAATTTCGGGTCGCGTTAGTAAAATCATCACAAACAAGGTGTTAGTCAACCGATTTTAGTTAAATAAACAACACAATGAAGGGAAAAGCATGCAGAATATGTTACTCACGTGATTGTTGCCGGTAATCCATATATGAACACAAATATTTACGAAATATGGCATGTTGTTTGTGATTTTCCGTCATCTATACGGCAATTTACAAACACATTTTCAGAATCATATTCACTTACTTTAAAGTCCGACTCACGACTGCTAATGCAAAGTAACGCTTTGCACTGATATCTAGCTCCGATTAATAATCAACTTCGTGCCCTTTAATGTCATTTAAATTGAACAGAGCGAAATCTCGGCTATCACTTGAAGAATTGCCGAAATCCATTTTGAAAAACAGCGTAAAACTCCCGAAAACTATCAAAACAAGTCCGTAAAAGTCCGTTCAAAGTCATTGTAGCGCGTTTACAAATGGCGGCCACGTTGTCAAGCTATGGGCGAAAGTGAAAGTAGCCGACGGAAGTGTCGGAAAGCCGAGAGATCGCGTTTTTACAATGCATAATAGTATCGGCCGTTACGCTCGTATTTAGAGACCGGCCGGTAAAGGACGCTACGCCTTGTAAAGGGTTAACCTGATAACAAAGGAAGGTGGGAGACTATGTTAACCTGATAACAAAGGAAGGTGGGAGACTATGTTAACCTGATAACAAAGGAAGGTGGGAGACTATGTTAACCTGATAACAAAGGAAGGTGGGAGACTATGTTAACCTGATAACAAAGGAAGGTGGGAGACTATGTTAACCTGATAACAAAGGAAGGTGGGAGACTATGTTAACCTGATAACAAAGGAAGGTGGGAGACTATGTTAACCTGATAACAAAGGAAGGTGGGAGACTATGTTAACCTGATAACAAAGGAAGGTGGGAGACTATGTTGACCTGATAACAAAGGAAGGTGGGAGACTATGTTAACCTGATAACAAAGGAAGGTGGGAGACTATGTTAACCTGATAACAAAGGAAGGTGGGGGACTATGTTAACCTGATAACAAAGGAAGGTGGGAGACTATGTTAACCTGATAACAAAGGAAGGTGGGAGACTATGTTAACCCTTTACAGGGCAGACGCTTGTCCGTTTTGTAGCCCTGAACGGGCAAGATTTTTTCAGGTTCTGTAAAAATTTCGGGTCGCGTTAGTAAAATCATCACAAACAAGGTGTTAGTCAACCGATTTTAGTTAAATAAACAACACAATGAAGGGAAAAGCATGCAGAATATGTTACTCACGTGATTGTTGCTGGTAATCCATATATGAACACAAATATTTACGAAATATGGCATGTTGTTTGTGATTTTCCGTCATCTATACAGCAATTTACAAACACATTTTCAGAATCATATTCACTTACTTTAAAGTCCGACTCACGACTGCTAATGCAAAGTAACGCTTTGCACTGATATCTAGCTCCGATTAATAATCAACTTCGTGCCCTTTAATGTCATTTAAATTGAACAGAGCGAAATCTCGGCTATCACTTGAAGAATCGCCGAAATCCATTTTGAAAAACAGCGTAAAACTCCCGAAAACTATCAAAACAAGTCCGTAAAAGTCCGTTCAAAGTCATTGTAGCGCGTTTACAAATGGCGGCCACGTTGTCAAGCTATGGGCGAAAGTGAAAGTAGCCGACGGAAGTGTCGGAAAGCCGAGAGATCGCGTTTTTACAATGCATAATAGTATCGGCCGTTACGCTCGTATTTAGAGACCGGCCGGTAAAGGACGCTACGCCTTGTAAAGGGTTAACCTGATAACAAAGGAAGGTGGGAGACTATGTTAACCTGATAACAAAGGAAGGTGGGAGACTATGTTAACCTGATAACAAAGGAAGGTGGGAGACTATGTTAACCTGATAACAAAGGAAGGTGGGAGACTATGTTAACCTGATAACAAAGGAAGGTGGGAGACTATGTTAACCTGATAACAAAGGAAGGTGGGAGACTATGTTAACCTGATAACAAAGGAAGGTGGGAGACTATGTTAACCTGATAACAAAGGAAGGTGGGAGACTATGTTAACCTGATAACAAAGGAAGGTGGGAGACTATGTTAACCTGATAACAAAGGAAGGTGGGAGACTATGTTAACCTGATAATAAAGGAAGGTGGGAGACTATGTTAACCTGATATGGACACAACCTATGATGAGGCCAAGATGTTTGTATGAAGTGCTTGTAGAATCAAGTGGAAATCAGATCAACAAGGCCCCAGAAAGATGATGCACAATCTGAACTCCAACTGAGCCAGTGGCAATCTTCAGACTCCACAAAGGACATAGCAGCTTGCAAAACCACTTGTTCAATAAGCTAATAAAGGAGAAACTGGCAAATGTAACAGTGGAGCTGGTGTACTTATGGCTAAACATTTGCTAAAAGAGTGTCCCGCCAACATATGCAGAATAGAGACAATTTTGCCCTACATCTTTTTTAGGACAAATTCCGTGATGTCAGAACCCTCAAGCTGACCGCTGATTTCTTTACATACACTCAGGTGGATATCTGAAGCTTTATGGAGAAAGAAAAATGAAATACTTGATGATGACCAACTCCAGTTTACCTGCAAGTTGATGTTTGTCTCTTTTACACTGGTCCCTAATCCCTTAACCTGGCTATTGTTGGAGACCCAGCCAGTAGCCATTCTACCACTGACATAACTCCAGGAGTCATTGGGACACACAATCGCCTATACTACTGCAAGTTGGAGAAATGGAAGAGGAGCATTAGAATTATTTGTTGCAAATGATGTTGAGACATGTAGGCTAATAGACTGCAATGGCTGGGGCATATGGAAAGATTGGAAGATAATAGGGAAACAAAACTCGCTTACACTCAAGAAATAAATGACCGTAGACCCCGAGGTAGACCAAGAAGACGGTGGAGAGGTAATATATATACAGACCTACAAGCACTTGGAATCAGCGACTGGCAAGAGAAGGTCAACCAGAGAGACGAATGGAGACGGCTTGTATCTGCAGCAAAGAACCTCAATGGCTCAGAATGCTGAAGAAGAAGAAATGATGTTGAGACAGGGTATTCTGTCTCTGAGGATTATCTTTGAGCAAATTGTGAGGAAATGTGCGTTTTAACCCTACCAGACCGCTGTGCCGATTTTTCGGTAATTTCCTAATCTGCTGCTATACCGCTGTACCTAATTTTCGGTATTTCGCCTAGTGCGTGAAAAAAATGCGCCACAAACTAACAATAACCAACCAATCGTGGTTAAACCTCATGGTTAGGCATTGCAAATGTCTTCCCCCATAGGTTTGAATTGACTTTGTGTGGTTTAACGCGAAAAAAATCTGAAAATTCACAATGAAACGAGCGGCTGATGAACCAAGCACTTCAACAAGAAAGCGAAGTAGGTCTAGGCTTTTCACAGTCCAACAGGTGATCGATACTTTAGTTTATTCATACTGGATTGACACACAAAGGTGGAATATTAGCGCTAGATGAAAGGTGGACCTATTTTCTACAATGTCTCCAAGTTACATCTTATTCTAACCACTTGTTTGCATGTAACTAACATTTTTCTATATCATGTTGGTGTTTTCTCTTTAATGCTCAGGAGCCCAGGTAATAGGGACAGTTAGGTTCAGGGCCTCAGGTCTGGTAGGGTTAAGATTTCTTTATTAACACGCAAACTTTCCTCTAATTGGTATTTTTCACTGATATTCCCAACACAGCTCCAAAGATACATATATCAAGTTCTGGGATATTGGAACCCAGCATTGCTTTTACACGGTTGTTGGGCATAGGTCGGAGGTGTATGGCTTCGTGCTGCTGCGGGAGGAGTCCAGACTTGTGTCTGGGTCAGCAGACAGTGAGTTGCGGGTGTGGGACATTCATTATCTTGATGACGAGGTTGGTATTGACTGTTTCCCGTTGTTGATTGTATGTAAGATGGAAATGATCCAGTGACAGATATTATTTGACAGAAAAATAAACACAGCTCTCTTCACAGAGAACAACACATAATGTTACCATTATGTTAATTACTTTCTGTTTCTTTTTCAAATTAATTATATTATTGTCCATGTTTTTGCAAGTGCTTGGCATCTTCCCATGCTCAACAAAGGTGTTCTAGGCTTGTGTTGTTCAGTTTGATTAGATTTATATAATTTTTTTTAAGAATAATGTCTTAATTAGTTTGTGTTCTTGCTTTCTCATTAAAGTTTTTGTGATTGTTAGACTGATGTGAAATAATTGATTTTATAGCCAATTGTTTATTTAGTGTGCAGTTTG
The DNA here is from genome assembly GCA_963921405.1 of Cepaea hortensis. Taxonomy (NCBI): domain Eukaryota; kingdom Metazoa; phylum Mollusca; class Gastropoda; order Stylommatophora; family Helicidae; genus Cepaea; species Cepaea hortensis. The sequence continues at coordinate 374,528,115 of OY992876.1, read as the reverse complement.
TTAATATAATATTAATAGTAATTTTCAATATCCGCTATGGTTTATCTGTCTGCTTATGGTTCTTTTTCAGATTGAGGCAGCAAAAGAATCAGATGTTAATGAGGAAGTGCCAGCTAAGCGACGAAAGCTGGAAGCAAATGGGAACATCAGAGAAGGGCATCTGAGCGACAGTGATGATGAAAAAGATGAAGAAGAAAAGGCAGCTGATGAAGCTATGGTATGGTTTGTTCCAAATTGTATCTTTTCCATGTCCATAGTATTTTGAAATGTCTCGTCTCATCTTATTCCTCTTGTGCCTGGCAGTGTCAAGGTAAAGTATACACAGCGTGAGAGTGCCAGTTAATGGGCCTCATATATCCAGATTCCCATGGACTCTGTTATTCCCTCTGTCCATCATTTACATGGTCGGCCTCTTCTGTTGAAATTTAATAGAATCAATTATTGTCGTCAAAGTTGATTTGTTTCTCTGTGTTGACTGGCCTGTTACCCAGTGCATCTGAATGTTTATGTTCCATTGTGTCTTTTGGCTTGTTACCCAGTGCATCTGAATGTTTATGTTCCATTGTGTCTTTGGGCCTGTTACCCAGTGCATCTGAATGGTTATGTTCCATTGTGTCTTTGGGCCTGTTACCCAGTGCATCTGAATATTTATGTTCATTTGTGTCTTTGGGCCTGTTACCCAGTGCATCTGAATGTTTGGTACTTTTGCCCTAATTCACCCCAAACAAATGTCACCAGCTATATTTAGCACTGACAGTGATCTCCTGTGTTCAGGTACAGTGCGTGTCAGTGCATTTCAGTTGCCCCACAGTGTTTCTTTGGCTTTGGCAACCATTCTCTCTCTCTCTCTCTCTCTCTCTCTCTCTCTCTCTCTCTCTCTCTCTCTCTCTCTCTCTCTCTCTCTCTGTGGGTGTGCCCCACCCCCCACCCCATGCACAGTTCAGCACTACTAGAAGTGTGTATGGGCTATACTTGAGTTCAAAGCGAGTGAGCAAAAAAAAACTATTATGTTGTCTCAGAGTGTGTCCTCCCTAGTGCCAGCATCTGTTTATCCCCTCTTAATTCACTGGCATGTGTTTAGGGCTCTACATGAGCTTCAATTAGTGAGAGTCATTCTGATGAACAATAAGTATAATAATAATGGCTTGGTTTGTTTTTTAAGATTGTTTTTGTTTATTCCAGCGTATTTTAACAGTTCGTGTTTGTTTATTCTTTCCAGCGCATTCTAACCTGCAGGAAGGTGGGCTCTGTGATGAGACAAGGCAGAGACAGAGTTGTGACTCTGTGCACTGACCCAGACCAGAAGCTCCTGCTGTGTCATGTGAGTGGCTGATAGATAACAATGTTAGTGTGTACACTGGATGGTGACTACCTTTATGCCTCTGCCCTGAAATGACAAGCTTGCTGTAATGATAGTTTTGTTCCTTTTATTGACATCGGACATGGGTAAAGGGGACTATGGGCTGAAATCTTTGTATTCAAATGACTCAACCAAAAGTCAGTGACAACGTCAATGGCCTTAGAAAAGAAAAGGCAAAATTTAATTTTTCAGTTTCCAACAGAATATGCTAGAATCTATAGCCATCTGAACTGTATCCATTCCCAGCAAGCACTTGTGTGCAGATATTGTTCTTGCCCTCATTCACTTGAAGTGCACTGCTGTTTTATATGTCACAGGGAAGCTACTACAGTCGTCTCAAACAGGTGCTCACTCTCTCTGTGGGTCTCTGGAACTGTTGCCAGCACCTGCATCTTGAGGGAAATGGTGTTGGGCTAATCAGTAGCAGACAACTCTGCAGCTTTGGGATTGGCTGCAGTGCAATTAAAACATAACACTCTAGCAGATATCTGAAGAGTGGAGGTCAGTGTGGCTGAATGGTTTAATGCGCTCGTTCTTAAACTTCTGGCGTGCTGAGGCGGTGGGTTCAACCCCTACACTGATCAGTTGGAATAAAATGTTGACTTCTCGTCCTTGATTTGGGGGACATAAATTACAAGTACCTCTTAAGTTGGAGTGGGTTTGTTTGATAGAGAGGGACTGGTAATAGGGAGATCTAATCCACACACACACAAATCAGTGCACTAGCAGTAGTAGCACATGTATGGACTATGCTTGAGTTCAAAGCGAGCGACCGGAAGAAAAAAATCTAAAGATGTACATGAAAGTAATACAACATACCGTTTCCAGCATTTAATGTACTTAAGATATTTATGATTTTAGCATTGGAACTGCTTCAAATATTAGTTGCTTTGTTAAATTACCTTGTCTTTATTTACTCCTACAACAGGGTACAGATAAACACCTGGAAGTTTTCCAGCTCCCTTCACTAGATGATCTTAACAAGTTGAAAGCTAAACGAATAAAAAAACTGAGGAAAAAGCATTTGTAAGTTCAGATGTTTATGTTTGTAGTTTATTATTCTTCATTGTTGTTATTTCCAGAAGATCTTTCTAATTTTTACACTGTTTTCTTTTATCAATAGTCATGGTTAAAATTAGTTGCATGTCATTTACAGGAAGTCACAATCAACCCCAGCATTTTTTGATTTACTGGCCAAGTCTACCTTTAGTAAACATTTTCTTGAAACCTATAGTGCTCTGGAGTTTTTTGTATTAAATGTGACACTTCCAGACATGTTGGTCTAAATAGGATAGACATAACACGTTTGTTGCTGGTGCATTGTTAGCACATCAAACAGTTCCCTTCAACACCTGTGAGAAATCTGTACACTTGCTAGCACATCAAACAGTTCTCATCAACTCCTGTGAGAAATATATACACTTGCTAGCACATCAAACAGTTCTCATCAACTCCTGTGAGAAATATATACACTTGCTAGCACGTCAAACAGTTCCCTTCAACTCCTGTGAGAAATCTGTACACTTGCTAGCACATCAAACAGCTCCCTTCAACTCCTGTGAGAAATATATACACTTGCTAGCACGTCAAACACTTCCCATCAACTCCTGTGAGAAATATATACACTTGCTAGCACATCAAACAGTTCTCATCAACTCCTGTGAGAAATCTGTACACTTGCTAGCACGTCAAACAGTTCCCTTCAACTCCTGTGAGAAATCTGTACACTTGCTAGCACGTCAAACAGTTCTCATCAACTCCTGTGAGAAATCTGTACACTTGCTAGCACGTCAAACAGTTCCCATCAATTCCTGTTCAGTGAAGTCTGTGCAAAGCCAGTCTGCATCTTATGCTGCAGACCCTTCCTGTCGTCGCATTATTTTCTATTGCTTCTCGTTATATGACCAAAGAACATTGCCTCGTTCTTGTAAAATCCAGGTTATGTCCTTTGCAGGATGTTGCAGTCAACCCCATCATTTATTGGCTGTTTGTGATTTACCTGGCAATATTTAGCTCAGTAGTTTGTCAGTGTGTGCCTGGTCTTGGTCAGATATGACTGGACTACCGTGTGACAGTAGACGGTACTGCCTGCTTCTGTTAGCACCGAATGTTGGGCGGTGCTCACCAAACCTGACACCCCACATTGTGCCAACGGCTTCGGGCGGAGGAGAGCAATTGGCAGGGCAGACCTGGCCCTAAGCCTTGGTCAGCAACTGGTCTAGGATGGAAGCTCCAACAGGCGGACAGCTAGAGTATTGCTTTGCTGATCCAGCAGCTTCTGTATCTTGGTTTGTTCCAGACGTATTGGTGTTCCCTTTTCTCTGGAGTAAACTAGGCTGGCTGAGAGAGGGATCATGCTGCATGGGTGACACATGGTCTCTAAATTCAGCCCAGGCTCCATTTTACAAACTATCGTCTGTCAAGGCGGCAAAGTGTCAGTCAGTCAGCTTGCATTGCTTTCTGTATAGCCGACGTTTCACACCACGGAAATCAACGCCAAGCTGGCAGGTCCGCATGGCCTAATGGGTAAGAATGTGTGTTCTTAAACATCCAGTGTGCTGATTCCAAGGTAAGCGGTTCAACCCCAACACCGGACGGCTGGACTTAAATGTTGACCTGTCGTTCTTGACTTGGGGACGTAAATTACAAGTACCTCTGAAGTCGGAGTGGGTTCGCCTGATGGCAAGGGACACTGTTAATAGGGGAAGCTAATCCACATGCAAAATTCAGTCCATCACTACTATAATTAGTGTGTATGGACTACACTTGAGTTCAAGGCGAGTGAGCACCCAAAGAAAAAGCCCAGCTGTCTGCTTCCAAATGGTCATTTGATGATTTTTAACCCTGGACTCAGTATGATGGGATTATGAAACTGCACATCTCACTAAGCCACAAATACACTAATGTTCTGCTTTCATTGGCCCTTTCCAGGCACACATAGATAAGCTACACACAATTAAATATTTATAGTGTGTATGATTCCGGTATACACACTTGGATCCTCTCTGGTGCTATGGAGTTTGTGCGCTGTGCTGAGATGCTCCTTCTATGATCTTTGGAAGGAGACTGGAGATATTTTTGCAGTAAAAGTAATTATAAAACCAAATCTCACTTAATGCCTTGTTTGTTTGTCTGATTGTCAAAACAGAGATTCAGGTCAGGACGTGGACACTGCCAGCGTGCAGCTGAAGCTGGAGGATGAGATCAAATTCATGGAGAGATTCAAGTTCTCTTCCAAGTTGTGGTCCTTGCATTGCTGCCTGGATGCTGCAAAACAGCTGCGGGTGAGAATCTTTGTGGTGTAAATGTTGTTGTTATTGTTGAGATGAGCTTCATTGAATCTTTTTGATGTAAATATTGTTGTTATTGTTATTTAAATGAGCTTTATAGAATCTTGTTGATGTAAATGGTGTTATTGAGTTGAGCTTTATAGAATCTTGTTGATGTAAATGTTGTTGTTATTATTAACATGAGCTTTATAGATTTTGGTTGATGTAAATGTTGTTTTGAGATGAGCTACATAGAATGTAAATGTTATTAAGATGAGCTTTATAGAATCTGGTTGATGTAAATGTTATTGAGATGAGCTTCATAGAATCTTGTAGATGTAATTGTTGTTATTGAGATAAGCTTCATAGAATCTGGTTGATGTAAATGTTGTTATTGAGATAAGCTTCATAGAATCTTGTAGATGTAAATGTTGTTGTTATTGAGATAAGCTTCATGGAATCTTGTAGATGTAAATGTTATTATTGAGATGAGCTTCATAGAATCTGGTTGATGTAAATGTTGTTGTTACTGAGATAAGCTTCATAGAATCTTGTAGATGTAAATGTTGTTGTTATTGAGATAAGCTTCATAGAATCTTGTAGATGTAAATGTTATTATTGAGATGAGCTTTATAGAATCTGGTTGATGTAAATGTTGTTGAGATAAGCTTTATAGAATCTGGTTGATGTAAATGTTGTTGAGATACGCTTTATAGAATCTGGTTGATGTAAATGTTGTTGTTATTGAGATGAGCTTCATAGAATCTTGTAGATGTAAATGTTATTGAGATAAGCTTCATAGAATCTTGTAGATGTAAATGTTGTTATTGAGATAAGCTTCATAGAATCTAGTAGATGTAAATGTTGTTATTGAGATAAGCTTCATAGAATCTGGTTGATGTAAATGTTGTTATTGAGATAAGCTTCATAGAATCTTGTAGATGTAAATGTTATTGAGATAAGCTTCATAGAATCTTGTAGATGTAAATGTTGTTATTGAGATAAGCTTCATAGAATCTAGTAGATGTAAATGTTGTTATTGAGATGAGCTTCATAGAATCTAGTAGATGTAAATGTTGTTATTGAGATGAGCTTCATAGAATCTGGTTGATGTAAATGTTGTTATTGAGATAAGCTTCATAGAATCTTGTAGATGTAAATGTTGTTATTGAGATAAGCTTCATAGAATCTTGTAGATGTAAATGTTGTTATTGAGATAAGCTTCATAGAATCTGGTTGATGTGAATGTTGTTATTGGGATGAGCTTCATAGAATCTGGTTGATGTAAATGTTGTTATTGAGATAAGCTTCATAGAATCTTGTAGATGTAAATGTTATTGAGATAAGCTTCATAGAATCTTGTAGATGTAAATGTTATTGAGATAAGCTTCATAGAATCTTGTAGATGTAAATGTTATTATTGAGATGAGCTTCATAAAATCCTGTTGATGTAAATGTTATTATTGAGATGAGCTTCATAGAATCTTGTAGATGTAAATGTTATTGAGATAAGCTTCATAGAATCTTGTAGATGTAAATGTTATTGAGATAAGCTTCATAGAATCTTGTAGATGTAAATGTTATTATTGAGATGAGCTTCATAAAATCCTGTTGGTGTAAATGTTGTTGTTATTGAGATGAGCTTCATAAAATCCTGTTGATGTAAATGTTATTATTGAGATGAGCTTCATAGAATCTTGTAGATGTAAATGTTATTGAGATAAGCTTCATAGAATCTGGTTGATGTAAATGTTGTTGTTGAGATGAGCTTCATAGAATCTTTTGAAGTTGGAAACTATCAAGCTGTTAAACATGGATTGACATTTTTAATTGGTACTATTAAGTATGCATAGTTCTTTCATGCAGGATGTTTCCTAGACGACATATCTATCGTCCTGCCTGTCAGTCTGTCTATATACCTATTTACCTAGCTACCCACTGTCTGTCTGTCTATCTATCTATAGAAAGAGAGAGAGAGAGATAATGTTTGTATGAGTAAATGTTTGTTAATGTGATTGTGAGTGGGTATACTGTATGCGAGGGAGTGTATTTGCGAGTTATTGAGTGGTTCTGTAACTGTGAGAGTTTGTGTAAATGATGTATGTATATGAATGTGTATGTAAGTATATATGTATGTGTTTATACATGTGTGTGTGTGTGTGTCTGCCTGCCTCGTAACATGGTAATGAGCATTGTTTACGTTCACAGCATTCATTTGGTAATGTTTTTTCTATGTGAATGTAACATACACAAGAGATAATTGATGTACGAAAGATGAGTGATTGGAGGGGCCAAATGTAAGACGAGCCTGCGTGCCCAATTTCTGACCCTTTGAAAATAATGTTTGTTCAGCCTGTCTGTCTGTCTATATATCTGTCTGTCTGTCGATATATCTGTCTGTCTGTCTATCCCAGTAAAGGACCCCCTGCCACACTGTGAAGCATGTTGGGTATATGGTGCTAGCATGTGTTAGACCTATCTGCACTGGATGCATGGTGTGGTCAGTATCATGCCAGTCACCTTTACTTCCCAGGAGATTCCCTGGTACCTAAGTTAAGCTGGATCAGCCTGAGAGCCCAGGTCATTGAAATAAAATATCCCCCATGAAGCAGATTCAAACTTGGTCTCCAGGCCGGCAGGCTAGCATGCTAGCCGCTGCACATCAGCTGCTCCCTCATATCCCAGTAGTGGTGCATATTATTTCCCTCATTTTAAAGTGTTACCATTCAGTAAGCCAGCTCTTTACAATTCCTTTGTAAATTGCTAACTCATGTTTTATATTTTACTGTCACTAATATTGCTTTGCCGGCTTCCTGGCCTAGAGGTTAGCAACTTTTCTCCGTAATCTTGTATACTCTCATAAGTAACGTGACGACGGTGAGAATCAGCAGTTTTTCTAATCGCGTCGGTATCTTACAAGGTATGTGAGCCGGCCGCTCAGAAAGCAATGGCAAACTACTGAGCGTAATCTTGCCAAGAAATCAACAATCAGCTGAAAGAGACTGATGTTGACAGCAATGTCCTGTAAAGGATATGCAAACATTTTTTTTTAAAATATTGCTGTACATTGCCCTCAATTGATATATCTTATTTCCCTCTCTTGATGTTCTTATTTCCTACTAATGTTGTATCATATTTCTCTTTTATGATGTTTCATATTTCCCTCTAATGATGTATATTATTTCCCTCTAATGATGTATGCCGGCTTCATGGCTTAGAGGTTATGACTTTTCTCCGTAATCTCGTATACTCTCGTCGGTAACGTGATGACCGCTTGAATCAGCAGTGGTTCGAATCGCATCGGTAACTTACGGGGTATGTGAGCCGGCCGCTCAGAAAGCAATGACAAACTACTGAGCGTAATCTTGCCAAGAAATCAACATACAGCTGAAAGATGCCGGTGTTGACAGCGATGTCCTGTAAAGGATATGCAAAAAAAAAAAAAAAAATGATGTATATTATTTCCCTCTAATGATGTATATTATTTTCCTCTAATGATGTATCTTATGTCCCACAGTTTTGTGCTCTGCTGTCAGACAACAAAATTGAGACTGGCCTCCTGACGCTGGACAAGCAGAAGTGCACTCTGGGACCTGTAGTATGTCTAGCCCAGGCAGGACACCGCACAGATGTCAGAACCGTGAGTTTCAGCACAGACAACACAACAATACTGTCTGCCAGCTCCGAAGAGGTCAAGTTTTGGAACAGGTATGATGATCTCCTTCTTTTGTGAACACATATCGGGGTTATTTATACTCCTGCAGCAGATTAGGATGTAAATTTTTAGGCCATCATATTATGGGCTTTGCATGATGGAGTTGTATTTATGCTTTCTCTTCCGAGACAATTCCAAAAAATCATGATTTCGCTGCAGAGGATTGAACCCATGTGCATTGACCAACTGAGCCTTGGATATTGGGGGTTGGGGCAATATTTACATTATTTAACACTCATGTAAAAACCATGCTGGAGGATAGAGTTGAAGGCAGGCAAGCAAGAGACAGTCATGCTGGTGGGAAGATTACATCAAAATAAGGACGAACAGGAGTCTTGTCAAAGCGAACAAGGGCAAGAGACAGAGAGTGACTAGAGATCCATTGCAGCCAACCTTCATTGTGGAGATGCCCTCTGATTGATTGATTACATAATTATATTGTGTGTAATCTTGGACTGTTAACATGCACATAGAAAACAAAAATCTCATCTCATCTCGTCATGTTCCTCTTGACCTGCGGTGTCGAGGTGAAATATAAACATTGGGAGAGTGCCCGATTATGGGCTTCATGTATTGATATTCCCATGGACTCTGCTATTCCCTCCGTCCAACATTTACGTGGTCGGTCTCTTTCTCTGTTTCCATCTGGTCAGTTCATCAATTGCTTGTTGTGGTATACTGTTAATTGGTAACCTACTTGCATGGCCAAACCATTTGACTTGCTGCCTTCTAATAAAATCTATTGCTGCTATAACTCCCAAATGACTTCCCTAAATATGTAGATATAAAATACGACTCATATTGTGAAATGTCAATATGACAAATAAAGAATTCTGAAGCAAACTAGAAAGGAAAAGAGAATTACTGAGCGAGATCAAGTTTGACAAGTCGTATATTTTGGGCACAATATGTGGCATAACACACTGCTGGAAATCAAGCATGGGGAAATGGTGGAAGACAGAAGTGCAAGAGGAGACAATAGTAGCGAGTTCCATCGTGCCGCGACCGGAAATGAAAACTGAAATCATATACAGAATCATACCGCCATGATTCACAGTGTCTCCCAATTCGCTAGAGTTCATACCATGCATTCTTTCGACGTCATTCATTCATTCAAATCTCACGTGACAATACCACACGTCATCCTGGGCTTTCCAGGAAAGGTTTGTCTAATATTCCGTGCACAGCGATTGGTTAAAATCATCGTGACCTTTTATATAAATAAGAATATATTTCATACTTACCGTAATTAATTTTTTTGGTGTTCTAAATCGAATTAAATCAATTATATATGTATTTTTGAATTCTGCATACAATTTTAAATATATCTGGAAAGTTTCATCCTACTTAATAGCTTTTAATTGTGGATGAAACAACATTTCTGCGAAGGTGTGTTTTTGTTCTTTGCGCATATTGATCGGACGTGCATGTGCACTTTGTAACACAATTCTGGTGTTCTAAATCGAATTAAATCAATTATAGATGTATTTTTGAATTCTGCATACAATTTTAAATATATCTGGAAAGTTTCATCGCTGTACAAGCTATGAATGTGGAGAAAAACAACATTTTCTGCGAAGTGTGTCTTTGTGAATGGAGAAACGCATAGCATGAGCCATGGCGACTGCGCATGCGCATGTCGATCGAAGTGGCATGTACACTTTCACTTTTCAACACTCAAAACGTGCAATTTTACATACTAACGTTAAAGAGAACACAAGTTTAAAGATTATTAATAATTTATTTATATACTTGTACTATTTTTAAATCAATTAACATGACGGGAACATATTTTAGAAGTCAGTTTTCATAATCCGCCTATGACCCGTTTGGTTGCGACCAACCTCGCGTGCAGAGAACAATGGAAATGACACGCTGAACCATAAATAATTTTTTTTCTGGCGCTTTCAATAGAAAACCACCAATTGTAGATGAATCTTCGAATTCTGTATTCAATTTTACAGAAGTTGGAAAGTTTCATCGCTAAACTTGCTTTAATTGTGGTTGTAAAACAGGCGATGATGTTATAATCATGAAACCCAAAACGGCGGCTTGTCTATATAAAAATCTTTGTGGAACAATCATTGTGTTCTCGCTAGCGTAGTTGTAAGCAGTCCGCCTGTCACGCAGGAGACAGCGGTTCTGTTCCCGGCTAGGCATTTTTTTTTTTTTTTAAATTTCTCACAAAATTATTAGGTGATATAGAAACTATTAAACATTTCGAACTAAAATATTATATAGAACTAAGAAACTGGAAGTTTGTGAATCAAGTGTGCTCTATGGATATGTACAAGCTGCCGACTGACGGGGAGCGCATCCCACAAAGGCAGCGGAATGATCGGAATCGATGGATCCATTAGATGTCCCTGTTTAATGTGAATTTTAATTGCCATATAAAGTATTGCCCCTGAATCAGTATAGTTTCATCTCTAAACTTGCTCGAATTGTGGTTGAAAAACAGATTTTCTGCAAAGATGTGACTTTATGAATTGGAAACCCACGGGTCATGACGGCCGCCGCATTTCGATTGCGCTATACCTATCAACATACAAAACGTGCGATTTGACCTACTAAAGTTACAGAGAACACAAGTTTAAAGATTATTAATAATTTATTTGTATACTTGTACTATTTTGTAATCATTTAACCTGACGGAACATATTTTTGAAGTCAGTTTTCATATGACCGATTGAGACAATTTCGCTCGCACACACATGCAAACCAGCTGGAGGAGGTAATCGGACACACTGAAGAGTTCCACTTATGGGTGAATAGCATGAGAAATCGCAACTCGTCTCACCTTCACAAAAATGTGAATATCTTCACTTATAAGTGACATACAGGCATCATTGTGGTACCATTAGATTTTGACTTTCAAGTCCTATCTACTGTGGCGGTCTCATTAGTAAATACTCAAATTAAAATTGTCATAGGACTGTCTAACTATAGTTTCAATTGGAGGATAACACAAGAGGATGTAAAGGTGCAAGATGAAGATGGTGTTTTTAAATGGGAGGAAGACAGTAGAAGAGGGACAGCTGGAAGACAAGCATACAAGAGAAAGACAGTGGTTTAAATATGAAGATAAAATCACAAGAGGAAAGGGTGGAAGACAAGCGTGCAAGAGAAAGTCAGTGGTTTAAATAGGAAGTTACCATCAAAAGAGGAAAAGGTGGGATACAAATGTGTATCAGCAAGACTGGTTTAAAAAAAAAGTCGCTTAAAAGCTGACAGGGTTGACTTCATTGCACCGGGTTTTATCCCATATCGCTCGGTCTCTTTCCGCAGCGCGGAAAGCGCCGCACAAAGCACGAACTCCGTAGCTCTAGTGACGACCCACAGGAGTGGCCGAAAAATTTAACTTGTGAACCGAAGGGCGCGGCCCGGAATCGAACCCACAACCTTCGGAGCCCAAGTTAAACGGCTTAACCACTTCGCCACGAAGACTCCCTAGGTTTAAATAGGAAGATAATGTAACAGAGCACCATCTCTGTTAGGGAGTTGGTGAGTTAATGAGTGGTGTGCAAGGGGGAAAAGACTAGTACAAGGCACGGTTGAGCATCCCGTAGAAATGTAACTAGGGACGCTCAAGCCATGACGTGGGGTTAGAGATAGGGAGTTACTGGCTGAACCTTGAATTGACAACATCTTTTGTATGCTCCTTTATTATTTTATGATGTATCCTGTTCAATAAAACATATGGAAATTATAACCAGGACTTCGCTTACATCTGCCATATAACTGTATCTGTACTGTTACAGTACAGATTTGGTGCCGTGACCAGGATTTCGGACTTCGATTGTTGCGGACAAAACGGGAAGAAAATAGAAGCATACGGCACAGCGGAGAACTTTTAATAAACACTCTTAAAAATGGTTGTGGTTGCGACAACAAAGAGCCACAACAGCTGTTTCATCAGATGACTCAATCGCCGCTATACGACCTTCTCAGGTTCTGTTGGATGAATCGCCGCTATACGACCTTCCCAGGTTTTGTTGAATGAATCGCCGTTATACGACCTTCTCAGATTTTGATGGCGGTTTTCCTTAATATCACCTTAAAAGTAAGACTTACAACCACCAAAAGCCCGTCCAGGGGTGGATGGTTGTGAGTTTGTTTGTGATTTTACTCTGTTCAACTGAGTCAGGAAGCTGCTTGAGGTCATTGTGTCGTTGGATTAACCTTGGCTGCCTGAAGTGAGGTCACTTATTGGAGCTGTCGTTATTAACTACCAGAAGTTTGTGGTCAAGATTCCTACACGCTGATGTAAAACATGAGTCAATGCATGCCAAGCTCATTTGCTGAGAGACCATGAAAATTGTCGTTTTATCGCTTTGAAAGTTGAGCCAGCCGACACCAAGCTGACGTTACCCAAACTAAACTCAAGCTTATGAAGTTCATTATGGAATGCGATTTACTTGCTTTGGTCTTTTCAGACGCGGGTGGGCATAATGGGTTGCCGTCCTGCTGAAGAAGAGAACCTATTGTAATCGCTTCATTTCTCAGCTTGAGCCGTTTCAAATCCAGACGTGCCCCTTTTCGGGTGAAGTCCAGACGTGCCCTTTTTCGGGTGAAAAGAAGCCACAAATCTGGGGTGCCCGCCAATGGGTGAAATGGAGAGTCCAGAGGTTTTCCTTTCACTGTGATGGAGTAGAGGAACACGACACGCTCGTTTCTTTTGTGAAGCCTACAGTTGTCAAGCATAATCCTCGGTCGGTGTGTTTGCATTTACTTTCCTGTTGGACCCGTGGAAGATATATTTCAGCCTTTTAACGGTATTTAAGATAATTAAGATTTAACTAATATAACATACATTGTGTGTTAGATAAAATTGATTAATTAATTTGAACACTTGATCTTTATAAGAAGAAAAACAGTTGCTTACGTCCCTTGTATAATGTAAATACGCCTATAGTGGTATACTTATTGATATTTATTAACTAAATTATAATTGTGAATTTGGTTATATAAATTGTATAGCAAAATTATTTCAGCATATTTCAGCATGGCAGAGGAACAAGTTTCGTTAACACAGGTGTTAACTGGAGTAGGCATGTATGTATAATTAATAGTTGTAGGATATTGAAGAATTGAAAACTTGATGCATGTTTTTAAAGATTTGTTCTTTGAATAACCTTTTTGCAGAGTATGGAATAGCGATAGGAAAGCTGCCTACGTATTGAAAACAACATATCATAACGGCGTGGTGAACTAATATGGATATCTTTTATAGGAAGTTAGAACGTGTGACGGAGTTAATGGACAGTTTAAGGATGGACGTAGACAGAATTTCATCTATGATAGGACTGATAAAGAGACAGACGCTCGAACGAACGGAGCACAAGACAGATATGAGATGTTTTGATGTAGACAAGCCCAATAGATGGCAGTCGATCAATAGGAACGATAACCAGTGTGGTTATAATTCTAAAGTTATCAACCATATACATATGAAACCAGATAAGAGGGAGACACAGAGATATGTAATGAATCAACACAAAAATTTAGGAATTGGTAATAGCCAGAAAAGGAATTTGTATAAGAAACAGTGGTCTTGGCCTTCAAATAGTGAAAACGCAAGAGCCTTGCGAGAGAACTGGTTTTAGATCAGACAGTTGCGATATTCAGTAGCAAGGTTGAAAAACAGAGAAGAAAACACAGACAAGATTTTGGGTAGTCAGGAGGTATCTTCAGTCTTTAGTGTCAGACGAGAAAAAGAGACACAGACGCAGCTAGGCAATAGTGTGGAAAAGAGTACTCAGACATCGATTGATAAAGTAGTAAGGAAAATTCAATCAAAACCAACTGAGTTGAAAGTGATAAAGAGAGACACCGTTGCATTAAAGAGAGACACTGGTACAGAGGTTGGACAACCCAAGACAAAAGACAGCAGAAAGGAAATTAGAAAGAATGTTAGATCTAGAAATGAAAAACGTTTGCTCATATATAATCATGGATATGGAACTGAGGAATCTGAGTCGTCGTCTTTAGAATCAGAATTTTCAGACCTCACAGATTTTAGTATAGAATATACACCAGACAGGGATTTAAAAGGAATGAATGGGAGCGAAAGGATTGCACTACGAGCAGATCCTGACTCAAAGCGAGATGTTTCCTCGTACGGTATGGTTGCTGGTAGGCAAGCAGACAAATTTTTAGTTGGTGACTCTTTGGAACAAGATAACAGTATATATAGTAGAAAAGTAGTAAAAGCCAGGAGATGAATTCCAAAGATGGGAGAGAATGATACTTTTATAGAGAAAGATGTTTACCTATTGGAAAGTAGAACACAAAAACAGCAAAAAGCTGAAGCGTCGCTGGAAAAGGCTAGAAGTCTCATGAAGTCGATAAGACCATGGCTATATGGAAATAACAAATACGTGCAGATTTGAGTATTTTGTAACTGAGCTTAGAGTAGTTCAAGTTTGATGAGAGTTATATCGGGTCAAAAGTTGTGTTGCTGTGGAGAGGGGAGTGCGGCTGTTATAGCCTGAGAATAGCGCGAAGAAATAGATCCTTGCTATAGGAGATTGATGAGTGAGTGGTTGAGTGTCAGAATGAATTGTTTACTTATACGTTGTCCATGCGTGGGTAGGCGTGTGGAAAGACATGTATTCGTCACGCTGATTAGAGAATGAAGAGGTCTGGTTAGAAATGTATGGATGTCAAGTTTTCAGCGAGATATACTTCATAAAAGTGTGAAGTGAGAAATTATATAAGAGGCACCTAGACGATGTACTGTCTAAGCGAGCATGGTATGTGCGTGTTGAAGGCAGAGGTTGACGGTGTGGCGCGTCGAGTGTGTCTGACTATGTTTTTAGAGGTGGTGAGGTGTTGAATGAGGTGTGCTGGAATGGTTGACATAACGTAAAACTGACTTGGAGAGATATAGGCTGGTTAGAAATGTTCGTTGTTAGAGCTAACGTGTTGTTTGAACAGAATAGGTTCTAAGTGGTTGAAAAGGAGTGAATGAGTGAGAAAAGTTGAAATGAGGAAGTAGTTAGATTGTGAAAGTCTTGTGGCAGATATTGAATGAAAGTTCCGGTTGTCCTTGTAAGAAACAGATTTAGTATTGTTGGCAGAGACATGTCGAAGCAAGAATGCCTGATACAGAGAAATGAGAGAAGATGGTTTGCCCAATCGGAGTGAGGTTTGTCGTTAGTCATGTGCGGTGTTGCTTACTGTTTCTGAAAGAGTCCCGATAAATAGGAGTAACCTTAAGTAGTACTGAAAGATGAGTGATGTAAGCAAGAGAAGGAGAGAATGTGATTAGCCAAATGAACATCGGAGTATTATAAATAGAGCACTATGGAATGTGTTCCGATAAATGTGACTGGTTTGACTATCATCGCGGTGTGAGAACGCTAGGAGAGAGTTGAAGATAGCTTAGAGTTGTTGTGGTGAAAGGTTGGAAATGACTGATGCAGGAGAATGAAATGTTAGTTGCGTCGGGTGGACGAGAGACTTAAGAGTAGAATTAGTTATTGACAAATCTAGTAACTAGATGTGTTGGTAAAGTCTATAGTAAATAGACATTTTTTGGTGGGTGTAGCATTGATACCGTAGTAAACGGTAATGTTTAAGAAGTTATAATAATTCTTGGTACAAATCAAATCCAAGGTAAACAACTAGTGTGCCGAGTTACAATTTCCTTTAGTGAGTAGATGAATTGTGGTGTGCTGAAATAGCCACATTACTTAGAAAAGGAAGCAATTTGTGCTGTAGTTAACAGTAATTGCTTGTTTAATATTGCAAATACACTGGTGTTAATATGATTTAGTTTGGTAATGTTTGGAACATTATGAAGGGGGATAACTCTTCTCTTTAGCGAGAAGACAGTTGATTTTAATTGAATTTGATCTTTCAATGCATCATATATGGTATGTTATATTATTTTTTAATTTTTGATTGACTTGGTATTGTAAAATAATTACCATTTGATTTTAGAATAGGATTGTTGTGTTTTCAGTCTTTTACGTACAAACTACTGTTCCGTAAAAGAGACCAGTAGTGTTAGATAACACTAGATAATTTCTTTTTAATTTGAATTGATGCTTGTTTTATGTTGGGGATAAACAGTTGAAAACCAGGGAGGGGTGATATTGTTCTATTTTGATTTGTCTTGACTCCAGTTATTCATGAATTGTAGGTTTATTTAGCTTACTTTGGTTAAATATTAGCATATTACTTTTTTTATTAATTTTCAGTTGCAAAAGTTATAATGATGTTACTTATTGAGTTGCCCTGACTATGTTTAAATTAGTTTTCGTTTAACGTTCAGTTATGGGGACTTAGAAAATTAAACAGGTCCATGTTAAAGAGAGAAACTTAGCAAGGGGTCCTTGGGAGTTTTGGATGCAGGGTTACGTTCAGAAGATGTGGGGCAATTTTAAAACATGGGGTCGGAAGTGAACATGGATTTAGTGCCATGATGTAATGGAAATTTCATAAGCGCCACGAGAGTGCTGGTTTTTATAAGAAGTAGATGTGGGTAATGCTTATAATAAGTGCTGCGCCAGACAGCGTGAAGACAAATAGTAAAACATGAATTGAATGCCATGTTTTAGTCCTGTAGATATCAATATAAGAGTTGGGGGATTAAACCAGTGGAAGGTTTATAAAGAGAAGTAAGGATGTTCGTGATAAATGAACATTGGAGGGCTGTGGTTGCAGCGAACATAGATTAAGTGCCATGAAGTTTTGTGAAAAGGGGGAGGGTCCGTGATATATGGACTGATAAAGAATAAAGTTGATTGCAAGAAGTGATGGGGTAGATAGGTTAGAAGGTCACAGACATGAGTTCAGTGGCGGTATTTTTGTTGCTGTTGATAACGGCATAAATTGACAAGTGGAAGTTTTAGGTGAAATGCCCATAATAAATGGACATTAGTGGGTTGCTGAAGTTTCGGCGAGATTAAGAGGGAACCTGATATGGAGTATTCCTGAGTGGGGTATAGGAGAGATATGTTAGGTGGTGTTAATGTTGGAGGAGGTCTTGAGTGATAGGGGCCCATAATGGACCTTTTGATTTGTGTACTGTCTGTAATATATAGACATTTAGGAGTGAATAATATTTTTGGTGCTTGATGCTGTAGATATCAGCGCAAACTGTGAAATTGCCATAATAAGTGGTATAATTGAACTGTGGAAGATATGTAATTGTTTTAGACTTTATTACATAAAGTCTCAGAGCGACATAGGGGAGTAAGTGTAAGTGTGGTTTTTGTGCTTTCCGGTGCGCACCGATTCTTTGTCTTCCTATCGTGTGCGAGTGATTTCAGGTTGGTTGAAAGTGAAAGTGGAGAATTAGTAATGTTGAGGTAATACTGTTAGTGATGACGATAGGGAGTTTGAGGTAGTATCAGAAGAGTACAGCGTTTTGAATTTTTATAGTTGAGATCAGATATTGGTATATAAGCTCGTGATGAAAAGGTTTAAGCAGATCGCTTATGAAGAGAAGAAGTATTTCGAAAAGGTACACATATATGTTGTGATGTGTTGTATAAAACTGAGATTTTGTAAGCCAGAAATATTATGATGTATAATAGTGAGCTTTTGGTGATAGGATATGTAAATAATATATGTGGATTTCCTTATGAACTGTTTTTTTAAATGAAACCTTGTAGGCACATATACGGAAACGAAGAAGAAGTATCACTTCACGAAGATCAATAACAGAACATAGCGGTTAGCTATAATAGATAAGTGGAGAATTGGACTCTAAAGAGTAGAAATAAAGTTCATTGGTTAAGAGGGGGTTAGTTTAAGATGGGTTGGAGAAATAATATGGGGGTTAAGGTTTTAGTGGGGGAAATAATAAGTAGAATAAGTAGGTTAGGGATTAAGACTTTTCAAGAAAAGTCTTCTTAAAGAAAGGGAGGAATGTAACAGAGCACCATCTCTGTTAGGGAGTTGGTGAGTTAATGAGTGGTGTGCAAGGGGGAAAAGACTAGTACAAGGCACGGTTGAGCATCCCGTAGAAATGTAACTAGGGACACTCAAGCCGTGACGCGGGGTTAGAGATAGGGAGTTACTGGCTGAACCTTGAATTGACAACATCTTTTGTATGCTCCTTTATTATTTTATGATGTATCCTGTTCAATAAAACATATGGAAATTATAACCAGGACTTCGCTTACATCTGCCATATAACTGTATCTGTACTGTTACAATAACTTCAAAGCAAGTGAACGTTTAAAACAAAAATCTTCACAATGCATAAGTGTTTATCAAACATTGGCGGTTTTAATGTGATTAACAGACATTGATAATATTTATTCAAGTGTTTCTATCAAATTTTGATGAAGTATGAAATGTTCTCAAATATGTTAGTCACATCAAATTGTTTGCCAAGTGTTAGTGATATTAAATTGTTTATGAAATATTGAAACTCTTGTGTTAACAGGGATTCTCTGCAGTGTGTCCAGACATTCTCTTGTGACTACGCGCTATGCTCCATGTTTGTCAGTGGTGATAGACATGCTGTCATTGGAACTAAGGTATGTCTGAGTGATGGTAGGCAAGTTGCTGTTGTTGTGGCAATAGGTATGTTGTTATTGGAAGTAAACTATTTTATGAGTTGTGGTAAGCACCCTGTTATTATTGTGGTAATAGGCATGTAGCTATTGGAAGTAAAATATATGTTATTGGTGATACGCACTATGTTATTGGAAGTAAAATATATGTTATTGGTGATAGGCATTATGTTATTGGAAGTAAACTAAATGTGAACGGTGATAGTTTAGTTTCCATTAAATGCAACCCATTCCTCTGTGTATCCACATCTCTTGGATTTCAGTTCAATTTCCCAATTACTTCTTCATTGTCCATGTTTCAGAGGCATATAGTAGTATTGAATCTATGTAACACTTAACAATTCTTATTTTTAATTTGTTACTTCTGATTTGTTTTCTTTGTGATAACTCGTTTGAACTCAAGCATAGTCCATTATTGTGCTACTACTTCTAGTCCACTGGACTGATTTTTTTTTGTGGATTAGTTTTACTTACTATCAATGTCCTTCGCCATCAGGTGAATCTACTTTTATAGTTTACATCCCCAAATCAAAGTCAAGAAGTCAACATTTTAATTCAACTGACTGGTGTAGGGGGTTGAACCTGCTTTCGCGACATCAGCACACCAGAAGTTTAAGATCCATTCGCACCAAGCTGGCTCCATGTGCCAATTATCTCTCACGATGTTAATATTTCTTATAACTGCCCATGTGTACTGTTTGTTTTGACAGACTGGGAAACTTCAGTTGTTTGACCTGAACCAGGGGCTGCTACTGCAATCATTCGAGGCTCACAGTGGAGCTGTGTGGTCGGTAGCGGCCATGCCTGACAAAGTGAGTTATTTCCTACAGTTTGATAGACATCATAGTACATTTTTATACCAAGATAACTCAGCATATGCATATGGAAACCTATGAAACAAAAGTCATTTTTATTCTCTAAAGAATTAAATTATGATGTTCTTGTTGTATCTCTCTCTCTCTCTCTCTCTCTCTCTCTCTCTCTCTCTCTCTCTCTCTCTCTCTCTCTCTCTCTCTCTCTCTCTCTCCCTCTCTCTCTCTCTCTCTCTCACACACACACACACACACACACAGAGAGAGACACACACACACACACACAGAGAGAGAGAGAGACACAGAGAGAGAGAGAGAGAGAGAGAAAAGAGAGAGAGACCTGACAATTTTTCGGTCAGGTTAGGTATTTGAATGGTAGGGAATGCAAATGTGAAGAAAAATAAAAACAATGTATACATATTTGTCAGGAAAATTACACCAAATATATCTTTTAACTGAAGGTAAAGATAGTCTCATGTCAGATGTTGGAATGTGAAGTGTTAGACCCTCACATAATCTAGGCCACAACACAAAGAGGTGAGGGGGCCAGTTGCCTTTTATTCTAAGGCAGCTCTCAGAATATTCTGGAAATGACCCAGTACTCAATTTATGAGGCTGGGTTGGCACCCAAGTCATAAGTAAAAAAAAAAACAAAGTAAATGTACCCTTTTCAAGCTAAGAAGCATATTGGGTATGTGGTGCTAGGCTCATATGTTAGATCAGTGTGTACTTGATGGGTTTGTGGTCATTATTACACTGGCCACCTTTATTTCCCACAACATTTCCTGGTACCCATGTACCATGTGAGAATGGGTTGACCTGAAAGCCCGGGTCAATGACAAAAATGCCCTACCTCGGAGGGGATTAGAAAACATGGCTACTAGACCAGCAGGCAAGTGTGCTGGTCGCTGAGCCGCCGCAGCAACTCGCCTCCCAAGCCATGCTGGTCAGAGAATGAAACCTGCTCCCATTCCAAGCCTTGTGGTCAGAGAATGAAGCCTGCTCCCATCCCAAGCCATGCTGGTCAGAATGAAACCTGCTCCCATCCCAAGCCTTGTGGTCAGAGAATGAAGCCTGCTCCCATCCCAAGCCATGCTGGTCAGAGAATGAAACCTGCTCCCATCCCAAGCCATGCTGGTCAGAGAATGAAGCCTGCTCCCATCCCAAGCCATTGTCACCAACTGGCTGGGGTTAGATCCCAGATGGGCAACCACTCAGCCAAAATCATTTTCTTCTACTGGTGGTTAGTTCTGGATGCAGTTTGAGATCCCCTAACTCTGTCAGAACGGACTAATTACCACTCCAGATCCCAGAGAGAAAACGTGGAACAAATGTCTGTTATGCTGATTTAAGACACTGTCCCTGATACTCAAGAAAACAGCCAAGAAGTGGCTCGTTGAAGATAGAATATATCTATATAGATGTGGCTGTACTTGGTATCACCAGAAGTGAGAAAGGAGGAGTTAAGCTATGTAACGTAATCTGGTTACTTATGACTGCATAGGCAAGGTCCCTCCCTGACATAACTTCCTACTTCTGGACAATATGTGTGAACCCCCACTAAATGTTCTCCAAATGTGTGTACATATTTAAACTACACAAACATTTATCAACATTTAGAATGTATACAGACAACTGAGTTTAAAATACAACAACTGTGTTTATTATTGCTATTGATGATCATATGATAATGATGATGATTATAATATGGTATACGTAACTTAAGAGGTCACATAGGTCATGCTTCCCCCCAGTGAGACGCAGTTCACTGTCTTGAAGGAGTCCAAATTGGTCCCTTCACAAGGCTAAGTCACTTCCTGATATGGGTTGTTGACTGTCCATTGATCCTAAGAGATCTGGAATGAAATGAACGGAGATGGGTAGTATCTACGTCTACACCTCAAACACATATGTCTATACATTCATATAAACATACATTCAAGTCATAATATATGATGGTATGATGATATATGATGGCATGTTACATAAACATATATCAGTTCTAAATAAATAAATATATATGTATATATTCATAAAACCATTTAGAACATCTATAGCTCAAAACATACATCATCACATACATTTATGTAATGGAGTGTTTCCCATATAAGTTCACCTCACTTACTCTCTCCCTTTCTGATTCATTCATACTGTCTTGTCGGAAGGGCTGGTCGCACAGTCTTGTCGAACATTAAATGCCTTCCCTGAATCTGTCTGGGATATTGAATGTCCTAAGTCATGTCTGTCCTCATGCAGACATCATGCAGACAAGGTGAACTGGTGCCATTCCTCAAACCAAGTGGTTTCACCACAATCTTGGTAGGCACTCAAAGTGTTGGTCCAAATAATCAATGTTAATTGGACGCTATCAAGAGACTGGTAGCTCTCAGGAATTTCTCCTAAGTAGTCAGTCTCCCCAATGTTTAACATCATACAGGATGAATCTAAATGTATCTCCTGTACATGCATAAGCCACACGCTCATGTAGCTTGGATAATGGATTTCTCCAAATTATCACATACAACAAATCAGACAACAAAGTGGTGAATGAAAGAAGAAGATAAAGTTCACAGTGTAATAGTAAATCTAGAAACTGGAACACTGAGTAACATAGAAAATCCACCAGTGTAAAGTTTGGGAGAATATGTAGAAACAGGAAACTACACAAGCCTTCAGACTAGCAGACAAACTAATCAGAGTAATGGTATTACCTGGGTTATAGCTAGGAAATTCCATCATAATACTTCGTACAGAAGTCCAACAGAACGAAATGTTAATATTCCTCCAGTAGGTATCCTAGGAATGCTATTGTGAATGCGTCTGAGGATTTTTGTCACTGCTCATAGTTTTATTCTCTTCATCCCTGGCTAGTTTCCACGTTGGCTAATTAATATGCCCCATATGAATTAACTCCACCTATTTTCCACATGGACTGTAGTTATTTCTGCCAATCAAATTGACCGATACCCCGCCACATTCCTGAAACAATGAATTGGCCCTGCAACAGACGTTGCGTCATACCTACATTCCTATCTGCTGGTGCCTTCTCACTTTTCCGGGAATTAACAAGCTTTTATCTCCTGGGTTGCGACGAGGTGTAAGACCTGCATTATATTGCCGTCTTACAATCACCCGTCTGTCCGCTGAACTCGCTTGTAGCGGCAACTACAAACGTTTTCTGTCTCCGCAAAGTCTGGCTCTTATCTCCCATTCTGCCGTGGCTGGTTCACACGTTAGGTCCTGTTGAACGTAAGGTGTTAGGTGTCTGTCCCTATTCCAACCTCAGGATTGTAAACTAACACATCAATCTCCACTGACTGGCTCCACGATGTCTGGTTGATCAGAAAATCAAAGGGAAAATCTCTTAGATGTAGAGACCAGACGTTGCTTTGATTTACCAATGTAGTAAAAATGATAGTGCGGGCTCTAAGTGACTCTGTATTTGTCTCTTGCGTTTTTATCCTTTTCTGGGGGATGTTTATTCTTTTAGAGAATTCTCGTTATTCTTTTAGAGAATGATAGAAACATTCTTGTGCTGTCACGGCGTTTCGTCACAGCCATGCTGGTCCGAGAATGAAACCTGCTCCCATCCCAAGCCTTGTGGTCAGAGAATGAAGCCAGCTCCCATCCCAAGCCATGCTGGTCAGAGAATGAAACCTGCTCCCATCCCAAGCCTTGTGGTCAGAGAATGAAGCCTGCTCCCATCCCAAGCCATGCTGGTCAGAGAATGAAACCTGCTCCCATCCCAAGCCTTGTGGTCAGAGAATGAAGCCTGCTCCCATCCCAAGCCATGCTGGTCAGAGAATGAAACCTGCTCCCATCCCAAGCCTTGTGGTCAGAGAATGAAACCTGCTCCCATCCCAAGCCATGCTGGTCAGATAATTAAACCTGCTCCCATCCCAAGCCTTGTGGTCAGAGAATGAAGCCTGTTCCCATCCCAAGCCATGCTGGTCAGAGAATGAAACCTGCTCCCATCCCAAGCTTTGTGGTCAGAGAATGAAGCCTGCTCCCATCCCAAGCCTTGCTGGTCAGAGAATGAAACCTGCTCCCATCCCAAGCCATGCTGGTCAGAGAATGAAGCCTGCTCCCATCCCAAGTCATGCTGGTCAGAGAATGAAACCTGCTCCCATCCCAAGCCATGCTGGTCAGAGAATGAAACCTGCTCCCATCCCAAGCCATGCTGGTCAGAGAATGAAACCTGCTCCCATCCCAAGCCTTGCTGGTCAGAGAATGAAACCTGCTACCATCCCAAGCCTTGCTGGTCAGAGAATGAAACCTGCTCCCATCCCAAGCCTTGCTGGTCAGAGAATGAAACCTGCTCCCATCCCAAGCCTTGCTGGTCAGAGAATGAAACCTGCCACTGCTGTGGATCGAACCACAGACCACTGTCTTTTCAAGCGAGTACATTAACTACTGTGCCACATCATCTGTTCTTTAGTTGAAAGGAAAAACAAAGGTAATGTACTCTTTATCATGCTTTGAGGGTGTATGGTTCTAGCCTGGCATCTTTATAGACCAGATGGCTCTCACAGAGTGATGTGGTCACAATACAGTGTTCACTCTTGCTTTCCATTTTAGGCTGGGTGGGTTGAAAGCCCAGGTCAGTTTTTATTTTTTTAATTCTTCACTATTTTAAATCCTGCAGTAGTCAGCCAGCATACAGAGGCTGCATTTGCCTTTTATTTTAATGCAAGAAATGTCTTAATGAAAGTTTCCACTGCACCCACATTTTTTTTTTAATTTAGGGAGGAGGGGGGATGTCAAAGGACGGGCTTAAAACAAATAAACCTTAAATGACCTGCTACACCTGTAGCTTGATAGACTTCAGAAACTGAGCCATTGTTTCAGGGTAGTTGTTAACTTGATTTATGAAACAGTGTGCATTCGTTTGAATATTGTGTTCTGATCTTTACTTCAGTGATTGTTGTGAGTTTATTTCCCATGTATTTCAGTAGCCTCAGTGCTTCCCCATGTAAATGATATTTGAGACGTAGATATACTTTCTGTGTTTCAGCGAGGTTTTATCTCTGGTGGAGCAGACCGCGATGTCAAGTTCTGGAATTATGAACTGTCGACAGACAAGAACCAGGAGACAAAACAGTGAGCATTTTAATCCATATTTTTATTAGCCCACCTTCTCAATCCTCACACACACATTTAAAGCTGTTCCTCACCAAACTGAGTCTACTACAAAAGAGTGACATTTATACAAAAGACAACATTGCAGATATCCAGTTTATTTGAAACGAACAGAAAAAAAAAAGAAGAATCTCTCTCACACATGTACAATGAAATTGATGAATCAGTGAAGTGTTTGTTCAGGTTTGGTTTTTTTTCTTTGAATCATTAATGCAGATAATTTCACTTCATTTGACACTTTAAGACACGATAGCCAAATCTGGGGCTAGTAATTATGGAGAGTAGCTTTCATAAACTTGTGAGAAAATGAACAGGCTGATAGACTGGCTGCTACCACTCTTTTGAACTGCTAGCTAGATAACAAGACTGATGTGGGGAAGGCTGTCTAGATAACAAGGCTGATGTGAGGAAAGCTGTCTGGGATCAAGTGGAAAATGCAGTAAAACAACAGGACCAGCATCTGGACTGGCTGATTCAGCAAGTGGTGAGCGGAGGGTTGGACGACACTCAACCTGTAGAGAAAACGCAGGAAGATGTTCAGCCAGACTGCCACTGGTAGCATCAGTATGAAATCTCTTCATTGGCAACCTGAACAGTTTGTCAGTCTGTGACATCTGAGCAACAAATAGGACATGTGTAGTGACAAGATGAACCTAAGGCAGCCTGAATGGTTTGTCAGTCGGTGGCTTCTGAGCAACAAATAGGACATGTGTAATGACTAGATGAACCTAAGGCAGCCTGAACGGTTTGTCAGTCTGTGACATCTGAGCAACAAATAGGACATGTGTAGTGACAAGATTAACCTAAGGCAACCTGAAAGATTTGTCAGTCTGTGACATCTGAGCAACAAATAGGACATGTGTAGTTACAGGATGAACCTAAGACAACCTGAACGATTTATCAGTCGGTGGCTTCTGAGCAACAAATAGGACATGTGTAGTGACAAGATGAACCTAAGGCAACCTGAATGGTTTGTCAGTCGGTGGCTTCTGAGCAACAAATAGGACATGTGTAGTGACAAGATGACCTAAGGCAAATTGATAGATGCGCTTACTTAAAAGTAAGCAGAAAAATTGGAAGTAGAACCCCGCATACTAAATTGACACTATCTATTCCAGTGGTTCTCAACCGGTGGGGAATTCTCCCCCCAGGGGGGAATTTTAGGGTCTCCAGGTGGGGAATTAAGATTATTTCTAGATTACGTTAATACAAGAACCAATTACTTGATATTGTTTTTCCCTTCATACTTTACGGTTCTGTACGTATCACCCTTCTGAAATTCATTTTTTAAAACGTAAGTAGATCCGCAAATCACGTTTTATGTAGATGTCTAGACTTGTTTTAGTATGTGCTATTAAATTTAGCTTAAATTATTACCTATACTGTGTAGGGGCAGGGGGGAATTTTTAGGGAGGAAATATGAAAGGGGGGAATGACGTTCTAAAAATATGGTGGGGGGGAATGACATCCTAAAAATATGGTGAAGGGGGGCACGGGCCAAAAAAGGTTGAGAACCACTGGTCTATTCTTATCCAGTATTTGACATCATAAAGTAAAATGTGTCGCACTGTTTTATCAAGCCTGTGGCTCAGGACATGTGACAGAGGGCATAAGATATGTATGGTAATTATTCTATTCAAAGTCATTTTGTTTTCTTATATTTTTCACAGAAAGGTTCTCACCTTGGAACATACAAGGACCTTGAAAATGGATGAAGATGTTTTGTGTGTCAAATTCACGTAAGTTTTAGTAGAAATTCTCCAATCCCTCTGATCCTTTGCTGTCTTCTACCCCACTCTCAGGTCCTCCCCATATTATTCATCTCTCTCTCTAATTCTCGTCTCCATGTGCTTTTGGTCCTCATTTGTTTTGCCGAGTGAGTTCCGGGGGAAAGAGTTTTCCACCTGTACTGTTATTAGGTTCTCTCGGTGTGTATTTTGACCACTGCCAGTACCTTGACCTCAGCTCCTGATTGCCTGGAATTTGTGTAGTTGTCTCTGTTAACTTCACATTGGTGATTCTGTCATACAATTTAACCCTTCTGACTTGAGCATACACTAATTAATGAATGTTTGTAGTTTATTAATAATTGTCATCATTGTTCTTCATGTTTCTCATCAATACAGCAGTAGTGATTTGATGAAATACTGATCAGTTATTGAATATTATATAACTATGATTCAAAGATCTTCAATAGTTCAGGAACCAGAGAACAGTCCACTGGCTATGAATGACATGGGCAGACTGTAGTTTGTGAACATTTTCCTTATCAAGGACTGTCTCTGACCTTTGGCTTGTGAAGTCTGTAGATCTGTTCAGAATATTCTTCAGATGCACAATACAGAGGATTACACAGTAAAAGTCAATGCATCAGTTAGTGGGAGAATTATAGAAAGAGACAAACATGAAAATGTAATGTAATTTTAATTGGAAAGAGGCAAAAGAAAGGAAAAGTGATGAATACCTGGATGGCTTGGGCAGTCCGTAAAATAAGAAAAAGTGCAGACC
The DNA here is from genome assembly GCA_963921405.1 of Cepaea hortensis. Lineage (NCBI taxonomy): Eukaryota > Metazoa > Mollusca > Gastropoda > Stylommatophora > Helicidae > Cepaea > Cepaea hortensis. The sequence goes on along the minus strand of OY992876.1, from coordinate 374,500,777 downwards.
AGATTTGAGACTAGTGTTGGTAAATCATACTTAGCAGCATAGCACATGACGATGATCGTGAAGAGAGTCTGAGCCTGGTCAAGCAAACAAAGACAATGTATTTGTCTGGAACGTGCACCACTACATGAAGCTTTTACTTTCTTGTACTGATTTATCTGTTGGATTCAGTGGCATATTTGGCTTACTCTTTGCGATTTCCAGTTGCCAAGAAATATGTAGCGTAGTCAGTGTATACACATATTCAGTGCATTGATAGAGCAGCTTGATGATGTGGACTTTGACGATGACATTGTCCCCTTGTCCCACACATGAAATAATCAATCCTGGCGCCAGATAGGACAGACAGTAAGAAAATCTGTCTATAATAGAATGAGACAATCCTTCCTCTGAAATCCACAGGGCAAATAAATCGAGGGAGGTTTAAAAACATACGGAGAAGAAATTTAGAGACTAGATGAACACAATGGGAGGGCATGGAGGGTGCTGTAGGGTTTTGCAGATAGGAGAGCTTGGTGTGAGTTTGTTGAGGACCTGCACTCCATTGGGATGCAAGAGGCAGAAGCAGAATGTATATACAGTGCAGATCTGATAAGGCAAACTCACATGCGACCCTAGAAATAGTTCTTCTTATCAGAAATTCTTCTTATAAGAGTTTAAGCATATAGTAATGCATTTACAAAGTACAATACAATATTGTTCTTCACAACAAAAATTTGCCACATCCGAGATCGCCTTAAGCGGTTTGCACTGTTATACATATATAATCTGCTTTTTTTAAACCTTTACCCAGTAAGAATAAATGTTAAAAATGGCATCTCATGTCTTGTGCTACAATCAATGTGGGCAGTCACGGTTCCTTTATAGCACCGTTTATGTTTATTTCTATATTGTAATAAAGTACTTTACGTGCATCCATATAATGCAGTTGACTATTCTCCCCAGGCCTGACCACGAACACCTGGCGGTTTCCCTCCTGGACAACACCGTCAAAGTCTTCTATGTGGACACTCTAAAGGTATGAGGATTGCAAATAATTATGTATATTTAGCTCCCGCAAAAAGATGAAACATACTAAACACATACACAGTGTACATACTACCTTACAATGAACTCCATAATGGTGAAAAAGACTGACAATTATTTAAAATAAGAAACGATCAACAAATATATAATAATGAAGTAATAAAATAAAGAAATAAGGTATGAGGTTTACCTTTGCTCAGTGATTCTCAAGCGGTGTATTTCACCAAACTGATTGAGAAGATTCAAAGACAACCTGGCACTTAGAGAACACTGCTGATCAAATGTGTGAGGAAAAGACGCTGGTGCTATGTAGGCACATCGAGAAAACTGGATAATAGTCAAATTAGAAAGTCCTTTCTCTGGAACCAGCAAAGCAAACATTTTTTTTTGGCGCTCGCTCACTTTGAACTTAAACGTAGTCCATACACACTACTTCTAGTAGTGCCGGACTGAATTTTGCATGTGGATTAGCTTGCCCTATTAAAAGTGTCCCTCAGCATCAGATGAACTCACTCTGATTTCAGAGGTACGTGTAATTTACATCCCCAAGTCAAGGACGATAGGTCAGCATTTTAGTCCTGCTGTCTGATGTAGGGGTTGAACCCCTTACCTTGGCATCAGCACACCAGGAGTTTAAGAACATGCGTTCTTATCCATTTGGCCATGCTGACCTACCAAAGCAAATATAATAGAGAAAGACAACTGATTCAGTGTCAAAGGATAATATATCGTCAAAGGTGACCTTCCATTTGGAACATATTAGGGTGATTGTGTTATTTGCGTGGTTTTTGTGGCATCTTGTGCAGTTTCAATGCTCAGTGAGTAGAAATGTACATGATACGAGTCTGTACCATGTTTGGGAGTAGAAATGTACATGATACGAGTCTGTACCATGTTTGGGAGTAGAAATGTACGTGATACGAGTCTGTACCATGTTTGGGAGTAGAAATGTACGTGATACGAGTCTGTACCATGTTTGGGAGTAGAAATGTACGTGATACGAGTCTGTACCATGTTTGGGAGTAGAAATGTACGTGATACGAGTCTGTACCATGTTTGGGAGTAGAAATGTACGTGATATGAGTCTGTACCATGTTTGGGAGTAGAAATGTACATGATACGAGTCTGTACCATGTTTGGGAGTAGAAATGTACGTGATACGAGTCTGTACCATGTTTGGGAGTAGAAATGTACGTGATACGAGTCTGTACCATGTTTGGGAGTAGAAATGTACGTGATACGAGTCTGTACCATGTTTGGGAGTAGAAATGTACGTGATTCGAGTCTGTACCATGTTTGGGAGTAGAAATGTACGTGATACGAGTCTGTACCATGTTTGGGAGTAGAAATGTACGTGATACGAGTCTGTACCATGTTTGGGAGTAGAAATGTACGTGATACGAGTCTGTACCATGTTTGGGAGTAGAAATGTACATGATACGAGTCTGTACCATGTTTGGGAGTAGAAATGTACATGATACGAGTCTGTACCATGTTTGGGAGTAGAAATGTACATGATACGAGTCTGTACCGTGTTTGGTGGACATCTACTATTTGTTTGGCACTGAATCAGTTATAAACATGTTGAAGAGAATTAGAGACAGAGGAATAATAAATAATGATGTGAACATGGAGGGAGCTGCAGGAGATAGCACAAGACAGGATGATTTGACTGAGGGCCTGTACTCTAATAGAAGGTAAAGGACAGAAGAAGAAGCAGGGACAAAAACAAAAAATGTAATTAACAGCTGATAACATATGTACTGATAGTTTTTCCAGTATCGTCACAAAACCAAGAAGAGTTGAAGCAAAATCATGAAGCCTGTTAACATGTTTACTAATTTTTGTTTCCAGTTTTTCCTGTCCTTGTATGGTCACAAGCTGCCAGTCATTTGCATGGACATATCGTCTGACAGCAGTCTGCTTGTTACAGGCTCGGCTGACCGAAACATCAAAATCTGGGGCCTGGATTTTGGTAACTGCCACAAGTCAATTTTTGCTCATGATGAAAGGTAATGTCAGTTCTGCAGTTGTGTCTTAGATATCACAGCATCTTGGCAAGAAGCTGTTATTCTGTAGTATGTTTATTATTGAAATGGTGTAATAGAACTGCATGAGTTATGGTAGCATAGTGATTTGTGGACTCGCCTGCGAGACAGGTGCCTCTGTGTCTGGGTTCAATCCAGGAGGTGGAGTTATCATGGCTTCTGGTTTGTTGACTGAGCTTTTTAAAATGGGTATGGTGACTGGTGTGATCAAACATATTGCTGAGTGCTGTTTGTTGACTGAGCTTTTTAAAATGGACATGGTGACTGACACGATACTGACCATAGCTCAAAATGTAGTTTGTCGATCAGGCTTCTTTAAATGTGCACCGACGTGATACTGACCCTATCTTTGAAAATCATTTGTTGCCCGAGCTGCATAAAATGAGCATGGTGATTAGCACGGTACCAACCATATCTCAGAATCTAGTTTGTCGACTGAGCTTTATAAAATGGGCAAAGAAACCTGTATATGACATGGAAACGATTGTCAAGAATTTCCTTTTGCTGTCTTCATGTGTCTTACCCCTAAATCTTTCTGGTTATAAAGTACCACTTTTTCTCATCTCATTTTCTTTTGTGCTCGCTTGCTTTGAACTCAATGACTATTTCTTTCTAATGTCTGTGATAAGTTGTCTTTGCAACTTAGCTTCCCTCAAAATTCCATATTGCTCATTTTGGCTGTTCAATTAATTTTCAGCATTCTTCTATAAAACCACATCTCCAAGGCTTCTAGGGATTTTTTTTTTACCTGTTTACTAATTGCCCAGGATTTGCAGCCGTTATGTTAAAACTGGTTCTATGTTATATGCAGGAATTCCTTTTCTGACCACCAATAACAGAGGTTTATTGCGTAAGATGTTTTTCATTTAAAAAAGGCAGTATTTGCTTGTCCTTCTGTGTCCTTTGTTTTTGTGATACACCTATCAAATGTCAACCATATGCCTGGGTATTTGAATTTCTTTACTTAAAAAAGTCGCTTAAAAGTCGACAGGGTCGACTTCATTGCACCGGGTTTTTATCCCATATGGCTCGGTCTCTTCCGCAGCGCGGAAAGCGTCGCACAAAGCACGAACTCCGTAGCTTTTAGCGACGACCCACAGGAGTCTCCGAAACATTTAACTCGTAAACCGAAGGGCGCGGCCCGGAATCGAACCCACAACCTTCGGAGCACGAGTCAAACGGCTTGACCACTTCGCCACAGAGACTCCCAGTACAGAATTTCTTTACTCGCCCCAAATTAATACCATCTAGAGAAGCAAACAACGCATTAAAAGTAAGACTTGTCAAATGTTATGTATATTCAACACTATCGTATGGCGCGGAAGCCTGGACATTGAACAAGCAACTAGAAAGTCGAATAGATGCTCTGGAGATGTGGATATACAGAAGAATATGTCATATTTTATGGAAACAAAAACAATCAAATACAGAGGTTTGAGAAAAACTGGGAATGAAAAGAAACTTATTGAAAGAAATAAACGAGGCATGTGAAATATTTTGGCCGCGTTAAAAGACATAACACTCTTATAAAAACCATACTGGAAGGTAAGGTTGAAGGCAAGAGGTAGACAATGATAAAAGTGGGAAGATAACATCAAGAGATGGATGAACAGCAGTCTGACAGAATGATAAATCAAGGCGACTGTTGGAGATCTATTGCAGTTAACCTTTATTGTGGAGACAAAACTTTATTAATTGATAAGGCATTGTCTGTTTCTTTAATATTACCATTACTTCTGTCTTCCTATTATTCAAGCTGAGGCCATTTGCTCACTATCTACAACCAGTGTATCTATTTTCTGTAGTCCCTTCTGATTTGTTGTTACCCAAACAGTGTCACTGGCATAATGTAAGTTGTTGATCACCAACTGCAATCCCGGGCATATTTCCTATGGCTCTCATTACATGCTCACTGTATAATGAAACAAAATTTGTATACCCTTGATAGAGTCTGTCCATCAGATGCTTGGCCTTGCTGTAGCTCTATGTATATATGTAAGAGGTCTCTGTGGTAAGTGGTCAAACTGCCTGCCTCACGCTTATAAGGTTGTGGATTTGTTTCCAGAATTTTTTATTCGGTTCATGAATAAAAATAAATTTCCAAAGCTTCTGGATGTCATAGTTGAGGCTATGGAGTTTGTGCTTGCTGTGGCACTTTCAGCATGCCACTGTGTGGAAAAAAGAGCGAGTCATGTGGGATCAAATCTAGTACAATGATTCTTTGATGAATGATGATGAAGACTTTGTATGGGAGGAAATAATTTTAATTTTAATTTGTAATATACAGTGAAGAGTGGCTGGCGCGAGTGGCAAGAATGCCAGTTTCTCCTTCAGAAGACCTGGGCTCGAATCTTCTTTAAGGTGTAGATTTTTTTATGTCTGGGGCAAAAAGAAAACTTTATAATCTGCACATTTCGTGGTGACTGTACTAGTCAGGCAGCTTTACTTTCTCAGGCTCAAGACCCCCTGTCCAGTGCCACAAGGTACTATAGGCAGTAGATGACAGTTTATATACAGTACTCTTCAATATGACTACTTGTTGAATGTGTTGTCCTCATATGTTATTTAAATTGTTATAAGTATACATATTGTTATCATAATTCACCTCATTTTGATATAACTTTTCAGTGTTACATGCATTGAGTTTGTTCCCAAAACTCATTTGTTCTTCTCCGGGGGCAAAGACAGGAAAATCAAACAGTGGGATGCAGACAACTTTGAAAACATCATAACATTGGAGGTAAAAGCTTCCTAACCCATTGTCGCTTACACATATCACACAAAAAGATTGTTTGAATCGTATGGATTAGTTTTAAACAAATAGAAGCTGTTACTCTTATGCATACTAAACTTTTGCTTTTTCAGAACAACTTGTCTGTAACTCGTAGTTTGATACTAATAGAAGAACCTCGGGGAATCCATGACATTTAATAAAGAATCACAACAAAGTCCTATGAGGTCTCAGAGGTGTGGTTTTACAGAGGCATGAGGCAGATTTCTTGGACAGTCAAAATAAGTTATCTACATGTTTTGAGGGAGGCTGAGATACAAAGATAACCAATCACAAACATCAGAAAGAGGCAGTCATCACTTTTTTTGCCACATTATAAGACAAAAACTTGAACATGTTGTGACAGTTTAAAAGATTGTGGAAAGAAAGACAGAGGATGACAGTGAGATAAACTTCTGAACAGCCTTGTGTCATGGCACGGAACTGATACATGAAGAGGCATGATTGTCCATGCCTGTCGGCAAGGCACATGATGATGATGATGAGAAGCACCTATTTTATGTGCATTCAACTTTATCCAGATCTAAAAACATCTTTTCCATGCCTTCAAGTCTATTGGGCATAATGTGCTAGACCCATATTTGTATAGACCAATCAGCACTCAGTGGGTAATGTGGTCACTATCACGCCGGTCACCTTTACTTCCCAAGACATTTCCTGGTGCCCGTTTTAGGCTGGGCTGACCTGGGAGTCCAGATCAGTTTTTAAAATCCCCAGATGCACATTGAGGTCAATGATCACTGGACCAGCAGGCTAGCTTCTAGCCACTACACTGCGACGGATTCCTTTCTTCAGAACTACCTGTTGGTAACTTAAAGTTATTTTTTTAAGCCACGGAAATATTCTGGACATTCTTCTGTTAATCTCTGATACATAGGAGTGGCTTCAATGTACAGTGTGCCTCCAAAATGGAGGTGAACTGGGCTCCCGAGTCCAGGAGTTCCTCAAACTGATCAGGTACTTGGTTTATGAGTGCAGATATGTCTCATACTGTAGAAGTACTTGGTTTATGAGTGTAGTCTCATACTGTAGAAGTACTGGGTTTATGGCTGCAGGTGTGTCTCATACTGTAGAGTTATTGAGTTTATGAGTGCAGGTGTGTCTTCTTCTTTTCGTTCATCCGGAGTGTTTTTTCAGATGTCATTGTGGTGTGCGTTAGGCACCCTTGGGTTGAAAACCCTTAGGTCAACACATCCGGCTTATGCGTGCATTTTTGACCAGGTTAGCATTCCTGGGAGACTCTCACTTTTGTGGTACCGTCCACATCTCAGCTGGTCAAGTTGGAACAGTCGAGGACTTCGGTCATCCCTCAAGAGAAGGAAGGGACAGTCCATAGCATTTTCCGCCATCCAAGGTTGCTTCCATAGTTGCAGGGCCGACACATAGCGCCCTGGTACTGGGCTCACCAAGGGATTCGTCACGTCCTGCTCATGGCTGCTTTAATTCCTCACTTCAATATATTGGGCATTTCGTTCGCCCCGGGCCGTTCTCGCACAAAACCAGACAGGTCTGCAAACGGTATCCACTCAGCGAGTTTTCGGACATGTGCTTGTCGTTGCGCCCGTCAGAGCTGTTCCAGGCACGACAGACATTCGGAAAACTACCCAGTCAGAGCTGTTCCGAACAAGAGCGGCATTCGGAAACTAGGTAGTCAGAGCTGTTTCTAGCACGAGAGACATTCGGACGAGACATTTCACTCGGACGTAAATGCGTAGTGCCAATTTTTAGTTTGCCACCCGTAGGACGGCACTTCCGACTTCAGCAGGCATTTTTTAATGAGGTTAGCTTCCTCGGGTTTCGAGGCACGTTAGACTTTTTGTTGTGATGTCGCCCACATCTCAGCTGGTCAAGATAGAACGATCATCGACATCACGGTTAACCCTCAAGGGAAGGCAGGGGCAGACCATGGGCCTATCCAAGGAGGCTTCCATAATTGCAGAGCCGGCACATATTGCTCTGAGACTGGGCTCACCCAAGGAGTTGCGACGTCCTGCTCATGGCTGCTTTAGTTTCTCACTTCCATGTGTTGGGCATCTCGCTTGTTACTTACTGGTCGCTCAAGCACACACCAGGAACGGTCAGACTGCGGGCGACATCCGCTCGGTAAGCTTTTGCTTTTGACTTCGGACCACGGAATGGATTCGCTAGCCGTGCGTTCCATTTTGTGTTATTGAGACATTTTTTCACTTTTGTCTACACTCTATGTGCTAGATACAGACAGTTTTCGTAGCCATTTCATTCGACTGGGACACTTTCTGCATTTTTATTCTCGCTCATGAGGTAGGCTACATGTGCTGCCGGCTCAGCACCTTACCTCCGTGCAGCAGTGAACGAGAAACGGCCAGGCCCTCTCATCCGGGAATCCGTCATATCCCCCAGCTGAGACCCTTCGAACAAGTATCAGAACTGGGCATGTAGCGTGCTCAGTATCTCTATTTATCGGTAGGTGTGTATCGGCCCGGCTCTCAGATCCGCGGGTTTGTGGCTTCAGCCACAGCCCTTGACAGAGAGCCTTATAGTTTTGTCCGGACCAAGGTCTTCTGCCTTCGTGTACCTGATTTAATCTTTTGACAGTTATCCTCAGTCTATCTGCAGAGCAGCAGGTTGTGTCTCTCTTAGTCTGGTCCCTATCCCAAGAGCTGTCCGATATATAGTTTTCATCCATCGGCAAGCACATGGGGTCGACGGGACACGCAAGCTCCCCCACCACGGCAAGGTGGAGACACATCGGGGGAGCAGGTGTGTCTTATACTGTAGAAGTACTGGGTTCATGAGTGCTGGTGTGTCTCATACTGTAAAGGTATGCGGTTCATGAGTGCAGGTGTGTCTTATACTGCAGAAGTACTGGGTTCATGCATGTGTCTCATACTGTAGAAGTACTGGGTTTATTAGTGCAGGTGTGTTTCTTACTGTGGAAGTACTGTGTTCATGAGTTTAGTGGAGGTGTGTGTGGAGTGCAGGTGTGTCTTATACTGCAGAAGTACTGGGTTCATGCATGTATCTCATACTGTAGAAGTACTGGGTTTATGGTTGCAGGTGTGTCTCATACTGTAGAGGTATTGAGTTTATGAGTGCAGGTGTGTCTTATACTGTAGAAGTACTGGGTTCATGAGTGCTGGTGTGTCTCATACTGTAAAGGTATGCGGTTCATGAGTGCAGGTGCGTCTTATACTGCAGAAGTACTGGGTTCATGCATGTGTCTCATACTGTAGAAGTACTGGGTTTATTAGTGCAGGTGTGTTTCTTACTGTGGAAGTACTGGGTTCATGAGTTTAGGTGTATCTCATACTGTAGAAGTACTGGATATATGACTAGATGTGGACAATTATTTGCACAAGATAAAGGAATCTGAGGGGGTCGTGTTCCTCCCTGACCCCAGGCTAATGGATGGGATGCCAGTTTGTCTTGGATAAGGACAGTAAACAAAGGATGTTCCGTGCACACTGATATTTTCTCATCATCATGTGCCATGTTGATTAGCATGGGCGGTGGTTTACCATCTCACATAATACCAGAGTCTTGGAGCAGGTGTTCTTTCTCTGGTTATGTTCATGTCTGTCAATGTTCTTTCTCTGGTTATGTTCATGTCTGTCGGTGTTCTTTCTCTGGTTATGTTCATGTCTCTCAATGTTCTTTCTCTGGTTATGTTCATGTCTGTCAGTGTTCTTTCTCTGGTTATGTTCATGTCTGTCGGTGTTCTTTCTCTGGTTATGTTTATGTCTGTCAATGTTCTTTCTCTGGTTATGTTCATGTCTGTCAATGTTCTTTCTCTGGTTATGTTCATGTCTGTCAATGTTCTTTCTCTGGTTATGTTCATGTCTGTCGGTGTTCTTTCTCTGGTTATGTTTATGTCTGTCAATGTTCTTTCTCTGGTTATGTTCATGTCTGTCGGTGTTCTTTCTCTGGTTATGTTCATGTCTGTCGGTGTTCTTTCTCTGGTTATGTTCATGTCTGTCGGTGTTCTTTCTCTGGTTATGTTCATGTCTGTCAATGTTCTTTCTCTGGTTATGTTCATGTCTGTCGGTGTTCTTTCTCTGGTTATGTTCATGTCTGTCAATGTTCTTTCTCTGGTTATGTTCATGTCTGTCGGTGTTCTTTCTCTGGTTATGTTCATGTCTGTCGGTGTTCTTTCTTTGGTTATGTTCATGTCTGTCAATGTTCTTTCTCTGGTTATGTTCATGTCTGTCAGTGTTCTTTCTCTGGTTATGTTCATGTCTGTCGGTGTTCTTTCTCTGGTTATGTTCATGTCTGTCGGTGTTCTTTCTCTGGTTATGTTCATGTCTGTCGGTGTTCTTTCTCTGGTTATGTTCATGTCTGTCGGTGTTCTTTCTCTGGTTATGTTCATGTCTGTCAATGTTCTTTCTCTGGTTATGTTCATGTCTGTCAGTGTTCTTTCTCTGGTTATGTTCATGTCTGTCGGTGTTCTTTCTCTGGTTATGTTCATGTCTGTCGGTGTTCTTTCTCTGGTTATGTTCATGTCTGTCAGTGTTCTTTCTCTGGTTATGTTCATGTCTGTCGGTGTTCTTTCTCTGGTTATGTTCATGTCTGTCGGTGTTCTTTCTCTGGTTATGTTCATGTCTGTCAATGTTCTTTCTCTGGTTATGTTCATGTCTGTCGGTGTTCTTTCTCTGGTTATGTTCATGTCTGTCGGTGTTCTTTCTCTGGTTATGTTCATGTCTGTCAGTGTTCTTTCTCTGGTTATGTTCATGTCTGTCGGTGTTCTTTCTCTGGTTATGTTCATGTCTGTCGGTGTTCTTTCTCTGGTTATGTTCATGTCTGTCGGTGTTCTTTCTCTGGTTATGTTCATGTCTGTCAATGTTCTTTCTCTGGTTATGTTCATGTCTGTCAATGTTCTTTCCAAATCACTATGACATGTAGTATGTCAGTTTCCGAGTTATGATGTTTTTTATGTGTCAGTTTTCTCTGCTGTTTGTGTAAACTAAATAGACCAAATTTTCTAATCTTGTATGAGGGAATGTGGACCATACGGTAAGTTCTGATATAAACTAACATAATAAATGTGAACATTGCATCTCCAGGGGCACCATGGGGAGGTCCGAAGCCTGGCCGTCAGCCCCACGGGTGGCACAGTGGTCAGCGCTGCCCATGACAAGTCACTGCGCTTGTGGGAGAAAACAGAGGAGCCATTGGTGCTGGAGGAGGAGAAGGAGAGAGAGAGAGAGAAAATAGAAGAAATGGAATCATTGCTGAAGGAAGGAGAGGACATTGTGAGTAGTATTGTTGTTTGTTTACTGAAGTCACCTCTGTGGCGAAGGGGTTACGGATGCAATTCGTAATCCCGCATACCGCGTTCAAAACACAGCTGCAGGTGATTTGGCAGCAGACTGCCTTGCATTGGTTTTCATACATTGGTATCAGTGTCGGTTGTTCAGAAAGCAGTGGCAAACTGCTGAACGTAAACTTGCCAAGAAATCAGTAAAAAAAAAAATATACTGGGGTTGAGTGCGATGTCCTGTAAAGGATATGCAATTAACTTTTCAGTAATTTGGGATAAAACCCGGTGCAATGAAGTAAAATGCCTCGTCTTTAAACCCACTTTTTATTGCTTCGTCATGAACGGCAGACAGTCCTTATATCTAGTTCATCTGCTTTCTGTGTCCTCCTGGGGTATTGAGGATAAGTGTGGAGTTACTTCATGTGGCATATCTGTGTCAGCTGGTAGCACACTCATCTACTGCATGAATGTCTGGAGTGTGTTCCTCCATGGCATGCCACCTGGGCCTAGCTTTGCCTCTTCAAGGCGGTGTCTACATGTCACGTGTACAATGGTGTATTGTTGTACTTTCATCAACTCCCTGGGCTGGTTAAAGAAAAACCAAAGTATTGAACCCTTTCCCACACCTTGGGTCAAGTGGGTACATAGTGCTAGCCCCACATTTTATACACCAATTAGCAATTGATGGGTGATGTGGTCAGTTGCATGTCCAGTGATTTTACATTAGACTGCTGGGCAGTCAGAAAGCCCAGGACATTAAGCCGGGCAGTCAGAAAGCCCAGGACATTAGGCCGGGCAGTCAGAAAGCCCAGGACATTAGGCTGGACAGTCAGAAAGAAGAAATCTCTGCCTCAATTGGAGTTTACACATGACTGCCAGGCAGGCAAGTGCAACATCTCTTGAGTTCTAAGATGACTGATAAGGCCTATTTTGGCTCGAAATGTTCTTTGACAATGTCGGCAACGAATGCTTGATGTTCCAGGAGGAAGAGCCCCTGCAGTGGTTTTTCTGTCAAGCCTTTTATTCACAGCTCTTGCCGTCCTGGTTGTTATGGTGGCAACCGACGCTCACACCCTGGTATTGGTGCGAGCAGAACAGAGGACAGCTACTTCATGTAGTCAGAGGATGTGCTAGGTAGGGCACATGTTGATTCTTACCACAGCCCAGTACCTGTGCCATGATGTGTGTACAGATGAATGATGACTGATACAGTCACAACAAAACACATACTGGTCATATTTTGGACATTGTCCTATCTCCTACTCTGATCTCTCTCTCTCTCTCTCTCTCTCTCTCTCTCTCTCTCTCTCTCTCTCTCTCTCTCTCTCTCTCTCTCTCTCTCTCTCTCTCTCTCTCTCTCTCTCCTTCTCCCTTCTCCCCCCCCCCCCCCCCTTCCTTACCTGTCACACACTCATGAGCATGCTCACATGCGTACATTCAAAGATCCATCCACACACATGCGCACATTCAAAGATCCATCCACACACATGTGCACACACACACACATAGTAAGAAGAACACACGTTATTATAATTTCGTTTCATTTGTACTGTGGCTGAAAAGAATGGAATGTTGCAATTTCAGATTTAATGTTGTTAACTTGTGCACTATATAATTTGTATGTTTAATGTTTGTTTCTCATACTTCTGACTTATTTTTAATTTGGAGTCAATGTTGTTTTAGTTTACAATTGCATTCCTTATAATGCGGTTTGGTTGTTGTCCATTTGACAGATGTATTTGTAATGATTTCATCATGTAGTTCATTGGAGGTGTCGTGTGCATCACAGTCTTCCTACCAACATTATACTACTATTTCAAATGGACATTGCCAAACAGAGAAAAAGAAACAGAATGGTAACCACAGTGACTAAATGTCTGTGAAGGATATTGAATGTAACAAGAAAATACGAGATGGGAACTGATGATATCTGGGAGCAAATAGTCAGCACATAGTCAACAGTGGACTGTATTGAAAACCAACGGGTCAGATGGTTCAGTCATGTAACAAGACTACCCTCAAACAGCAGTAACAGCAACAGAACCTGTACAACACCTCATCCCCTCCATCAGGTTCTCTCTCTCCCAAGTCTGTCTCTCTCTCTCATCCTTTCCTTCCCTCCTACTGTAAGAGGTATACTGTAAGAGGTAGAGTAGCAGAGGCCACAAAAGCCTGCCTGTTGTCATATGATTTTCACCACACAGTTTGCGTACTTGTCGTCATGACCACCAGCAGACGTACATTGGTCAAGCTAGAGTTGTTTGCAGTATTCACTTTCCTACCATATCATCTCACCAATCATGGGTCCATGCTGCTAGCTCCATATTTGTATAGGTGTACCAGCATTGGGTACCGTTTATATATAGGTGTACCAGCATTGGGTACTGTTTATATATAGGTGTACCAGCATTGGGTACTGTTTATATATAGGTGTACCAGCATTGGGTACTGTTTATATATAGGTGTACCAGCACCGGGCACCGTTTATATATAGGTGTACCAGCATTGGGTACTGTTTATATATAGGTGTACCAGCATTGGGTACTGTTTATATATAGGTGTACCAGCATTGGGTACTGTTTATATATAGGTGTACCAGCATTGGGTACTGTTTATATATAGGTGTACCAGCACCGGGCACCGTTTATATATAGGTGTACCAGCATTGGGTACTGTTTATATATAGGTGTACCAGCATTGGGTACTGTTTATATATAGGTGTACCAGCACCGGGCACCGTTTATATATAGGTGTACCAGCATTGGGTACTGTTTATATATAGGTGTACCAGCATTGGGTACCGTTTATATATAGGTGTACCAGCATTGGGTACTGTTTATATATAGGTGTACCAGCACCGGGCACCGTTTATATATAGGCATACTAGCACTGGCTACCATTTAACGCCGGCCCCCTTTACTTCCCTGGAAATGTCCAGAAGCCCATTTTAGGCTGGGTCAACTTGAGATCCCAGGTTAATTTATGTTCAAAATATATCTCAGTGAAGATTTGAACACTGGCTCCCCAGGCTGATAGGAAAGCATGCTAGCCACTGAACTACTGCAGCTTCCTCTGCCCCGTCCATCTCATTTGTTGTTTCTTAATGGTTTTGTTCTGTGACTTTGCAAGATCCTCATCTCTCAGTACCCTAGTGGATAATCTTTCAAACGTGATCTCGTGGTCAAGTGAATTCCCTCCGACATATTTCCGTGTAGATAAATTTAAACCGATGCCTGTGTTCCTCTGGTCTGTTTGTTCCAACTGTCAGATCTAATTTGTATCCAACATTCTACAGGTGCCTGGAGAAACCTCAGAAGAAGTAAAGATGGCGGGAAAGAAAAATGTGGAAACAAGCAAGGGGGTAAGTGAGAGTTATGTGAGGCGAGAACATGAAGTGAACGTCAGGAATGATTTATTGTCAACATTTGTTGAAGGGCTAGCCAAGTGGTAGGCTAGAGTGGCATATATGTGCTGTTGAGGCTGCAGAATGAGTACTGTAAGGGTGGGGTGCTACAGGCTTGGCAGGGTGGGGTGCTACAGACTTGGCAGGGTGGGGTGCTACAGACTTGGCTGGGTGGGGTGCTACAGACTTGGCTGGGTGGGGTGCTACAGACTTGGCAGGGTGGGGTGCTACAGGCTTGGCAGGGTGGGGTGCTACAGACTTGGCAGGGTGGGGTGCTACAGACTTGGCAGGGTGGGGTGCTACAGGCTCGGCAGGGTTGAGTGCTACAGACTTGGCTGGGTGGGGTGCTACAGAAATTGCTGGGTGGGGTGCTACAGGCAGGGTGGGGTGCTACAGGCAGGGTGGGGTGCTACAGGCTCGGGAGGGTGGGGTGCTACAGACTTGGCTGGGTGGGGTGCTACAGACTTGGCTGGGTGGGGTGCTACAGACTTGGCTGGGTTGAGTGCTATAGAAGTGGCAGGGTGGGGAGCTGTAGAAGTGGCACGGTGGGGTGCTATAGAAGTGGCAGGATTAGGTGCTATAGAAGTGGCAGGATTAGATGCTGTAGTAGTGGCAGGATTAGATGCTGTAGAAGTGGCAGGATTAGATGCTGTAGAAGTGGCAGGATTAGATGCTGTAGAAGTGGCAGGATTAGATGCTGTAGAAGTGGCAGGATTAGATGCTGTAGAAGTGGCGGGATTAGATGCTATAGAAGTGGCAGGATTAGATGCTGTAGAAGTGGCAGGATTAGATGCTATAGAAGTGGCAGAATTAGATGCTGTAGAAGTGGCAGGGTGGGGTGCTATAGAAGTGACAGGATTAGATGCTATAGAAGTGGCAGGATTAGATGCTATAGAAGTGGCAGAATTAGATGCTGTAGAAGTGGCAGGGTGGGGTGCTATAGAAGTGACAGGATTAGATGCTGTAGTAGTGGCAGGATTAGATGCTGTAGAAGTGGCAGGGTGGGGTGCTATAGAAGTGACAGGATTAGATGCTGTAGAAGTGACAGGATTAGATGCTGTAGAAGTGGCAGGGTGGGGTGCTATAGAAGTGACAGGATTAGATGCTGTAGTAGTGGCAGGATTAGATGCTGTAGTAGTGGCAGGGTGGGGTGCTATAGAAGTGACAGGATTAGATGCTGTAGTAGTGGCAGGATTAGATGCTGTAGTAGTGGCAGGGTGGGGTGCTATAGATGTGACAGGATTAGATGCTGTAGAAGTGGCAGGGTGGGGTGCTATAGAAGTGGCAGGATTAGATGCTGTAGAAGTGGCAGGATTAGATGCTATAGAAGTGGCAGGATTAGATGCTATAGAAGTGGCAGGATTAGATGCTGTAGAAGTGACAGGATTAGATGCTGTAGAAGTGGCAGGGTGGGGTGCTATAGAAGTGACAGGATTAGATGCTATAGAAGTGGCAGGATTAGATGCTATAGAAGTGACAGGATTAGATGCTGTAGAAGTGGCAGGGTGGGGTGCTATAGAAGTGACAGGATTAGATGCTGTAGTAGTGGCAGGATTAGATGCTGTAGTAGTGGCAGGGTGGGGTGCTATAGATGTGACAGGATTAGATGCTGTAGAAGTGGCAGGGTGGGGTGCTATAGAAGTGGCAGGATTAGATGCTGTAGAAGTGGCAGGATTAGATGCTATAGAAGTGGCAGGATTAGATGCTATAGAAGTGGCAGGATTAGATGCTATAGAAGTGGCACGGTGGGGTGCTGTAGAAGTGGCAGAGTGGGGTGCTGTAGAAGTGGCAGGGTGGGGTGCTATAGAAGTGGCAGGGTGGGGTGCTATAGAAGTGGCACGGTGGGGTGCTATAGAAGTGGCACGGTGGGGTGCTCTAGAAGTGGCACAGTGGGGTGCTCTAGAAGTGGCACGGTGGGGTGCTCTAGAAGTGGCAGGGTGGGGTGCTATAGAAGTGGCAGGATTAGATGCTATAGAAGTGGCAGGGTGGGGTGCTATAGAAGTGGCAGGATTAGATGCTGTAGAAGTGGCAGGATTAGATGCTGTAGAAGTGGCAGGATTAGATGCTATAGAAGTGGCAGGATTAGATGCTGTAGAAGTGGCAGGATTAGATGCTGTAGAAGTGGCAGGGTGGGGTGCTATAGAAGTGGCAGGATTAGATGCTGTAGAAGTGGCAGGATTAGATGCTGTAGTAGTGGCAGGATTAGATGCTGTAGCCCCTCTGCTGTGTGTCCACCGTGACGAGGTAGAGGGGCTTGTGCGTCCCAATGACCCCAAGAGCTATGCCGACGGTAGCACAGCTACTGGTAGGGCCACCCATGTCGGACAGGTCAAGGGAGAGGGACCAGACGAAGAGACACACAAACCTGCTGCCTTGTAGGTAGACTGGGGACAGTCAAAGGCTAGGGAAAGCATCCCGAATAAATGCTTGTCGAAATCGGATGTACTGAGCCACAGGCTTGACAAAGCAGTGCAACGTGAAACCTGCTGCCTTGTAGGTAGACTGGGGACAGTCAAAGGCTAGGGAAAGCATCCCGAATAAATGCTTGTCGAAATCGGATGTACTGAGCCACAGGCTTGACAAAGCAGTGCAACGTAACTTAATTCATGATGTCACAAATCAAAATTAATCGATATGGTGCTAATCCCGTGAAGTCCCATCAGGCGGTGATAGTGCCGGGCCCCCTGCCTCGAGGGGGTCCACCCATGACTACTGGTGGTCACCTTCCCCTGTGCTGTGGAGTCAAGGCACAGAGGAGTAGGTTAAGAGCTATTGACCAAATACCCCGGACACTCAACATACTACAGTGGAATGCCGAAGGAGTTTACAAGAAGAAAGACTCCCTAACACAGCGTCTTCATAAAGATAGAATAGATGTGGCATGCATTCAAGAGACACACCTCAACGCCAATCACAAATTCTCAGTCAGAGGATATCAGGCCACACGTTTCGACCGCGAAGGACACAAAGGAGGAGTTCTAATACTTACACGAAATACAATACCTTGCAGCGAAGTATCTGTGATCTCTGACAACCAAACGGAAATTATAGGTGTTGATATAATGATAAAGGACGTGAAAATAAGAATCTACAATCTGTATAGCCCAGCAGATAAGGACCTTACACTCTCAAACATGAAAATAACTGATACAAACTGCATTATTGTCGGAGACTTTAATAGCCGTTCAGAAAGATGGGGATACCCAGATACTGACAAAAGAGGAGATGAATTGGAGGACTGGGAAATAGACTCAAATCTCCATCTACTCAACAAAGCGGATGACACACCGAGCTTCTACTCCAGAAGATGGCTTACCACTTCTACTCCAGACTTAGCTTTCTGCACAGGAGACATCCTTCACAAAATTGATCGCCATGTGCTGGACCAATTAGCAGGTAGTGACCACAGACCAATCAAGCTTGAAATGAATATGGAGTATGTTCCACAGGAGCAAAAGCCCTTGCCCCGCTGGAATTACAAACGAGCAGATTGGGACAGATTTGCCATACTAACAGACAAATATTGTGACAACATAAATACACGATATGGCAACATAAAGCAAATGGTGGAAAGTCTAAACAGAGCGATAATACAGGCAGCCACTGAGTCCATTCCAAGAGGAGCGAGGAAAAATTACAAACCATACTGGACTGAAGAACTACAAAGTTTGGAGGACAAAGTTGAAGATGCCAGGAAGACAGCAGAGAGAGAACAAACAATTGAAGCAAACATCTCTCTCAAAGCCATCTCAGCAAAATATAAAAGAACAGTAAATCAAACAACAAGAGATTGTTGGAGGGAAAAAACAGAAAACCTGAATTTTGACAGGGATGGAAACAAACTATGGAAACTAGTGAAAGCCATGAACAATGAAGGACCTAGAAACAAACAAATAACAATTAAACAAGGAAATGCCTTGCTTACAGGCAAAAAGGCTGCAAATGCACTAATGGAACACTATGCAAATGCAAACCACATTGATATTACAACCGAACAGAAGAAAGCAATCAAAGACAAACAGATACATCATAGAAATACAGAGACAGCAGCAGAATATATGATGGCAAATCTAACAATGGAAGAAATGGAACAGGCAATGAATACCCTAAAAAAGAAGAAATCACCAGGAAAGGATGGAATCACAAATGAAATGCTAATAGGACTAGGCACCAAGGCAAAGAAGAAACTACTAGCAGTCCTAAATAACAGCTGGAAGAGAGGAATAGTCCCACAGACATGGAAGGAAGCTATACTAATACCAGTCCCAAAGAAAGGAAAAGACCTGGAAGAACCAAATGGCTATCGACCTATCAGTCTACTTAGCTGTGTAGGAAAATTAATGGAACGCATTATCAATGGCAGGCTAACATGGCATCTGGAAGAAAACAAACTCTTAACACCACACCAAGCAGGATTCAGAAAATACAGATCCACTGAAGATCAAATAACCTATATAGCTCAGGAAATAGAGGATGCCTTCCAAGAGAAAAAGCACACACTAGCAGTCTGGATAGATTTAGAAAAAGCATTTGATAAAGTATGGAAGGAAGGACTGAAAGTAAAACTGCAAAACATGCATGTTTGTGGAAAAATGTATAAATGGATCAGCCACTACCTTGAGAACAGAACTGCCAGGACAAAAGTACAAGGACAAACAAGCAAAATGATGCTGCTGGAGCAAGGTGTCCCCCAAGGAGGAGTTCTTTCACCAACATTATTCCTAGCATATATAAATGACATCACAGAAAATTTTCCGGCCAGAGTACACACATCCTCCTTTGCAGATGACCTAGCCATATGGACATCTGAAGAATATATTAGTACAGCTAACAGCAGAATACAGCAAGCCTTATTAGCGCTAGAGGACTGGTCAAAATCATGGCTAGTGAAGATAAGTGAGGAGAAAACAACATGCACAGTGTTCTCCCTCTCAAATAAAACTCAGCAACCTAAGCTGGTATTGAATGGAAAAATATTGCGCCATGAAGAAAATCCAAACTATCTAGGAGTCACCTTTGATCGTCGCCTGACATGGAAGACACAGGTTGAGAAAAATCGAACAAGAGCAAGGCAGAGAATGGCAATCATGAAAAAGCTTGCTGGTACAACGTGGGGAGCAGATGAGAAAGTTCTCAAGAAGTTATATACTGGACGGGTGAGGCCAGTACTGGAATATGGCATTGCAGCTTGGGCAACAGCAGCTAAGTCAAACTTTAACAAAATAAGTAGAGTCCAAAACCAAGGAATGCGAATCATAACTGGAAGCCTGAAGACAACGCCTATTAATGAACTAGAAAAGATCACTTGTTTACAACCAATGCAGGATAGAAGAGATAGCAGAGCCCAGCAACAAGCAGAAAAATTTAGAAGATTGACAGACCACCCTATGTACAACAGATTTAATGGTTTTGGAAAGGGAAGACTGAAGCGTAGCAACTTTGTAGAAACTGCAAAACGAAGGATTAGGGCAGATCCTATACTTAACATATCAACAGTCAAGCCCATACACAATGCACACAAGTTCCCAGCTTGGAGACAGCAGCAACTGCCTGAGATGATAGAAAACATTCCTGGTATTGAGAAAAAGAACACTCAGCATGAAACCGAAAGAAGAGAAATAACCCTAAACTACATAAAAGAACATTACCCAAGCAGGAATTGGACCCATGCATATACAGATGGATCAGCCAAAAATTCAATAGAGAATGGAGGAGGAGGAATTCTCCTAAATTTAAAAAATGGAGTGAAAAAAACACATTCAATGGCAACTGGAAAATTTTCAAGTAACTTCAAAGCGGAGGTAGAGGCTTTGAAAACTGCAGCAGAAATGCTCCTGATGGAGGAAAATAAAGAGAAGCAAATAGCTATCTTCACAGATGCAAAGTCAGCTGTCTCAATACTCAAGAGCAATAACAGCACAGAACTAACTGACCTAAGAGCAGCACTCCATGGTCTATGCCAGAAATCCAAAAAAGTTGTAATACAGTGGATCCCATCACATTGCAGTATACCTGGAAACGAAGAGGCTGACAGACTGGCAAAAGAGGGCGGACGACTACCACAGCCTGACAAAGACATAACCTATAATGAGGCAAAGAGGTTGATAAAAAGCACTTATAGAACCAAATGGGAATCTGAGCATCCATGCCATCAGAAGGATGATGCATATTACAAACTCGACCGAAGAGAACAAGTAGCAATCTTCAGACTCCGCACAGGACATAACAGGCTGAAATACCACTTGTTCAATAAACTAAAGATAGGAGATACCGATGAATGTAATTGTAGAACTGGAAAAATGACAGCAAAACATTTGCTGCAGGATTGCCCAACGTATGCAGAACAGAGAAAGATATTTTGGCCCACACCTGCTTCATTTGAGGACAAGCTCTATGGAGATATCAACAAGCTCAAGTTGACCGCAGCTTACTTTAACTACATACAGGTTGACATTTAAAGGTGCATGAAGACCCAGAGGCATGAAATGGAATATTGCTTGGATAGCAAATCCATTATGTGGAAAGTCCGAATCGAAAGCTCGCTGTGTGGGCTTCATAAAAGGTGGAAAAGTGTCCTAGTGGCACGAAATGGAATATTGCTTGGATAGCAAATCCATTACGTGGAAAGTCCGAATCAAAAGCCCATTCATTATGTGGGCCTCATAAAAGGTGGAAAAGTGTCCTAGTGGCATGAAATGGAATATTGCTTGGATAGCAAATCCATTACGTGGAAAGTCCGAATCTAAAGCCCACTGTGTGGACTTCATAAAAGGTGGAAAAGTGTCCTAGTGGCACGAAATGGAATATTGCTTGGATAGCAAATCCATTACACGGAAAGTCCGAATTGAAAGCTCACTGTGTGGATGTCATCTGCAGACTGCATACTTCTGGTTTCCGGAAGAACAGCCTATGGTGAACGGAAGGCCCAATATACGGAAGTGAGGCTAAGCAGCCATGTGCAGGACGTGACGATTCCTTGGGTGAGCCCAGTACCAGAGCGCTATGTATCGGCTCTGCAAGTATGGAAGCCTCCTTGGATGGCGGGGAATGCCCATGGTCTGCCCCTGCCTTCCCTTGAGGGCTGACCAGGATCTTTGGCTGTTCTATATGGACCAGCTGAGATGGGGGATAACACCACAACAGTGAGAGTCAAACGTCCTAAGAAACCCCCGGGAAGGTTAACCCGGTCAACAAATGCCCGCAGAAGTCGGATGTGTCGGCCTAACGGCGCAAGAGCGCAGCTCTGCTGTAAACAGGCACAACGCAATCACATCCGAAAAAAAACTCCGGATGAACGAAGAAGAAGAAGATGCTGTAGAAGTGGCAGGGTGGGGTGCTATAGAAGTGGCAGGATTAGATGCTGTAGAAGTGGCAGGATTAGATGCTATAGAAGTGGCAGGATTAGATGCTGTAGAAGTGGCAGGATTAGATGCTGTAGAAGTGGCAGGGTGGGGTGCTATAGAAGTGGCAGGATTAGATGCTGTAGAAGTGGCAGGATTAGATGCTGTAGAAGTGGCAGGGTGGGGTGCTATAGAAGTGGCAGGATTAGATGCTGTAGAAGTGGCAGGATTAGATGCTGTAGAAGTGGCAGGGTGGGGTGCTATAGAAGTGGCAGGGTGGGGTGCTATAGAAGTGGCAGGGTGGGGTGCTATAGAAGTGGCAGGATTAGATGCTGTAGAAGTGGCAGGATTAGATGCTGTAGAAGTGGCAGGGTGGGTTGCTATAGAAGTGGCAGGGTGGGGTGCTATAGAAGTGGCAGGGTGGGGTGCTATAGAAGTGGCAGGATTAGATGCTGTAGAAGTGGCAGGGTGGGGTGCTATAGAAGTGGCAGGGTGGGGTGCTATAGAAGTGGCAGGGTGGGGTGCTATAGAAGTGATAATAAAGGATGGCAGGCATTTTGTTATCTGACTCTGGGGAGATGCAGGAACACAAAAATGGGTACTACAGATTTCAAGATGTGTGACCTGTTCATAAACTTATGCTTAGGCAGATCAAGTGTTGGTTTCCCCTTGACTTCTATGTGAAGGGTTTGTAACTTCCTTCTTTGACAGCATTTTCTGGCTGTTAAGGCCCTACTCTGTTCATGTGCAAATGTGTCCACAAATGGATAGTTGGTTCCATAAACTAATTTGTCACACTCTTGTATGTGTGCTGCCTTGGGGGATGGGGGAAAGGGGGGGGGGGGGGGGTTTGAAGCTTAGACTATGGTGGCATTATTCGCACTCTTAAGTACTTTCACTAAGGTCACTAACCAGTATGGTCACCGCTGAGAAGAAAAGCAATGGCAAAACTACCTACTTTACAGATGTCTAGACAACTACATCATCATCGATATCATGTGCCATGCCGATAAGCATGGGCAATCGTGTTTTGTTATCTCACACGATCACCAGAGTCATAGGTCAGCTCCATGTTCCTGTCTCCACCATGCAATGTGGCCAAGCTATCCAGATATTTATTTCTCTGCCTTCCCCTTGTTCTTTTCCCCTCAATCTTGCCAGTTGTCACCAAATTCTCTAGTTTATTTCTTCTCATAACATGTTCAAGAAATTGTGACTGTAGAAGTCTGGTATAGTTGTAGAAATCTGGTATAGATGTTGTGTGATTGGTTGAGTCAAGTTTATAATTTAGACTGATAAAATATGATTATGCTAAATTTAGACTGATAAAATATGATTATGTTAAATTTAGACTGATAAAATATGATTATGTTAAATTTAGACTCAACATATCGCGGACGTCCTGGACATCTATGAAAGTGAGGTGGAGAAATTCAAGCTTTCCCAAGGCAAGAAGGTAAACACTTTTACTTTCATTTCCAGAATTGTATACTATAACTGTAGTCTGTGGTTGATAGTTATGTGGAATTGATTTATAACAGACTAGAATAATCTTAGTCTATGATTAATAGCAATGTACAGTTGATTTATAACTGTATAGAATAATCTTAGTCTATGATTGATGGTAATGTTGAATTGATGTATAACAGTCTAGAATAATCTTAACTTATTGATAGTAGTCAACAGTTGACTTATAACAGTCTAGAATAATCTTAACTTATTGATAGTAGTCAACAGTTGACTTATAACAGTCTAGAATAATCTTAACTTATTGATAGTAGTCAACAGTTGACTTATAACAGTCTAGAATAATCTTAACTTATTGATAGTAGTCAACAGTTGACTTATAACAGTCTAGAATAATCTTAACTTATTGATAGTAGTCAACAGTTGACTTATAACAGTCTAGAATAATCTTAACTTATTGATAGTAGTAAACAGTTGACTTATAACAGTCTAGAATAATCTTAACTTATTGATAGTAGTAAACAGTTGACTTATAACAGTCTAGTTTGTTTGTAACTGATTGTAAGTCTTCTGTTGATTTATGTTGTTGTTTGTCCATCAAGAATGATGATGACCATTCATTTCATACAGTGGGGTTGAAAGTATGGAACCGTGAGTTCTAAGATGACTGATAAGGCCTATTTTGGCTCGAAATGTTCTTTGACAGTGTCAGCAACGAATGCTTGATGTTCCAGGAGGAAGAGCTCCTGCAGTGATTTTTCTGTCAAGCCTTTTATTCACAGCTCTTGCAGTCCTGGTTGCTTCACACGTGTCTGCACCCTTGCGTAATGATGTGCGCCACGAATTTCGGTCTTTGGCAGCAGTCTCCCAGGTGTCAAGATGAATTCCAAAAGCTTTCAGTGAGATTTTCAGAGTGTCTTTAAAGCGTTTCCTCTGGCCGCCTTGGGAGCGTTTAACACAACGCAGCTCGCCATAAAAATTTGTTTAGGGAGCCTGTGATCTGGCATGCGAGTTAAATGACCAGCCCAGTTGATTTATAATAGTCCAGTATAGTCTTAGTTTGTGGTTTATAATTTTCATTTGAAACCCGCTTCAATGGCTTTATTACAAAAGCATGAAAGAAACATTAACAGGTGTGGTAGAATTAAACAAAGCATCATTTTGAATTAATTATGCACCATGTGTTGGTCAGAAGAAGTCGCCGTAGGCATTCAGGCAAGCATCCCATTGCTTAGGTAGGTGGCGAATGCCGTCCGCTAAAAAGGATTGTCGTTGCTCACTGAACCAAGTGTTTACCGCATTCATTACATCTGCATCTGTGTGAAATCATTGCCCCTTGAGACCTTTTTTTAGAGGTCCGAACAAATTAAAATCACATGGCGACAAATCAGGACTATAGGCTGGATGTTGCAGAATTTCCCACTTCTTCCTTGCTAATGCTTCCTGCACAATCTTTGCGACATGCGGATGAGCATTATCGTGCAACAAAATCACACTGCGAGAAAGCATGCCAGGTCATTTATTCTTGATGGCATTTTGCAACTTGTCTAGTGTTTGCAAGTAGTGGGTAGAGTTGATATTGACATCAGGTTCTTTAAAGTCAGCCAACAATAGCCCTTCATGGTAAAAATATGCGCTCAGCATAACCTTAAAAGCGGAAACCTGTAACTTGAATTTTTTGGCTTTTGGTGGTCCAGCATGCTTCCATTACATGATCTCTCTTTTGCTGCTCGGCTCAAAGTGGTGACACCATGACTCATCGCTTGCCACTATGTGGAAGAGAAGTGCATCACCCTCCACTCTGTAATGCAGCAAATGGCTCAAACACCATCCCACGCGTTCCTGTGTTTGGTGGTTGGTCATCATCCTTGGGACCCACTGAACACACCTTCCGATATTGCAGTTTCTTACGAACAATCTTTTGAATTGGCCCAACTGACACATCAACTTCTTTTGCTAGCAAACGTTTGCTTTGACAACGGTTCATCTGTACTGCTGCTTCAATTCTGCCGATGGTTTTTTCTGTTGCAACAATATGCGCTTGACCCAGCCGTCGAAGATCTGTCGTGAACTGATGTCCTTTCCGAAACATTCGTGGCCAGTCTGTCGCTGTTGTCTTCGACACACATTTGTTACCGTACGCTGCCTGCATTCTTTGATGAATGTCCATTGGTCGACAGCCTTCAAATGAAAGAAACTGAATCACCGCTCTTTGAGCTTCTTTGGACGGATTTTGGATCAACCCGGCCATTTTCTCAACGGTCAGAAACAGAACCTATGCATAATGGAACTATAAGCACTTGCTCTTTTATTCATTGGTCAGTACTTATCACATGACTATGACATGATCATGTTCAGCATATGCAATTACACGCGGTGCAGCATGAACAGATTTCAAATGAATGCCCCTTATAATTTAGATGTGATCATCTGCTATTTTCTCAGATTACTATGTGAAAGACATGGCTTCTAGAGACAGTTGTAACAGCAGAGCAGCCGTAGAGATTGTGATGTTAGTTGTTGTAAACAAAATGGCTTTCTTGCATATAGAACTCTGTGGATCTGATCTTTTCAGGGTGCCTCATACACACCTCATCCAATGATGGCTGCATACCAGTGCTCAACACCGGATGACTTTGTTCTGGAGAATCTACGGAAGATCAGAGCTAGGTACAGTGCAACTTCCTCGCTGCAAACACTTGACATTCAATAATATACATGAACGTGTCAATCTAAGGTGACTGCAGTCAGAAATGACTGACGGAGACTTTTAGTTTTAAATATTTATTTAAAAACGCAAGTTGTTCTTGCGCTCACTCGCTTTGAACTCATGCGTAGTCCATACATGTGCGATTGTTCTAGTGCACTGGACTGATTTTTGCATGTGGATTAGCTTTCCCTATTACCAGTGTCCCTCGTTATCAGGCGAACCCACTCTGACTTCTGAGGTATTTGTAATTTACGTCCCCAAGTCAAGGAAGAGAAGTCAACATTTTAGTCCAACTGACCGGTGTAGTGGTTGAACACTTGGCCATACCTCAGCATCAGCATGCTGGATATTTACGAATGGGCTGTCTTATCCATTCGGCAGAGCTGACCGCCACTAAAGCATTTAAAAACCTTTGCATTTGGATAGATTTAACTATAAAAGACAGATTACTGAAAGCAGACATATTTCCGTGGCAATATACAGGTGTGAAATGTAACATAAGTAACAAATCAGCTGGCAAGCACATACACAACTTTTTTTTTTTTTTTATTTGTTCACTCGGTTTGAACTTAAGCTTAGTCTATACATGTGCTACTACTTCAGTGCATTGGGCTGATTTTTACATGTGGATTAGCTTTCCTTATTACCAGTGTCCCTCGCCATCAGATGAACCTACTCCGACTTCTGAAGTACTTCTAATTTACGTCCCTAAGTAAAGGATGGGAAGTCAGCATTTTAGTCCCAATTGACTGGTGTTGGGGTTGAACCCTCACCCTCAGCACTCCGGTTGTTTACAAACAAGCGCTGTTATCCATTTAGCCATGCTGGCCGCCACCTTTGAATATAACTAAAGGAAAAATATTCACAATTCATTTAAGGAAAAATAGAACAAACAGATGTGTATCACAATAACGCAATATTGAAAAAAGATTGGTTATTAAGAAATTGGTTATTAATGACAATATTTAATATAATGACTGTATAAGAAAGTAATATTAAGGAAAGTGAAATATTTTGGGGATGCTAAAAATGATGAATGCCTAGAAAAGATAATTATGCTGGGGGGTGAACCGGGGAAGAAGAGAAGAGGAATAACACATCATAGATAGATTTAAGATGTGATAGATGATTTACACATGATTGCAACAGGTAGCAATGTCCTACAACAATTGTTGGACCTAGTAATAGAGAGTGCCAAGAAAGGACTCCTTGAATAGCAAGAAAACAGTAACAATGGTGATATCAAAGAAAAAGGTTACACCAAAATGTGAAATGGAAATAGAAGGGAGAATTCTTAAGTGATATAATTTTAAATACCTAGGGGCATTTGTATCAGATGGAAGATGCACAACAGAGATTAAGAACAGAAAAGTTACATTTCAGAAAATGAATAGTATCTTATTTTAAGTCACTATCATTGAATGTAAGAAAGAGAGTACTGAAGTGCTATACAGGAAGGACCCGGTTAACTTCGGGTTATGCTCTTGGAAAACATGACTTTAAGTAAAACGACGCATAGCAAAACACTATTTCCCATAGAATTAAATGAAATACAGTGTATTATGTAATGTTTATTTCGATGGTTGTTGATATTTATTGGCTAAATAGACGTGGATATGAGGGCGAGCGGTAGAGTTATTGGGAAGTAGAGACATTAAAACCATGACTCGTTCCAAAACTATCATCAGCACTACTAGTACTGCTCTCACCCACTTTCTTAGCTAGATCTTCATAGAGAGACTTTGCTTTCTCTTGGATAGCCATCTTGTTCACAGGCATATTCCGTTGGTTCTGGTTTTCAATCCAGATGGCCAATAGTGCTTCTATGTACTCCATAAGAGCACTTCTGGTACGAGTGATCTTGGAAGCACTCAAAGGGGTTATATTTTTAGCACCCTCTTTGATTTTGTCAGCACCTGCACGAATTGTCCTTACCGTAGTTGGAGGTAAACCATGGACTTTACCGATATCAACAACCCGATCGCCAACCTCAAAACGACTTAACACATCTAACTTCACCTCAAGAGTAACACATTTCCTGGTTCTCTTAAAACCAGATACATTATCAGCACTTACTGTGTGCTTTGAACTAATAATTATGGGTAATTACACAATAAAATTCTGGAAAAGCGCACTGCACAAAATGTAAAATGGCGACGTTAACGCAGCATAGCAACACAGGTGACGACATTATAGCGGAACGTAGTGACGTAAAGTGTAGTTATTTTCCATTGTGACAATGATATAGCGAAATGACGTAAACTGAAGTGATGTATAGTGGGGCCTTCCTGTATAGATTCTGTTTCGCTGTATGGCAGTGAATTTTGGAATGTAAATGAACAAATGAGCAAGAACTTGGAAGCAACAGAGATGTGGTTACAGAGACGAATGTTGTGAATTCCTTGGACTGCCAAAGTAACTAACAACGATTGCTTGAAAAAGGCTAATTGAACTAGAACATTACATGCAACAATAAGAAAGAGACAAACAGCTTTCTTTGGTCGTGTTATAAAAGAGAGGCATTGGAGAACATCGTGACAACTGGAAAGATCGAGGGGAAGAGAGGCAGAGGCATTCCAATAGAAATTGAAATTATGCTGGATATATTGAGATGGTGGACGTTCTGACCATAAACGATGTCAACTAGCGACCCCAATGCACAAAATGGAATACCTTCTGGCTAGCAAATCCACAACATGGAAAGACCAAATCGTGTGGGCAACGACAAAGGTTTAATGGTACAAAATTGAATATCGCTAGGCTAGCAAACCAAACCCATTTCGTGGAAAGTCTGAACCGAAAGCTCGCTGATTGGATGTCATCTGCAGACTGACGTCTCCTGGTTTGCGTGGGGAGCAGCCTGTTGTGAACAAAATGCCCAATATACAGAAGTGAGGCTAAGCAGCCATGTGCAGGATGTGATGATTCCTTGGGTGAGCCCAATACCAGAGTGCTGTGTGTCAGCTCTGCAATCCGGTCAACAAATGCCCGCAGAAGTCGGATGTGTCGGGCGAAAGGCGCAAGTATCGCAGCTCTGCTGTAAACGGGAACAAAGCAACTACGTCAAAAAAAAAACACGAGAAGAAGAAGAAACAAGTCAGTCAATAGGGATGATAAATACTTTTTTCAACTTGGAAATGATACTAACATCTAGAGAAAGAAATAATAAATTAAAAATAAGAATAGCCAAATGATATATATTGAACATGGCTATATAGTGCAGAAGCATGGACTGCTTCACAAACATTAGAGGAAAATCAGAGTTTTTGAACTTACATCGAGGAATGTCAGGGTTTTTGAACTTAAAGGAAAGTCAGATTTTTACAAATTAAATAGAGGGAAATTAGGGTTTTTGATCTTACATAGAGGGAAATTGGAGCTTTTGAACTTACATAGGGGGAAATTAGGGTTTTTTAATTAAGAGGAAAATCAGAGTTTTTGAACTTACATGGAAGGAAATTAGAGGTTTGGAACTTAAATAGATGAAAATAGGTTTTCCAAAACATGACGATGGTTATGAGCCAAGTTTCTTCAGTGTTCAGATCTTATTAAGAGATATGTGAACAAATATAAATAACGGGTACTTTGTATGTGTGCTAATACATGATTGTTTTTTTTTAAATTATGTTCCCTGATACAGCGAACTCAGTGGAACCTTGTTATCTCTGCCCTTCTATTACGTGACCCGGCTGTTGCCAATCTTGGATGCATGCTTATCTCGCCACAGAGAGACAGAGCTGGTCTCCAAATGTCTCAATTTCCTACTCAAGTAAGTGCTGTTACAATTAAATTGTTGTCGTTACTCTTTAAAAATAAATTGCACATCTTTTTTAGCATGTTGCAATCAACCCCAGCTTGATCTATTAGACAATTTTACGTTCAGTAGCCATTGCTTTCTGAACAAGAAGTCAACATAAATCCAACTGACTGGCATGGGAAACTAACCCATTACACCGCCATCAGAAGAGACAGTTTAAGCATGTCAACCATGCCAGCCTCTTGTTACACTTTCTTTATGTCTTATACAATTTTATGGTTTTTCTTTACATTTTCAGATTTGTTTTACTTTGAGTAATTCTTGACACACTGTTCCTAAAATTAAATAGTCCAATCTATGTAACCGCTATTTTTTTGTCACACTGTTCCAAAATGAAAGCCTAATTCATGTAACTCTATTTTTTGTCACACTGTTCCTAAAATGAAAGTCTAATTCATGTAATGACTGTTTTAAAACGATACTTTGTTATTTATTCTCTGATATAATTGATCCAGAAGCAGTTTTCTGCCATGAGGATGTGGTGTGAAAGCAACGTCACCTTCTGTAGGCCTGGCTGCATGGAGGAATAAATGGCCAGTCTTTCCCTCACTTCGCAGGAGACAAGCCCCGGCGGGGAACCCGCACTCGACCATGCGCATGACATTACCACAATTCACTATATCTCTCTGCCTCCTTCCCCCCCTCTCTCTCTCTCTCTCTCTCTCTCTCTCTCTCTCTCTCTCTCTCTCTCTCTCTCCCCCCCCCCCCCCCCCCCCCCCCACATGAATTCTATGAATTGTAACACTGTTTCAGTGTGTCTATAGTCATGATGTGGACCCGTTCCATCTGCTGTCTGTGATAAGCTTCCTTTGTGTCTTTCAAACTTCTTACTAGCTCAGTTTGACTGACTGTCCTTGAGGGGGGGAAAAACTCAGTTTGACTCTTCTTGAGAGGATAGGTCAATTTAATTGTCCTAGAGAAAAAAGCTCAGTTTGACCATCCTTGAGAAAAGCTGGTTAGCTGTCCTTAAGAAATATCTGGACTGCAGTCGGATTGAAAGGATCTTGTCTAGAGTCATATTGGGCATGTGGTGCATGCAAGATATTTGACCAGTGGGCACTCAATGGGTGATGTGGTAAATATTTCTGTAGACCAGTGGGAACTCAGTGGGTGATGTGGCAAATATTTCTGTAGACCAATGGGAACTCAGTGGGTGATGTGGTAAATATTTCTGTAGACCAGTGGGAACTCAGTGGGTGATGTGGTAAATATTTCTGTAGACCAGTGGGAACTCAGTGGGTGATGTGGTAAATATTTCTGTAGACCAGTGGGCATCGGTGGGTGATGTGGTAAATATTTCTGTACACCAGTGGGCACTCGGTGGGTGATGTAAATATTTCTGTACACCAGTGGGCACTCGGTGAGTGATGTGGTAAATATTTCTGTAGACCAGTGGGTGATGTGGTAAATATTTCTGTAGACCAGTGGGCACTCACAGAGTGATGTGGTAAATATTTCTGTTGACCAGTGGGCACTCAGTGAGTGATTGGTAAATATTTCTGTTGACCAGTGGGCACTCAGTGGGTGATGTGGTAAATATTTCTGTTGACCAGTGGCCACTCAGTGGGTGATGTGGTAAATATTTCTGTTGACCAGTGGGCACTCAGTGGCTGATGTGGTAAATATTTCTGTTGACTAGTGGGAACTCAGTGGGTGATGTGGTAAATATTTCTGTTGACCAGTGGCCACTCAGTGGGTGATGTAAATATTTCTGTTGACCAGTCGGCACTCGGTGGATGATGTGGTAAATAATTCTAGAGACCAGTGGGTCATGTGGCAAATATTGCACGGCCCGCATTTATTTCCCAGGACATTCCTAGTATCCATTTTAGGCATGGCACACCTGGGACTGTGGCTCAGGCAGCAACATAAATAATGGCAATATAAAATGAGATCAAAAGGATCGTGTGGAGAATTAATCAACACATACAAAACTTAACAAGCACCTTAGGGCAAGTGAACATAAATACAGGCCACATTTTGTTTTTTTCGCTCACTCGCTTTGATCTGAAGCGTAGTCCATACACACTACTTATAGTAGTGCTGGACTGAGTTTTGCATGTTGATAAGCTTTCCCTAATAACAGTGTCCCTCGCCATCAGTTGACACTCCAACTTCAGAGGTACTTGTAATTAACGTTCCCAAGTCGAAGACGATAGGTTAACATTTTAGTCCAACTGTCCGGTGTAGGGGTTGAACCACTTACCTCGGCATCAGCACACTGGATGTTTAAAAACATGCATTTTTACCCATTCGGCCATGTGGACCTGCTACAGACCACTTAAATAATATATCCCCCTTAAGTGCATTGTGGCGTGCAAAATGGTCCTAGCCCTATCATATCAGTGACTCATAGCAGGCTTCTGCTTTGGGGCATTCTTTTGTTGAAAGTGTGAAATCTTATTTCTTTGAATTCACTGGATTTTCTTGTTTGTTTGTTATTGTCCAGGATTTGCAGCCATATGTTAAAATTATTTCTGTGCAACTCAGAAGAATTCCTTATTGTAACTTGCAATGATAAGAACTTAAGCGTAATATGGTCTTCAGTAAATAAAGAGCAGTTTTTGTAAAGCAGCTATAGTTGTTTGTTGTAAATGACAAGTGTTTTCCCCATTCCAGGATCCACCATGGAGAGATTACTTCCAATCATGTCCACTTGCCAGTGATTGAACAGTTGAAGGAGCACTCTACATCGGCAGTTGAACACCACCGGGTAAGACAGGCAGGTTGTACAGGCCATTTCTTAGAACATTCAACTGTCAGTGTCTGTCACATTTACTGTGTTATGGGTGAAATTCGTAATCCCACATACTGCGTTCAAAACACACCTGTGGGTGATTTGGAAGCAGACCACCTTGCGTTGGTTTTCATACAACGGTATGAGTGCTGTTCATTCAGAAAGCAATGGCAAACTATTGAACATAAATTTGTCAAGACATCACAAACAGCACAACAAAAATGCTGGCGTTAACGGCGACGTCCTGTAAAGGATTTGCAACTAACTTTTGTTGTTGTTGATTATATTGTGTAACAGCTAGTAACGTTGATGGAGACAGAGCTTGTGAAGGGCAACAAGAGAAGATTCTGGACACTCTTGCACAGTGGGATGGAAAAATCACAGGCATTTATTTATAGATTCTACATGCCTCCTGGGTATTGTGTTGCCACTGCTGACAATTTAAAATCCCCGGGGGGAAACAAGACTGATCCAGATCAGATCCCTGCCAGCGAGCATGTGCTGGGCTGAAGCATGGCCTGTTACACTCTAATATGCCTCTCCACGGTGTGAGGTTCCATTTCAGTCTTGTACACCTGACTGTTTCTTAGGGTGGAGAAGAGACGGAGAGCTCTGCAACAGTCACACGAAGATGATACTTTGATACTGTGTACAGTGATAATTCTATACCATCCTCCCTCCACAGTACGCAAGCCCCTTTCAGGGCTCAGTGCATCGAGCTTATGAGTTAAAATTTAGTCTTCCAGAGGATTAAATAGATTGAGTTAGTAGTTAATGTGGTGTGTGAAGTCTTAGCGCAAGGCACACAGGTTTACCAGTACAGTAGTGGGTTCAAACACTGGAGGGGTATGAGTTATTCCATACTGTACATGACACTGGGTTTCTGTAGTAAGTAAAGGTGGTGAGGAAGGAAATGGATCACACCACCTCAATATGCCGGTCTCCCTGGTCGAGGGGTTAGCAGCTTTCTCTGTAACTCCGAATACTCTTGTGGTTGACATGAGCGCATGAGAATTGGAAGCGGTTCGAGTCAGGCCAGTGACTTATGGGAGTATGGAGCCGGTCGCTCAGAAAGTCTTGGCGTGCTGATGAGCGTAATCTAGCCTAGGAATCAACATACAGCTGAAAGATGCTGATGTTGACTGCAATATCCTGAAACAGGATGGAAACGTGGAAACGGAAACCTCAGTATGCTATGATATATGAAAGTCTTCATTAATCTTTAACCTAGTATATGTACAGCTCTGTCATGTCAATGCTGGCCAATCTGTTTTCATTGTATCTGTATTGATGGTATGGCTGGTGGACGTGGCATGGAACAATTGTCATCACTCTTTAAATGTTAATCTTGTATTGACACGCCCAATGTTTACAGAGAGTACTTTGTTGTGTGCAGGATGTCACAGCCTTCAACATGGCAGGGCTGGCCTTCCTGAGGAAGCTGGTGGAGGAGAACAACAGCGTGCTGATGTTTGCAGACGCCACAAGCAGACGCAAGAAGAAGAAGAGACATGTGTTTTCTGTGACATAGTTACCAATATATAAATACATGTCCATTGATTGAAACAAGCGTTGTGTGTTGTCTTCAGATTATGCCCTACAGAGTCACTGTTGGATAAATGGGATCATGCCAAAGTGCCTGATAGATACAGTGTTTCCCCAAAAATAAGACCGGGTCTTATATTAATTTTACCTTTAAAAAATGCACTAGGGCTTATTTTCGGGGGGTGTATTTTTTATTTATTTTTTTCGGATAAAAATATCTACATTTATTCGTGTAAAACATTCTAAATTTATTCAAATACAGTCGTCATCTTCTTCTCGAACATTGTCATAGCTGTCCAAATCCTGAATTTCTGCCTTAATTGCTTGCGGTTCCATTTCCTGTAGAACCATTGGCCCCAGTTTCTCATGTCCAGGAATAAAACTTTCCTTATATTAGCATTTCTTGTCCTTATCGCCTGCTCATTGTCCGTTGGTAACTTTATTTCACTCAAGTGACATATTGAATTATGAACCACATGCGTTCATTATCAAGTGCCCGCCAGTGGTAGCCACTACGAGTCAGAATCGCTGAATTTAACAGGAATAATATATGTGTCTTTATATATCTATATATATAAAAGAGAATGTTTGTTTGTGTGTCCTTTATGCGTTCCTGAACGGTCCATCCGATTGAGATGAAATTTTCTACAGATGTTCTTCTCACTCCCGCAGAGCCAACTCGCATATTTTTTTAGTTTAAAAACAGTTATTTACATATTAAATCAATATTAAAAGGAAAGACGCCTAATTAATGGGACTTAACAACAAAAGTTATATCAAGGGACATTACTTTTAGTAACATTGCTATATTATGTAATTAAAATAATTGTTGTATTTTTCTTAAAGTTTTATAAAATGTTTAAAGAAGCTATCTACAGGCATATGCGTTATAAAAATAGCAATAAACACTTTAAGGCATCTTCAAAGTTTTCGTAAAAATAATGGATGTATTTTAGATATGTGAAAATTTTCGAAGCCATTTTTCCTGCAACGGGAACAGGAAAGGGCTGAACATATACTCTGTGCAGCACAGTCGTATCTGGTATAAACAAAGTAATAAAAACTCTAAGGCATCTTCACAGTTTTTGTAAAAATAATGGATCTATTTTAGATACGTAAAAATTTTCGAACCCGTTTTTCCCGCAACGGGAAAGGGCCGAAGATATACTCTGTGCACCACAGTCGTATCTGGTATAAACAAAGTGATAAAAGCTTTAAGGCATCTTCAACATTTTCGTAAAAATAATAGATCTATTTTAGATACGTGAAAATGTTCTAACTCTGAACAATATCATCGAAGCTACAATTTTAAGTGTGAAAGATGTACTGTCTCGCATCCCAATTATTCCAACAGATATGCCATTCAAATTCAAATGTCTGCAGTTTCCGGATAGATAGACAGACAGACAGATAGATAGATGGATCCCCGCCAGGGGCTGGGCGAAGCCGGGCCAGGTCAGCTAGTCTATATTTATAAAACAAAGTGTATGTATGTAAATATGTATGTATATATGTATGTATGTAAATATGTATGTCCTTTATTTGTTCGCGAACGGCCCATCCGATTGAGATGAAATTTTCTACACGCCTTCCTTTCATTCCAGAGCTGTCAACTGTCATAGTTTTTTTTTCTTCTTCCTCCTCCTCCCTCCTCCTCCTCCCAAAATACGTACGTAAATATATGATGATGATGATGAAAGAATCCCCGAACCAAAACGCTAGGGAAAGGGAAGAAAATGACGTGACTACACAGAATCGTCACACGGCAATCATCATCATCAAGTGCCGTGCCGGCTGGCGTAGGCGTTCATGGCTCTCCGTAGATCTCAGTCTTTGGTTTTTTGGATCAACTCTGCTGCTGATATTCCTCCATGCCACGGCAATATCAATAACAATTCATCTTTTTATGTGTAAGGAAGTTATCTACAGTCGTGTAGAAGGGAAGAACTAGACGAGTATGAATTCGGAATGGCGAACTCTCTCCTCCTCTCTTCTCCTCCCTCTACCTCCTCCCTCCACCCTCCTCTTCTTCCTCCCTCTCATCCCTCTCCCGACTCCCTCCTCCTTCTCCCTCTTTCTTCTCCCTCTTCCTCTCCCCTCCTCCCTCCTACTCCCTCCGCCTCCTCCCCCTCCTCCCTCATCTTCCCTTCTCCTCCCTCTCCCTCCTTATCCCTCCTCCTCCTCCTGCCTCCCTCCTCCTCCTCCTGCCTCCTTCTCCTCATCATCCTCACTCCTCCTTCTCCCTTCTTTTCCCTCTTCCTCCTCCTCCTACCTCCTCCCTCCTCCTCCCTCTACCTCCTCCTCCTCCCTCCACCCTCCTCCTCCTCCCTCCACCCTCCTCCTCCCTTCTCCTCCTCTTCCTCCTCCCTTTCCTTCCTCCTCCTCCTCCCTCTACCTCCTCCTCCCCCTACCTCTTTCCTCCTCCCTCCTCCTCTTCCACCTCCCTTTCCTTCCTCCCCTCCTCATTCTCCCTCCTTCCTCTCCCTCCTTCCTCCTCCTCCTTCCTTCTTCTCCCTCTGCCTCCTCCCTCCTCCTATCCCCTCCTCCTCCTTCTCCTCCTCCCTCCTTCTCCTCCTCTCCCCTCCTCCTCCTCCTACCCTCTTCCTCTTTCCCACCTCCCTCTCCCTCCTCCATCCTCCTCCCCCCTCTTCCTCCTTCCTCCTCCTCCCTCTTCCTCCCTCTCCCCTCCTCCCTCCTCCTCCTCCCTCTTCCTCCTCCTTCTTCCTCCTCCTTCCTTCTCCCCCCTCCTCCTCCCTCTTCCTCCTCCTCCTACCTCCTCCCTCCTCCTCCTCTCTCCTCCTCCCTCCTCCCTTTTCCTCCCTCCTCCTCCCTCTACATCCTCCCTCCTCCTCTCCACTCTTCCTCCTACCCTCTTCCTCTTCCCCTCCTCCCTATCCCTCCTCCTCCCTTCACATTCCTCCTCCTCCCTCTTCCTCCTCCTCCCTCCTCCTCCTTCTTCCTCCCTCCTCCCCCTCCTCCTTCCTCCTCCCTCTCCTCCTCCTCACTCCTCCTCCCTCTACCTCCTCCCTCCTCCTCCCTCTTCCTCCTCCTCATCCCTCCTCCTCCCTTCTCCTCCTCCCTCCTCCTCCTCCCTCTACCTCCTCCTCCCTTCACATTCCTCCTCCTCCCTCTTCCTCCTCCTCCCTCCTCCTCCTCATCCCTCCTCCTCCTTCTTCCTCCCTCCTCCTCCCTCCTCCCCCTCCTCCTTCTTCTTCCTCCCTCTCCTCCTCCTCTCCTCCTCCTCCCTCCTCCTCCCTCTACCTCCTCCCTCCTCCTCCCTTCACATTCCTCCTCCTCCCTCTTCCTCCTCCCTCCTCCTCCTCCCTCCTCCTCCTCTCTCCTCCTCCCTCCTCCTCATCACTCCTCCCTCCTTCTCCTCCCTCCTCCCCCTCCTCCCTCTCCGCCTCCTCCCTCCTCCCTCTCCGCCTCCTCCCTCCTCCTCCTCCCTCTACCTCCTCTCCTCCCTCCTCCTCCCTCTACCTCCTCCCTTCACATTCCTCTTCCTCCCTCCTCCTCCTCTCTCCGCCTCCCTCCTCCTCCTCCTCCCTCTACCTCCTCCCTTCACATTCCTCCTCCTCCTCCCCTCCTCCCCCTCCTTCTCCTCCTTCTCCCTCTTCCTCCTCCCTCTTCCTTCTCCCTCCGCCTCCTCCATCCTCCTACTCTCTCCTCCTCCTCCCTCTCCTCCTCCTGCTCCCTTCTCCTCCTGCGTTCTCCTCCTCCCTCCTTCTCCCTCCTCCTCCCTCTTCCTCCTCCCTCCTCCTCGCCTCCTCCTCCACACTACTCCTCCCTCCTCCTCCTAATCCCTCCTCCTCCCTCCTATTCCTCCCTACTCCTCCTGTCTCCTCCCTCCTCCTCCCTCCTCTTCCCTCCTCCACCTCCCTCTTCCTCCTCCCTCCTCCATTTACCCCAGACAGTCTGACTATCAGACAGATAGTCGGGAACGGGATCTTATATGACTACTTATATAATTTAAATGAGATGCTCTCCACCATGGGCTGGGCCGGGTCAGACAGACAGACAGATAGATAGATAGACAGACAGACAGTCGGGAACGGGAACTTATATGACTACTTATATGAATTAAATGAGATTCTCCCCACCAGAGTTGGGCGAT
The DNA here is from genome assembly GCA_963921405.1 of Cepaea hortensis. Lineage (NCBI taxonomy): Eukaryota > Metazoa > Mollusca > Gastropoda > Stylommatophora > Helicidae > Cepaea > Cepaea hortensis. The sequence goes on along the minus strand of OY992876.1, from coordinate 374,462,546 downwards.
GCCGGGCCGGGTCAGACAGACAGACAGATAGATAGTCGGAACGGGAACTTATATGACTACTTATATGAATTAAATGAGATTCTCCCCATCAGGGTCTGGGCGAAGACGGGCCGGGTCAGACAGACAGATAGTCGGGAACGGGAACGGGAACTTATATGACTACTTATATGAATTAAATGAGATGCTCCCCACCAGGGTCTGGGCGAAGCCGGGCCGGGTCAGCTAGTATATATATATATATGTGTGTGTGTGTGTGTGTGGCTTAGGGCTTGCAAACGCGGTTTGTGAGCTAGTATACCCGGGTTCGAAACACAGCGGTGCTGGGTTTTTTTTTTAAAGTATAGGAGCTGGTAGTTCAGAAAGCATTGGCAAACTATTGAACGTAAAATTTGCCCAGGAATCACGAACAGCCAAAGTGCTGGGGTTGACTGCTACATCTTGTGAAGGACATGCAACTTAATTTTAATTTTATATATATATATATATATATATAATCATCAAGTGCCGTGCCGACTGGTGTAGGCGTTCATGGCTCTCCACAGATCTCGGTCGTTGGTGTTCTAGATCAACACTGCTGATGGTATTCCTCCATGCCACCGTCTCAATCCATCCAGCATCATTTCTCTTGGTCTGCCTCTCTTCCCCTTGGTCTTTCCAGTTGTCACGATGTTCTCCAATGCCTCTCTTCTCATCACATGACCGAAGAAAGATGTTTGTCTTTTCCTTATTGTTGTATATAATGTTCTAGTTTCATTAGCCTGTATCAGGCAGTCATTGTTAGTTACTCTGGCAGTCCAAGGAATTCGCAACATTCGTCTCAGGAACCACATCTCTCTTGCTTCTAATTTCTTCTTAATTTGTTCATTTACATTCCAAGATTCACTGCCATACAGCAAAACTGGTTCTACATAGCATTTCAGCACTCTTTCTTACATTCAGTGATAGTGACTTATTGCATAAGATACTCTTCATTTTCTTAAATGCGGCCTTTGCTTGCACTATTCTGCTCTTAATCTCTGTTGTAGATCTTCCATCTGATGTTATAAATGCCCCTAGGTATTAAAAATTATCCACTTGGTTAAGAATTGTCCCTTCTATTTCTATTTCACATTTTAGTGTCACCTTTTTCTTTCATATCACCATTGTTACTGTTTTCTTTGTATTCAAGGAGAGTCCGTTCCTTGCATTCTCTGTTACTACAATGTCCAACAATTGTTGTAGGTCTGTTGAATTATCCGCCAACAATACTGTGTCATCTGCATAGCGTATATTATTTATATTATAACCTCCAACTAGTATTCCTGGCATCTCTTTGATCTCAGTCATTAATATAGTATATAGATATATAATAATATAATCTCTCTCTCTCTCTCTCTCTCTCTCTCTCTATATATATATATATATATATATATATATATATATATATATATATATATATATATATATATGTGCGTGCGCGCTCGAGAGAGAGAGAGAGATACTATATATGTTTTAATATAGTTGAATGGATGTGTGTGTGGGTGTTGATGTGAGTGTGTATATGATGTGTGTGTCTGTATATATACACAGTTATCTGTCATACATTCATACACACATTTAACCCTGTAAGGTTAGCCCTGTCAACAAACACCCGCAGAAGTCGGATGTGTTGATCTAGCGGCGTAAGAACGCAGGACTAACATACTGACTGACAGACATAATGAACAGACATGACTGACAGCAAGGACAGGCATTCAGAACAGACAATCATACCAGGCAGAAGAAGTCAGAGAGAGACCAAATATAAGCAGAAACAGGCAGGCATTGAGACTAACATACAGACAGACATAACTGACAGACAGGCAGGTTAGACATGTATACGGGGACAGATATAAAAGATAGATGCTGACCCAGTGTTCATGAGGGCAAACCCTCATCGGGGAAGATTTTGAAAATTGGCAACTTTTTTTAAGGGCTGGCGGTTCCCGTATCCCTCCCCCTGTTTTTAATGTGGGCCCTTTGGCCAACAGTGGCCCACCAAAGCCAACTGCCAGTGTTAGTGGACTGTGAGGAGTTGTGAAGTAGTTTGGTTGACCATCCATGCACCATAGCCAGATCAAGTGCAGATAAATCTACATATTGATCTTAGCTAAAAGGCTGAGAAGTAAAGAAGCTGGCGTCATATTGATCACGTCATCCTCGGGTATCCATTGGCTTCTATAATTATGGAGCTCACATATGCGCTACGCGCGCCATAGAGTGTAAACAGGGTACTTTTACAAATTAAAGCATCAGATATCAAGGGACGTAATAATAGTTTGTCGTGTAAGGGAAATAATTACAATTCAAAATATTTCTAGATATTTCAAATTCATAATTCCAGCTAATAAACTAAATATAACTACTATAGTTTTCTAAAGAAACATATCTGTATAAAAATTCATTGTTCTGTAAGCTTTCAAGGGTGTTATTGTTTTAAGATTGCGGCTAAATTATTTTATTTACTTTATAATTTTAACGACTTTATTCATCTTATGCGCACTTTACAATTATGGCATATTTTAAAAAGCTGTTAGTACAGGAGTAGGCTTTACAAAGGTGAGTTTATTCTTTGAGTTTGCCACGACATTTTTAACAGGCACTTTGTGCCTTATCTTCTTATAATCAAAAAGTCAGTTGCATATCCTTTACAGGACGTCACAGTTAACCACAGCATTTATATTTTTAATTATTTCTTGTGTTCGTGATATCTTGGCAAATGTGGCAACTTTACGTACAAGTAGTTTACCATTGCTTTCTAAACGACCAGCACCCATACCATGTCGTAAAAAACAAACGCATGGCTGTCTGCTGCCAACGAACGAACGAACAAACAAACTTTATTTTAAAAGGGTAACAAATTGGGCACGCAGGCCCGTCTTACATTCGGCCCTTTCAATCACTCATCTTTCATTCATCAAATGTGCATGTTACATTAACATAGGGGAAAAAAACATTGTCAAATGGATTTTGTAAGCATAAACAATGCATATTACGCATGATACATTCACATGAGAAAACAAAAAAAAACATCAAATGAAAGCTATAAACATAAACAGTGCATATTGCAATGTTGTGAGATCCATCCACCCTCATATCCCGCAGCCACCAACACATCCCCCGCCCACCAAACCTCCCCCACCCACCCATGCATACCTCCACGCACTCTCACATAACCAGGAAAACATACATGCCACCACCCACCCACTGATCCCCCACCCACACACACACATCCTCACACACCAAGAAGAAGGAGGAGGAGAAAAAGAAGAAGAAACCACACACACATACCCCCGCCAACCCACACATCCCGCACCTAACCACACATATCCCGCACTCTCACAATTTTCCCTACACACACATCAGCCAACCTACACCCACTCACCCACCCAATATCCACCCACTCACGTACTCATCCATCAACCACTCACACCCACACATCACCCACGCGCCCATCAATACATGCATCTCTCATCTACCCTCCCACCCAAACACACCCCCCCCCCCCCCATCCTCTTATACATCCTTCAATCACCTGCACATCCCACACCTCTCACACATCTCCCCTCCCACACAAAGCTCCACCCATTAACACATTTCCCCCTCCCACACACACACATCCCCCATACACATCCCCACCCACACATCTCCCCACCCACTCACACATCCTCCACCTACAAACATCCTCACCACCCACACATACATCCTCCACCCACTCACATTTACCCCATCCACACTCACACACTCCAACCCACACAAACATATCCCATTCACAGACACCCCCCACACCTATTACACACCCATCCCCCAACCCACACAATCTCCTACACACCCATTCACCCACCCAAACACACACTCCCTACCCACACCCCCTCCCAACCCACCAACACCCACATACTTCCAACTATCCTCTCAAATATCCCCCACACACACACACATATCCCTCACACACACATACATCCACCACCGACTACACATTCCTTCATACATCCACACATCACCCATTAACCCACACACAACCCCTCCACACATACATTCCCCACACACACACACATATCCCTCGCATATACACACATCCTCACATCTAGACACATACATGATGCCTCACATGATCACTGAAACTAATAAGAACAAACTCCCACACTTTACACACAATTGAGACACTGACGATTGTCGTGAGAATTCTCGCAATTGCAAGAAGTAGAGAAAAAATTGTACATATACATTATGTAGCGTAAAAATTAGTGATGCAATTCAACTCTCTTTTTTCTCTCTCCCTCTCTCTCTTGCTCTCTCTCTCTCTCTCTCTCTCTCTCTCTCTCTCTCTCTCTCTCTCTCTCTCTCTCTCTCTCTCTCTCTCTCTCTCTCTCTCTCTCTCTCTCCCCCCACTCACTAACTCTCTCACTCACATCACAGTAATGTTATATTATACATGATAAAATCAAGTGGTATACAAAATGATAAGATGAGAATAAACCACACACACAAAATATGGAATGATATGTTACAGGACAATCAAGTGGTATACAAAATGATACTTCGTAATATGAAAGATGAGAATACATAAAAAATATGGAATAGCATGTTACATGACATGCGTGGGCTCAACTCTCTCTCTCTCTCTCTCTCTCTCTCTCTCTCTCTCTCTCTCTCTCTCTCTCTCTCTCTCTCTCTCTCTCTCTCTACATACACACACTCTCACTCACTCTCTCTCTCTCTCTCATTCACACTCACTAACTCTCTCACTTACTCTACAGTAATTTACATGAATTCATTTTATGCATGTTAAAATCAAGAGCATCAAAATGATAATATGAAAATGAGAATACACAAAACATATAGAACAGCATGCCAAATCGCCCGCAGCTGTGTTTCTAAAGCGGTATGCGGGATTACGAACTGCGTCCGTAACCCCTTTTATCGATTCTCTGCCTTTTGGCTAAGAAATGTGTAGGGAACATAACATGAACATTTGCACACAAGTAATGTAAAACAGAGGTAATGACTATAACTCATCATCATTGGCACCTTGCCGCCTTGACAGACGATAGTTTGTGCTTTAAAAAGGCATAATAACTTTTAACTATGGCGGTAGCGAATGTGTCTGTTAAGGCCAATTTACGCTGTAAATGTCCGTTCACAGTGGGTGCATGTGAACACGTGGTCATTTCCACCATCATGCACCATTTTACGTCTCACGCGCTCGGTGTGTGACTTATCTGCAATAATTTTCTCCTTTGTCTTTATTCCATTTGTGATGTTTGGCCTCCATGCAACACGTTCAGCGGCGACTTGCTCCCAATGTGCATTATCAATGCCTGTATCAATCATGTCCCGCTTACACACATCTTTGTATCGTAGTAGAGGCCTACCCTGAGATCTCTTACCCATCTGTAATTCACTTTAAAAAAAAGATGTCCTTTGGTATTCTACCATCATCCATCCTCCTAAGATGTCCTATCCATCTAAGTCTACGAAGACTGAGCATGGAATAAACCGTCACACAACCTGATCTTTCCAATACTTCAGTATTTGTGATTTTGTCTTGCCACTTAATACCAAGAATTCTACGCAGACACCGCATATGAAAGCTGTTTAAACGTTTCTCTTGGTGTGAGTAAGTTGTCCAGGTTTCACTGCCATAAAGAAGAGTACTAAGGACACAGGCTTGATAGACAAGGACTTTTGTTTTGGCAGTAAGCTTCATGTTCTCCCAGACTCTTTTTCTTAACTTGTTCATTGTTGTTGCTGCCTTACCAATCCGGATGTTGATTTCCTGATCTAGGGATAATTTGCTATTTACCACTGATCTTAGATATGTAAAATGGTCTAACATGACTAACTAAAGAATTTAAAAAAAAAAAAAAAGTTCACCTAAACGAATACCCCCTGAAACAAGTACAGAGTTTCAAGCACCTAGTAAGTATAATATCATCAAATGGCAAATCAGTAGACGAGATCGAAAATAGATGCAATAAGGCAAACTAACTCATTGGACAAATGGCACCAATACTAAAAGACAAACATGTATCAATAGTTACGAGGGTAAGTTAATAAGTAAGTCACAAATGGCTGTAGAAAAATAACAATAACGACTTGAAACCAGTTTATTTTTATACATACATTGTCCCTTTATTTCTCAACATAATTTCCACCAACATTGATGCACTTATCTCATCGTTTTATCAGTCCTTGCAAATCGGCTGCAAAGAATTGCGTGCTTTGTTTTAATTTACCTACAATCCCACAGATCTGTGTGACTTACATATTGACTCTCCATCGTAACTTTTTATATCCAGCTATGCACCGCTTTACGGTAAATCGCTAGGGGCTAAGTCCACTGAAAACTCACCTTGGCGGGAGACATTTCGCGAATGGCGCCGAAGTTGAATCTGAAGTGAAAACGTGGTTTAGAAAACAGAGCACGCAGTTCTATACAGCCGGTTTGGGAGAACTTATAAAGCGATGGGATAAGTTATGGGCATTCCCATAACCGCTCCGTCCCCATCCTCAGCAGCCAGCGAAGAGTTCCAACACCAATAGTACCAGTAGCAATCTGATTATATGTCCGTCCCGCCTTTCCTCTGAGCGTTGAGCGTCGTCTACATCCCCTCGTCACTCCTCGCTGTCTCATTCTTGCCAGACCATGGTAATCCATTTGCTCCTCCGAGGTGCACACGTGCTCCCACAAGGCCGCAGCCACGTCTGCCTTGTCATTATCAAAACTCCACCAAGTTCTGCAGAGCCAGCCAATCTGTCCATCTGTTCATTTCCCAGCACACCGGCATGCCCCGGAGAAAAGATCCAGGCGATGCTTGTCACCCGTGACCTCCGAAGCGAAGCAAGCCACTCCGCACGAAGCTTGCCTGTCCTCACCCTCGTCAGCATGCTTTCTGAATCAGTTACAATCACTGTGTGTGTGTGTGTGTGTCGTATTCTCCATCCAGCGGAGAGCCGCAGTGACTGCCTCCACCTCCATTCTTAAGCTGGATGTTGTGGTATCATATGCCAGGCTCTCCTGCACCAAACGTCGACCATTAGCTTTGGCTATGAACCCCCAGCCACTTATCTCACCTTTTGACACCGAACCATCTGTGTAGATAATCACATCACCCGAGTGAGCATTGTCCTGAATTAATTGCTGGATTTCCACTTCCGTGGCACATGCTGGCCATTCCCTGCACTCCCGGCTTAATGTGATTATAACTCTGCACAAGTCTGACTGCTCCGCTGGCACTCTGACCCACTCCTCTCCACGCCTAATGATCTCCAAAGGGCACACCTGTCTGATCGTATCCTCCGCCTGAGCCATCCATGATTTCCCTCTTACCAGTCGCTGACCCTTAACTGCATCCAGTGCCTCATGCAGTGGGTGGTCTGTGTCTGCAGATACTCTGAGGTATGCCTTCGCGTGCATCACCTTGAGCCTACCAGCAACAGTTGGCAGACCAAGGATGTAACGCATACACACTACTGGGGTGTCTCTAGTGCATCCCAGAATGACCCGCATAGCTTCGTTCTGTATGCGCTCTAAGTTCACCAGCTGACTCTCTGAGACAGTGAGCAGTCCTAATCCATAATCAATTACTGAGAGGATCAAGTGCTGGTATAGTGTGAAAAGCATTCTCTGCTCTGTGTCCATTGCAGCCATAGTTTTAAGTGCACTGAGTCCCTTTTGAGATCTTATCACAACCGTCTCCACATGGTCCTTGAAGGATCGGCTTCTGTCAAATGTAATCCCCAGATACTTCAGTTTGTTCTCTCTGCTGACATTTCTACCATCTATCGCGAGGCTTGGAACATCAGCTCTCACAATCCTGTTGTCCAGAGAGCACCACAAGACAGCCACCTTTTCCGGGTGGATGACAGCACTCATTTATGTGCACCAGTCAATCACTTTATCTGCTGTCGCCTGTAACTCCTGGGCTGTTTGCTCCCTATCTCTCCCCTGCCTATATGCAAGAATATCATCTGCAAATGTTAGTATTCTTCCAACCCCTGGTGCTTCTAGGTTTGCACCGGTGAGACTGCAGATCCCTGTGGCAGTCCCGGGGTTAAAATATGTGGCTCTGAGGTCCATGCACCCAGACGGAGGGCTGTCACTTGTTTTCCCGGGAGGAAGTTGGAATCAACAAGCACATCTTCAAACTTATTATCTGTTGGGATTATTGACTGACTTCTGTCTACACTCCTCCCTTCTGTCTTCCCTTCCATATACCTATTTCTTTCACACTCTCTCTCTCTCTCTCTGTTATTCCCTCAACACATACTCCGACAACAGTTCCTTTCAACGATAAATAAAAGATTTATTAATAAAAACTATGTCTGGTGTATGTATGGATAGTGGGTATGTTCTTCTAGTGTGGATGCCAGATAAGATGTTGATAGATAGTCTCCGTGTCTTCTCTCGTCTCTTCTCTCGGCTAAAGTACAGGACAGTACATAGATACAACGGAACGATCTCACCCTGAATGCTCCGTCTGCTTGAGTCTGTAGGTATATCCGTTTTTTGTAAGGAAAAAGGTTCACCACTGTATCACTGTACTTAAACTGATCACTATATATTGTCCCCTTAGACTGAATGTTCTTTGCTCTTTATAACGTTCCTAATTCCATCCTGGAAACAACATCGATTTTCTAGTATTTTCTATTTTGTCCTGTAAAAGTTCTACACTGGATAGTTCTTAATTGGTATAGACACTTGGTATGCGCCTTGCAACTCTTCAATACTGAGTCATTTGAGTCTTACTATTATGTTATAGAGTCTTCTATTTTCCGTTCTCTGTCATCCTTAATATTTACGATGACACGTCTTTTCTCTCCTTTCTTATGCACAAGTGTCGTGCTTTATTATTTGAAAGTGCTTTCTTTGGGGTTATCAACCCTGATTAATCTTTACCACAGCCATCTGTGTTATATCTTTGTTGATATGTCCCGCACTGGTATTGGAACCTGTGTAATAAAGATTTAATAATGAGAGCTGTGTCTGCTTCATATTCTTTCTTATGTGAGTGTCTTTTCCTCCAGCCGAAATGAAAAGGCTTCCGAAAAAACCCACTCTGACATAAGATAGAAGCTTACCTAACGTCTATACTATTCCTACTAGTATACTTGTACACGCTAAGCATCCTCTATTCCCCTATGCTATAAGATTACTTCACTGTGATTTTACCTTATAATTATCCTTGTCTGAATTGGGAGTACTAATGCACAATAGATACACAAACGTTCCTCCGAACGCAGCACCACCCTTTTCATACTCCCTTGTCTCATGGAAATCCAGAAGTGGCCACTCTTTATAGGTCATTTTTGCCGCATAGTCCTTGACCTATCTGGACACCTCAAGTCAATACCTCATTATCCCCGTTAGTGGAAATTTACTGATCGGAAACTTTTCCGTTATTTCTAAAACCCTCATTGTTTTGTTCCTTCACTCTGAGTCATCTAGACCGCAATATGCTGTGGAAATTTTCCTCAGTAACCAATCTCCCCACCTCCTTATCAGCCCCAACTCTGGCGGCTCTTTTAACTCTGTTCCCGGTAGTTCACCATCCGCGTAATCAGCGCTGACTCCCTCTCCACACACACCTGACACTATCTGGTTTTTCAATCCTGTCTTTATCACCTGACCGCGATACTGTCCAATAGTGCTGTCTGTCTTTGTCGCAAACCTATTTGTCCACCCGACAGTTTACCTGTGCTGTCTGCGGGCACTTCCGTGTCTTGACCTATAAACACATGCGCCTGGTCACTCAACCCGACATTTCGTGATGTTTGTGACCATTGACTTAACCTCGTCATCCTACACTCTCGTTGACCTGTGCCGCTGTTATTTCTACGTTAACACTTCAATCCGTTAACATTGGGGGTCATTGACTCCGGTCACACCGTGGTTGGTTATCCTTACTGTTTTGTTTGTTAACCCTTCTCCTACCTGGTTAGTCGTTTTATAAGGTCGTCTATCTGGGAATCAATAAACTATCATCATTCTGTGACAAAGGCCCCCTCTTAAGAGAGTTGACCGCGTCGACTCTTCATCAATGTAGTTTTGATTCCTATGATCCTCCAACTTATTCCTCTTCCTCTAGAGTTGGATGTCTAGATAAGAAATCTGCTCCTACATTCCCATTACCAAGGATGTATTCCACTGTGAAGTCCTGTTGCAGCAACAACTTCCATCCCATCCACCGTGCGTTGAGCTTCTGCGAAGTCGCTATTAACATCACGTGTTGATGATATGATTTGATCCTCACATGGCTCACCTCATTATCCAGTAGGCGCTCTAATTGACACCCTACTATACTACTCACGACTGAAACTAGTGTTGGCTCCTCGCTCCTGTACGTCCGGTTGACCTACTTTCGACTTGCGTCAGCGACGGCTCACAATACAGACGGATTGTCCCATCCTGATTGTAACACTGCTTCCATGTCCTCTTGGTTTCCCCCGGCTTTGCCTCTGGGGATGTTCCACCTCGTCCTCGATGGACCGAGTCGTCTTTCCCAAATCTCCTGGACTTTTGCTTCCATGACCATTTTGGGCGATATTGTATCTGGTCAGCCAATCTTCGGTTGGAGTCTTGGGTAATTCTCGCTTTTCCCGACGTTACCCACCCCTTCTGAACTTGGTTACCGGTGAAACTTTCACTCTTGTCCTTTCCCTGACTTGTGATTTCCCTCCTCCTGTCGTTGGGTAAATCTGACCTATCACGTACTGTCCCATAGGCCCTCCTATGTTGTACTGGCGATCTCTGGTCTTCGTCTGGACTGGTAGCCTTTGTCCCAATGGCTGCCATCACCATAAAGTGCGAAGCTTTGCTCCCGGATCTCTCCTCATATTTCCTAATGAGATGTCTAGGGAGATTTTTCTGCTCTTCCCCGATCCGTATTTTGTAGATGTTCTTGGACACCACCTTTTCCACAGGATAAGGTCCTTTTCATCCTACTTGGAGTATATTGGTCTCTGCTGGACTCCACACTTCCACTTTGTCTTCCACTTTAAGAGCTATTTTCCTCTTAGTCCGCTTGTTGGGTGGTGCGTTCTGGCACTCCGAACAAGACTTCAACCACCGGCGTACATCTCCGGTCATTCCTGGCCAGCAATAATGGCCGGAAATTTTCTGCAAGGTCTCTCTGACACCCATATGTCGATTCTCGGCTATGATGTGTCCACTCTGAAGAATATGAGTACGGTGGGTCTCTGGAACCACCCACTGCTCGTGCAGATTGTCTCCCCTCCCAGCTCTCCGATAGAGTAGTCGATTCTTCAGAAAGTACTGTCCCCGTTCTGGTGGCTCAGCACTTCTTTGCAGCTTCCTGTAGCAAGGACGCAACGTAGTATCCTTCCTCTGGGTAGTATGCAATTCTCCTATCACTGAGTTGTCGCATAGTGTCTCTGCCTCTTTTTCCTTCCCTTGAGATCCACTGACTACTGTTCCCTTGTGGGTTGGCTGTTTGGGCATTCCCAAAAAGACATATTTCGTACCAAGGATCATGGGAAATAAGGAGTCAGATAATACTGCAGCTGGAATAATGCCCGTGACGTACCTGGATTTAATCTCCACCTTGGCGATTGGCAGCGTCATGGTAACAGCACTCCTCATTGCCGGCTGTATCTCTATGGTCTCCCCTGTAAGTTGGTCTGGGCTTACCAAGCTGGCGTCCACCACCGCTTCCCCATCCAAACCAGTATCGTAGAGACAAACAACCTGCTGGCCATTAACTTCAATCAGTTCGACCACAGGTGGTCTCTCTTGGTCTTGAGTGTCTTTCATCTCCTTGACCGTTTCCTTGCCTTCCTCTTTTGATTCCTCGAGGTTGGTTATGCAATTGGCGTCTTCTGCCTTGCATCTGCAGTCCACAGTATTATGTATTTTCGACTGGCAGTGTGTGCACCATGTTCCCTTCCAAGGTTTCCGTGTGTCCTTTTTGTTCCTAGCTCTTTCGCCGACCTCAGCCTTGTCTGTGATCACCGTCGTAGGAATCACTTTGCATGCTGCGAAGTAAGAACTTTTAGGTTTCGATCTGCAGTCCTTTGTGTTATGAGATGGCACTTTGCAGAATGAACACCACTTCTCAGACCACTGTCGTTTCGCTGGAGAATTCAAGGTGTTCTTGTTTCCTTCCTTCACCTTCTCTGAACTCTCCTCTGTGTGCTTTATATAAGGTTCCATTTTTTTTCCTTCCCAGTTTTTAGGTTTCTTTTTGTCTTGTTTCTCCTGACCTTTGGTTTGAATACTGAGTTCCGCAGCCTCCCCATGTACCTCTACGAATCGTTCCGCCAGCTTATTCACAACATCAATCCGTTCCGCCCCTTGTTCTCCCAAGAAGGCTCTGAGAGGTTTCGACATTTGCTTTCGCATCTGGTCGACCACCATCATCTCTTCGAGACTCTCATAATCCCTCTTGAATTCTGCCAAGTCCATCCATTTCTGGAGATAGGATTTCAGCCTCAGACTGTAGGCGGCGAATAGCTCCCCCGGCTCTCGTCTAGACGACCTAAACTTCGTCCGATACGTTTGTGCTGTGATTGCGTAATGTTTCATTAACGCGGCTTTTAGCTCGTCGTAGTTGTTTTCCTGACCAGGTGGTAGGCGTGTGTACACTTCGAAACCCGAACCCCTGAGTCCCTGGGATATCTTAAGAGCCCATTTACTCCTATCCAGTCCCATAGCGATTGCCATTGTCTGAAAGCGTTGAAGATATTGATCAATTTTTTCTTTGCCCTCTTCGTAGATCGCTAGAGGGAACTTCATAGCATGGTAGCTATGTCCACCTACTGGTGTTGAGCCAGGGAGAGAGGAACCCCCCACTGCTCTCTCCGTTTCTCCACTAGATTGCATCTTGAGCTCAAGTTCCCGCATCCGGTACTCGTGCTCCCTTTTCTGAGCTTCTTGCTCTGCCTCCAGTTTCTTAGCCGCTTGCTCCGATTCAAATTTCTTAGCCGCTTGCTCAGCTTCAAATTTCTTAGCCGCTTGCTCAGCTTCAAATTTCTTCAATTCTAACTCAGCTTTTCGATCTTCTCTTTCCGCATGACGAATTTCCCTCTCTCTTTCCTGTATGTAATCATTTAGTTCCGAACCAGCTAAACCAATCTCCTCTCCGTTTGCCCTCAGTTCAGCGGTAGTTATTTTGGGAGTGGCCATAGTTAAAGCAGGTAGGTCAGCAAGTTGAGTAAAGACACCTCAAGGCAGTAAAGAAGTACTCACTATAACCAGATAATCTACCTAGACCCTATATCATTTTCCCCTATGTATATCTAATATTATAATGTCTACAACACCACACAGTACATCACAACCACTCTCTCATCCACAAGAGGAGATATAGGATAAAGACTTATGTAGACGTGTGACCGTGTGACTAGGTATGTAATGTGTCTTACTACCTATCCACATTCACTCTGTCTGGAACTTTCACACTGTAAAGTCACCAGCATTAATGAAATGTTTCTACCATAAATGTAATGGCACCATATATCCAATGGACGTCCTTCCATTAAAAGTCATCAATGTATACTTATATTTATTCCAATCAGTATGTCCCAACATGCAGGTACTCCGCTATGCCTGTGCCAATATGCAGGTACCCCTCCTATGTATATGCCCTGTTATGCCTCCAGGTCATATGGGTATTATGTCTGTACTCCGCTGCCTCCACCAATTATGTCACTTGTTTTCCCGGGAGGAAGTTGGAATCAACAAGCACATCTTCAAACTTATTATCTGTTGGGATTATTGACTGACTTCTGTCTACACTCCTCCCTTCTGTCTTCCCTTCCATATATCTATTTCTTTCACTCTCTCTCTGTTATTCCCTCAACACATACTCCGACAACAGTTCCTTTCAACGATAAATAAAAGATTTATTAATAAAAACTATGTCTGGTGTATGTATGGATAGTGTCTATGTAGTGGGTATGTTCTTCTAGTGTGGATGCCAGATAAGATGTTGATAGATAGTCTCCGTGTCTTCTCTCGTCTCTTCTCTCGGCTAAAGTACAGGACAGTACATAGATACAACGGAACGATCTCACCCTGAATGCTCCGTCTGCTTGAGTCTGTAGGTATATCCGTTTTTTGTAAGGAAAAAGGTTCACCACTGTATCACTGTACTTAAACCGATCACTATATATTGTCCCCTTAGACTGAATGTTCTTTGCTCTTTATAACGTTCCTAATTCCATCCTGGAAACAACATCGATTTTCTAGTATTTTCTATTTTGTCCTGTAAAAGTTCTACACTGGATAGTTCTTAATTGGTATAGACACTTGGTATGCGCCTTGCAACTCTTCGATACTGAGTCATTTGAGTCTTACTATTATGTTATAGTCTTCTATTTTCCGTTCTCTGTCATCCTTAATATTTACGATGACACTTCTTTTCTCTCCTTTCTTATGCACAAGTGTCGTGCTTTATTATTTGAAAGTGCTTTCTTTGGGGTTATCAACCCTGATTAATCTTTACCACAGCCATCTGTGTTATATCTTCGTTGATATGTCCCGCACTGGTATTGGAACCTGTGTAATAAAGATTTAATAATGAGAGCTGTGTCTGCTTCATATTCTTTCTTATGTGAGTGTCTTTTCCTCCAGCCGAAATGAAAAGGCTTCCGAAAAAACCCACTCTGACATAAGATAGAAGCTTACCTAACGTCTATACTATTCCTACTAGTATACTTGTACACGCTAAGCATCCTCTATTCCCCTATGCTATAAGATTACTTCACTGTGATTTTACCTTATAATTATCCTTGTCTGAATTGGGAGTACTAATGCACAATAGATACACAAACGTTCCTCCGAACGCAGCACCACCCTTTTCATACTCCCTTGTCTCATGGAAATCCAGAATCACACTAAACTTCCACAAAGAAGTGGCCACTCTTTATAGGTCATTTTTGCCGCATAGTCCTTGACCTATCTGGACACCTCAAGTCAATACCTCATTATCCCCGTTAGTGGAAATTTACTGATCGGAAACTTTTCCGTTATTTCTAAAACCCTCATTGTTTTGTTCCTTCACTCTGAGTCATCTAGACCGCAATATGCTGTGGAAATTTTTCTCAGTAACCAATCTCCCCACCTCCTTATCAGCCCCAACTCTGGCGGCTCTTTTAACTCTGTTTCCGGTAGTTCACCATCCTCGTAATCAGCGCTGACTCCCTCTCCACACACACCTGACACTATCTGGTTTTTCAATCCTGTCTTTATCACCTGACCGCGATACTGTCCAATAGTGCTGTCTGTCTTTGTCGCAAACCTATTTGTCCACCCGACAGTTTACCTGTGCTGTCTGCGGGCACTTCCGTGTCTTGACCTATAAACACATGCGCCTGGTCACTCAACCCGACATTTCGTGATGTTTGTGACCATTGACTTAACCTCGTCATCCTACACTCTCGTTGACCTGTGCCGCTGTTATTTCTACGTTAACACTTCAATCCGTTAACATTGGGGGTCATTGACTCCGGTCACACCGTGGTTGGTTATCCTTACTGTTTTGTTTGTTAACCCTTCTCCTACCTGGTTAGTCGTTTTATAAGGTCGTCTATCTGGGAATCAATAAACTATCATCATTCTGTGACAAGGGCAACCCGACGAGAGTGCAGGACGGCTGCTATCCAGTTCACCAACCCCCTTCTCCATCAGTGCGGTCATCGAAATATCATATCGAACTCTATTGTACGCATCCTCGAGATCAAGCGCTGCCGCCATTGTTTCCTGTCTACCCTGGAACCCCTCATAAACGTCAAAGGCAAAAGTGGCTGAATTTGACTAGGTATCTTTTCCTGGCCTGTAGCTCCCCAGGAGTCTTGGAAGAAGCTTCCCCCTTTCCAAAAACTCTTGCAGCTTGACAGCGACTATCTTCTCTAGAACTTTCCCAAATGTATTTTGAAGGGTGATGATTCTAAAGCCGCTAAGCTTTGAATGATCCTTGAATAGTTTTGGGAGAGGGATGAGATAGCTGTGCACCCAATCCTGCGGTACTGACGCTGTCCTAATGCTCTGGTTAAAGCAGTCGGTCATCTCCTCCAGGTCTGCATTGCTCAAACCCTTCATGTGGCCATACCTGACACCATCAGGCCCTGGTGCCGTGTCTTTTGCCTTTTTCAAAATGTCTTTAACATCTTCGACCCGTATGAAGTCTTCATACTGCATATTCTTCGTGGTGCCAGATAACTCCTCTCTAACTGCATCCCTGGTATCTGCATCATTATGATTGGTCTGCTCTAAAAAATCTCTGGAGAAACGCCTTCCCTTTCTCTTTGTCTGTTGTCACGCGCACACCATCATCTCTATAAATTGTTCCCACTGTCATAGGCCGATCTTTTCTTTGCATTTGTCTGTGCAGTTTCCAGAATTTTCGTAGTGTTTTATCACCTCCAATTTCTTTCATGAAACATTACCATTTTGCGTTGTTTGGCCTCTGCAGCACAGCGCTTGAAAACCTCCACCTTGTCTTTCTTGACATTTTCCGCTGTGTTCACTTCCTCTCGTGAGCTTCGGAGTGTCTGTCGCACTTTCCTTAGCTGCTTCACTGCAGCTCTCTTTGCTTTCCAAGCATGGTCTACTTCTGGGGTCCACCATGGGGGGGGGGGGGGGGGGGCGGGGGGGGGGGCTGCAAAAAAGGAGTTTTAACAGTCCTGTTGCATGCCCCCTGTCTGAGGCGTCCAAGAAGGCAATCGGTCCACTCATACTGGAAGGTCTTGCGCGCTCTCCCAGTCTTAACTTTCCTGGGTTTAGAGATCAGGACTGAGCAGTAGTTATATATGGTCTCTACACCCCCCCGAAATTGTGGTGCCGCGTGGTGCGCACCACGTGGTGCTCGTGGTGCTGGCACCACATGGTGCTGTGTGGTGTCTAGTGGTGGGAGTATGTGGTGCGGTGGTGCTGGGTGTATGTGGTGCCTGTGGAGTGTGTCTTTGGCTTGTTAAGCTCGTTGTTTTTGGCGGGTAAAATTTTTAAAAAATGTAATAAGGATTGGGAGGAGCGGGTTCTTCCTATGTCTTCGGTCAGGGTGGATCGGAAGGAGTCTGTGTAAATAGTAAGCGCAAAGAAGGTGGTGCCCGGTGGTGCGACGTGTATAGTGACGTCATCGGTCCCTCGTAGTTGTATGTTTGGGTTGTTAAGGTCGAATTTTTTGTGGAAAAGTATGGTCTAAGGGGTAGCGGGGGTATTAGGGGTGATGTCTCCGCACCTTCTTGTCGCATCTTTACCATGTTAAGATCGCCGTTTTGGCAGGGTAAGTATTCTTTTTTTTTAAAATTAAAAATAATTTAATTTTTTTTTAAATTTAAAAAAAAAATATTTCAACGGAAAATAACAGATATTGGTTAATAGTGGTCTTTAGTGGGCTAGTAAAATCTATTATCAAACGGTGTTAGCTCATTAAATGAAAATCTTAAAAAGAGTAAAGATGGCCGCTAGTACGTGTTGTAGTGGTATGGCTTAGTGTTATTTGATGTTAAGGGGTGGGTGAGTGAAAGTGTATCTCGATGAGTGCTTCCAAACAATATCAGCATACAGTGTCAGATCGTTAAAGAGATACCTTAGAGAAACAAGTAAAGATGGCCGTCGATATCCTCCGTAGGTGCCGGGTTCGAGTCCCAGTGGGGAGGTCGAGCGGGGTAGAAGAAATATTGATAATGTCTTTGTTACTTAGTTGTGATGGCGATAGCTGGTGGTAGTAATAGGCTATGTGTAGCAAAGGAGAGGTGGTGTGTTGGTTGAAGCTTAGGTGGTACCCCAGACGAGGTGACAGGTTCGAATCTCGGTGCTGTGCCGCTGGTAAGGGTAATAGTCGTCAGAGTGTGTGGGGTGTCTAGCTGGTCATATGGGTTAGGATTATAGACGGTCTGTCTCTCCGTGTCGCAGTGTCCACAAGTCCAAGGGGAAAACAGGCAGCCGATTTCACCTTTGTACCTACGAGTCACAAAATATAACCTAACTTAAAAATCAGAATATGATTCATAACCTCAACAGGTGTTGCCAAAAATCAATACTCATTTTCATAACGGCTAATCCAGGAGCTTATCGTCGTCGTAATGACAAAGATGGGGTATTGATATTACTAATATCTCCGTCGTTGCAAATAGTTCGCGATATTAATAAAGGTTCACATAAAGGCTGGTATGGGATTAAGGGATTAACACCAATATCGGGCCATCCACAGAAAATCAATACCACCATGCTAGATTCTTCTCATAATTGCGACCAGTGGCTTATAGATATAACCGTTATTGCAGACGCAGCTGTGTGCAGACTAATCTACCAGGTCACGTGGTCTAGGCCATATCGACAAAAACGGTGAATAAATACGGTAGAATATTCACTGTACAAAGCAGTCTCTACCAATCTAGCAGATCGGGGAAACCAGACAGGACAACCTCTTGTTACGAACCCACAGCAGCAGATATCGTGTATAAAACAACCATCATGTGTCATGCAGAAGTACCTCTTTTTGACAACACCAAAACAGATCTCATCAAGTAGCAAGGCATTAATGGTATGATGGATTTTGATAAATCTTTCACATTTTTGTTATGTTTCTTCATGTCGACACAACACTAACCTAACAAAAGAAAAACCTAGTATAATACAGGGGGATATATAGGACTAGATGCATATAACTGATGAGGAAACAACAAAACATTGTCTTAATATTTCATATTAGGTTATGTCTCCCTTCTCTCGGTTTTCTATGTCCGAGTCGTCCTGGGGTTATCGAGTAAAGCCAAAGAACACCCCGACATCAATATAACATAAACCGGTCTCGAAAAGCAGCATAGGCGATTGTAAAAAAGTCATCACATTGTCCAACTAAGCTTTTCTCATAGTCATAGGAGAGAGCTGTGATCAACGTCGCTAGTCAGGGGAAGGCGTCCTACGAAAATTAATATAATGCGTGAAGTCAAATTTGCACCTGAAAAATATGTTTTCATGTCATATGTATATATGAAGCTATATACAGGCGATCTCTAAGGACAAATTTCCTCATGTCACAGTTTACAAATTACAGAAGTCGCTCAAATTTATACATTTAGAGTGAAAAAAGCATATTGTAGATACGGTATTTCATATTTTCCTGTGGGACTTGGTCATTTGTTGTTCTATCTGGTCATGGTATGTATATTTTCCACACATCTCCACTGATGTTTTTCATCTTATCTGCTCATTGCCCATGCTTCACAACCCTACACAAGTGCAGGTTCTATGAAAGACAGAGACAATTTGTGGACATTATTAACCAAAAGGAGAAACAATGTATACCAAAGTAAGGAAATTGCTCGCAGAAATTAGCGAATCGACCAATCATCTTGACCGATTAACCGCACAAATTCCCTACTGACTCTCGCACTTTGCCCTATCGCTATTACAACTTGTCGACTGCTTCTCACAAACTGCCCGCACAATGTATACCAAAGTAAGGAAATTGCTCGCAGAAATTATCGAATCGACCAATCAACTTGACCGATTAACCTCACAAATTCCCTACTGACTCTCGCACTTTGCCCTATCGCTATTACAACTTGTCAACTGCTTCTCACAAACTGCCCGCGGGGGCGTACTATATGTATTATATAGCCACACTCAAGCGCTCTCACCGTCACAAGAATAACGAAACACAGGAATTTAAGCCTGTTTTTTATTCAACATTTTTTTCTTTTTCTTTTAGGTTTACACTCAAAGTGTAGAAATTCGCCCAACCACCTTGTTGCTGAAGTATCCAAGGACTTAGTTTATCAGTCATATATTCGCCTACAGATTTAGCGAAGCGCTCTTCCAACACCTGGACATTCACATCTGCATTGTAAGAATTATCAACCAGATGCTTACCCAGACACATGGCAAATGCAAACAGCATAATTATTCTCCCATAGTTGATGACGTTATCGCCAAAGAGTTCATCACCAACTGAAACAAAGACTTGGAAAACGTGTTCGGGTTTGATACTGCATACTAGTCTCGTGAACAACTTATCGTGTTGTTTGGCTATTTGACCTACTAAATTAGACAAAGTCGAGTTACATGCCCTTGTAGAATTGTAGGAACTAATAATAGTCAACGCCATATTCACCATCTCGTTGTGAACTTGTTTCAAAGCCACCGTTGCTTGTGTCATTATTATATTGCTAGCTAACGTACACCAAAAAAAGATGACTAACCATCAAAAATCTGAGTCAGTAGCGTGATACTTGATGCAAAGTGTTCAAATGGGCTAATACTATCACCCGACAGGTTAATAAACAGAAACAATATCAATAACCAAACAGAATGAACACACACACACACACACACACACACACACACACACACACACACACACACACGATGCCCATGGTCAAAGAGAGTAATAATTTCAACCTCTGTGTTTTTGGCACTCCGGTTGTTAATGAGAGGTGCAGTCGTGCCCAGCAAAGATTTTTGGTCAAGACGGCTGATCCCCAGCCTGTGACCTCCTCGGTCTTAGGAAATATCAACCTGGCATTGACCACAATATATAATACATGTAACTGGGCAGTCTTAAAGGAAACAAGACAGGATAATAACACAGAAACACCTACATCATCAACTTCTACTGGAGAAAGTAATGTTACAGATGGTTCAAAGTCAAATGTTTCTGTAGGAAGCAACCAGCCAGTAGGAATGTCTTCACATTGTGAATATTTATCAAACTTGTCAGTTGACAATTGTTACTTGCTTGAAGGCAATTACAACAGTTCTAATTCCCAGAACTGTAAGTTAGTCGCAGAGTCCAAACCAGCAGTGGGTGAGAATACAACCCAACTTGCCTTACAAACCGGTTTAAACCTGACATCAGATTTGTCAGCGCCCAGAAAAATTGTCAAAAAAGGACGTCCTTCTTCCAAAAAGCAAAAGAAACGTCAAAGAGAAAAACGAAAACATGGAGTACAACACTTGCAAACGAAAAAAATTCCTGACCCCACTCACACTGGATGTGACACAGAGCAAAGACTTCATTCCCAAAACATGGTATTGGTGTGCGAGCAGATAAATAAATTATATTCTTCCACAGTATCACCTTGTAATCCTAAATTTGAAACTACCCATGAAACTTTCAACTCACCATGCACAATGACACGTGTTTTTGGTAGACTGATATCATATTCAGAAGATGAAAATTGTTTTGAAGCTGATGATGACTCTTGCTTCTTTACCCCAGCTCTATCATTAGACATTTTGTTTTGCAAGAAACCTACTTCGGGTAGTCAGGCAGCAGTAGATCTACAAGAACCAACATTCGATTTGCTTGATGATATGTCTTCAGATGAGAATGTTGACCTTCTGCCTAGTAGTCATGGCCTAGACTCTGAGTCTCTCAAGAAGATTAATGCATTGTGGAATGAAAACTATCCTACGGCTGGTTTCCGAAGTTGTTCCTCTGGCTCAACAGATGAAATACAACACCCAACGATTAAGGTTTGTATAAATAGTAATTTTCATGATCATAGTCACGCTATAGTATATTTTTTCCTTTCTCAAGTCGAGGCCAAAGAAGGTCGACAGTCTGCTTTTGATGCAAGTTATCTGGTCTCTTTGTAAGTTTTCATCCACGATGTCTTTATTACACTATTTATCCGTTCAATGTATTTTCGGCAGTCTTCTATAAAATCACTGATCTGTAAATTCCACACAATTTCTCGACTTTCTTCTATAAACCACACAATCAGTATAATAAAAGATAACACTGGAAAATACTTTATTTAACATAATTTCGTGTGCATCTCAGCTTATATACCACTACTTATGGATAAGTATAATCGCATGTCATTATGTTTTTCACTGTAAACAGTTGCGTTTGATTAAGATTTTGCCACTTTCATAGTGAGGTGTATATGTTGAAGTTGTTTAACTTTCACTATAAATAGCTATTATCTGTTAGGGTTTTGTAACTTTCACTGTCCATTAATGACTAGGTATTGAAGTCTTGTAAGTTTCAATCGGATTTTCTCCTCCACAGGTTAATTTTGCAGCAGACCCTCACCTCTTGACAGTTCATATAGTTGGCACCGAAGAACGCAATGGTAACTGGCATCATGTAATCAGAGAACGTGAGAATTTTGAAAGGTGTATTCTAGAGTTGGAACAAATTCTGACCCCAGTCCTAGGGGCCAGTCACAGAATCAAAGTCTTGGAGCAGAGAAAAAGTCAAGAACAATTGTGAAGGCTGCATAGTCTAATTATATTTTATGTTTCTCTCTGTCATAGTAAAACAGTTATAACAAGAAACAAACATGCTTTTCTTAATTTAACACGCGTTTTCATGTCTTTGTGTCTTTGTGTTTTGTAGTTTTGTGGTATTGTTCTTGTGTATGTGAGCTTGTTAAGCAAATAGGGGGAAAACATTGACCTAGTAGAGAAATATTTCATCCAAGCTTATAAATATCTGATCCATAAGAATCAACGCCAGCATTTTCCCTCTTTTTACATTACCGAAAACTTCAACTTACCAGTCCAGAGTAGCTGCTAAAGAAGTACTTATAAAATCTACTCACGCATCTGGCCACACTCTTGGTTGTTGTCTTCTAACATAAAATATCTCTGTCTTTCGTAGATGTCTTCACAACTTTTCCATGTCACAGCACCAAGAACTGCAAACCTCCATTGTACACGAGCTCCAATGAAACAGTGATAACAACATTTATGGCAATGCAATCTGTGGCTCCCACCTGGGATAGTTTCCATATCATTTGAGTATTCGTCAGCAAAGAGCTATTACCCATGGCTGACATCTTCAACTTTCTATACCACAATGACTTCTACACTAACCTTCCATTGTTCCATCTTTCAACAATACAAAGGGTGTTCTCGAAGTCTAACTAACATAATATTTCTTACTTTGTCCACCTCTTTCACACGTTGTCATTTCACAGCTGCAATAACGACAAGTCTGCAACCAACACTGTCTGTTATGAAGTCGACCTTTCTTAAAACCACGTCTGTCTTAATGAGCCCTTGAATACCCTCTACCAGATCTTATAACTGATTTTCAACGTTTCATACCAAATAATATTAACACTCTCTTTGATTACAGAACAACCGATTTTCTGCTGACTAGGCAGGTTTCTCAATCTAATGGAGATAAATCACCTGTCCTCCTAACATACTAGGCACTATTCTAGGCAACGAATATGGTCATCAACCAGCACCCCTAAGAAGAACTTGAAAACAGCAACAGAGATTGGGTTCCTGAGACGAATTCCTTGGACTACCAGAGTAACTAATGCTGATCGCCTAAAAGAGCCTACAAAACATAGAGCCTTATATACATCAAACACAACAAACTCTTTCTTACTAACCCTAACCCTAACTATACATCATCTAACCCTAACCCTAACCCCTAACCCTTAACCCTAACCCTAACTATACATCAAACACAACAAACTCTTTCTTACTAACCCTAACCCTAACTATACATCATCTAACCCTAACCCTAACCCCTAAATCTTAACCCTAACCCTAACTATACAGCAAAAACAACAAACTCTGTCTTAAGAGACATAGATACAAACCAGTGTTAGAAATGGAAAAAGTTAAATTTTAATTAAAATTTAAAACTAATAAATCGCAATTTTATTGCGCAAGATGTAACCTCGATATACGTCCTATACCTAACTTATAGCTATACTTAGCCTATATCTGTATATTAAGTGAAGCGAGCAATAAAATTGCGATTTATTAGTTTTAAATTTTAATTAAAATTTAACTTTTTCCATTTCTAACACTGGTTTGTATCTATGTCTCTTAAGACAGAGTTTGTTGTTTTTGCTGTATAGTTAGGGTTAGGGTTAAGATTTAGGGGTTAGGGTTAGGGTTAGATGATGTATAGTTAGGGTTAGGGTTAGTAAGAAAGAGTTTGTTGTGTTTGATGTATAGTTAGGGTTAGGGTTAAGGGTTAGGGGTTAGGGTTAGGGTTAGATGATGTATAGTTAGGGTTAGGGTTAGTAAGAAAGAGTTTGTTGTGTTTGATGTATATAAGGCTCTATGTTTTGTAGGCTCTTTTAGGCGATCAGCATTAGTTACTCTGGTAGTCCAAGGAATTCGTCTCAGGAACCCAATCTCTGTTGCTGTTTTCAAGTTCTTCTTAGGGGTGCTGGTTGATGACCATATTCGTTGCCTAGAATAGTGCCTAGTATGTTAGGAGGACAGGTGATTTATCTCCATTAGATTGAGAAACCTGCCTAGTCAGCAGAAAATCGGTTGTTCTGTAATCAAAGAGAGTGTTAATATTATTTGGTATGAAACGTTGAAAATCAGTTATAAGATCTGGTAGAGGGTATTCAAGGGCTCATTAAGACAGACGTGGTTTTAAGAAAGGTCGACTTCA
Source organism: Cepaea hortensis (assembly GCA_963921405.1). Taxonomy (NCBI): domain Eukaryota; kingdom Metazoa; phylum Mollusca; class Gastropoda; order Stylommatophora; family Helicidae; genus Cepaea; species Cepaea hortensis. The sequence continues at coordinate 374,438,178 of OY992876.1, read as the reverse complement.
TAACAGACAGTGTTGGTTGCAGACTTGTCGTTATTGCAGCTGTGAAATGACAACGTGTGAAAGAGGTGGACAAAGTAAGAAATATTATGTTAGTTAGACTTCGAGAACACCCTTTGTATTGTTGAAAGATGGAACAATGGAAGGTTAGTGTAGAAGTCATTGTGGTATAGAAAGTTGAAGATGTCAGCCATGGGTAATAGCTCTTTGCTGACGAATACTCAAATGATATGGAAACTATCCCAGGTGGGAGCCACAGATTGCATTGCCATAAATGTTGTTATCACTGTTTCATTGGAGCTCGTGTACAATGGAGGTTTGCAGTTCTTGGTGCTGTGACATGGAAAAGTTGTGAAGACATCTACGAAAGACAGAGATATTTTATGTTAGAAGACAACAACCAAGAGTGTGGCCAGATGCGTGAGTAGATTTTATAAGTACTTCTTTAGCAGCTACTCTGGACTGGTAAGTTGAAGTTTTCGGTAATGTAAAAAGAGGGAAAATGCTGGCGTTGATTCTTATGGATCAGATATTTATAAGCTTGGATGAAATATTTCTCTACTAGGTCAATGTTTTCCCCCTATTTGCTTAACAAGCTCACATACACAAGAACAATACCACAAAACTACAAAACACAAAGACACAAAGACATGAAAACGCGTGTTAAATTAAGAAAAGCATGTTTGTTTCTTGTTATAACTGTTTTACTATGACAGAGAGAAACATATAAAATATAATTAGACTATGCAGCCTTCACAATTGTTCTTGACTTTTTCTCTGCTCCAAGACTTTGATTCTGTGACTGGCCCCTAGGACTGGGGTCAGAATTTGTTCCAACTCTAGAATACACCTTTCAAAATTCTCACGTTCTCTGATTACATGATGCCAGTTACCATTGCGTTCTTCGGTGCCAACTATATGAACTGTCAAGAGGTGAGGGTCTGCTGCAAAATTAACCTGTGGAGGAGAAAATCCGATTGAAACTTACAAGACTTCAATACCTAGTCATTAATGGACAGTGAAAGTTACAAAACCCTAACAGATAATAGCTATTTATAGTGAAAGTTAAACAACTTCAACATATACACCTCACTATGAAAGTGGCAAAATCTTAATCAAACGCAACTGTTTACAGTGAAAAACATAATGACATGCGATTATACTTATCCATAAGTAGTGGTATATAAGCTGAGATGCACACGAAATTATGTTAAATAAAGTATTTTCCAGTGTTATCTTTTATTATACTGATTGTGTGGTTTATAGAAGAAAGTCGAGAAATTGTGTGGAATTTACAGATCAGTGATTTTATAGAAGACTGCCGAAAATACATTGAACGGATAAATAGTGTAATAAAGACATCGTGGATGAAAACTTACAAAGAGACCAGATAACTTGCATCAAAAGCAGACTGTCGACCTTCTTTGGCCTCGACTTGAGAAAGGAAAAAATATACTATAGCGTGACTATGATCATGAAAATTACTATTTATACAAACCTTAATCGTTGGGTGTTGTATTTCATCTGTTGAGCCAGAGGAACAACTTCGGAAACCAGCCGTAGGATAGTTTTCATTCCACAATGCATTAATCTTCTTGAGAGACTCAGAGTCTAGGCCATGACTACTAGGCAGAAGGTCAACATTCTCATCTGAAGACATATCATCAAGCAAATCGAATGTTGGTTCTTGTAGATCTACTGCTGCCTGACTACCCGAAGTAGGTTTCTTGCAAAACAAAATGTCTAATGATAGAGCTGGGGTAAAGAAGCAAGAGTCATCATCAGCTTCAAAACAATTTTCATCTTCTGAATATGATATCAGTCTACCAAAAACACGTGTCATTGTGCATGGTGAGTTGAAAGTTTCATGGGTAGTTTCAAATTTAGGATTACAAGGTGATACTGTGGAAGAATATAATTTATTTATCTGCTCGCACACCAATACCATGTTTTGGGAATGAAGTCTTTGCTCTGTGTCACATCCAGTGTGAGTGGGGTCAGGAATTTTTTTCGTTTGCAAGTGTTGTACTCCATGTTTTCGTTTTTCTCTTTGACGTTTCTTTTGCTTTTTGGAAGAAGGACGTCCTTTTTTGACAATTTTTCTGGGCGCTGACAAATCTGATGTCAGGTTTAAACCGGTTTGTAAGGCAAGTTGGGTTGTATTCTCACCCACTGCTGGTTTGGACTCTGCGACTAACTTACAGTTCTGGGAATTAGAACTGTTGTAATTGCCTTCAAGCAAGTAACAATTGTCAACTGACAAGTTTGATAAATATTCACAATGTGAAGACATTCCTACTGGCTGGTTGCTTCCTACAGAAACATTTGACTTTGAACCATCTGTAACATTACTTTCTCCAGTAGAAGTTGATGATGTAGGTGTTTCTGTGTTATTATCCTGTCTTGTTTCCTTTAAGACTGCCCAGTTACATGTATTATATATTGTGGTCAATGCCAGGTTGATATTTCCTAAGACCGAGGAGGTCACAGGCTGGGGATCAGCCGTCTTGACCAAAAATCTTTGCTGGGCACGACTGCACCTCTCATTAACAACCGGAGTGCCAAAAACACAGAGGTTGAAATTATTACTCTCTTTGACCATGGGCATCGTGTGTGTGTGTGTGTGTGTGTGTGTGTGTGTGTGTGTGTGTGTGTGTGTGTGTGTGTGTGTGTGTTCATTCTGTTTGGTTATTGATATTGTTTCTGTTTATTAACCTGTCGGGTGATAGTATTAGCCCATTTGAACACTTTGCATCAAGTATCACGCTACTGACTCAGATTTTTGATGGTTAGTCATCTTTTTTTGGTGTACGTTAGCTAGCAATATAATAATGACACAAGCAACGGTGGCTTTGAAACAAGTTCACAACGAGATGGTGAATATGGCGTTGACTATTATTAGTTCCTACAATTCTACAAGGGCATGTAACTCGACTTTGTCTAATTTAGTAGGTCAAATAGCCAAACAACACGATAAGTTGTTCACGAGACTAGTATGCAGTATCAAACCCGAACACGTTTTCCAAGTCTTTGTTTCAGTTGGTGATGAACTCTTTGGCGATAACGTCATCAACTATGGGAGAATAATTATGCTGTTTGCATTTGCCATGTGTCTGGGTAAGCATCTGGTTGATAATTCTTACAATGCAGATGTGAATGTCCAGGTGTTGGAAGAGCGCTTCGCTAAATCTGTAGGCGAATATATGACTGATAAACTAAGTCCTTGGATACTTCAGCAACAAGGTGGTTGGGCGAATTTCTACACTTTGAGTGTAAACCTAAAAGAAAAAGAAAAAAATGTTGAATAAAAAACAGGCTTAAATTCCTGTGTTTCGTTATTCTTGTGACGGTGAGAGCGCTTGAGTGTGGCTATATAATACATATAGTACGCCCCCGCGGGCAGTTTGTGAGAAGCAGTTGACAAGTTGTAATAGCGATAGGGCAAAGTGCGAGAGTCAGTAGGGAATTTGTGAGGTTAATCGGTCAAGTTGATTGGTCGATTCGATAATTTCTGCGAGCAATTTCCTTACTTTGGTATACATTGTGCGGGCAGTTTGTGAGAAGCAGTCGACAAGTTGTAATAGCGATAGGGCAAAGTGCGAGAGTCAGTAGGGAATTTGTGCGGTTAATCGGTCAAGATGATTGGTCGATTCGCTAATTTCTGCGAGCAATTTCCTTACTTTGGTATACATTGTTTCTCCTTTTGGTTAATAATGTCCACAAATTGTCTCTGTCTTTCATAGAACCTGCACTTGTGTAGGGTTGTGAAGCATGGGCAATGAGCAGATAAGATGAAAAACATCAGTGGAGATGTGTGGAAAATATACATACCATGACCAGATAGAACAACAAATGACCAAGTCCCACAGGAAAATATGAAATACCGTATCTACAATATGCTTTTTTCACTCTAAATGTATAAATTTGAGCGACTTCTGTAATTTGTAAACTGTGACATGAGGAAATTTGTCCTTAGAGATCGCCTGTATATAGCTTCATATATACATATGACATGAAAACATATTTTTCAGGTGCAAATTTGACTTCACGCATTATATTAATTTTCGTAGGACGCCTTCCCCTGACTAGCGACGTTGATCACAGCTCTCTCCTATGACTATGAGAAAAGCTTAGTTGGACAATGTGATGACTTTTTTACAATCGCCTATGCTGCTTTTCGAGACCGGTTTATGTTATATTGATGTCGGGGTGTTCTTTGGCTTTACTCGATAACCCCAGGACGACTCGGACATAGAAAACCGAGAGAAGGGAGACATAACCTAATATGAAATATTAAGACAATGTTTTGTTGTTTCCTCATCAGTTATATGCATCTAGTCCTATATATCCCCCTGTATTATACTAGGTTTTTCTTTTGTTAGGTTAGTGTTGTGTCGACATGAAGAAACATAACAAAAATGTGAAAGATTTATCAAAGTCCATCATACCATTAATGCCTTGCTACTTGATGAGATCTGTTTTGGTGTTGTCAAAAAGAGGTACTTCTGCATGACACATGATGGTTGTTTTATACACGATATCTGCTGCTGTGGGTTCGTAACAAGAGGTTGTCCTGTCTGGTTTCCCCGATCTGCTAGATTGGTAGAGACTGCTTTGTACAGTGAATATTCTACCGTATTTATTCACCGTTTTTGTCGATATGGCCTAGACCACGTGACCTGGTAGATTAGTCTGCACACAGCTGCGTCTGCAATAACGGTTATATCTATAAGCCACTGGTCGCAATTATGAGAAGAATCTAGCATGGTGGTATTGATTTTCTGTGGATGGCCCGATATTGGTGTTAATCCCTTAATCCCATACCAGCCTTTATGTGAACCTTTATTAATATCGCGAACTATTTGCAACGACGGAGATATTAGTAATATCAATACCCCATCTTTGTCATTACGACGACGATAAGCTCCTGGATTAGCCGTTATGAAAATGAGTATTGATTTTTGGCAACACCTGTTGAGGTTATGAATCATATTCTGATTTTTAAGTTAGGTTATATTTTGTGACTCGTAGGTACAAAGGTGAAATCGGCTGCCTGTTTTCCCCTTGGACTTGTGGACACTGCGACACGGAGAGACAGACCGTCTATAATCCTAACCCATATGACCAGCTAGACACCCCACACACTCTGACGACTATTACCCTTACCAGCGGCACAGCACCGAGATTCGAACCTGTCACCTCGTCTGGGGTACCACCTAAGCTTCAACCAACACACCACCTCTCCTTTGCTACACATAGCCTATTACTACCACCAGCTATCGCCATCACAACTAAGTAACAAAGACATTATCAATATTTCTTCTACCCCGCTCGACCTCCCCACTGGGACTCGAACCCGGCACCTACGGAGGACATCGACGGCCATCTTTACTTGTTTCTCTAAGGTATCTCTTTAACGATCTGACACTGTATGCTGATATTGTTTGGAAGCACTCATCGAGATACACTTTCACTCACCCACCCCTTAACATCAAATAACACTAAGCCATACCACTACAACACGTACTAGCGGCCATCTTTACTCTTTTTAAGATTTTCATTTAATGAGCTAACACCGTTTGATAATAGATTTTACTAGCCCACTAAAGACCACTATTAACCAATATCTGTTATTTTCCGTTGAAATATTTTTTTTTTTTAATTTAAAAAAAAATTAAATTATTTTTAATTTTAAAAAAAAAGAATACTTACCCTGCCAAAACGGCGATCTTAACATGGTAAAGATGCGACAAGAAGGTGCGGAGACATCACCCCTAATACCCCCGCTACCCCTTAGACCATACTTTTCCACAAAAAATTCGACCTTAACAACCCAAACATACAACTACGAGGGACCGATGACGTCACTATACACGTCGCACCACCGGGCACCACCTTCTTTGCGCTTACTATTTACACCGACTCCTTCCGATCCACCCTGACCGAAGACATAGGAAGAACCCGCTCCTCCCAATCCTTATTACATTTTTTAAAAATTTTACCCGCCAAAAACAACGAGCTTAACAAGCCAAAGACACACTCCACAGGCACCACATACACCCAGCACCACCGCACCACATACTCCCACCACTAGACACCACACAGCACCATGTGGTGCCAGCACCACGAGCACCACGTGGTGCGCACCACGCGGCACCACAATTTCGGGGGGGTGTAGAGACCATATATAACTACTCTGAGCATGGCATGTGATCACTCCCATGGTCATTCAAAACTGTCCACTTTACATCAAGTACTGATGACTGGGAGACAAGTGCCAAGTCAATAGCTGTGTCTGCATTGCCAGGCCTCATTGCCATTCTAGTCAGCCAACCACCATTTATGCAGACCACATCGGAGTCCACCATGGCATCCGCAAGGGACAATCCCCTGTCGGTTTTCTCCACTACTGTCCCAATCTCTGTTCCTCGCATTGAAGTCTCCACATATGAGTAGCCTGTCACCTGGTAATTCCTCCAGTTCCTTAAGCCAGCCCCAGTGTTCCTTTCTAACAAAACAGTCCACTGTGGCATATATATTTATGATGTTCCAACTTAAGCCACCAATCTCCATTGCCATTTGTATACTTTGGACCTCTCTTGCACTGTGATTCCACTGGCTCAAGTCAAGTACCACATGCTTCACTCCTTCCTTCATCAGCAGACCTTGTCCATGTCCCTTCTGTCCAGTAGGGTTTATATAACTGGCGTACCCAGGGAAATGTTATTTGTCTGTATTTAGCTCCTGGAGCATGAGGACATCAAAATCATATATTAGTATCTCCAATACAGGACCTCTCTGACACTACGACAATTCCAGTATCCCACTCTTACATAGCTGAAACCTAGTCTCTCCACTTTTCGTCTTGTTCTCCTGGCGCCTGCCCTCCTATTTCTATGCTTTCTTCTCACACCATTTCCTCGTCTTCTCCTCCTCACTCTCTTCGCTAGCCTCTGAGGGATGTGTCAAGCGCAGAGCACGTGATCCGTAGCTCCGGCGGCGATTCCCGTGTTTAAATAAATCCATAGGCAAAGTTTGGATATTGCAGGAAATAAACGGTCACCCTAGCATTGCCTGCTTGCTAGGGAAGAGGCAGGGGGTGTCCCGCAAGAGTCTATACGCCTGGTGCCGCCCCGCACGCCTGCCAGACGTCCAACGTTCACGACCAGTTAACCCATGGCCATCCAGTTCCTCAGCACGCTGGTCCACCTTGAACTTGGGGGTTTATATTTGGAGTTTTCCGTCTCCTAGATGGACTGCTGTCCAAAGCTAACGGGTTCCACCTACCCGGGGGAGGGGTTAGAGCGCCCCGACTCGCTTGGCAGGCACGTCTCCGAGCATATGAAGTATTTTCTAAGGAACTCAGATCACACCCTGAGATCCCGCCTCGCCCTCTGTGCCCACCGCCAGTTGGTCCGCGGCTGCTTATTCGATATTCGCCGCTAACCTCTATATCTAGAGGCCGTTCCACGATCCGCCACCAGTGGACGCGCTGGGTCGGGGATGGTCGCCCCAGCTTTACCCAGATGTGTACTTTAGATGTGACTTCACTCTATACATCTATCCCTCACTCTGACGGACTTAAAGCCTTGGAATTTTTCTTAGACAAGCGGCACGGCCCCACCATAGCCACCGGACCATTGCTGCGTCTGGCAGAATTAGTCCCCAACCTCAATTCATTTGAGTTTAATGGGGATTATTTTGACCAGATCAGCGGGGTTGCCATGGGCACTAAGATGGGTCCGAGTTATGCCTGTCTGTTCATGGGCTATCTTGAACACCAGGTATGTAGTCAATACACTGGTAGGCTCCCGGAGCTCTTCAGGAGGTATATCGATGACTGTTTTGGTGTTTCAGACATGCCATTGTCTGATCTCCAGGACTTTATTGCCTTTTTCTCCGACTTTCATCCAAGCATCAAACTCACCTCCACTATTTCCTCGTCGGCTGTTAATTTCTTAGACATAACAGTTTCCTTGGGTTCTGCTGGTCCATGCACGACGGTTTACTATAAACCAACTGACTCGCACGCATTCCTTCTCTATACCTCCTCCCATCCTCCCTCTTGTAAGGATTCTATTTCTTTCTCACAACTGTTACGTCTCCGACGGCTTTGTCATGATAATAACGACTTCCGTCAAAAAGCCCATGAAATCTTGGATTTCTTCCACCTTCGAGGCTATCATGAGAATGTTCTGTCTACAGTTCTTCACCGCTGCCAGTCTATTAGTCGTGCCGAAGCTCTCTCCTCCAGGCCGAAACCACGTAACAATAGACATATTCTCTCACTTACCTACCATCCTCATAATATTGCTGCCAAGAACATTCTCATGAGACATCTATCCCTTCTCCAGGCAGACCCGGTCACTCGCGATGTCTTTTCAGAGGCCCCACTGATGGCATATAGGCGGGATCGTAACCCGAGGGATGTGCTGGTCCATAGAACTCTACCCCAACCCCACAAATCTCTTCCTGGCACGGCGCCATGTCTTCGATCTCGTTGTAAGACCTGTCCACATGTCCTTCAAACCCAGAGTCTGGCTTTCCCGAAGACTACTTTCCACATCCGGGAGAGCTTCTCATGCATGAGTCGCAACGTTATCTGTTCGATCATCTGCACACGTTGTGACATGAGATATGTTGGGAAGACAGGTCTTCATCTGGCGGACAGATTTAGGCAACACCTCTCTGATATTAACAGAGGTACCCAGAAACCGGCACCCCTACACTTCAACAGTTCTGGCCACTGTGGCGTTGCCGACATATAGGTCACGACGATCAAATCGTGCATATCTCATGAACGCGATCGTAAGACATTGGAAAACCGCCTCATCTTCCAGTTGGGTTCACTCTCCCCTCACGGCCTCAATGCCCAACAATTTTATTTAAGTCCCGTACGCCCCCTGCCCCCTCCCATCCCCGTAGTCATTTAATCCACTAATAAGCCAGTTGCATGTCCTTCACAGGACGGCGTAGTCAACGCCAGCATTATCTTTGCCTTCTGTGACTTCCCGGTTAGTTTGCGTTCAGTCACTTCTCATTGCTTTCTAAACAACCGGCACTTGTGCTATTCTATGATGACAAGCGCCGGGTGATCTACATCCTGTCGCCCGCAGCAGTGTTTCGAGCTTATAGTGCGGAACTGTGAACTACATCCGTTACATCACCACAGAGTCTGCTACAGTGCTCTACCTATCCATATTTTTCCGTTTCGCTCTCATGGGCGCACCCCCATCCTCCCACTAGCGGTTCCCTAACCGGTCGTCTTAGCCAATCCCCGAGCTTCTCGCTTTAGTGACCTTTAGTCAGTTGACCCTTTAACCACTGCATCCGGTTTATTCCATCCACGGATAGCCGCTCAAGCGAGGATACAGATGAGTACCCTTAATACTTTCATGTAGCGTCTTTCGTGTATTTGTTTGTCTAGTTTTATTTGTTTGTTCTGTTACTGACGAAGGCTTTGGCCTCAACGTCCATTTTGTCTCTTGTAATCGTGCTCTAGTAAAGCTCACAATATCTACTTCTCTTTTTTCGGTGATTCATTCATTGTCACATTCTGAGATAGTGTGCGAAAAGCGACTTGTAACAATGAGCGAAGAATCAATCAATAATTCTCCGCTAAAGGAAAACAGCAACAATCGATGGTGTATTGTAATGGCGCACTGTCTCTAGATTTGCTCAAATCAATTTGATGGTACAGTCTACGAGATTGATGTATGTTAATATTTCATGGCGTTGAAAACATGTTTAGCCATTCCTGTTCTCTTTTTGATTTCTCTTTCACTTCTGCCATCATCTGTTATTTTATGTCCAAGATAGAAGAATCTTGTTACGTGTACCACCGTTTACATATATGTTCATTGATGAACATCATAGTTGTCGTATTGGCTGATAATAACAACATTTTTGTACTGTCCCTAGTTTGTAACTCTTCCTAACGCTGTAGCATCAGTTGGGAAGGTGACAAAGTCACTCAGTTATTATAGCCGCACCACAAGCATCACTAACATTCTGCATCATACCGAGCGTTTGTAACGAAGTGACAAACGTGTAGAACACATCAGCATTATTGCGTGCCATGACAATAAGTGTAGACGACCATGGTGCATAACACACTTTGAGAAGTTCTCTTCATAAACATTATCATCTGGTGTCGAAACGATAAGCTTGGGCGGCCATGTCAATCAGTTATTCGTTCGCTTGAAATATGTCTATAACTGCAATGTTGTCTCTTGTATGAATCTAAGTCTTTTTTAGTTCACTCAGCGGTATATAGAGTTTATCTTCCACTGTTGTCTCTCTAGGCCAGAAGGTTCGCCTGGATATGTTGTAGTTTGAGCAGTCCTGGAGTATGTGCTCTGCTGTCTGCGACGCCAAACTGAGCTGAGTCACCAATCTTGAATTTTGTATACATGTGGTTGTGTAATCTATTGTGAACTGTTCTGGTCTGTCCATAACGTGGTAGTCGTCTTGAGTAGGGTTTGGTGGCCTTCTGACTGATTTGATCATTCTTTTCTTTTGGTGGAATGTAATGGGCACACCAGGCTGTTCTTCTTTGGCTCCTTCCTTAGCCAATCGATCAGCTCTGTCGTTTCCAGGTACTCCACAGTGAGATGGTATCCACTGTATGGAGACCTTATGCTGACTGCTAAGTTCAGAAAGTAGTGTCCTTAGAACTGGTTACATCCTCAATCATTCATCACTGTCATTCTTTGACATACCGAGCGTTTGTAACGAGTGCGTAGAACACAGCAACGTCACGCTTCGTCATCATCATGTGTCATACTGAGAGACGGGTGGCATAGGCAGTCAGTTATAGGCTATAGACCAGTTTTATGCTCCTTGTCAGCTGTCATAACCGATTCTTCACTGAGCATCATCATGTGCTCTGTCGTAGACAGTTAGTTGATGGTGTTGCTTAATTCTCCGGTGACTGTACATTGGCGAGCATGACACACCATAACAAATATCAACTTGTGTCTTGTCACTCAAACATAGCCTAATAGGGGTTGTTTTAGCAGTAATATAGACATTTATAGGAAGATGAAGGGTCATTAGTAGATATGGATCCTAGGTGGAAACACCCTTTTGTGGTTCTGATATTGGGGCCAAAGGGGAGTGGGAAAAGTGTATTTGTCAAGCAGTTCCTGGACATCTCCCAGACATGGTAGACCAGATTCCAGAGGAGGTTATTTGGTGCTATGGAGAATGACAACACATGTACGAGACTACAAAGGGTGTCCAGTATAACGAAATCCTGGATATACACCGGCTAGTGGTGATCGATGACCTAATGTCCGAGACAGATGGCAGAGTGACTAAATTATTTACGAAAGGCAGTCGTTATCGTAACCTTAGCATTATATATATATATTACAGAACCTATATGGCAAGAATGAAGAACAAAGAACCATCAGGTTGAATTCGCACTACCTAGTAGTTTTAACAACCCTCGAGACGGATCACAGATTACCAATCTGGCCAAACAGATGTATCCCAGTCGTACTGCCTATGTTCAAGAGAGTTTTAAGGACGTGACAGTGGCTTCACACGGCTATTTGCTGTTCGATCTTCACCAGGAAACACGGGATCAGCTCCGCTTACGAACCCATGTATTTCCCGATCAGTATCAATTTATCTACGTTCCAGAATAAGAATGTCCAACCAACTTAAACGTAATGAGGCCCTGTTGTGCTTTTTGGGTAGGGCAAACCAGCCGCCATGAAGGCTGTAATTAAAACAGCCTTCACGGACCTCGTCCAATCAATTTGCGAATATGTCACATCTTAAAAAGTAACATTCCACTGATACCAGCTCAGAAGAGACGACTGCGATGACACAAAAACAGTCTGAAAGCGCTCACGCATAAGAAACTGTCGGTTAGGAAAAGGAAACACATCTTGCAAAAGGGAGGATTCATCGGTGAGTTACTAGATCCAATAGTTAACGTCTTGAAAGGTGTGCTGGGATTCTAATGGTCAAGAAAATGCTCTTGATCGATCCACATGTGTTACAAAATTACAAACCCTAAGTACAACCCAACACACTAAACAATAATTTGCGTGACCTGGTCAACCAGATGCAATAAATCTCGGAAAGAAACAATCTGACACCACGGGACAAAGCCAGACTATATCAACAAACAGTGCAGCGTTATTTGAAGCGCCGGGATGCAGAGGTGTTTCCAAGGCACCAGGGCTGGGTTCTATACTGGCCAAGACCTATTGACGCGTCCTCGGCAACAGGTCCCTTCTAGGTCCTGGCTGAAGTCAGTAGGATCGTTGATTCCTCCGAAGTCGGAGAGTGTCTGCCTGCACAGCGAGGGACCACTAGTCTGCACACCAATAAGCCAGACATGGTACAACGGATACTCACGCAAACATCAGGTCATGTATGACATCACATTGATGTTGGACAACAGGATGTCTTCATCCGACATACAGGACTTCGCCCTGGAGATCACAGCCAGCGAACACAAGCAAGCAAGCAGCATTTGAATCGCCTCGATCAGTACAGAAACAAACAATCAGGGTTAATGGATATTAAACCACTCCAAGTACTCAAATCTCACCGTCGATACTTAAAGATGAAAGCAGCGACACCAGTCGGCAGTCACTAACAAAACTCTGCAGTCATCTAGGCGAGTAGCTGAGACACCCCAGCCGAAGGTCGCTGCCGAACCCAACAGAGTTCCAGAGACACCATTTGTTACACCAACAGAGGGGTATAAACTCAGAAAAAAGAAGAAACAGATTAAGACACCAATTCCGATGTGGGATAAATGGCCGCACAATTAAAAAAGCATTACTACAACCCCCCAACAACCAGAGGCCTATAACGGTGACGTGGCCTTAAAACACAGTAGCAAACTTCCATCTAAAACAATACAGGAATGGTTACAGCTCAAAGACAACTATACTTTGCATAAACCCATTCGTCCACGTTTAAAGAGACGTCAGACCATAACAGGTGGTATCAATTAACAGTTCCAGACTGATCTAACAGATATGCAAAATTTATAAAGGCACAACGACGGTATGTCATATCTAGTGACGTGCATCGGCGTGTATAGTGAATATGCATGGGCGATCTTATCAAGAAGAAAATTGGGACATCTCTAGCAGAAGCCATGAGTAAAATATTTGCTGATAGCCAACCGGTAAATTTTCAGACTGACAACAGAACCTTCTTAAAATTTTTGAAAGACGAGGGTGTGCATTTATTTATGACAGGGAATGAAGGTGTGAAAAAAAAAACAGGAAGGTAAAGGAGGAATGTGATATTGGAGGAACATCCAAGCTGCTTGGTTATGCAGATGATATAGATATTATAGGGCAAAGTGAACAAAGGACATTGGAAATATTGACTCACATAAAGGAAAAAGCCCAACAGATGGGGCTGGTTATCAACCAAGATAAGACAGAATATATGGTAATTTCAAGAGACGGAATGGCTAGAAACTCTGGCCACATACAAATAGATAATATGATCATTAAAAGAACGGAAACATACAAATACCTGGGTACAATCTTCAACTGCTCCAACATCATAAGGGAAGAAATACAAACTAGAATCAACTCTGGAAATAAGATATACTATGCACTACAACATCTACTAAAATCAAAGACGCTATCTCGTAACACCAAAATCACAATATACAAAACGCTGATCAGACCAGTTGTGCTGTATGGCTCTGAAACCTGGAGTACAACGAAAGGAGACAAAGCCTTGTTACAAACCTTTGAGAACAAAATTTTAAGACGCATCTTTGGACCCATTAGGGATACACAAAGTGGAGAGTGGAAAAGAAGAAGTAACAAAGACATTTATGATCTGTTTAAGTCCCCGCTAATCACTGGTATCATGAAGGCTAATAGACTACAATGGCTGGGGCATATAGAAAGAATGGAAGATAATAGGGAAACAAAACTCGCTTACACTCAGGAAATAAATGACCGTAGACCCCGAGGTAGACCAAGAAGGCGGTGGAGAGATAATACATGTACAGACCTACAAGCACTTGGAATCAACGACTGGCAAGAGAAGGTCCACCAGAGAGACGAATGGAGACGGATTGTATTTGCAGCAAAGAACCTCAATGGCTCGGAACGCTGAAGAAGAAGAAAAAGAATGAAGGTGTGAAAGCCACTGTAGTAGAAAGATTCAACCGGGCACTTAAAGAAAAATGTGGCGTTACTTTACCAAGACCAATACACTTCGATATGTTGACAAGGTAGATAGTTTGATCCGAAACTACAATGCTTCATATCACTGAAGCATTCAAATGACGCCCATGCAAGTTAACAACAGTAATCAATAAGAGGTGTGGAATAAGTTGTATTCTTATTAAACGTGTCATGGTGAAAATCTTTTCCATCCGAGAGGTATGTTGTCCCACACACAAGCTAACCTCTTTCTCAGCCAGACACCTACATGGATGGTGATCGGTTCATTGAATGCTTCCTGCTTCAATGGCGAGCTAAACGCGAACCACTTCATATTCTGTCATTACGAATTAAACTATTTGAGTCTGATGATAGATGGGCGCAATGTAAAAGGCAAACCCTTAACAATGAATTATACCAAGGGTCAATACATGCGATATTTCCATGGCATTAATTTGGGCCTTGGCCTGACCGGAATGGATATAGAAAATAGCATGGATTTTGACACTTTCAGTCAAGGGTTTGCTCTTTACGCTTTTGATTCGACTCCCAGCATATTACACGAGGAACAATTTGAATTAGCTCAGGCTGGGCCACTGTCACTAGAACTTAAGTTTGCAGTTATAACAGCTGCGCCTCTTCAGGTCATCATATACGCTGAACTTGATTCCATCCTACAAATTTCCAAGACGAGACAAGTTGTAACAGATTACGTAGCATAATACATACTCAAAAACTAAGACAATTACTCATGTATGACATATTTTTTGACGACTTCCACTAGTCAATGCGTGCGCTAGGGACCAGCTGCCTAGAGAAATTGATAGAACATATCCAGCTGCTTTTCAACACTCACACCAGTGCTAACTCTGGATTACGTTAGGTCGCCCTATATTATGATGGCCTAGGTCAGTTTGAATATTTCGATTCATTTGGCCTGCCACCCTTACATACTGACATTATCCATTTTATATAACATAACCCGGACATGGGTTCGCCATGGCAAAAGTAGCCTTTAGCAAGATGAAAAACATTCTGACCAATAAAAAGATGTCAATTGAAACGAGAAAAAGAGTGTTGAGATGCTACATAGAACCTGTACTTTTATATGGATGTGAAGCTTGGACAATGAGCAGTCAGGCTGAAAAACATCTGATGGCTGTAGAAATGTGGTTTCTGAGAAAAATGCAAAGAATACCATAGACAGCCAGAAAGACCAATGAACAAGTCCTTCAAGAAACAAATGAAGATCGTAAACTGATTGGAGACATTAGACGTAGACAGTCACAATTGTTTGGGCATGTTATGAGAAGAAATGAATTGGAGAACTTGGTGACAACTGGTAAGATCGAGGGGAACAGACCAAGGGGAAGATCTAGAAGCAAGTACCTGGATGGCTTGGCCTTGTGGCATGGTCGAGACAAACACTGAGCTGATCCACGACTCTGGTGATCGAGTGAGATGGCAGAACATGACCGCCCACGCTTACCGGCATGGCACACGATGGATGGATGGAACCCGGACAAACCACCTATATACAACACACATATGTTACAAGACATTAATAACGCCATGTGTGGTTTGCACACCCTCTATTTCCTGGTGATGAAATGCCGCGGTGTGACTATGACATGTATCCTGCAGCCATTTGACACTGACAACATGTAAACGACAGCCTCATGTTTCGATTGGTTACCCCATGGATAAAAAAGTCAAGTCCAGACATGTTTAAAATAATTGTTAAACTCAACCCTATAAAAGAGATGAAATGTCTGCATTTGTGTTTCGTGTCTACAATGCTCAAGATGTCCACAGCGAAATGAATATTCATGTCAAGAACTGACAAAACGCCCAGACCACTGGCAAATGGTTTCAAAGCGGTGACAGTTTCTCAATACAGAGGTATTATGACACTCTGCGCAAGTATTTTGGTGAATCTGAGATGAAATACCATTCCAAGGTGGGGATTACACTCACGAGAGCAGAGTTTAAATCTCTCCTATCAATGAAGGATAACATTCTAGCTGATTTCGATAAACTAACCTATGTTTACCAACTGCCCGATATGTCTCGTAAAGGCCAGTCTTATTCTACATGTACTTACAGTCAAGATCCACTGATGCCTTGTAAAGACCAGTCTTCATATACCTACAATTAAGATATGCCAGACCAGTCTATATATACTTACAGTCAAGATAGGCCACTGAAAGATCAGACTCTTTATACAATAACCACGTCCCGCTGATCCCTATGGGTTGTAAACGGAGCAAGCTTTAGATCAGGGCAACAGCAACACGAGGCCCGCGGGCCGCATGCGGCCCACCGGGAGTCATGTTGCGGCCCACGGAGCTAGGTCAAATGAAAATAATTGTTTACTTTATTGTGCATATCACCAAAAGAACATTACAGCATGAGTCGTTCGTATCATATATTTTTATATTATAGCTAAGAGAAATTTGAAATATCTCGCATTTTTGGAAAGATTCATTGGTTTTGAGCTATTTTAAATATGCCGCATTTTCGGGAAAATTCATAGATTTTAGTTATTTAAAATATCCCGCTATTTGACACTCAAGGTTACTTAGTTTGTTTTTTTGTGTGTGTGTGTGTTCGACGCTAGGTGTTGATAAAATTTAATATGAGACTTCAGCTTCTGATATATATGCTCTGTGGTCTTCGGGAAGCTCGCAACGCCATCAGGCTCATACTCATAACTGCTTTCAGACCAGCTTTGCAAAGTCCATGTTATTCTGTAGTCTCGTTCTATTATCGCCACTGCGTCTGGAGAGATTTTGATCGACGTTAAAATACATATTTATCATCTTTATAATAAGAGTTCAAACTACTTTAACCAAGTATCTTGTCTACTTTATCGATTCTATAGGTAAGTAAACCCTGAAACGTTTTATTTATGTAATTTAAATTATTTAATTATTATTAATTAGTATTAACTGTGGTGTTTTATTTATTTATTTTTTTTTCCAGTTAAAAACGAAGACCTACAATGGCGTCAACTAGTAAAGAAGAGAAGAATCACAGAAGAAATCAGATGTTTTCAAGACAGGTGGACTATAAACTATTGTTTCGTGGAAATTAAAACAAAGCCCATATACTTGATATGCAACGAATCTGTTTTTGTTTTGAAAGAGTATAACAACAAACGGCACTACGAGACTAAACATGCAATAAGTTTGAGTACAAAGGGCACTTTCAACAAGACCAGGTAAATGACTTTTAAAAAAAATCTGCACAACAAAAGATATTTACTAGATCAGGTTCAGAGTCAACGTTATGTAAAAGCTAGTTATGCAATAGCCATGATACTAGCAAAAAATTTGAAGCCATATTCAGATGGTGAAATGGTTAAGGAATGTTTAGAGAGCGTTGTTGAAATTCTGTGTCCAGAAAAGAAGGATTTCTCAAAAATATGTCTGTCTCGTCAGACTATTACTAGGCGTGTGGATGACATTGGAAAACATATTGAAGATAATTTGAAAAGTCGAGCATCCGAGTTTATATTTTATGCTCTAGCATTGGGTGAAGTACAGATATGGCAGATACAGCCCAACTGGCAATTTTTATCAGGGGTGTTGATGTCCATTTTAAAAAGACAGAAGAATTAGCGGCACTATATCCACTTAAGGACACTACTGAGTCACGAGATTTGTTAGAGGCAGTTACATCCACATTGAATCGCTTTTCAATACAACTTAACAACTTATCGAGCTTAACAACGGATGGTGATCCAGCAATGGTTGGGAAACACAAAGGTTTAGTAAAATTGATTGAAAATGAGCCCCCCCATTCTGTAATTAACTAATACTTCAATGCTACATTTTTCATTGCATTATTTATCAGGAGAATTTATGTTCGACGGGTCTAAATAGTCCCGCAGTGAATAAGTTAGGGTTAGTGTTAGTTATATAAAATTATTCACTGCGGGACTATTTAGACCCGTCTTTCGGAAGAGTGCCCTTCATTATGTCAAACGGATTGAATCACCGCCAGTTCCACGAATTTCTGGTCTTTGGACTCAGATTATAATGATGTTACATTTTATGCAGAAGTAAGATGGCTGACCCGTACCAAATTGTTGAAAAGAGTGATTGATTTGCAGCAAGAAATGCAATCATTCTTTGCAAGCAAGTCAAAAAGTACCCCACAGTTTGAAGACGAAGAGTGGGTTTGCGACTTTGTATTTCTGGTCAATATAACTAGCCACCTAAATTACGTTAATACTAGTCTACAAGGGAACGATCAATTAATTAATAAGATGTATGATCACATTTCTGCATTTCAAATGAAACTTGGTCTTTGAGAACAACAGTTGAGGACTAAAAACTTTATTCACTTTCCTACATTGCCATTGCAACCAGACGTCACACTGGAGGTGGCGGATAAATACAAGTCTTTGATATCTGATATTATCTGACTTAAACCTCGAATTTGAAAATCGATTTCAGGTTTAAAAAAAAAAAACGTGCTTTTTTGTGCATTTGCAACGCCATTAGCGGTAGACGTTAATTTATTACCAGGAAAATTACAAATGGAACATTGTGAAATGTGCTGTGATACTCAGTTAAAGGAGAAATTCCATCAAGTTAGTTTGGAAGAGTTCTATAAAACATATTCGGACAAGGATAAATATCCTGCATTTTACAAACATGCTCTGTCGATGGTTTCGCTATTTGGAAACACTTATGTGTGCGAACAGCTTTTTAGTTGCATGAAGCACATCAAATCAAAAGTGATAACACGAATTACTGATGTTCATTTGGAAAACTGTTTGCGTGTAGCGAGAACAATTTTGATGCACTTGGTTCTGCAAAACAAAGTCAGATATGTCTTACTTTTAATATTTTAAAATTGTCTAATAAATATGTTTGATTCTCAGTTATGTTTTATTTTCTTCCAAATAAATAAATTAATTAATTAATAAATATACATATTTCTTGTTTTTTTACATTAAAACCAGGCAGGCGTTTGACCATGATCTCACCCGTTGGGAAACGATGATGTGGTCGAAGCTATAGCATGCTTGCTTGTTTACTTTAATTAACAAACAAAAACAAAATAAAATTTCTGAAATTTGGCCCGCCTGCAGAAAAGGTTGGCTACCCGTGCTTTAGATGTTGTAACCAAATAGAGGTTGTCTTCCAATAAAAGTCATGTAAAAATGTTACTTTTTGCTTTTTCCTGATTACATATCTAGTTATTATTGTGTTCTTACACCTTGGTCTTACGCCAAGCAAGCAAACAAGCCAGGTACAAGCTCTATGAATACCAAGGAAAATTCTTGAATGTTCTCACAACCCAACGGGTGGATGGGGTAACCAATATGGGCTTTAAGACCTAAGGGGCAAGTATCCATACCTATCAGCAACATCACGCATCATTGTCATATCTTTACATAAAATGACAAGTCCAACCCGATACCATCACCACCATACCTCTCCTCATTTAAATATGTTATTTTCAATACTCATTTTCTATATATGTTGTCCCTTTATTACAATTTTTTAAATATATTTTCTTTGAATCGTTTGTTTATTTCAATGTTTATTTATTATTTTTTTTTTGCGCTCGCTCGCAAGTGAACTCAAGTGTAGCCCATACTCACTACTTCCAGTAGTGCTGAACTGAATTTTGCATGTGGATGAGCTTTCCCATTTAACAGTGTCCCTCGCCATCAGGCGAACCCACTCCGACTTCAGGGGTACTTGTAATTTACGTCCCCAAGTTAAGGACTGGATGTTTAAGAACGTGCGTTCTTATCTATTCGGCCATGGTTATCTAATATTTCAATGTTTTATGTTGTACTTTTATGTTGTAAACGCTGAGTCAATGTTTTATGTTGTACTTTTATGTTGTAAACGCTGAGTGGTCACTAGACCACAGTGTCACTAGACTACTAAGTCACTAGACCACCTCTTACTTACCAACCCTGAGTGGTCACTAGACCATCACCCCATCACACTAGACTTACCCTTCCCTACACACAGAGTGGTCACTAGACCACCTCTTACTTACAAACCCTGAGTGGTCACTAGACCATCACCCCATGACACTAGGCTTACCCTTCCCTATACACAGAGTGGTCACTAGACCACCTCTTACTTACAAACCCTGAGTGGTCACTAGACCATCACCCCATGACACTAGATGTATCCTTCCTTACATACTGAGTGGTCACTAGACATAACCTCCCCTACACCCTGAGTAGTCATTAGACCACCACCCCCAATTTATCTACAACTCCGCGACCAGTCAGGGAAAATTGATAAGAGCTAAAAATCGATAATGGTCATCTAGGAGTTATCAGCCCTTTGAGGCGCAAAATTTATAATTAGTAATAATATATAAAGAATGTGCACCTCAAAAATACTACGCGTAAACACCCTCTACACTACTGGGGGGTCTTGATGCTGAGAAATTAAGGCCCACTGGCTAGTGCAGCCGCCGCGAACTATGCAGGTTAAGGTTTTTCTTTTGTTCCCCTGACAGAAAACAAATCCACATCTTACTGAGGACTTGACCCCGGCCTCCTGAAGGAGAATCCGACATTCTCATCATCATCATCATTTAATGCCCTGCCAGATGGGGTGGGTGATCATGTCTCTCCACTAATTACGATCTCAAATTTCATGGATCAATGACTCTCTTGCATACCATGACACAAGACAGTCAAGAATCTTCTCACGCTGTCTTCCTCTATCTCTCTTTATGCAAATCTTTCCGGTTGTCACATGTTCCAGTCTTTGTCTTTTCATAATGTAGCCAAAAAACAATGACTGCCTCTTTCTGATGTTTGTGATAAATTGTCTTTGCGACTTAGCTTCACTTAAAATGTCCAGATTGCTTATTTTGGCTGTCCAATTAATTTTCAGCATTCTTCTATAAAACCACATCTCCAAGGCTTTCAGGGATTTTTTCACCAGTTTACCAATTGTCCAGGAATTGCAGCCGTATGTTACAACTGGTTCTATGTAACATGCAAGAACTCTTTTTCTAACATTCAAGGACAATGATTTATTGCACAAAACGTTCTTCATTTGATAGAATGCAGTTTTTGCTTGGCCTATTCTGTTCTTAATCACAGTGATGCATCTCCCATCTGATGTTATCCATGTGCCTAGATAACTGAAGTTTTGCTTTTCATCCAAAATAACATCCTGTACTTTAATTGCACATTTCTGTTTCTTTGATATCACCATGACTGCAGTCTTTCTATTATTCAAACTAAGGCCCATTGTTTCACTTTCTGCAACCACAGTGTATATCACTTCCTGTAGATCCTTCTGACTTGTTGCTATCAGGACAGTGTCATTAGCGTAACGTTATTTATATTATGTCCACCAACCAGGATCCCTGACAGTTTCTGTAGATACATTGTATATTCACTGTACAATGAGAACACAGGAGACAATACACAACCTTGTCTGGCGTCCTTCTTTATACACTATGTTCCTACCAGGTCGTTCTTATAGGTAAATGGGATCATACCAAAGTCCCTAATAGGTAAATGGGATCATACCAAAGTCCCTAATAGATAAATGGGATCATACCAAAGTCCCCAATATATAATGAGATAATACCAACGATAGAGAAATATTGTGTGCTGTTCGTTCACAAAAGAATGAAAATGCCTTAATACCATGTAAATAAAGGTAGTCAAGGGTGGAGTAGATCAGAGAAGTTAAGGCATCCGACTCTGGCTCAAGCAGACCACGTGTTTCTAACAGTGTTTGTATTTTCACAAAAATAGACAATATAGCTGGTTTAAGTCCAGCTGACCGGTGTTTGAAATGAATCCACTGTGTCACAATCAGCAGAGAAAGTTTATGTGTGTGTTAACACTTTCAGCCACCCCAACAAAACATTATAAATGACCACTGTTAACCAGGTACACAACTGAAACAGTTTCTCAAACACATTTCCAGGCATTTCATTAATACACAGTAACACTATGAGAATATTAGAAAGACCCATTTTTTTTTCATACTTGTGTTAAAAAATGTGCACATTTCAAACTATGGATTCCAAAGCTTGATAACAGAACAAAGACAATCATGAAGACTTGCACGATTACAAGCGTACACATAATATCATGAAAGAACACTAGGGTGGCATGGACATGTGATAATGCTAATGAAATATATCAAGTGAGAGTTGACATGATGTGCAAACGTAACAAGGACTTCACTGTGGATTGACAAGTGGTGGTCACATTTTAAAACAACAGTGAGGTCAGCATGGCTGAATGGATAAGAATATGCATTCTTAAACATCCGATGTGCTGATGCTGAGGTAAGGGGTTCAACACCTACACCTGACAGTTGTGGACTAAAATGTTGACCTATCGTCCTTGACTTGGGGATGTAAATTACAAGTACCTCTGAAGTCAGCATGGGTTTGCCTGATGGTGAGGGATACTGGTAATAAGGAAAGCTAACCCACAGGCAAAACTCAATCCAGTGCACCAGAAGTGGTGTGTAGGGACTATTCTTGAGTTCAAAGCAAAGGAGCACCAAACAAAAATGTGAACAAACTTCATCAATGACCACATGGGGGGGGGGGGGGGGGGGGGGGGCTGTGATTGCTGGGATCAGGAAACTTCATCAATGACCACATGGGGCTGTGATCAGGAAACTTCATCAATGACCACATGGGGCTGTGATTGCTGGGATCAGGAAACCAATTCAACACTAGCAGGAAGGATCCTGATACAGGATAGAGTAGAGGTGTTCATAACCAATGGCCACTGGAACTGTCAGTAAATATCCAGACTCTGATATCATCTGATATCACAACATAAAATATTACCATAATGGTTCATATAATAATGCAGTGACTAGGTTCTTTAATCTTATTATGTTTTCTCATTTCTTTGTAAAGCAAACTAGTGGTATTCAGTGACATAAAACTACATAACACGATGTAAATGAAGGTAATAATGATTCACTTGCACAATATGTAAATACAAAAGTAAAGTAAAAGGCCCATTGGACACGTCTTAAGAGTTCTAATCGGTACATGGTGCTAGTCCTATATTTGTATAAACTAATCGGTTCTGGACACGGTGGTCAATATCGTGGCAGCCACCTTGACTTCCCAAGACATTTTCTGGTAGTCAATGCGGGCGAAGGTAGATGAATGAACCTGTGTGACAGCAACTTCTAATGCAGCTTGCAGATCACAATTTAACTGAAAGGTGCAAGGCAAATCAGCGGCACCCTTGACATGAAGTACTGCAGACATCTGGGATTCAAACTTGAGCTCACAGTGAAGGATGGTGAACATGCAGCAAGCTGATGAGCACAGAAGTGCAACTGTCAAACCCCACCTGTGTCTCCACAAACAACCCCAGCTTGGCAGTTCACAATTATACAGAAGTATTTGACACTGCCATGACCTCACACTGCGTATCTCACAGAAGCTATTCAAGGGGTCAAATAATTCTACATGAACTGACTTCTCAAGGTGTGTGCTGGCAACAGTCTGGCCAATTCGTGTCAGTGTTAAAGTAAGACCCATCAAATGCTGTGTGTATTCAACACTACTGTATGCAGTGGACACATGCATGCTAGAATAACAAAATAACATTGAAGCTAAAGAAGTCTGGGTCTTCACAAGTTCTTGGATGGAACAATACTGACAAACAGGCACGCTGTAGCTCTCAAATAGGGACGCTGTAGCTCTCAAATAGGGACGCTGTAGTTCTCAAATAGGGACGCTGTAGTTCTAAACCAGGGACGCTGTAGCTCTAAAATAGGGACGCTGTAGCTCTAAAATAGGGACGCTGTAGCTCTAAAATAG
Source organism: Cepaea hortensis (assembly GCA_963921405.1). Classification (NCBI taxonomy): domain Eukaryota; kingdom Metazoa; phylum Mollusca; class Gastropoda; order Stylommatophora; family Helicidae; genus Cepaea; species Cepaea hortensis. The sequence continues at coordinate 374,414,200 of OY992876.1, read as the reverse complement.
GGACGCTGTAGCTCTCAAACAGGGACGCTGTAGCTCTCAAACAGGGACGCTCTGGCTCTCACACAGGGACGCTGTAGCTCTCTCAAACAGGGATGCTGTAGCTCTCAAACTGGGATGCTGTAGCTCTCACATAGGGATTCTGTAGCTCTCAAACAGGGATACTATAGCTCTCACATAGGGATTCTGTAGCTCTCAAACAGGGATACTATAGCTCTCACACAGGGACACTGTAGCTCTCACACAGGGACACTGTAGCTCTCACACAGGGACACTGTAGCTCTCACACAGGGACACTGTAGCTCTCACACAGGGACGCTGTAGCTCTCACACAGGGATACTATAGCTCTCACACAGGGACACTGTAGCTCTCACACAGGGATACTATAGCTCTCACACAGGGACACTGTAGCTCTCACACAGGGACGCTGTAGCTCTCACACAGGGACACTGTAGCTCTCACACAGGGACGCTGTAGCTCTCACACAGGGACACTGTAGCTCTCACACAGGGACACTGTAGCTCTCAAACAGGGACGCTGTAGCTCTCACACAGGGACACTGTAGCTCTCAAACAGGGACGCTGTAGCTCTCAAACAACTGCATAACCTTTGCAGGACACTGCAACTAACTCCAACTAACATATACATTGGCTGTTTGTGATTTACTGGGCAAATTTATGTTCAGTGGTTTACCATTCCTTTCTTAACTAGAGGTCAACATTTAAGTTCAACTGATCAGCTTGTGGAACTAAGCTGCCGTGAGAGGAGAAAGTGTAAGTGCGTTAAACTTCACGACCACACTGACCTCCTCACTCTAGCTTTATGACCCTCCAAATCCAGACATAATATAACCTCTAACTTATTTGCCCTTCTTAGTTTCTACAGCTGAGAACAGTGTTTCTATTGCCTCGCTTTCTTTCCTCCCAGCCCCAGGGATTGTTATACAATATCTATAACAGTGGTATTTCTTAATCTCATATACTATAAGCTGCTGACAGAGCCAACAGTCTTGTAGCCGGATACAGAAATAAGTAGTGACTAATCCAGATTGTTCAAACATCACAAGGAAACAAAGCATTGGAAATAGACACATGATCTAGTCTAGATTCTACAGTTAATAGATGTAAATACATTAATTCTGCCACTGCCATTTAATCCGACAATTGAGTCAGCATAAATCATCTTGACACACGCCACAGGCACAACCTCTGTCAGCGGGCGCGGATAATCACACCGGTCAATGAATATAAGATGGCTGGAACAACTGAAAAGTAGTGACAATGAAAAAGAGGGATAGAACTGAAAAGATGTGATAATGAAAGAGATGGATGGGCAACTAAAAAGATGTGACAATGAGGAAGAGGGATGGAACAACTGAAAAGATGTGATAATGAAAGAGATGGATGGGACAAATGAAAAGATGTGATGAGAAAGATGGAAGGAACAAGAGAATAGATGGAATCGTTGAAATAGCAGATGGAACAATGTTCACCAATGAAGCCAAACATTTGCAAAAACTGACTGACTAATCAAGTCAAACTTTGTCCATTAAAGGCAACACATCCATGGGGACAGTGCTATGTGACTCTGGATGAACTATGAGGGATTTTACATTGCACACACACACACTCTCTCTCTCTCTCACATTCTCTCTATCTCTTTCTCTTTGAGTTTTCAGTTAATCCACAACTGCATTGATGTTACACAAGGTTTGTTACAGAGAGAACAATTTTACAAATTATAATGACAACACTCAGCAACAAATTACCAGCAATGAAAACTGACATCCTGTCACAAACATCTTCTTTGACTGATCTTTTACCAAACAACCCAACATTCATTACACATCACATCATTGTCTTTCTTTCCCAGACGGTTGTATTTTAAGGTAATAAATGTGTGGATTAAAAAAAAAGTATTAAAACAACTGTTTGGGACAAAAGAAAGCTCAGTAACAAATGCTTGGGACAGATGAAGGCTCAGTAACACATGCCTAGGACAGAAGAAGGCTCAATAACACATGCCTAGGACAGAAGAAGGCTCAGTTAAACATGACTAGGACAGAAGAAGGCTTAGTAACACATGCCTAGGACATAAGAGGGCTCAGTAACACATGACTAGGACAGAAGAGGGCTCAGTACCACATGCCAATGACAGAAGAGGGCTCAGTAACACATGCCTAGGACAGAAGAGGGCTCAGTGACACCTGCCTACAACACGAGGCTCAGTGTCATTTGCCTGGGACAGAAGGAGGCAAACATAACTAGAACTGTGTTCATATCACAAAGCCTGGGGTGGGAAGAGCTGAGTTTAAACCACTGCTGTTGTCGGCCAGCGGCCCCATCCAGGGACTGGAATACAGCAGCTTTCCCTGGCCACCGTGCAGTGCACACATCAGGTTCTGTATGTGTCGTCCGACATAGTTTCTCGAGACCAGCTCCCCAACCACTGAGCCAACCTGGCAATGCCACAGATATCGTAACTTCTCATGGAAATAGGTATGCTCCATGGTGAAGAGGTTACGGATGAAGTTCATAATCCTGCATACCCGCATTCAAAACACAGCAGACCACCTTACTTTGTATTTTTTTTAATGAAATGGTACGGGTGCCGGTTGTTCAGAAAGCAATGGCAAACTACCGAACGTAAACTTGCCCAGGAATCACGAACAGCCAAAAAATGCTGGGGCTGACTGTTACATCCTGTAAAGGACATGCAACTAACTTAGAACATGGGAACAGTGAGCAGGGATATTTTGGGATGGCTCCTGCATAGAAAGACTGAGCAAGAAAGGGATTGCCTAGTGTGCTGTGACGTCATTCGGTGTAACATAACTCACATTAACCATTTGGAATTGACAAAATAATCACAAAGAAATTAACTTATCTTTCTAACACAAAGCAAAGCGAATTGGCATGAAATGCCTACCGGTGATCATTGTATCTCTTTTTAAGAGAGAAAAGAAACATGCATGCATGTACGCTAACAAAGGCATACATTATCTGTAAGGCAACATATACATGTAACATACATACAATGTATTATACATCAAATCACACAAGTGGATCATGTACAGCAGTACAGCACACTTCATAATATCAAGTCAAGTTACTGCTACACAGAAACAAATCATGAAAGCATTAGAGTGAAATGAAACAGCAATACTACTTCTTTGTCGTTCCTATTGTGAGGGGAATGTGTCATTCGCTCCAAGTTATGCACTTCAAAGGTCAGTGTATCCAACTTTGGCATGCATTTGTGTCAGGTTTTCTTCCTCAAGACACATTTCATCCAAGGTAATGGCCTCTTCTATGTACCTATTATATTGCAGTAATGTAAATACAGTACTAGTTTTGTTTCAAAGTCAAGTACAGTACTATAAAAAAAAGTTAGTTGCATATCCTTTACAGGATATCACAGTAAACCCCAGCATTTTTTTGCTGCTTGTGATCTCTTGGCAAGTTTATGTTCAGTAGCTTGCCATTGCTTTCTTAATGACCGGCAGCCATACCATTTTGTAAAAAAACCAATGTAAGGCGGTCTGCTGCCAAATCACCCGCACTGTTTCGAACGTGGTATGCAGGATTACAAACTGCATCCATAACGCCTTTACCACGGAGCCGCCACAGTACTACGTCCGAGGCCAACTGTGAACCCTGGACTTGCCATGTTGGGGAATGTGAAACTGAGTTGCCTAAGCCACAGCTCAGCACTGTCACATGGCAAGCCATGGGAGCTAGCAGCTAGATGCTCACCTGCACACCCTGTAGTCACGGGTTTGAATGTGACCCGGGCTCTGAGGCCGACCCAGCCTAAGATGGGTTCAAGGACATGTCTTGGGGAAAAAAGGCAACCAGCACGGTACTGACCATACTACCCACCTAGTCCCAACTGGCCTGTACAAATACGAGTCTAGCACCATATGTCCAATGTGCTTTATGTGTGTACAAGGTTCCTTTAGTTTAATGTTTGATGTTTCACACAACAAAACTTCAACATCAGTTACCAAAGATTTCACATGGGCTATGAACACTGAATAATACTGTGATTAGTTTGTCTAATCTTGTTATGTGTTCTCGCGTCCTTGCATAAACAAACTAGCGGTGTTCAGTGGCATGAAACAACACTGAGTGTCAGGTGTTATAACTCTACATACACTTATTATCATCATCATGTGCCATGCCATAGGTGTGTGAGGTCATGATTCATCATCTCACACACGGCTACTGTGGAGGGCGGACGCACCATGGACCAGGCTGACATTCTCAATGCTCTGCGAGAAGTAAGACTTTTGCGAGAACCAAGTGATGACTGTGAATCTACAACAATGGCCAGACTGCTAGAGCAGCAAATTAAAAGAGGGGTGGCCAAACAAGAACACTACTCAGGAAGCCAAAGAAGATTGATAAACCAACACAGAACTGGCGACGTTAGCCGCTACACGCTGCGGGATTTGCTGAGGAGGGGATCCGAGCACTTATGGACTGCATGGTTCAATGTGCAATGAGGATGATCTGTCGACTAACTAACTAACTAACTAACATCTCACACAATCATCAGTCGTGGAACGGGCCTGTGTTCTTGTCCAAGTTACGCCATGTGGCCAAGTCATCCAACAACAACAAAACTGTATTTTTAAAGGGTTAAGAATTGGGCACGCAGGTGCCATGCCATAGATGGCATATCCGGATCATATCTGGCTTCCCTAAGCTCTATTTTCATTACGTTTTCCAGTTGTCACTAAGTGTTCAAGTTTATTTCTCACAACATGCCCAAATAATATCAACCGTCTATGTCTTAACCCTTTACAGGGCAGACGTTTGTCTGTTTTCTAGCTCTAAATGGGCAAGATTTTTTTTCAGGTTCGGTAAATTTTCAGGTTATGTTAGTAAAAACATCACGTATAAGGTGTTAGTCGACTGATTTTAGTAAAATAAAAAACAAAATAAAGTAAAAAGCATGCAGATTATTTTACTCACGTGAATGTTGCCGGTAATCCACACATGAACACAAATATTTACAAAATACAACATATTGTTTGTGATTGTCAGTCTTATACACTGTACTCAGAATCAGAATCATTTTCTTCAAAGTCCATAGATCCGAAGTGTGTACACTGCCCACGTTGGTATCACTGATATCTAGCTACAATTCATAGTCATCTTCGTGCACTTCAGTGTGTCACTTAAATTGAACTCAACAAAATCTTCGCTATCACTTGAAGAATCATCAAAATCCATTTTGAAATACAAAGCGTAAAACCCCCCAAAACTATTTTTTTTTAAATCCGTTCAAATTCAAAGTACAATCTTGCAAATGATTTCTCTATTTACTTTATGTCTAATTTCTCTAATCAATGTATGTCTAATTTCTCTAATCAATTTATGTCTAATTTCTCTAATCAATTTATGTCTAATTTTTCTAACCATTTTATGCCGAATTTCTCCAATCAATTTATGTCTAATTTCTCTAATCAATGTATGTTGCATTTCTCTAATCAATTCATAGTCTTCATGTGTACTGGAAGGACTGTCTCATTCATGTTTCTGCTTCAGTCTACAATATTCTTTGCATCTTCCTCAGACATGTCTCCACTGCCATGAGATGTTCCTCATCGTGTCTGCTTACTGCACAAGTTTCACAGGCATACATCTATTTCTATAACACTTGTTTTACTCACTGCTGTAAACAGCATTTTACTGGTGAGTATGTTTTCCATCTTGCAAAAAGCTACATTTATCATGGCAATTCTTGTTCTTATCTCTACAGGGCATCTTCCATCAGATAGTTCTAAGATAGTTGTACCCATTCACCTATTTAAGAATTTTCCAGTCTACTAGGTTGTGACATAAATATACGGGATCACCACCTCTCCATCCTTGAACTTTATCCGAGATCTATTTCACCAGACTGGGTCAACCGCAGAGCTGCAGTGATCTGAACAAATCCACTATTGGGTATTGAACTCTAGACTCATGAGCTGGTAAGTGAGTAGACTAACCACTGCTCTAGCAAAGACTTATAGTTATATGTATACAAGGTCAGAAAACACATAATTCTGACAGCCAAGTCAAGTCTCGTCTACCCACTGTCAGACTCCAGGCAACTTGCTAGGTTTGCTTCTTGTTTTTGCATGTGTGTGGAAAATGATCAGGAAGTCTACAAGATGTGTCTTCATCTAAACAACTAATACTCCAAAAGTAACATGCTTTCTAAGATCAACGTTGACAAGATGTGTTTTCACTGTACAGACTCATACTTCCCGAGTATCCCAGTCCCTGAAATCAACACAACCAAAATGTGTTGTCACCCCATAGATAGTATCAGTCTGTGATGAACACAACCAAAATGTATTAGTCTGTGTGATGACTACAGCCAAGACATTTTCACTCACAGACTTATATTTCTAAAGTATCAGTTTATGTGATGACTACAGCCAAGACATTTTCACCTCACAGACATATTTCTAAAGTATCAGTCTATGTGATGATTACAGCCGAGACATGTGTTCACCCACAGACTTATATTTCTAAAGTATAAGTTTGTGTGATGACTACAGCCGAAACGTGTTCACCCACAGACTTTTATTTCTAAAGTATCAGTTTATGTGATGACTACAGCCGAGACATGTGTTCACCCACAGACTTATATTTCTAAAGTATCAGTCAGAGATGAACACAGATCAAGATGTTTCACCTCAAGAAATCAAGAGAATCAGACTAAGGCAACTACCAAATATGCATGAGCAAATGAGTTATGTGAAACAGCACAGCACTGACAAGCAATTCTTCTAGCGTAGGGTGTCTGTGGGCTTGCTCTTGTGTACAAGAATAGCCAGCCTCCTACAACATAGAAGACACAAGGGATTCTGTGATAACAGTCAGAACCTGAGAACGACCATCTTTGTAGACTATATTCTCCTGAGAGCAGCCATCACTGCAGACTATTTTCTCTTGTAAGCACCCATCATTGAGGACTATTTTCTCCTGAGAGCGGCCATCACTGTAGACTATTTTCTCCTGTAAGCACCCATCATTGAGGACTATTTTCTCCTGAGAGCGGCCATCATTGTAGACTATTTTCTATAGAAAGGCCGTACATCATGGTTTCTGTATTTTTTTTAATTCATGATCAACAGACAAAATTTATTACATGGTTACTGTATCTTCATCTATGGTCAACAGCCAACAACGATAACAAGGTTACCGTACCTTCATTCAGTCAACACCCAACAATTATTACATTGTTACTGTATCTTCATCCATGTTCAACAGCCAACAATGATTACTGTATCTTCATTCATGATTAACAGCCAACAATGATTAAATTGTTACTGTATCTTCATTCAAGGTTAACAGCCAACAATGATTACACAGTTACTGTATCTTCATTCACAATTAACAGCCAACAATGATTAAATTGCTACTGTATCTTCATTCATGGTTAACACCCAACAATTATTGCACCGTTACTGTTATCATCATTTATGATTAACAGCCAACAATGATTACTCAGAAGCCAACAATGATTAAATTGTTACTGTATCTTCATTCATGGTCAACACCCAACAACTATTGCATTGTTACTGTATCTTCGTTCATAGTCATCAGCCAACAATGATTACAAGACAATAATGAAAGACAATATTCACATTTCCAGATATCCATTAAAAAAAAACTGTCAAATCAAAGCTTTGACTTCAGTAACCCGTACCACTATTAAAAGACCTCTATATTGTCAAATCAATTCCTGAATCCATGATTCTGATAAAAACTATTTTATAAAATATGTAAAACCAAACCAAAGCTATAGGTAAAACCCGAACCACCATTTACAAAAAGGCAAACAATACAAAGACCCTCGTAGCCCCAAATGAGAACTTCAATTTGTCCAAATTGTGAACTGCCATTAAAAGAGGCCATTTATATTACCCAACAAAAGCTTTAACTATCTAACCGGCTGATCACCATTAAACATATTACTTTATACTACCAAATTACTGCTTTAAGCGCAGATGGACAGTTAATAGGACACTTTTTAATGGTACTCTTGGCAGAACACTACATAAACTCCGGAGGTTGAAGAGTGATCATTATCAAGTGACATGTCAAGCAGTGTAGACAATCATATTCCTCCACAAAATGTGTCCCCGGTGTTCTTGATTAGCTCCACCAATGATCATCTTCTGTGCAACTCTGTCAACTTGATCAGTTAGGCCACTGATCATCTTCTGTGCCACTCTGTCAACTTGATCAGTTCACCGCTGATCATCTTCTGTGCCACTCTGTCAACCTGATAACTCCACCACTGATAATCATCTGTGCCACTCTGTCAACCTGATAACTCCACACTGATCATCATCTGTGCCACTCAGTCAACTTGATAAGTTAGGCCACTGATCATCTTCTGTGCCACTCTGTCAACTTGATAAGTTCCACCACTGGTCATCTCCTGTGCCACTGTCAACTTGATCAGTTCGACCGCTTGTCATCTTCTGTGCCACTCTGTCAACTTGATCAGTTCAACCACTGATCATCTTCTGTGCCACCATGTCAACTTGATCAGTTCCACCACTGATCATCTTCTGTGCCACTCTGTCAACTTGTCCAACCATCCAGGATTTTCTCCCTCTGTTGACCTGCCTCCATCACCCTCTGTCTTCCCAGTTGTCACAACCTTCTTCAGTAGCTGCATTTTAGAAGGTGAACAGTAACTTATGTAATAAATCACTGAATGTCAAAAAGAGATTATTGAAATGTAACACCAAACCAGAAGTGCAGTGGATCTTGGAATGTTGACGAAACAATTGGGAAAAGCTTGGAGGCAGTGTAGATGTGGTTTCTGAGAAATGTTTTGAAAACCTTGGGCGCCAGAGTAGCTAACAATGATTGCTTGGAAGAGGCTAATGTAAGCAGAACCTTGTACACAAGTATAGGAAGAGACAATGCGGTCTGATTATATAATGAGAAGAGAGGCATTGGAGAATACAGTGACGATTGAAAAGATCAGTGGAAGAAGAAGCAGAGAGAGAGAAATGATGCTGCATGGTCTCAAATGATGGAATATCATCAACAGAATTGATTCACAACATTCAGGACAAAGATTTGTGGAGAGCTATGAACACCTATGCCGCTCTGTGGGATACACGATCCTGATGACTCTAGGGTAGACCCAGCCTCACAGCCAGCTGGATAATATGAAGAATTGTCTCAGGACAGGTAGCGAGGATGGAAACTGGTCACCATACCTCATTATACCATGACCTGGAATATATGAAGGCCTAACACCTGAGCAGCCATAGCTGCCATGACCAACCTTGACCTCTATTACAGCCTATAATTCAAAATAGTCGCCAGAAACTACAGCTGCCATTGGTTTGGTTGGTAAAGGATCACTTTCACTGCACACACATTGCTCCACGAGTGCTCTGTCTCCTGCCATAGATCATACAAGGAGAATCTCAGCGCAGTGCATAAATCCACAACACCAGTGAGGATCTAAATGTGTGAATCATACATCCTATTAATATTTATGTGTGCAGCTGTTCTAATTTAGAAATGTTGCCTCGGCAGTGCCTGATTCGACCTGCTCTTTTCTTTAACTTTGAACCGCTAAGAGATTTTAACGTGTGCATCATGCATACAAATCATTCCAGTTTTTCACGCTTGTCTGAGGTTAGATATCCAATCCTACCTTATGATCAGGGCCATTTATACGATCCTTTTCCCTATCTTTGTGTGAAAATCCAAACCGTCAAAACAATGAGACATACCTGGTCTGCTCGAGTCTGTGATCTACTCTGTCCTTGTTACCTTTAATTAAATGTAACTAGTGATAATCCTTCAGACAGCAATGGCAAACTAGTGAACTTAAAAATTGCCAAGTAAATCACACACAAAGAAATTTAGTTGCATGTCCTTCACAGGACGTAGGAATTAACCCCAGCATTCTGGCTGTTTGTGATTCCTGGGCAAGCTTTGCGTTCAGTAGTTTGCCATTGTTTTCTGAATGACCTGCACCTATACCTTTTTCAAAAATACCAGCATTGCCATTTCAAACCCAGGTATACGGGATTACGAATCGTGCCCATAACACCTTCACCACGGAGACTGGTCTGGAAAAGCTGGGATTGACTATGATGTCCTGTGAAGGACTTGCTAGTAACTTTTAAGTGATTATACAAGCCTCAGGTTTGGAGATTAAACTTTTGTTTCAATTTGTCCTGGATTATTGTTGAAATATTCAACAATTTGTAACTGCAAGTAACTGTTTATTTTGTATGTGCATGGGAGAGCCCAACACAAGGGGAAACATGTGCCACACCCTTCGCAGGCTGCTGCCATCAACCCCAAGTTGATTTTCTAGGCAATTTTACTTTCACAAGTTTACCATTTGCAAAAGGCGATGGGGGAAACCAGCACTTACATAAGGGTACACCTCTTAAGATTTAAAAGAAACCCTTTGGCTGTATTACCAAATCAAAGCTTTGACTTGTACAATGCAGAAAAATTGTAAGATCTTTTCTCATCGCAGTATGTATAATTAGCACACAACAACAACCATTAATTTATCTCAAATATGTACATCAAACGTGATAAACAAGTGCACAGATATAAACGTGCTTGCATTGTTACATAACTGGTTGTGAAATATGAAGCCAAATATACATTTCAAGAGCTGGACAGATTTTAATTGATTAAACAGTTGATACAATGCTTTCTGTTATGTGGAGGTGCAGAACACAAGCAAATTCACTCTTGGATCCAGGTGAACTGATTCACTCTTGGATCCAGATGAACTGATTCACTCTTGGATTCAGATGCACAAGTTCACTTTTGCATTCAGATGCAAGGATTCACACTTGAATCTAGACATACAGATGCAGAATTGTACCTACATATACAGATATAGATTCAGCCTCAGATCCAAACAAACAGATTCACTCTTGGATCCAGATGCACAGATTCACTCTTGGATCCACATGCATAGATTCACTCTTGGATTCAGATGCAAGGATTCACACTTGAATCTAGACATACAGATGCAGAACTGTACCTACCTTCAGATCCAGACACACAGACTCTCTCTCAGATCCAGACATACAGATCCACTCTTGAATTCAGACATACAAATTCAACCTCAGACCACCCATACAAATCTGCCACACTTTATATATATATTACAACCATTAGAAACCCATATCAAGTTTTATTATGGAAATTCCATATCAAGTGTTATCATTCATAAGGCAGACAATTGTGCACATCCTTTGTCTGTCAAGACAAAGTAGCTACTTATACAAGAGATCAAAGATTTACAATGCTATCTAAAGTAGGGTTCTCTACGCTATCATATTATCAATATTATTCAGCGCATCTCAACTGATTACAATAATAATGAGGTTTTTTGTACAACACATGAAACAAGACTAAGGCTGAGAATAATTTGGATCAAATACTTGCAGGAAGGAGCACCTGAGAAAGGTCTGTGTCTATGTGTAAGTGTTCAGCATGTGACAAACACAGAAAAACACTACCGGGTTTGATTATACTACAGTTTAAACAACCCCCCCCCCCCCCCCCCGAAAGCATCATCTTCCGTGCACTGAAACATATTGGATATACGGTATTGACCCCATTCTAGTATAGACCAATCAGCACCGGATGGGAGAATGTGGCCAATATCACACAGACAGGATTTACTTCCCAGAACAGTTCATGGTACCAATTTCAGGATGGGTCGATCTGGGAAACTAGGTCAGTTTCAAAGAAAAAAAACACCAAGGGGAATTCCAACACATACCTACTGGGTTAGCAGGCAAGCATGCTAGCACTGAGAGACAGCGCATTCCTTTTAGTACACTGATCAGATTTAAATTACCGTGATAGTTAATGAATTAATGATTACCTCTAAATTTAGTGACAATGTCCTCTCTACTCCGTGGAAAATGACCACAGAGTTTACAGGACCCCCATGCTAAACAAAAACTAAACATGACATATAACCTTTTAACACTGGCATTTTCCTGTGTACAATAAACAACATTCAACAAAGAATGTTCAGAAAATCCTCTCATAAAACAACAAATAGGCCTGCGCTTTGAGGACCTCGCCTTCAGCTACTTCGTTCACCCGGCTGTCGCTGATGTGGTACCACCGCCCTGGGGGAAGCAAAGTCTCAGCCCTGGCCTCTGTGTCTTTGTCTATAACCTCGCCTCCATCTTGTCTGTCGCTGGTGCCCTCATGCCACGCCATGCCTCCCTCCTTCGACATAAGAACTCGGGTCACATACCTGGAGAGTGTTGACAATAACTTCAAGCAACCGATAGGTATAGTAATATACATGAGTGTGAGGGGGTCACAAGAAGACAAACACTTACAAGGGTTGAACACTGAAGAAAACTGGCTCAATGGCAGCATCATTTCTTGGAACTGAAATATTTGGCCATGGTAAACGTCAAGTGGTTTGGAGAGAACAGTAGTGAAGGGCCAGATTCCTGGAAGAGGGGTACCCATTTAGCCCTCCAAACCAGTTCCCGAATAAGGTAAAGTGAAATCATGAAGCCCATAAACGGGCACTCTCCTGCTGTTTGTGCTTCACCTTGACACCGCAAGGTACAAGAGAAAGGAACCTGATAAGATGAGATGAGATGAAACCATGATAGCAGGTGGCAGACTGAGCTGAGTGTCGCCCACAGACGGTTATGCTCTCAAGTTTGTGACAGTAGACAGAGGATCTCTTTATAGATACAATGGCTATGAACACTCACCCACTCACCAGTAAGGTCACTGTCAAGAAGAAAAGCCATGGCAGACTAACTTCTTAAAAGATGCCCAAAACTACAGCAGTCACAGAAAGTATGGAGAGAGGCTGAAGGGGGTCAAGCACAGGGCAAGGCACAGGATGATAAGCCAAATGATGTTGTCGAAGATCTGGAGCGTGGTGGGACTCAATGTAAGGATGATGACATTGAAGATCTTGAGCGTGGTGGGACTCAATGTAAGAAGGATGCAAGAACACATACATGACATCGATATAAGCTGTTTGCTGTGGCCGAGCTTATACGGGAGTAGGAAACAAAAATATGACTACGGAGCTTGATGAATGAAAAAACACGCAGGTACAGGCGAACATTTCTTCATCAGTGGAACAACAAGAACATACAAGACATGCTGGCTGGCACACATGATGAGTAGCCTATCACACGTGGTGTGCTGCTGGGGGAAATCAGAACTACCAAAGCAAGTCACCACATGGGGTTATGTTATAAGACCAGTTATCTTATTTATATCAATCAGAAATAATCAATCAAGTGTCATCTCCACACTGGAGGTAGGCAATAGCGCATCTACAGAACCCTATGTCCTTAACTTCATGGAGCATTTGTTAACACTTCATTCAGTTCATTTCATGTTGTTGTCCACACTTCTTCCTCTTATATTCTTCCCCTCAACTCTTTCCTCCAGCACATCCTTTAACAAGAAACTACCTTTTTTATATGGCTGAACAACCTTAATTGTCTGACCATAATCTCATTCAGTTATATTTTCTTAAATCCCATTTTGTGTAATACTTTTTTGTTGGCTTCCTTCTCCTGCCATGATATTCATCTTATTTCTCTAAAAAACATTTCAAAAGCAATTTGGACATCTCACACTGTTTATACATTGTCAATGTTTCTGCACCACACAATAATACAAAGTTAATGCAACCTTTAGGCACCCCTAGCTTTAACTCGCACTTCAGCTGTTTAGAGGCAAGAAGATATTTCATATTACCGAATGCTGTTTTGGCCATTCTTATTCCATTTCTTACTTCTGCCTCACAACTGCCATCATCTGTAATTAATTGTCCTGACTGACACCTTGCTGTCTTGATAAGACGATAGTTTGTTACATTGTGCTTCAAAAAAGTCACAACTACAACCCTTGGCGGTAAGACCAGGGTGGGAGTTATATCTATCTCTCTATAGCACAAAGCCTGGGCTGAATTGCGGAGACCATGAGTCGTCCATGCAGCATGATCCCTCTCTCGGCCTGCCTAGTTTATTCCAGAGGAAAGGTAACACCAATACATCTGGAACAAGATAAGCTGCAGAAACTACGTGATCAGAAAAGCAATGCTTTAGTGCCTGCCTGTCAGAGCTTCAATCCTAACCTGTTGCCAACCAGTAGGGCCTGATCTGCCCTGCCATTTAGTCTTTAGGTTGCATGCCCTTGCACTAGGATAAGGTTTGTACCCTCCCAACTGAGCTCTTTTGCCTGAAGCCATTGGCACAATGTGGGGGGTGTTGGGTTTGGTAAGCCCCACCCAACATTAAGCACTAACAGAAAGCAGATACTACTATCATCTACTGTCATTCTGTAGCTCAGTCATATATGACTGAGACCTGACTTAATTAATTGTTCCAGGTAAGACATAAATCAGGAGTGAAAGTTGGTAGACATATAAACAACACGTTTTGTGGCAACACAGCGCTAACAACAATAAATGAAAACTGACACAGAATTGAGCTTGAGAGCAGCCGACAGGTATTGGTGATGACTTCTTCTTCTTCAGTGTTCCGAGCCATTGAGGTTCTTTGCTGCAGATACAATCTGTCTCCATTCGTCTCTCTGGTTGACCTTCTCTTGCCAGTTGTTAATTCCAAGTGCTTGTAGGTCTGTATATATATTATCTCTCCGCCGTCTTCTTGGTCTACCTCGGGGTCTACGGTCATTTATTTCCTGTGTGTAAGCGAGTTTTGTTTCCCTATTGTCTTCCATTCTTTCTATATGCCTCAGCCATTGTAGTCTATTAGCCTTCATGATACCAGTGATTAGCTGGGACTTAAACAGATCATAAATGTCTTTGTTACTTCTTCTTTTCCACTCTCCACTTTGTCTATCCCTAATGGGTCCAAAGATGCGTCTTAAAACTTTGTTCTCAAAGGTTTGTAACAAGGCTTTGTCTCCTTTCGTTGTACTCCAGGTTTCAGAGCCATACAGCACAACTGGTCTGATCAGTGTTTTGTATATTGTGATTTTGGTGTTACGAGATAGCGCATTTGATTTTAGTAGATGTTGTAGTGCATAGTACATCTTATTTCCAGAATTGATTCTAGTTTGTATTTCTTCCCTTATGATGTTGGAGCAGTTAAAGATTGACCCAGGTATTTGTATGTTTCCATTCTTTTAATGGTCATATTATCTATTTGTATGTGGCCAGAGTTTTTAGCCATTCCTTCTCTTGAAATTACCATATATTCTGTCTTATCTTGGTTGATAACCAGCCCCATCTGTTGGGCTTTTTCCTTTAAGTGAGTAATTGGTGATGACTGTTCTTTAAATATATGCGTATATAAAAGTATGGTGCACCATCTGGCAACTGAGCTTCAAGGCGAGTAGAACAGAGTCATTAAGAAGAAAAAGAACACACATATAAATGTGGACATCACGCAGGCAAACCTAGACAATACACAAATACATGTATACAGCACACACATGTGTCATCTCTAATACTTACATGTTCAACACATCATTGGGACCAAGAGGATGAGTGTACATAAACTGCGTATGTGGACTCATGCCGGGTCGTACTTTGATGTACGCTGTGTAATGACCTCCACTCAATCGGCCGCTGTGCTCTACCACACCGTACAGGGAGTACAATATTTTTGTCTGGCCTTCTTTCACTCCCTGGTAACATGGATATGTTGTGAACATTCATGCCAAATGTTACAATAATATTTACATATCTAAGTCTCTTTAGAGGTGAATGATATTGGTAGTGGGAGTGTGTGTGTGTGTGTGTGTGGGGGGGGGGGGGGGGGGGGGTGTGTGAGAAAGAGAGAGAGAGAGAGGTGGAGAGGTGGAGAGAGAGATGGAGAGAGAGAGAGAGAGAGAGAGAGAGAGAGAGAGAGAGAGAGAGAGAGAGAGAGAGAGAGAGAGAGAGAGAGAGAGAGAGAGAGAGAGGTGGAGATATTTATTCTAGTGGAAGTTAAATGGACAAGAGGAGCTTTCATGGCACAATAAAATGTGAGGAAGTCAAAGGAAACTAAATAACCCCAAATGTGGAATGTTGGGGTCATGTGTTAGGTCAGTACTGCTGTATGCATCTGAGATATGGAGAACGACTCAAACAACTGCTGCACTATAGACTATCATTAAATGCTGCCGGCACAGACTAGAAGTCATGAAATCATATGATGCCCATGTGGAGTTCACGGCGAGAACTGGCTAAATAACAATTTATCAGGAGGGGAACTTGGCACTGGTTAGGACATACATTGAGAGAACCTGGCGATAATGTAACCAGAAAGTTCTTTGTGTATAACCCACAGGGCCAAGGAAATAAGGGGAGACCATGAAACACTTGGCAAAGAGAATTAGAGACAAAGATGAATAATATGGGGAAGATAAGGGTGCCGAAAGAGATAGCAAAGGATAGCATGGCTTGGTGTGAGCTGGTTGAGCTTCTATGCTCCAATGGGGAATGAGGAGCAGAATTTGATTAGATATTTATGGAATAAATAAATTTGATATCTTTTAACGTGCTTGCATAGCGTCAGTTATAATTTAGAGCTGTTTTATTTTTGGTGAATTTTGATTATCTTTCCTTTCTTCGCTCTCTTTCGAGTTAGTCCTATACAGGGCTGGTTATATTTTTCCATCTGTGCTTGTCAGGTCTTATGGGTCTCAAGCTGATTGGCATTTTCTTCATTGTGTTGAGTTGGTCAACAGAAGGAGTAGAAAAAAAAGGCTTTCGCCATTATAATCTAGCCCTCCCTTCTATCCTGACTTCAGAAATTGCTAGGAGCAAATGGAGCATATGCTTTCAGTCTGTACGACGTGTTTCCACATGTCAATTCCCTTTTCCAGCACTTAACGTCTGCTCTTATTTATGAGTGTATCAAACCTGTACATCTGATCTTTCTTTTTTTTTTCTTTTTCCTGAGGTTAACAGGACAATGTGTAAGGAAATAGTGAAAAAACTGGAGGCATTGAAGGTGTGGTTTTATTAGAAGGATGTTGAGAATGTCATGGACAGAGAAGAAACTACACTGAGGTACTGAGATCTGCAGATATCACAAGATCAATCATCAAAACCATAAGCAAAAGTTTAAAAAATAACGAAATTAAACATATCAAAAGAAGAGACGGAATAGAGAAATTAGCCTAATGTGGGGAAAATACCTGGCAAGAGAGGCAGGAAGACATAGAAAGATGTGGAAAGCTTAACAGCTGGGCAACAAATAATAATGTGTCGCGTTGTGTTATAACGTGTTCGTATGGGAGCCGGTCTTCAGAAAGCAATGGCAAACTACTGAACGTAAAAACTTGCCTAGTACATCAACAGCAGCTGAAAAATGCTGGCGTTGACAGCAACGTCCTGTAAGGGATATGCAACATTAAACAAATAAAAAAAAAAAGCACAACCAACTTCATTCACATATCAAATGACGGAGACGACCAGAGAGACATGATCCAGGCCAGGCACCGGAACTGGAAGAGGAGATTGACTGACTGATTAACTTAAACGCTGCTGCACTCAAGACACACTCATATATGCTAACAGTCTGACTCAGCAGATGCTGGAGGAAAGGGATGCTGATTGTTCATGTAACGCAGTGATTATGAATGCGACTACATTGTCTTGACAACTAACCATATTAATCAAGCCTGCACATATTCACAGCTGAATTAAGTTGTCTTGCATGGTCCCACACAAGGTCTGGTGAATTGTGGTAGGACAGTTGATAGCACAGTTGCTTGCCGGCCCAATGATCAGGCGTTAACACATTTTTTTTAAAAATTGCCCTGGCCTCCAAGCCTAAATTGGGTACCAGAAAACGTCTGGGAAATAGAGGCGGCCGGTGTAATACTCACATCACCCATCAAGTGCTGATTGGTCTATAAAAACATGCTGTCTAGCCTCTTCTTCTTTGGTCTCCCCCTGCCACTCTTCCCCTTCAACTTTCCCATTCGGATAATATGCCCAAAGAATGTGCAGTCTTCTTCTGATGTGAGTAACCAGTTCTTTTCATCTTTTGCTCTTCTAGTTGAAATATCAATAGTAAAAACTGCTGACAGTCATACTCACTGATTAAACACCTCTCAATGATGTTTCTCTATTGAATATTATTAGTCAGTAGTAATACTGATTTTAACCAGTCAGCCTCTCTCTCTCTGTCTAGATCAGTGGTTCTCAATTTTTTTTGGCCCGTTCCCCCCCCCCCCCCCCCCTCACCATATTTTTAGAACGTCATTCCCCCCTT
The DNA here is from genome assembly GCA_963921405.1 of Cepaea hortensis. Taxonomy (NCBI): domain Eukaryota; kingdom Metazoa; phylum Mollusca; class Gastropoda; order Stylommatophora; family Helicidae; genus Cepaea; species Cepaea hortensis. The sequence continues at coordinate 374,395,946 of OY992876.1, read as the reverse complement.
TCGTTTTTCCTGCCCCTACACAGTATACGTAATAATTGAAGCTTACTGTAATAGCACATACTAAAACAAGTCTAGACATCTACATAAAACATGATTTGCGGATCTACTTACGTTATAAAATGAATTTCAGAAGGGTAATACGTACAGAACTGTAAAGTATGAAAGGAAAAACAATATCAAGTAATTAGTTCTTGTATTCATGCAGTCTAGAAATAATCTTAATTCCCCCCTGGAAACCCTAAAATTCCCCCCTTGGGGGGAATTCCCCACCGGTTGAGAACCACTGGTCTAGATGAACTATCATAAACTGTTCAAAAAAATAAATACCTGGCAAAGTGAGCTGCAATACGGAGCCAAGTCTAGTAACAATGGGAAGTCCACATGCCGGTTCACTTTCCGAGATGTCAAGCCAGTCTGTGAATAAAGATCATTGAGAAAGACTTCAAGTTCCCATGGCTGCAGAAATAGACAGCAAACTTTGACAAATGGAAAAAATATACAGATGTAAATAAAAGCTAGTTCTTTACAGGCGTGACATCGCAATCAGTCCCAGCATTTTGTGGCTGGTTTACTAAACAAATTTTACATTCAGTAGTTTGCCACTGCTTTCGATGGTCCGCAACCCACACACCATATCTTGGAAATCAATGCAAAGCAGTCTGCTTCTAAATCAACTGCAGATGATTTCAAACCATCAACTTGGCATGACAAAAATTGTGAAGAGCATTCACCACCTCTAGGCCTTGACTGATGTAAAGTTCAAAATAAATCACTGTGCTCCAACCTGAGTGAAACAAACATGTGACAACAAAAGAAAGGTATACAGCCGAGAACAATTAGCATGCATGAATTTGTGTCTGCTTAGAGACACTGACCACCTGTGGGCATGGTCTGTGTGCACTGTGTTTGTTGTTGTTGTTGTTTGTCCATCAAGAATGATGATGACCATTCATTTCATCCAGTGGGGTTGAAAGTATGGAGCCGTGAGTTCTAAGATGGCTGATAAGGCCTATTTTGGCTCGAAATGTTCTTTGACAATGTGGACAAAGAATGCTTGACGTTTCTGGAGGAGAATTTTCTGCAGTGGTTTTTCTGTTCTGTCTTTTCTTCACAGCTCTTGCAGTCCTGGTTGCCTCACAAGTAACTGCACCCTTGCGTAATGATGTACGCCACGAATTTCGGTCTCTGGCTGCAGTCTCCCAGGTGTCATGATTAATTCCAAAAGCATTCAGTGAGATTTTCAGAGTGTCTTTAAAGCGTTTCCTCTGGCCGCCTTGGGAGCGTTTACCACAACGCAACTCGCCGTAAAAAATTCGTTTAGGGAGCCTGTGATCTGGCATGCGAGTCAAGTGACCAGCCCAGCGAATCTGATTCTTCATTAGTAGAGTGTGGGATACTGGGCATGGACGCTCTTTCTAGGACTTCAGTGTCTGGGATCTTGTCTTGCCATTTAATCTTCAGTAACTTCCTAAGGCAGACTGTGTGGAAGTGGTTTAATTTCCTAGCGTGTCGCTGATAAACAGTCCAGGCTTCACAAGCATATAGCAGTGTGGATAATACAACTGCTTTGTAGACTTTCAGCTTTGTTTGCAGGCTTATTCCATTTCTGTCCCATACATTCTTGTACAGTCTGCCAAAGGCTGTGCTGGCCTTGGAGATTCTTGCATTCACTTCATCATCAATTGTGGCAGCTTGTGACACAGTGCTGCCAAGATAGGTGAATTTGTCCACAACACTTAGACTATGACAATCAACTTTGATATTCGGCACAGTGTGATTATTCCCTGGAGCTGGCTGGTACATAACTACAGTCTTCTCCAAGTTGATATTGAGCCCAAAGTTGGCACAGGCATGTGAGAAAGCTGAAAAATTATGTTGCATGTCCGCCTCTGAGTTGGCGTATAGAGCGCAATCATCAGCAAACATCTCTCTGACGGTGTCGCTGTCGATTTTGGTTTTAGCTTTCAGCCTTCTGAGATTGAATAACTTTCCATCCATGCGGTAGTTGATGTCTATTCCAATGTCGTTGTTCTCGAAGGCATTCGTCAACATAGCTGAAAACATGAGGCTGAACAGTGTTGGTGCCAGGACACATCCTTATTTCACTCCATTGGTGACAGGAAAGGGCTCAGACAGTTCACCATTTTCCTGTACTCTTGCCTGCATGCCATCATGAAATAGCTGCACTATTTGGACAAACTTTCGTGGACAGCCATATTTTGCCATAATCTTCCAGTCCTTCTCTTCTGACTGTATCAAAAGCCTTGGTAAGGTTCTATTAGTACAACCAATCAGACGCTGTCTCTACAATGAAGGTTGGGTGCAGTGGATCTCCAACACTCTTCTCTCATCTGTAGATACATTGACAGACTGCTGTTTGTCCATCTCTAGATGTTATCTTTCCCCTTATACCTCTGTCTATGTCTTGCTCGCCAGCCTTCAACTCTTCCTGTCACTATGGTTTTTACAAGAGTATTATGTCTTTTAAGGGGCTGCGAATGCAATTCGCAATCCTGCATACAGTGCTCGAAACACACTTGCAGTTGATTTGGAAGCAGACAACAGCCTTGCGCTGGTTTTCTACGATGGTATGAGTGCCGGTGAATCAGAAATCAATGGCAAATTACTGAACATAAACTTGCCAAGAAATCACAAATAGCCAAAAAATGTTGGGGTTGACTGTGATGTTCTGTAAAGGATATGCAACTAACTTTTTTGCAACTAACTTTTTTGTGTGTGGGCTTTTAATGAGGTCTAAATATTTAATGTTTCATTTTTATTTCTTAGATAAACTCTCTTTTCATTCCTGGCCTCTCTTGAACATGTTTGATTTGACTTTTTTTTTGGGGGGGGGGGGGGGGGGGGGGGGGGGGGGGGGGTTGTTTTTCATTAGAGTATAGAAATATAAAATCAAACAAAAGAATAGAACAAATGCAAACAAATCACATACAGACAAGACTTACCTGTTCAAACCGCTTGAGGTGTAAAGTAAGCACTGCAGGCGGTCGAAATATCAAATACTGCTTGTTTGCATTTGAATAAACTGTGTCTTTGACTTTCTTGTCAGCTAGAACAGACAATAAATTGTGTATGTACATATAAATATCAATATACACAGACATGTATGTGTGCCATATGCATGCATACACACTTTGATAGACAGGCACACATGCTTACATAAACACACACACACACACACAGGTGAGAAAAACACAGAGGGAGAGAGGTGCAGAAGAGATAGAGAGAGGAAGACAGTCGGGGAGGGGGAGAAAAAGAACAGAGAGAGGATTAGGGAGACAGGGGAAGGGAGGGGGAGGGAAGAGAGAACAATGGTAGAAATATCTGATTCTGCCACAGAAATCAGACAGCAGAGACATTCATGAGGTGTGCTAGAAATATAGATACTCTAGTCTCGTAGTCTAGGACAGCCTTTTAGGTTCATGTAAGACTTCAAGTTTAAAACGAAGACCTAAACCTTGTTTAAAATATTTAGATTACATACTTGTACTGCCCAAGGGAGTTGTAACAATCATGTTTAATTACCTACAAAAATCTGCATTATCAAACAAACAAGACTTTTTGTGCATAATCCTCTTTGTATCATCGTATACTGCTGCAGCCAATATTTAGATTAAATTTACGGCCAATAGTATCAACAATCTTTTTAAATTACCTCTACCGGGAAGGTTAACCCTGTCAACAAATGCCCGAAGAAGTCGGATGTGTCGATTGAAAGGCGCAAATATCACAGCTCTGCTGTAAACAGGCACAACACAATTACGTCCAAAACAAACATTCCAGATGAGCGCAGAAGAAGAAATTACCACTAAAAATTTGCTTTATTTAAAAAAAAAAAACACATTTCTGTTTGCGTTACCTTTAGCAGGATGGGAATTTTTTCGTCTCCTCCTGGTGCACTCTCTACACCCAAACTTGTTCGAACCGGTCAGTAGCTCCGCAGCAGTAAACTGATTCAAACAGGACAATATGGAGCATTCCTTGGGTGCCGGGTGATACCTTAGACACACAACAGAGACAAGAAGTTATAAACACGAGATCATCTCACAACTGTACACACAACAGAGACAAGAAGTTACAAACACAAGATCATTTCACAACTGTACACACAACAGAGACAAGAAATTACAAATACGAGATTATCTCACAACTGTACACACAACAGAGACAAGAAGTTACAAACACGACATTATCTCACAACTGTACACACAACAGAGACAAGAAGTTATAAACACGAGATCATCTCACAACTGTACACACAACAGAGACAAGAAGTTATAAACATGAGATCATCTCACAACTGTACACACAACAGAGACAAGAAGTTATAAACACGAGATCATCTCACAACTGTACACACAACAGAGACAAGAAGTTATAAACACGAGATCATCTCACAACTGTACACACAACAGAGACAAGAAATTACAAACACGAGATCATCTCACAACTGTACACACAACAGAGACAAGAAGTTATAAACACGAGATCATCTCACAACTGTACACACAGCAGAGACAAGAAATTACAAACACGAGACCATCTCACAACTGTACACACAACAGAGACAAGAAGTTATAAACACAAGACCATCTCACAACTGTACACGCAACAGAGACAAGAAGTTATAAACACGAGACCATCTCACAACTGTACACACAACACAGAAAAAGAAGTTATAAACACGAGATCATCTCACAACCGTACACACAACAGAGACAAGAAGTTATAAACACAAGACCATCTCACAACTGTACACGCAACAGAGACAAGAAGTTATAAACATGAGACCATCTCACAACTGTACACACAACAGAGACAAGAAGTTATAAACACGAGATCATCTCACAACTGTACACACAACAGAGACAAGAAGTTATAAACACGAGATCATCTCACAACTGTACACACAACAGAGACAAGAAATTACAAACACAAGACCATCTCACAACTGTACACACAACAGAGACAAGAAGTTACAAACACGAGACCATCTCACAACTGTACACACAACAGAGACAAGAAGTTATAAACACGAGACCATCTCGCAACTGTACACACAACAGAGACAAGAAGTTATAAACACGAGATCATCTCACAACTGTACACACAACAGAGACAAGAAGTTATAAACACGAGATCATCTCACAACTGTACACACAACAGAGACAAGAAGTTATAAACAAGAGATCATCTCACAACTGTACACACAACAGAGACAAGAAGTTATAAACACGAGATCATCTCACAACTGTACACACAACAGAGACAAGAAGTTACAAACACAAGACCATCTCACAACTGTACACACACAACAGAGACAAGAAGTTACAAACACAAGATCATCTCACAAAAGTTACAAACATGAGATCATCTCACAACTGTACACACAGTATTCACATCATCATTACCACCATGTGCTCTGTAAAGTGGCAGATGCATTCATATTTCTCCACTCATCTGTTCTTGATATTCCTCCATACCATCATGAGACCACCAAGCACCATTTCTCTCTGTGTGCCTCTGCCTCCTATCTTTCCAGTCACTTTGATGTTCTCCAATGGCTCTCTCCTGATTATATGACCAAAGAACACAGTTTGTCTCTTTCTTATGGCTGTGCATATTTTCTACTTTCATTAGTCTCTTTCATGTAACTGTTGCAACATTCGTCTCAGAAACCACAGAGAACACAGAAAGAGCTTTCTATATCTATCAACTAAATCAAACAGCCTGGCACAACAGAGCAGCTACAGAACACACACTAGATTTTCAACCTAGCACAGGCTGTGAAAGAAGTAGAAACTCAAGCTATGAATAAAATGTCACAAGAAAGTCAAGGAAAAAGTCTGAAAGAGAAGATAGTGTATAGCCTAACATAAAATTACATTACCTGGGAGACATTGTACTCATGGAGTAATTACGAGCTTCCTTAAGGTATTCCTGCCGTGTCTTGAGTCGATTGTGGTGCTCATTCTGTTTCTCATCTGTGACCGAGATTAGAACCTCTATCTGTTCTTTATCGTTCTCAGCATGTTTTGTATGAACCTGACTAGATTTGCACAAAGTGTTCGCTTCTTCTGCATTAAACACACCCTTGTCCACAGAGCCAGACCTCTGTAAATTAACATTAAACGTGGCACTGACTTCGGGGATGCCCTCACTGCAGATGGATTTCTGTATATTAAACCTGTCAGTCTCACGTACAGCCTCAACAGTCGCAGTTGGGATCACATCAGTGTTATTATCATTACCCACCTTAACTTGGTTTTCACAATAAATGCCATAGTTGTGATTACCTACATATGAATGGTTAACTGTCACTTCACAAGATTTGCTGTTCGGTGAAACTTGAAGCTCGCCAACCCTGGCACACAGCTCATTTACAGCAGTGTCTTGGTCTTCGTTGATACGAACTGAATCCTTATCAAGGAAATCCCCATTCACAACAACACCCGAAGAATTAAGTTCAGACTGAGACGACTGAGTTAAACCACGAGTTGGTACTTCGTGTGAAGCGCCGACTGTGTAACTATCATCTTGTCTTTTCACTACAGTCAGAATGCTGTCTTTATTTGACTCCTGTCCTGAGTCTGTGAATTCTACGTTCGAGATGTGTGTTGTGACTGTGTACGATATACCTCCTTGCAAACTGATGTATGTTGTGGACTGATCAGGTGTACTGTTACTGTATGTGACATGGTTGTCGACACGTTCATTGCTGGATTGAGGAGCGATGCCAGTTGTCACAGATATCTCCAGTTTTGACATATCACTTTCTATATTGTCTTCTATATCTGCATCTGAAACAAAATAAATCATAGAAAATTAACAAAAGAATAGGAAAATGTCCGCATGAAAGCATGATTGTTGTACAGAAACAAGGACAAAAACACCATTCTTCTGTTCCTTTGTACACTTTCAGACGCCACACTGAATATATTTAAATAAATCACCAGTCAACTTGAGGTTGTTGGCATCTCTGTAGAGTGTGTCCTCAAATAGATCAGGTGAATGTCAAAATACTTTTATTGTTTAATAGTTAATGCTTTCTATTAACCCCTTGGCCTCATCTGAGTTTTTGTCTGTATCAGGTTGAGACAGTCTTCCACATTTCTGTCAATCTGTCAGCCTCTTTATTCCCAAACATGCTGCAATTAGACAGGATCCATTGCTTTACAAACCTTTTGGATTTCTGGCAGACACATGGAGTGCTGCTCTCAATTCTGCTAGTTTTGCAGTTTTTGCACTTCATTATTGAGACAAGTGACTTTGCTGCATCTGTGAAGAGAGCTATGTGGTTCTCTTTATTCTTTTCTGCCAACATTTCTGCCACAGCTCTCAAGACTTCTGTTTCTGCTCTGAAGTTATTTGAGAATTTCCCAGTTACCACTAACTGTTGTCTTTGCGCCAATGTTTAAACTCGGGGAAAATTCCTTTACCTACTATAGAGTTTTCTTAGCTGATCCATTTGTAAATGCATGGTTCCAGATGCTACTTTGGTGTTGTTCTTATATGTGGTTTAGGGTTGTTTTTATTCTTTCTGTTTCACTGTGTGTTTTCTCTCTCCCAATACCAGAAATGTTTTCTATCACCACAGGGAGGTGCTGCTGTGTCTAAGATGGAAACCTGTGCATTATAAATTGGTTTGGCTGTTGATATGTTATTGGATCTACATGGGGACTGCAGTAAACTGTGTTTAGGACTTCTTAAAGTTGTCTCAGGTGTCAGTGAACAGCCCAAAGAATGAATCCGTGTCTAGAGCAAACCGTGTCTAGAGTTTTTCCAAGCTGACTCAGGTGTCATTTGCAAGGAGACACCTTGTTACATGTGTGCGCGTGCCTGAACAAAAATGACATTTAAAGCCTTCCAAATGTAACCAATGTGGTTCCCAATTTGTTGGCACATTGTGACAGGATGGTACAGATTTCCTCCACACATGAAACAGGTTCACAGCTTTCATGTTCAACAACCCCAGCCAGTCAAATATTTACAAAACCTGACCCAAGAAGCAAACAAATATATAGTAAACTTGTCCCAAAGTGGGTTTACATTTTAAGTAACATTATCTACTGGACAGTCTGTAATATGCTCACCATAAATTTTGTTGCTGTTTTGAGCTCAAGCACAGTCCATACATGTGCTACTACATTCAGTGCATTGGACTGATGTTTGCGTGGGTTAGCTTCCCCTATTCAGTGACCTGAACACCAGGCAAACCAAACCCACTCTGACATCTGAGGTACTTGTAATTTATGCTCACAAGTCAAAGTCGAGAAGTCAAAATTTTAGCCCAATTGATTGGTATAGGGACTTATAACCCGCTACCTCGGCATCAGCACACCGGATGATTAAGAACGAATGCTCGTATCCATTCGGCCACGCCGACCCCCCCCCCCCCCCCACCCACCAAGCAATTAAAATATAAAACTTGTGTAGCACTGCATGTAACCATGTGCTGATGATATAAGCCAACACTGCATGTAACCATGTGCTGATGATATAAGCCAACACTGCATGTAACCATGTGCTGATGATATAAGCCAACACTGCATGTAACCATGTGCTGATGATATAAGCCAACACTGCATGTAACCATGTGCTGATGATATAAGCCAACACTGCATGTAACCATGTGCTGATGATATAAGCCAACACTGCATGTAACCATGTGCTGATGATATAAGCCAACACTGCATGTAACCATATGCTGATGATATAAGCCAACACTGCATGTAACTATGTGCTGATGATACAAGCCAACACTGCATGTAACCATGTGCTGATGATACAAGCCAACACTGCATGTAACCATGTGCTGATGATATAAGCCAACACTGCATGTAACCATGTGCTGATGATATAAGCCAACACTGCATGTAACCATATGCTGATGATATAAGCCAACACTGCATGTAACCATATGCTGATGATATAAGCCAACACTGCATGTAACCATGTGCTGATGATACAAGCCAACACTGCATGTAACCATGTGCTGATGATATAAGCCAACACTGCATGTAACCATGTGCTGATGATATAAGCCAACACTGCATGTAACCATGTGCTGATGATATAAGCCAACACTGCATGTAACCATGTGCTGATGATACAAGCCAACACTGCATGTAACCATGTGCTGATGATATAAGCTAACACTGCATGTAACCATGTGCTGATGATACAAGCCAACACCGCATGTAACCATGTGCTGATGATATAAGCTAACACTGCGTGTAACCATGTGCTGATGATATAAGCCAACACTGCATGTAACCATGTGCTGATGATACAAGCCAACACTGCATGTAACCATGTGCTGATGATATAAGCTAACACTGCATGTAACCATGTGATGATGATATAAGCCAACACTGCATGTAACCATGTGCTGATGATATAAGCCAACACTGCATGTAACCATATGCTGATGATACAAGCCAACACTGCATGTAACCATATGCTGATGATACAAGCCAACACTGCATGTAACCATATGCTGATGATACAAGCCAACACTGCATGTAACCATGTGCTGATGATACAAGCCAACACTGCATGTAACCATGTGCTGATGATATAAGCTAACACTGCATGTAACCATATGCTGATGATATAAGCCAACACTGCATGTAACCATGTGCTGATGATATAAGCCAACACTGCATGTAACCATGTGCTGATGATATAAGCCAACACTGCATGTAACCATGTGCTGATGATACAAGCCAACACTGCATGTAACCATGTGCTGATGATATAAGCTAACACTGCATGTAACCATGTGCTGATGATACAAGCCAACATTGCATGTAACCATGTGCTGATGATATAAGCTAACACTGCATGTAACCATGTGCTGATGATATAAGCCAACACTGCATGTAACCATGTGCTGATGATATAAGCTAACACTGCATGTAACCATATGCTGATGATACAAGCCAGCACTGCATGTAACCATATGCTGATGATACAAGCCAACACTGCATGTAACCATATGCTGATGATACAAGCCAACACTGCATGTAACCATGTGCTGATGATACAAGCCAACACTGCATGTAACCATGTGCTGATGATATAAGCTAACACTGCATGTAACCATATGCTGATGATATAAGCCAACACTGCATGTAACCATGTGCTGATGATACAAGCCAACACTGCATGTAACCATGTGCTGATGATATAAGCCAACACTGCATGTAACCATGTGCTGATGATACAAGCCAACACTGCATGTAACCATGTGCTGATGATATAAGCTAACACTGCATGTAACCATGTGCTGATGATACAAGCCAACACTGCATGTAACCATGTGCTGATGATATAAGCTAACACTGCATGTAACCATGTGCTGATGATACAAGCCAACACTGCATGTAACCATGTGCTGATGATATAAGCTAACACTGCATGTAACCATGTGCTGATGATATAAGCCAACACTGCATGTAACCATGTGCTGATGATATAAGCCAACACTGCATGTAACCATATGCTGATGATACAAGCCAACACTGCATGTAACCATATGCTGATGATACAAGCCAACACTGCATGTAACCATGTGCTGATGATACAAGCCAACACTGCATGTAACCATGTGCTGATGATATAAGCCAACACTGCATGTAACCATGTGCTGATGATATAAGCCAACACTGCATGTAACCATATGCTGATGATACAAGCCAACACTGCTTGTAACCATGTGCTGATGATATAAGCCAACACTGCATGTAACCATGTGCTGATGATACAAGCCAACACTGCATGTAACCATGTGCTGATGATATAAGCCAACACTGCATGTAACCATATGCTGATGATAAAAGCCAATGCTGCATAATAACATGTCACCTAACATCAGCCAACACAATATTGCCTGACAAGACAGTGGTTCAGGTTCAATCCCCAGCAGAGGCAAGATTATTTTCTTTCCGACCAGCACAACTCTGGGGTTGACCCAGCCCTCATAAATATGGGTACCACTGATCCTCATAAAAATCGGTACCAGACAATTTTCTGGGAACTGATAGGTGATAAACCAACACAGAACTGGTGTCGTGAGCCGCTACATGCTGCACAATTTACTGAGGAGGGGATCCAAGCACTTATGGACTGAATGGTTCGTTGTGCAATGAGGATGAGGAGGTCATGTAATTAACAAACTAAGGTGATGAGGACAGGAGTGACCACCACACCTCATTTGCTGTGGCTTAGAATATGTGAAAGCCTAGCAATCCACAGTATCTGCTATGGGACTATCTTTTCTTTTTAATGTTGGAAACTTATCTCAATCAATAAGTTCCGGGGAACTAGAACGAAACAAAGAAATTAGAAACACCACAGCTCATATTCACCTGATGGATCATCTCTTTCTTCATTTTCATCAACACCGAGCCCATCCTTACTTCCCTCCGGCGAGCTGTCTGCTGCTCTGCTGAACTTCTCAGCTGATATTGCTGGCTTTCCACCGCTGGATTCACCGACGCCAGATGTCTCTTGCCGCTGACAGCTCTGCTGTGATGGGATAGTCTCTTCTTCACCTTTATCCTTGTCTAGGCTGCTGTTGTCATTGTCGTTATCATTCTTATTGCTGTCCTCACTGGCAACATCCTGGTCGTGGCCTGCACTTTCATCATGACCTTTGCCACCACTATCTTGCTGCTCCACTGACTTGGATTTCTGAAGTTTAGTCTTCTTCTGAAGTAAGAGAAAACACAAACAATAACCATCATACTTGCTGAATTAAGTAGCAATAGTGCCAAACTATGGACAAATAGATATAAAGACACAATGAAATCCCAATAAAGAACTGCGGCAATGACTGACAATGAGAAGAATGCTACCGCTGATCGCCCTGCCTGTCAGAGCCAGATTTATGCTGGCATGGCAACCTCTGAGCAGTTACAAATCAAGGAAGTTACAAGCAGGTATGATGTGTGAAAATCAAAAGTCTTTATCTCCACGTAATCAACAGTCAGCACTCCAACATCCTCATTGTAACAGACAATTCCCATGCGATAAATCTGATTATTGAAAGCAACAAAGAGTTTAGTTAAGAGTATGCACTACGTTTTAGTATTGCTGTATTTAACCGGAGACTTTTTTGCGTTAATTCTCAGTTTCTTGTTCTTGTGTCTCCAGTTTAAGGATATACAGAGTGCTGGTGACGTTAAATTCCCAGATTATTTCAAGATCAAGTTAAAACAGAAACCAATTACTGGATATTATGTTTCCCTCCACGAGCTACGAATCTATACCTCTTGTCTTCTCAAATTTGTGTCCTGGACGGAAGTACAGACTGACTTTATAAGACGTAAATACACCCGTCAATTCCATTTTAACTAGACTTTGTGCATTGTTCTAGTGTGTTTTTTTAACTTTATCATCCATTTGTACTTATGATTATGTAGTTTTCGACTGTTAGAGTTGGCAATCCCATATCAAACTGAAATTATAAAGATGGCATGCCGTATATTGTGGTATTTCAATGGCGGGACATGGCAGTTGTCATCCAACTATGAACATTTGATACTGTTATGGAATATTCATAGCAATTGCAATGCCAATGATTGCATGTTTGCATTCAACACCCAATATAGCATTTATTTGTAAATTTTATCACTCTACATGGACCACATTATTGATAATTTTGCATCTTTCCAACGGGACTTCTTTTGTCAAAATGCATCTACGCCGATGGCTTCGCGTTGTTGACAAGACCGCGTGGTAATCATGCGCTGCGTCTGATGTCATCACAGCATGATGTCGAGATGTATATATTTGTGTGCGTGTGTATATATATATATAAACTGACAGAGTTATCTGTTCTTGAGTGAGACAGCAGCAGTGTTAATCTCCTTGACGACAGTGTAACCAACAGTTGTGTGAGTGTGTAGGTAGGGTCACAAAACGTGAAAAGGTATAAACCGTTTTCTTCTATATGTTCCATTTAAATGATAAACTGACACACAAACTTTAATACCTCGGCTTATAAATGATCTACAGACTTCAATAAGGTACCGTTGGATTTGTTTTTTCAAGAGGTATCCAACTATGCAGGTTATATGCTTAAAAAGCAATTTAGAAAATATTACTAAAGTGGCTAGTTAAGAGACACCCAGCAGGTCAATCCAAGCATCTAATGTTTTCTTTACTCTGACAACAAACAACATAACGATTCTTTCTGCATTCCCCTTCAGGCCTTTCAGTATTGGGTGAGAAAGACTTTCCTTACAAGGCCGTTGTGTGGGCTGTGTCCGAGGTGACTTTGAATGCCTGTTATTCTGCTAATCCATTACTTGCAGGGTCTGGTTACAATCATTGTTTTCTTAATTATATCTGATCTGGTTTGTTACAGATCACTTTCATTGCACAGAACACATCTCCATGAATGCTCCAGTCTCCTTCTATAGATCATGCAAGGACATCTCAGTACAGTGCACACACTCTCTAGCAGAAAAGAACATGCTGTAATTTTATTGTAGGTAGCATTTCTGATTTACAAATTCTGCCTGGGCAGCTGCCAATGTGGCCTGCTCTTTTCGATTTCCAACTGCTGAGGGATTTGCAATGTGCACATGGGTCCTGCAAGACTTCCGCTCTTGTCTGAGAAACATAGATGTTCAATCCACTACCCCAGAATCAGTGAGAAGCAAACCATTCCTTGTCCTATTTTTGTGAAAATCCAAATGTCAACACCATGAGACAACCCTGATCTGCTTGAACCAGAGGCAGACACCATAACCTCTGACCTACTCTGCTCCCTGGAACAGGAAGCCTACAGTCACACAACCTAGAACCCAAGGGCCTGCTCAACATTAAGGTTCATAAATTAATAAATAAAAACCCCTGGACATATGTTTAGTTAATATTTTAACAGTCTTTCTTTTTTTATTTCATAAAGTATGGTGATCAATTTTCAGCTCACCTTTGCATCTTTCTTTGCCATGCGTTTGTTCTTTCTCTCTTGGTACTTGCCAGGTTTTTCTGAGCTGGCATCTAAACCCATTGCAGATGCAGTAGCCATGGCATCGCCGTCTTCAGCGGACTCACTTATACTCACAGAGTCTTTCTTCTTTCCTATTAGAATGAGGTTTGGTCGCTGTGGCTGTAAAAAAAAGGAATATGTTTATGATAAAAAATGTATGAAAAGGCAAGCAAAATACCTTGTATCCACTGCTAATTAAATGGAAAAGGATGGGAATTCCTCAAAAAAGTAATTAACCTCCTGTTTATTTTATTGTATCCAAAAAGACTAAGTTTCCTACATGTAGTAAATCATATATGACAATAGTGGTGATGTGACTTCGGTCACAGAAATGCAAAAGTATAGGTCGTTGTGGTGCATATAAAGGGATACCCTGTATGACACCTCATGCGTCAGCAGGCTCTGTCCTAGGTTTATAGAACCCCAGGCATGAATTCTGTCATACATCTCAGGCCAAAACTGAACTGGCAGGAGATCTCGGGGGTTGATGGCCTCTGGAGACGCACTAATAAGAAGCCATTCTGAAACTCACTCATCAGCTCACCCTCAAATCATGGGTAAATGATGACCATCAAAAGTGTGCTCCTCTAATTTGACAATAGTATTATATCTGCTATGTGTGATACCTACTAAATGACAGGTTTAAATGTCCATCTAACCCTACAAAATGACAACTCGATTTGGGTGGCATGAGCACGGCCAGACAAGGGTTCAATGTCATGTCTTGACATTAGCTGTGGAAGGGAGAAACTGACTACCCATTCTTCCATGCACCCAAGTCTATAAAAAGGACCTTGGTGGGGAGTGTAGTGACTAGATGCTCACCTGCCAGCCTGGTGGGCATGGGTTCAATCCACATCAGGGCAGATTCACATTGTTTAAACTGACTTTGATTTCTAGATTGACCAAGTCTAAAATGTGTACCAGAAAATACCTTGGGAACTAAAGGCAGCTGGCACGATACTGACCACATCACTCACAGAGTGTTGAGTGGTCTATAAATATATGGGCCAAGCCCCATATGCCCAATGCACCTTAAGAGGTGAACATGGGTCCGTTACTTTACTTACTATGATTGAATACTAAATGAAAACACGGCAAGAAATGAAGCAGGACAACTCCTATGTATCTGTAACAAGTATATAAATGGAACAATCAGCATCTCCACACTTAACACTTACAGACTGGTCATCAGCCAGAAGGCTGGAATGTTGTCTAAAAATTAGCCAACAACCCTTACTTAACAATTTTAAAAAAGCCGACGACTTACTTTTTCTTCCATGACAGGTAAGGACAAATCTAGAAAAGCTTCAAAAATCTGTGATACCTGAAAGAAATTAAGAAAAGTGACATTCAAACATGGAGTGTCTAAAGCACATCTCAAAATTCTTCAACAGGTGTGTTCACTTGAGGACTTAGAACCTGGCGAGGAGTGGGTGCAAGTGCCAACAGACTTCTGCACATCCTTTTCAGTTTGCATCCAACTAGATAGAAAATGCAGACAAGAAAATCCGGCTGCTGTTGAGGCTGAAGTACAAGCGTTGATTTTCGAGAATTCGCTAGACGGTGACGCGGTCATCTACACAGATGGGTCAGTCGTCCGACATGTGAGAAGCTCATGGGCCTTTACAGCTCGGGCCGGAGGGAGAATTGTGAAGGAGGACTCTGGTGCTTTCACTGAAACCACAAGTAGCCTGACCATGGAAGTCATGGCAGTAAGTAAAGCAATAACATGGCTCGAGACACAGACATTCACTAGGGCTTGTTTCCTTAGCGACTCAATGAACATGATCAAGAGGATAGAGGAGGGGTCGATCCGAAGAGAATGGTTGCTGCCTCTGAAGCGGTCTCGGCTGGCAAAGATTAGTTTCATCTTCGTGCCAGGGCATGCGGGAGTACAAGGAAATGAGCGGGCTGACAAGCTCGCAGGTGAGGCTACTGTGGAGGGCAGACACGCCATGGACCAGGCTGACATTCTGAATGCTCTAGGAGAAGTGAGACTTTTGCGAGAACCAAGTGATGACTGTGAATCTACAACAATGGCCAGACTGCGAGAGCAGCAAATTAAAAGAGGGATGGCCAAACAAGAACACTACGCAGGACGCCAAAGAAGATTGATAAACCAACACAGAACTGGCGTCGTTAGCCGCTATACGCTGCGGGATTTGCTGAGGAGGGGATCCGAGCACTTATGGACTGAATGGTTCGATGTGCAACGAGGATGATCTGTCGACTAACTAACTAACTAAGCACATCTCAACAACTGTTTTCAAACATAAACAGCTAATATAAATAACCAACACAGGCAGCCAACATCACATGATGCATATTTTTTCCAGAATTCAATGACTGAAGAACATTACAAAAGCTGACAGTGGCAATGAAGTTATTGGGTGGCATTGAAGGTTGGTACTTTGGGCATCTTCATTGTAAACAGCACCATTGGATTGCCTTTCTCTATGATTACTGGCAGTTAACTTGGCCATTTGTCTGTGTAGCTCTAGAGATGCTCACTACACTTTGAGGTTCAGGTGGGATTCACAGAGATGCTACAGATGCTCAAGTCACTGGCCTTACTTCCATACCTGAGCTTTCATTGTAATAATTTACTGTCCGACATAAACGCTGCAGTACTCCATTCCCATTAGGGTTTGAGTAGCTTCACCAGCAATCCACATGTCAAATGTCAGACAAGGTCCAAGTGTAACTGCAATGTCTGACCATAGTCTGTCATCACTGCAGCAGGGACATTGGGCATGATCAAGATTTGTGTCCAGGTTGTGAGTGCCTTGAGCATGTTATGCAACTTTTTGGTGTAACGAGGAATAGAAAAAAATTTGAGATTCTGTAGTCCAGATTTCTAGGCACAAGCAAGTATGAGTGAGTGTTCCTGTGTTGTGTACCCACACACATACAAATGTATTAGATATGACAACTTCTATGTTTCCCTACACTGAAATCCTAAATTTCCAGTCCCAGATGGTCTCATGGTTCTCGTCCCACTACGACCCGTTTACAGAAGAATGCTAAACATAATCTAACAGACAAAATCAGCAATCTGCGTGTTCTGTGAGTGTTTTGGTATAAATTTCCAAATTGATGGTTCTACCTTTTGGCTGCACATCCACGAGAATAATCCCATCAATGTTACAAAAAACAGTGAGCATGACTTTACCGGCTGATGGAGTTGTTTTGAATTTTTTCTTCACTGGTGATTGAGAATGATGCCACTCTATTGACTGTCTTTTTGTCCCTGGCTTAAAATGATAAACCTAAGCTTCATCCCCTGTCACAATGTTTGACAAAAAACATCCCCCTCTGTTTTGAACCGTTGCAACAATTCCAAACAAATTGTCTTATTTTGGGCCTTATGGTCCTATGTAAGAGCTCGAGGAACCCATCTTGCACAAACTTTTAAATATCCCAGGTTTCTGAAAATTTCAATAGCACTACCTTTGCTTATTGAAAGCTGCATGGACAATTATTGACTTGTGTTTCGCCTATCTCTGCGAATCATGATGTCAGCACGTTCCAACATGATCCGGCAGGTGGCTGTGGCAGGATGTCCAGGCACGGCTTATCAGCCAGCTTTACATCTCCACTTGCATAAACCAAAACTCTCTGCACCCAGCAACTGCTTCTATCGACTGCAAAAGTGCCATAAACAGCATACAAACGTTTGTGAATGTTAACAGTTTCTTTCTCTGCAATCAAAAGTTCTATAACAATCCTCTGCCATTTCAACAGTTTTGTGTCACAGTTAGAATCGATTTACAGAGGTGCAATTTGGTATACACCATCATGAGATTATAAACTTAAATTGGTGCAAATTCAATGCTTTTATCTTTATTATTAGCGGAGATAATAATTGCGGTGCATAACTTTCTGACCTACCCTCCTATTGTAAAAAGACACTACAATGTGGTGCATGACCTTGAGGTGGTAAAGATGAGAATAATGAAGGGGAAAGACACTTACATTTTTACACTCCTCACACTTGACAGTACTGACCAGGTGTCCACCAAACAAACCATCGAGAAACGTGTGTTTCACCTGCCGACCATATTCTGTCCAATACAAATATTATACACTTAATGAAGTCAGTCTACTTAATGCATGTTGCCATAAATGTGTATTATGAATGACTCAATTAGTATTATCTAATCACGGCAGGTTAGATAAAGTTAGCCCCATCGTAGATACTGACAATGGGGTGTGAACTGATGGGCCTTCCCATATTTTAGGTCATTACATATGAGGTGGTGTGGCCACTTCCATTCCTCACTGCCTTTCTTCATTTTCAGACAATTCCCAGAAAATTCTGAAAATTGCCTGGTATCCATGTTTATGGGGCTGGGTCAACCCCAGAGCTGTACTGATAGGAAACACATAAGTCTGTCTCTGCTAGGGACTGAAGCCAGACCACAGTCTTGGCAGGCAAACACATAATCAAAGACACAGGCATGTTGGAGTCATTGAAGTTGAAGACATGCCAAGTCACCTTCACTATCATGCTAGCGACATGGGAGCTGAAGGTGATGAATAAGGTGACAAGCTGTAACAGAAGGCTAATACTTACTGACTCAATGAGTATGCTTAGGAAGATAGAAAAGTGGTGGGTCAGAAGACAGTGCTTGTTGTCTCTGGAGCGGTCACGGTGGGCAAAGGTTTAATTTTCATGGCAGGGCATGCGGGTGTACAAGAAAATGAGCAGGCTGAAAGGCTTGCAGGTAAGGCTACTGTGGAGGATGAATGAAACGTGGAGCAGGCTGATATATTGAAAGCTCTATGAGAAGCAAGTCGTTTGCGAGAACTAAATGATGACTGTGAATCTACAACCATGGTCAGTCAGACTGCAAGAACAGCAAGTTAAAAGAGGCGTGGCCAAACAAGAACACTATGCAGGAAGCTAATGAAGATTAATAAACAAACACGTTAGGCACTACACAATTTACTGAGAAGGGTCCGAGCACTTATGGACTGAATGGTTTGATGTGCAATGAGGATAATCTGTCGAATAACTAACTAACTAACTATCAAAGGATCCAACAGATACACTCAGTGCTTTCAGAGAACCAGTCCTATCAGAAAAGTTTAAGAAAAAAATATATCATTCCCACATGAGTGAATAATGCTAGAATGTAGTCTTACCTTTCACCTTGAACTTTGTTTCCTCATCTACTTTCTTTGGGCTGATGCTCTCTGGAAGTTTGAAGAATTTAAGAATAGAAGCTTGACCTCTCTGGAACACAAACATACATGTCAATTAGAGTGTCTAACTGACAAATCGCATATGCAATTCCAATAATGGGCAGTACCCATACTCTAAATAAGCATTTCACGTAAAAATTCCATTCTAGATTCTCAAATTCCTTCTCAACATAATTATCGATGGAGTGTGGTGTGACTGCAAACACTGATAATACATACATGTCAAATTTAACTAGGAAGCTTGGCAAGTGAAAGACATGTACCAAATCAAGCAATTCAATGAAGTTATTTATCAACAAACAAAATACCCAAAAAAAATTAAAATTTAAGAACAGAAACACAAACAAAAT
Source organism: Cepaea hortensis (assembly GCA_963921405.1). Lineage (NCBI taxonomy): Eukaryota > Metazoa > Mollusca > Gastropoda > Stylommatophora > Helicidae > Cepaea > Cepaea hortensis. The sequence continues at coordinate 374,376,362 of OY992876.1, read as the reverse complement.
TAAGAGAGAGAAAAAAAAAAAAAACAAACATGACAGACTTATTTGATAGTGAAAAAAACTAACTGGGACAGAAAAGGTAACCTGTGGGACACTGTGTCACCCCCATGTCTCCTGCTCTCAAGCGCTAAAAATATGAAATAGGAAAACCAATACAATGTAGGTTACCTCAGTAATCAAGAAACAATTTATCGTCACAATCTCTATTAAGTACCAGGTAAAACATAAAGCATGGATAGTCTGAAATACTTAAAAGTAATAGAAAAGAACAATTTTAAAAAGCCAATTGAAATAATAACAAAATAAGAGCCACGAAAGTCAGACCTCATGAAAACTACTTCACAGAAACTCCTAAAGAAGTTAGAAGATCGTTATGCCTAATAAATTTCATGTGCCTTCCCTGGACAGATCAGTGTGAGAAGAAACAGACGAAGAAAAATTATGATGGATGGCTGAAACGGTGGTATGAAGGAATATCATCTGCCTAGTTAAATCCAATAACATCGATACAGTGATCTGACAGACATCAGTGGGCAGGGCAATGATGATGATGGCTTTGATTAGTGTAACAGTAATGGAGTACTGGGGTATAATTAGGATCTAGTGGGGAATTAGAGATACAGCACGATTGAGCATTATGAGTGAAAGCGGAGAGAGATGCTCAATCGTGACGTATTGTTGTTGTGAAGGGGAGTCAACATCCGATATTCCAGCAAGGCAGACACGGCTTGTCATCTTACGCAAATAAACAAACTTTTATTCAACCTTCGACTTTATTACTTCTTTCTACACTATGACAGAAGTAAATATGGAGCCGTATGCCCAGGATTCTGAATTGAGCCGTCCGGCTACCACGCGAAGTACTATATAACTCAGAAGATAAAAGTATCAAGAGGCTTTCCTAGAGCCGTGGCTGAATTGTAATGTCATCAGGGAACTGATAATGGCCGTTAACTGAATCTCAGCCTTCAACGCTTTCCAGGGCCGCGATCTGAACTCTGGAGTTTCAAAAGAAAAGGCTTACTATTTCCAAGCGCCAGCCAATGAACGTTATCAAATTCAAGGGGCCTCCCATGGCCGTTGCATGAATCCTATCGTTTTTCAAGAAGAGCCATCCTGTCCTGGGACCTTGAGAAAATCAGAAATTCAAGTTGAACATTTGTCGGGCTCAACTAATCATGGAAAAAGCCTCGTAAATTCGTGATCGGGCTTCTTGAAACTAATTGTCATTGGGCTTCGGTTGACCTTGACAATTTTTTGGGCCTTGTCAATCCTACGACCCAAATGTATGACCCATCCCAAATGACGATGAAATACCCACTCGAGAATCAAGGAAGGGACCCAACCAGGGGTCGAAAATAATCCAGGCATCCCATGAGACGGGACTCAAGCAGGAAGAGTGTCCAGCAGCCCACGAGAAGGACGAAATTATCTGAGGACGAGAGGGGATATCTGAACTCCGCCACCGGAACTCTGGAACTAATTGTCAGTTGCGGGCTCGTGTAACTGAACTGGATCCGTCAGCGAGCAAAAGAAGGTAACTGTTTAATTAAGGAGACAATTTGTATTTCCTGGATCTCCGGTGATGTGCCGTAATTTCTTGGTTAGAGCAGAGTCTAAAACATTATTGTACTCTAAGAAACAGGTACGAGGATTTATAGTGAACTTTTTGGTTTCAATATGAGTTATTGAAGACAGGGTTCTTCCTTCCTCTACGCTGACAGGATATTGATGGTGATTCGTGTAATTAATATTACAACTGGTGCTCTTTAGGGATTAACAAAGTGAAATTTTTGCGATTCTGGAACTAAATAACTAATTGAACAGTTTTATGGACTGTGGGAATTGTGTGTTGTAAATTAGTAAATTTATGTGATTCATAAATAGGGTAATTAATTAACCAGTTTTTAGAAACAAATAATTTGAAATTGTGTGCTTCTTGGTTCTTTGCTTGCTTTCTTTCAGTATTTTCAGCATGGCGGAACAGGACATCTTAGCACAGCTTTAGTTCTGTTTAGGAATATTTTAGCAGAGCAGATTCATCACGACACAAGTGAGAATTATTTCGGCTGAGATAGCATAAAGAGTAAAAATGTACTTGAACAGAGACTTAGGACACGTGACTGCATGGTTAGGAGAATTAAAGGTGGCAGTCAGCGAGGTAGAATGTTTTGTACGCTGGTTACAGAGCAATGTAAGAGGTAATGAGATAAAAGGGAACAACAGAGTAGGAGGGAATAACAAGAGACAGCCAGTGCTTAATGAAGACAGAAGACGATATGGGTCCATGTGTGCGGCTGGTTATGACGAACCAAGTCCAAATGCTTATAGGGTAAGAGACAGTAAGAAGAACAGACATAATAGTGAAAGGTCAAACTGGTATAGTACTGGGCGTGAGAGAAACTTTGCAAAGAAATCGTGGGACTGGCCCTCTCATAGTGAAACCGCCAGAAAAAGACGTAACGACTGGTTTGAAAAGAGACAGAGACAGTATTTGAAGTCAGGGTCAAAGAACAAAGTAGAAAACGTAAGTGAAAATTCAACTATTCCCAAGGTGATTGCAAATATGACTGTTAAACAGGAAAAGAAGACGACGGTGTTAGTAAGGAAAATAAACCGAGAGACACAGACGCAGACAAATAATACAGTAGAAAGTAGTACGCAGACTCAGGTACAACCAGTCAGCAAGATAACAAAGGGAACTCAAACTGACTTCATAGAGAATCAGTCAAAACCAACTCAATTGACTAAGAGAGACAAGGTTGAAGTTAGGAAAGATAGACAGACGAGGACCAAGAACGACAGAAAGATAAAGAGGAGAAGTATTGAAGAAAGAAACAGTATGGTTGTAAATAGAGGTAGTGCCATGTCTAGTTCTTCAGCTATAGACAGGAAACTAATTCCCAAATGGTGTAGGAATATTAGCTGCCAGAGTTCAAGTTATGGAGAAGATATTCCTACAGCCAAATATTATAGTGATGCTGAAACGGATATTATTACTGAGGATTCGGAGAATGAGAGTGCTGCACTAAGAGCAGATCCTGAATCGAGGCGTGATGTTCCCTCATACGGAGTAGTTGCTGGTGGACAGACGGACAGAGTTGTAGTTAGTGACTATATTGGGAAGGCTAAGGGACGAAGACCGAGAAAGAGAAAGAAAGCCAGACGTTTTAAAGATGACTATGGAAATAGGGCCGACGTGTTTGCAGTAAACTATAATGAGTCTGATGAAGGAACTATTATTAGTGTGTCATCTGAGGACGAGATGGGGAAGTGTAAACGTTACGTAAGGTTGACAGGGAACAGTGAGCGGACCGACGACAGAAATAAAAGAAATAGAAATAACTCATTTAAGAAAAAGAATAGTGGTAGACAGATAGCGGGAATTTACGCAACGACGGAAAGCGACTTAAGAAAAATAGAAGACCTTATGACCTTAAGACCTGAATACTTTAACAGGTTGACAACAGATAGTGATGAAGACATAATAAGCGAAAGACGGGTGAATGTATTGAAAGACAGTGAAGTGTTTAATTTGGACACACTATATAACGCTTAAAATTCCTTGGGTGAAGAAGGAAAATGAAATAGTTTTGGCTTAGGAGAAGAACTCTAAAATAGACAGATGAAATTTTTGGGGTAGAATGGTACAAGGTAGGTGATAGTGGTGCTGAGGATAAGGAAGTACGGCAAATGATATTCCACGTGGATTACGTAATACAGGATATCATATCTTCTGTTTGGTTAAAATGTAGGGAGAGTACATTAAATAAAATAGGGTGGATTCAGCACTTAGTAGAGAGAATTAGTAGAGGGTGAGAGATAAATTAAGTATGAATGTTCGTATTAGAAGTGGTTTGACTCAGAGCTATGACGTGATGTCCGAGATAGTTTTGCTTGTTGGTTGGAGAAGAAAGAATAGTATTGTTGACAGGTGAACCGAGAGTGTCTGGTGAAGAGATATGGATCGAGGTGGTACTGAGCGTCCTGTGTGTAAAGTAGCCAGTTGAACACGAGAATATTAAGAGTAAAAGACTATAGAAGTGGATGCTTGAAAAATACGAGTTACGTAGTGTTTGTGGAGAAAGAAAAAGTTGTTGTGTCTGGAGAAGTATAGAATAATAGTTACGAGATTTGTGACATGTTGGAATGAAGTTTGTTTTGAAGAGATAGTAGATAGTGCTGTGAAAGCAATATAAGTTGTGAGATGTCATGTATAGGGTCTGACCTTCGTATAAGAGTAGAGATATAAGAAAACAGTGAATTGAGAAAGTCCTCTGGTTATGCGTTGTTCATACGTGAATATAACTGTAGTCAGACAGGTGTTCGGCGTGATGAAGGAAGTAGGAGAGAGGTGTGATGAAGTCGCCTAAGTGAAATACGTAGATAGAATGTAAGAGTGGCATTAATATGTCTTGTGTCAATGTGTGTAGAGGAGATTAATACGTGTAGATATGTGGTGAATGATTGCTGGAATGTGGAGGTGGCGTCTAAAGTATTTTGTTGTAGTAATAGTATGGAGACGTTAGGTTGTCGCGATGCGAGAGTAGGCGTGAGATGAGAGCGAGGTTGTGTGTCATTGTCCGTGTGAATATGAGAAGAGCGGTTGATAAGTGACGTTGATAAATCGTGGTGGAACATAGAGCATGCGAAAATCGAGAGATAGAAAGAAAATAGTAATGTCTTTTCGTAGAATATCTGAACTTGGAAGGAAATTATGGAAGTTGTATGCTGAATTAACATTATGAATGTTTAGTATTCTTGACAGGAAAATGGCGAAGCAAGAGTGCCCAAGACTGAGAAGCGAGGAAAAAGAGGTCTGCTGTTGGTTATAAGTGGCGTAGGTTGCAGTTCTGAAAGAGTTCCGAGAAATAACAAGAAGAATGAAAGATGCGGAGGTAAACATGGTTAGTTAAATGAGTGTTGGAGAACGTGTTCCGAGGAGGGTGACCGGTTTGATTGTCGTCACGATGTAAGAGTGCTAGGAGAGACCTGAGGATAGTTATAGTAGTGCTAGTGAGACGTTGAAAGTATTGAAGCAGGAAGATGAAATGTTAATTGCGGCAGGTAGGCGAGAAAGTTGGAAGTGGAATTGGTGGTTTTGGTGAGAGGTCTATAATAAATAGACAAGTTCTTTTGATGGGAGTAGCATGGTGGAGATACTGTAGTTAACAGTAATGATTAAGAAGTGGTAGTGATGTTTTGTATAAAGCCAAGGGAAACAATAGCTGTGCCGAGCCACAGGTTATTAATAAGTGGATGATGGCTGGTACATTGGGTTGACATTGGAATAGTCGCCACATTAGGAATGGATGAAAAGAGTTGACCTGTAGTTTACAGTGATGGAATTACAAATAATATGATGTGTAAGGAGTTAGTTTGACTTCCAGAAAATGGAACGGTCAATGGTGGAGTGGTGATTGTGGTTGAGGAGAACAAATATTGTTCTAAGATTAAAAAGTTAGTCTGTGGTTAACAGATATATATATACGTAGCAGTGAGGTGTTTTGTTTTCTCGGTTATGGGAGGCCAAGATTGATGGGCCACTGTGTGTAGTAATTTGAAGGGAGTTGTTTTGTTATACATGACTTGGCTAAATAGATAGGTGTTACATTGGTTAGAAAAGGAGGCTAATGTTGCTGGGTCACTTTAAGTGGTTAATTCTAAGTGAATTATATATTTTTTTTTAAAAACCTTCAGTTGTGTTTATTGAAATTGAGCTTTCAATGCCTCATATGTAAAATTTTTTGCTTGATTTGGTCCTGTTATTATTTTAGAATAGGATTATTGTGTTCGTAGACCTTTATGTGTGAACTACTGGTCCGTAAAAGAGACCAGTAGTATTAGGTAAAAATAGAATAGGATGTATGTTGTATCATCATCACCATCATCATCACCATCATCATCATACCTTTAGTTGAGTTGCGGGGAAACATAAATGATTGTTACAAAAATTTGGGGGGGTATGATGTTCTGTTGTGATTTTATTTCGCTGTTTTGTATGTTAAATGGTAGTTAGTTAAGTTATGTTTAAGTACAGGGTTTTGTCTAGAATAAAGACAATACATGGGCTTTATTTTAGTCCTTCGTTCAGAAAATAGTAATAAACTACTGGGGACTAGAAGAGAGACATTTATTTGGGATCCTTCGTTCAGAAAATAGTAATAAACTACTGGGGACTAGAAGAGAGACATTTATTTGGGATCCTTCGTTCAGAAAATAGTAATAAACTACTGGGGACTAGAAGAGAGACATTTATTTGGGATCCTTCGTTCAGAAAAGAGTTAATAAAACTACTGAGAGCTAATAAAGAGACACATTCTCTTTATGAAGAATAAGTTCATGGGTATTTTGTTGCTGTGATAATCAGCATAGTGAGGTTGAGATGGTTATGAAGTAGTGGAAATATATGGATGGTTATGGGGAAGTTTAGAGTTACACTAAAGTCAGCATTGATTGGAAATATATGGATTAGAAGCCATATGGGGGAAGAAAAGATTAATATAGCAGTGGGGTAAATGAGGAGAAAGTTTTAAACATGGGTTACATGGGGTCAGAAGAACCATGATGTACACAGAATGCTGGGTTATAGAAGAATAAGAAAATTACCCCAGAAAGTAAACATGAATTGGATCCATGTTTAACTAGACACTGTGGATAACAGTACAATAGTAAGGGAGTGTAAGTTGATGAACATAGTGGAGACATAATGACATGGGTTCTTGAGAGTCCGTTAAAGACGGGAGGTAAATGGTTATCCCTTTGGGTGTATTAAGTTTCAGAGATAGAAGTGGGTTGCTAGAGTAGTCTATATAGTGGTCAGATTACGATGTTGTGAAGTTACGGGTGTCTGTAATAAATAGACATTTAAGGTTGCTGTAGATTACGGCATGAATTATGAGTTGAGAGGTGGAAGATTTTAGAGAAACATTGGGTTACATGGCCTGGGCAGGATGTAAATGTTTATAAGTGGGTCAGATTACAATGTTGTGTTTGATGGTTAATATTTATGGGGAGATTTCAAGGTTACTAGGTTGCTGTTGATGACGGCATAAGTAGAGCATTTTAGTAGATATGCCCATAAGAAATGGACATTAAGAGAGAACCTGAGATATTGGAGAAGATTAGTTATACGAGGATGAGGTTATGTGAGGTGTTCTTAGGGGATAATAGATTTTTTAATTGTGTCTTCGGGATGTGTTTTGTAGTTTACATTACTATGTGAGGTTGAGGTAAGGTAGTGTCTGTTATATAGACACTTAGAAGTGAAGAATATTATTGGATGTGAATAATGTTTTTGATGCTGTAGATAGCAGCATAAACGTTTACCATAATGAGTGGTAAAGGGGGTGTGTGATTTAGGTGAGTGCGGTTTTAGACTTTATTACATAAAGTCTCAAATGACATAGGAGGGTAAAGGAGGATGGTTTGGTAAAGGGGGTGTGTGATTTTTTAGCTGAGTGTGGTCTTTGTGTGGAAGAGTCTACTGCTTCTTTTAAATACCGGTGGCCACCGGTTCTTTGTCTGCCTATCGTGTGAAAGTAATTTCAGGTTAGTTGAAAGTGGGGGATTAGTAGCGTTGGTGATAAAAATAAGGAGTTGGTGTTAGAGTTTGAAATTTACTTATGAAGAGGAGTATTTAAGAAGACGTGTTATGATGTTATGATGTATTGTATATAGTTGAATTTGAAATGTTATTAAAGATATGTAAATATGTTACGTTTGGTTAAAGGACCAAGAACGAAGAAGAAGTGAGTTGACTGTATAGCTGGGGAAAGAGTTAAAGAAATAGAATGTTTAATTAAATTGGAGTTGGTTTGGGGAGGATTAGAACTATGGAAGATTAGAGGAAAAAGAGGGAATAGAGTAAGGGGATTAGGAGTAAAGATTTTTCCTTTATAAGGAAAATTCTTTAATAAACATGGGGAGGTGTAACAGTAATGGAGTACTGGGGTATAATTAGGATCTAGTGGGGAATTAGAGATACAGCACGATTGAGCATTATGAGTGAAAGCGGAGAGAGATGCTCAATCGTGACGTATTGTTGTTGTGAAGGGGAGTCAACATCCGATATTCCAGCAAGGCAGACACGGCTTGTCATCTTACGCAAATAAACAAACTTTTATTCAACCTTCGACTTTATTACTTCTTTCTACACTATGACAGAAGCTACCTAGTGATACCTGCAGCTGTCAATACCTTAGCACAGTCGTTCTCAACATTCTTCTCAAAAACCTCATCTCCAATTTCCCCATACAAAAGAGCAGTCCACACATATCACATCCCCTAAAATGTCTTGGCGACGTGTGAACATACTTAATTTGACTTGTTGACAAGCACGTAGACTATACCTTAATCTCTTCAGTTCTTATAGAGTCAATGAGGTATCTCAGTAGTTCGTGGCTGTCCTGCTGTTGAAAGCCCTTGAAGCGTGGAGCCCTGCAACATGATCAACCATTACTTGTGAGTCAAAGCAGAAAACAAAGATATGGAACATGTTTAAATATATATAGCTATCCCCCTGCTGTGTCACCTTGCATCGGCAGAGGGGCTTGCGTGTTCCAATGACCCCCCCCTCCCTCCAAGAGCCATGCTGAAGGTAGCGGAGCTACTAGTTGGGTCGCCCATCAAGGGGTAGGGACCAGGTGAAGTGATAAATAAACCTGCCGCCTTGTAGGTAGAATACACACAGTCAAAGGCATGGGGAAGCAAACTGAAAAAATGCTTGCCGAAGCTGAATTTACTGAGTTACAGGCGTGACGAAACTACAACTCAACTCACTAAATGACATAAATAATGATACATATTGTTGGCAAACTAACAACTACAGGTTACTTTGATAATAAAACAGCACACAACAGGTGATCCATCCATCAAGTGTCATGCCGGTAAGCGTGGGCGGTCATGATTCACCATCGACCATGCCATGTAGTCAAGCCATCCTGGTATCTACTTCTCTGTCTTCCTTTTTCTCTCGTCCCCTCGATCTTGCCAGTTGTCACCAAGTTCTCCAATTTATTTCTTCTCATAACATGCTCAAAATATTTTTGACTGTCTGCGTCTAATTTCTCTAATCAGCATACGATTTTCATTTGATTCTTGTAGGATTTGGTCATTGGTTTTTCTGTCTGTCCATGATATTCTTTGTATTCTCCTCAGAAACCTCATTTCCACAGCCATCAGATGTTTTTCAGCTTGTTTGCTCATTGTCCAAGCTTCACATCCATACAACAGTACAGGTTCTATGTAGCACCTCAACACTCTTTTTCTATTTGAACTTGACATCTATTTATTGGTTAGTATATTTTTCATCTTGCAAAAAGCTACTTTCGCCATGGCAATTCTTGTTCTAATCTCTTCAAGGCATCTCCCATTAGATGTTATGACTGTTCCGAGATAATTGTACAGATTCACTTGTTGAATTGACACACATAGTAATATTTGGCGCTTACAGAAGGAGAAGAAGGAAATAGAGACTAGAAGACGCACTAGACAACATAAAATTTGAAAGCTATAGTTACCGACCGAGATCGAACCTGTCTCCTCCAAATGACGACGGCGCCTCGCTGCAGGAACAAGTGTACTTCGACACACAACCAACTAGACACTCCTAGTTGGTTGTGTGGCGAAGCACACTTGTTCCTGCAGCGAGGCGCCATCGTTATTTGGAGGCGACAGGTTCGATCCCGGTCGGTAACTATAGCTTTCAAATTTTATGTTGTCTAGTGCGTCTTCTAGTCTCTATTACCTTCTTCTCCTTCTGTAAGCGCCAAATAATACTATGTGTGTCTATTTATGTAATTGTCTTAGTGGCCTCAACGGTTCTCCCCATTTATTTCTTGTGTTCACTTGTTGAAGAATATTCCCATTTACTTGTATATTACATGGTGTATTTCCTTCTTCCCAGTGACGACCATAATCCGTGTCTTTTTAATTTGTAATTCTAACCCTAGTTGTTCACTGTGTGCAACAATCGCACAACAGGTACTGTGGTTAGTATTATGCCAACTGCCTTTACTCTCCTAAGTAAATTCACTATACTGTATTATCTTCTTGTTTTTCTGACCATCTGCCAATGAAGCATAGGCCTCAACCAATTCATGTCAGGCCTTTTTTTAAATAAGCTGAATTTTATAGCTTAAAGTTTAGGTCAGCATGGCCGAATGGATAACAACGCGTGTTCTTAAACATCTGGTGTGCTGATGCCAAGGTAAGGGGTTCAACCTTTACACCGGACAGTTGGACTAAAATACTGACCTATCGTCTTTGACTTGGGAACATTAATTACAAGTACCTCTGAAGTCGGTGTGGGTTCGCCTGATGGCGAGAGACACTGTTAATAGGTAAAGCTAACCCACACGCAAAATTCAGTCCAACAGTACTAGAAGTAGTGTGTATGGACTTGAGTTCAAAGCAAGCGAGCGCAAAAAAGACAAACAAATAAAAACAAAAACAGCTTAAATATTCTACAGGATGAGGTAACCAGCATCACACCAACCCTCCTGAGCCATCTCCTATGACATGCATGGTAGGTTACAGGGCAACTATTCTCTGCTTCCCTTATGGGCCTCAGTAACACACAGGCACTTTACTACATTCTCATTGACTTTTCTGGTAACTGAGGATGGTACAAGAGAAAACATCCTCTCAATCACCCCACTACTGACATGTTATTAGATAAGCCAGAATGAAGGCTGCTAAAATAAATTATCCTGAAACAGTTTCCTGCAAGCAAGCAAGAGGCAGACAACGATACAAGTGGGAAGATAACATCAAGAGATGCAAGAACATCAATCTGACAGAATGTACAGTCAAGGCGAGAGACAGACAGTGCTGGAGATCCATTGCAGCCAACCTTCATTGTGGAGATGGCACACGATTGATTGAGTTTCCTGCTTTGGGTCTGTGATGTGATTTTGTAGGCTTAAGAGCAAGGAGGAATAGGTGGTTTCTTATTGTTGTGAAAATACAAAAGGTCAACACAGCGAGACAAACAGGGTCTGTGTGAACCAGACGCAGACTCATTAACTTCTAATTTATGCCCATAGATGAGACTCATTACTGTTGCTGAAATGTGGGAAGCTGTATTCCCTTGAAATGTGGGAAGTATCCCCTCATGGCAGATCCTGCCGATAAGGTGTGAAGTGTTAAACCTTCACATATGCCAGGACTCAATATAATCAAGTGGGGTGAACTAGCAAAACAACTTCAGCAACTGTCAGTGCCATTATCACACATCTGAGTGAAATGGAAGAAACCGTACTTTTTACAAACTTGAGTGAAAAGAGCTATTGGGTTGACAGTTCCATTTCTTGTGGTGCCACCTTTCATTTCTTGAACAAAACTCAGCAGAGCTAACGTCACAGGTCCAGGATCTCCAAACACGGTCTGTATACTTGACTGGAAAATATAACAAGATGGCACAAATACAGCTGTTAACTTGAAAATAACAATGTTATCTATGTCCAATGTATATACAAGAAAATAAACATAAAGGGCACCTTTACATGCCATGAGGCATACTGGGCACAGGGCACTAGCCTAATAACCTTAGATCACTCGGTGCTCGGTGGGTGATGTGGTCAATATGGCACTGGTCGCCTTTACTTCCCGTGAAACTCGGCACTTATTTTAGACTGTCAGTGAAAATCATCACCACCTCGAAGGACATTTTAACGCATAACACTACCCCCCCCCCCCCCCCATACACACACATACATATGAACACAAATGTGACTGTCACGTATGAAATCAACTGTGTGCTGACTTTTAACATCATGCTTTGGTTCTACTCTGTTTACATCTGTTTCCTTTACAATTCCTGGGTTCTCGCTTTGCCCACTCATTTTTCAAGTTGTGACATTAGTAAATCTGGTGACAGTTCATCACTGTCTCTATCCAATGTGTTGGAGAGATTTGAGGGCTGCACTAATCAGGACAAAAACGGTCCTGATATTGTGTGAGATGGTGACCTATGACCACCCATGCTTATTGGCATGCTAAATGATGAGTGATGGTGGTTTTGTTTTTGTTGCCTCCTCCGGCCTGTCACACTGCTTGCAGTATGGCACTTGGTCCATGGACACTAGGGAGATCTAAGGAGTTCATGTCCTACTCCTAGTCTGCAGAATGTGATTTGAACTCTATAGCGCCGGTTGCTGTGCTATATCTACATGAAACCTTACCAATTTAGCTTTCACCGGGGCTTCATCTTCCCTCTCATCATCACTAGAGCTAACATCTGTGTCCTTGCTGGACTCCGGGCCTGGTATAGTGTACAGCCTGCCAGCCTTGCACCGGTCCATCAGTAAGTTCTCTAGACCCTTGGTCTGGCATAAGCTCTGACAAAAACAGTATGATTAATAATACAGAATTAGTCACAAATGTTCAACAACATCTACAACAAGAAAGTACATACATAAACACTAACAGAATGTGGGACTGTTTCCGGATCCGGTCAGGGATATGCACTACTGACGAGCTCAAACGAGGGTGAAACTCGAGTATAGTGCTTCCATATTGACGTGGATAGGCCTTAGGTTCATACCAGAATGCGATCGGCGTTGCCAGTAGTGGGCTGTGCTCAATATTTAGAATGTGTATATTTCATCATCGTGTAGCAGCCCCTTTATAGAACATCTGTATCATCACGGCCTCCCAATGTGTTTCTCAAACCATTGCCAGTTGTCCAGTCTCATGCCCCAGGTGTCTGCAATACTCTGTGTCCAACTTGATGCTGGTCAACCTAAACCACTTCTTCCAGGAACCATGCCTTGTCACTGTTCTCTCCAAACCTCTGACGTTTACTATGAGTAAAGTATTTCAGTTTCCAATACATGTTACTGTTTATTAGTCAGATTTCTGCAATGCTCAGATCTTGCATGTCAGTATTTTCCTACTTCTTTGTACATGACATTCTAAGAACTTCCTTTAATATAGATTCACTTTCATATAATGTGTATATTGTAAACAATTTATTTCTTTAGTCATGTGATGAGAAGAGAGGCATTGGATAACATCGTGATGATTGGAAAGATCAAGAGAAAGACAGGCAGATGCAGACCAAGAGAAATGATGCTGGATGGACTGAGACGGTGGAATGGAGGAATATTATCAGCAGAGTTCATCCAGAACACCAAAGAATCGAGATCTGTGGAGAAACACCAATGCCTATGCCAGCTGGCATGGCACTTGATGATGATGATTTTAAACACTTCATTTCCAGTGCTCAGCTCAATCCACCTCCCAACAAAATGTAATTACAGCAGACACAAGATGCAAATGGGTGCCTTGCTTATCCATGCTCTCTTTAACCTTTTTTCCCCAGCTGGAACCCGGTCCTACACAAATGACCTCACACTTTGCTTTAATCTGCCTATTCTGTTGTGTTTTGATAACCAAGTCTCTGACTGACTTTCTAGGAAAACAACGTATTCACTGTAATCATACACTGCAATTACTGCCTATAGTACCTTGTGGTGTAGGAGCGTTTTTTTCTTTCCTCCGACAGAAAAAAATCCACCACCTTACCAAGGATTAAATCCCGGGTCTCCTAAATAGGAGCCCGCCGTTCTAGACACTTGGCCAGATGCTCCTCTGTGTTCCATAGCGATACAAAAAACATTACGGAAAGGTAATCAATAACTGCCTTTCACCTTACCTGCATCACAGCATTGAAGAAACATGTGTTTCCAAGATTGCTCAGACCCTGGGGAGAAACGAAAGCAGAATTTACTTAATTATTCATACTACAAGAACAAAACAAAATTCTAATCAAATGTACAGACATAGAAACATTATATCCAATGCAAAGGGGGCAATGAGAAATGCCATCATGGCCTCCGCTCAATAGGAGGAACATTCCACATATCTGTCATACATATTGAAACAAAAAGAGCCCTTTTACGCACCTGAAGGTGTATGGGTATGTGATGGACAAGTGATGTTGTTGATATCACATCAGCCACACATTTGTCATACATACTGGGATACACACAGAGCCCTGTTACACATCTTGAGGTGGGTGGGTATATGGTGCTCACCCCATACTTGTATAGACCAGTTAGCACTTAATGAGTGATGTGGTTGATAACACGCCAGCCACCTCAACTTACTAGGACATTTCCTAGTACCTATTTCAGACAAGACAGACCAGGGAGTCAGCTCAATGTTTAAAACATCCATTGTTATTGGGCACACATGACCCCCAGGTCAGCTTGCACATGAGCTAGACACTATGCTACTGCAGTTGCCATGCATCGAGAATGAGTCCACAAAATTGGCGATGCTGTCTCATGCAACAAGTTTTTTAACTAGTATGGAATGAATCCAGAAAATGATATGATATATCATATATAATGAGTTGCTTGTTATATAAGGATTGATTTGTAGATTAACTAGACGATGTCCTTACACAAAGAACAACACCCATATAAGATCCCTCTTCCTCAATAGTCTCAGCAGAGTATACAAGTTCTGGCCCTCAGGAAGCACAGTTAAATACTACAGAGATTTCACTGAGTTCAAAACAACACATGAGTTCATATCTAAAACTGGAACAGACATCTAAGAAGGACACAAGAAGAAGAAACTATGATCACTGCCTCTTACTCAGGTATTGGCTAATGTAATAAATACAAAATATATTGACGCTGCTTTGAAAGACCTGGTTTACTGAGGAATGAAAACATAAACCTGAACAATGAACACGCAAAAAAGGTAAATGAAGTCGTACAGGTATGGATATACAGAAGAATAGGCCACATTTTTTTTTACAGAAAGACAAATACATAGGTTCCAGAGAGCCTTTGAATGAAAGAGAAACGATGAAGGAAATACAAATGAAACAAATAATTTGAGCACACTCAAAGACATAGCACACTTGTAAAATCCATACTAGATGGAAGAGCTGAAGGCGTGTGAGCAAGAAGTAGACGACAATACAGGTGGAGAGATATCAAGAGATGGACAAGGGCAAGAGACCAAGAGAGTTAGAGATCCACTGCAGCCAACCTTCACCATGGAGATGGAACCTGATTATTTGACTGATGAACACATTACCAGACTCATAAAAGTATATTACCTTGACTTTCAAACAGGAAACTGGGCTGGCATTTTTACCCACAGGAGTGTTGACAAATGCTGGTGCCGCTTCAGCAACTGGGCTTTCAACAGGTCGACCTGAAATGTACCAATCCCCTATGCCATTAAATAAAACACTTAAAGGTAATCACATGAGCAGTTGCTGCGACAGGGCTGTGGAATGCTAACTTAGATTTAGTATTCAGCAGATGGTAATTTACCGCCTGTTATTTTCAGGCATTATCTTGCCAACCAATAGAAACAAGTCTGCAAGTGAAGGCAATCTGATTAGCTGCACAGTTGACTGCACCAAACAGTAGCATAACTGCACAAATGAGCACCAACGTAGTTTCTACAGAAACAACTCACCTGGTAGAGGAACTGGATCAGGCTTAGAAATCCCTGACTGCTTCTGCAGAAAGTCTATACAACTCTGTATTCTCGGGTTCTGGGGGACCTCCTCATCACATGAGTAGCACCTGTGGAGTATTACACATTTTGTTCAGATGTTAACAGCTGTACAAAGAATGGTTGATTCGTATGTATTCCCATTTAGACAACAATCTTCTCTGCTCATATTATGTTCAGCTTATTTTATGTACTAAATTTTAAATTTTGTATTCAGTAAAAAGTGTAAGCTTGTTATTGGATCAGCTGTGCATGTTAAGGCATTATGATAATGATAATTTACTTCATTTAAAGTTTGCCATAATAGCTGATATCTTATAGCAGGGTAGGCAACCTTTTATAGTGTTGTGCTGAAATAATGTTGCAAAGTCACTCGGCTGTCAACCATATTGTTATATACGAGAACCATTTAAACAAATTAATATTTTGTTTTAATATGTTCACCATATGTTAAATAACTTTTCTATGCTTTGAAGATTAATTAATACTTCAATATAAATCAGAACAAATACAAATATATGTTTTATAAAATTTAAGTTCTCAACACATTATATTAAACATTACAAAACTGCCATATGCATATGGAGAAAGTACAATGGCACAAAGAACAAAACATTTTAATGGCACTGTATAACACCACATATTTTTGTGCTACGGACCATCTAAAATGAGAACAGCAGTGTTGGTGTTCAGAAGACAGTGGATGAATAGGATGTAAACAGAACTTCGCCAAGGCCAGTCATTGTTGTTCCGAACACATCAGCTAGTTTGTACCAGGTCACTTATTCTTACTTCGTGTCTAACAATTTACACTGAAGGGATGTGAACACTGGAATAGCTTTAAGAGAATTATAGTCTAAAAAAATGCTGGGGTTGACTGCCACATCCTGAAAAGGATATGCAGTAACTTAACATATCCCACATTGAGGAATTTGATAGTGGAATAATAGATCTGTGCTGTTCTTTGATTCTGGAATGCAAGAAGTGTTACTAGGGCTGCTACAATGACAAACTAGCAACATTGCAGCAATGAGTAGCACCCTGACAAAGTGGATTCATTACCATGGCGAAAGCATGAAAGCATACACATAATGCAGCTTGTCAAAAGCAGACAAGTTTGGAATAATGGTGTTTGCTGCAGATTATTTGATTGCCAGTTGCTTCAGTTGTACTGCTTCACAACTGCGTCTGCTAACTTCCACTTCTCTAAGGAAGCATTCATACATCTTAATGCCCTGATAAAGAGATGCTGTACATGCAGTGCGATTCTATCCACACTCTGATCAAGAAATTCTCTAGCAGTTCATTCTAAGCCACTGTTAAATATAAAGATATAACTAAAAATTCCTTTCTTCAACCCTTTACCGGGCAGACGTTTGTCTGTTTTGTAGCCCTGAACGGGCAAGAAGAATTTTGAGGTTCTGTAAAATTTTGGGTTACGATTGTAAAAATATCACATATAAGTTATTAGTCAACAGATTTTAGTCAAATAAACAGCAAAATGAAGGGAAAAGCATGCAGAATATCTTACTCACATGAATGATGTTAATCCACACATGAACACAAATATTTACAAAATACAACAAATTGTTTGTGACTGTCAGTCATCTATATGGCAATTTACAAACACACTTTCTGAATCATAATCACTTTCTTTACAGTCCGACTCACAACTACTAACGCAAAGTAACGCTGATCACTGATATCTAGCTCTGATTAATAGTCAACTTCGTGCCTTTTAATGTCACTTAAATTGAACCCAGCGAAATCTCCGCTATCACTTGGAGAATCGTTGAAATCCATTTTGAAATACAAAGCATAAAACCCACAAAAACTATTTTAAAAATCAGTTCAAATTCAAAGTACACGCTTGCGAATGGCGGCCACGTTGTCAAGCTATCGGCAAAACCGATAAAGTAGACAATCAGAAGTCTTGGAAAGCCGAGAGATCGCGTTTTTACAATGCATAATAGTCACGGGCGCTTTCGGACGGATTGCCCGCTCTGGAGTAGAAACGTTCTAGGACACTTTGCTCTGTAAAAAACTGAGCTTCATAATTTTTCCCTGGTTGGCAGACTATCTCTGATTTTGTGGTGCTTTTTGTTTGTTATCCCAGAGCTTCCTCCTTTTCTTTCATTTACTTAAAATTGATTGTCTATATCGCCAATGTTGTCTTTACTCACTCCAGAAAAGGGCTGTGGGTTTAATTTATAGCAGGTCTGTGGCTGCGTAATCGACTGTGTCCTGTTCTGAGGCGCAGATAAATATTTGCTCTGGTCTGTCCATAAAATGGTAATTGTCTTGAGGTGGGTTGATGGGTTTCTGACTTGATTTAATAATTCTTTTCTTTTGGTGGTATGTGACTGGTAAATATATTTTCCTAGGGCTGTTTTAGACATCACCAATATATGCACCATTTTAACCCACCGAAGGCACAAACATTCATCTAAATATAACAGCACAGTACTCACCACGTGGACCAAGTAGTCAGGTTCACAACAATGCTGTGAATACTTGAATGTGGTATTTTGAAGTGCTTCAGGGCGTGCTTGTTGTGCGAGTTGCGGTCACAACCCTGGAAAGATGCAGAATTAAGATTACTGTCAACTGGTGGAACACACTGTCACTTTACAATGATCTGGCATGATAACATACAGACTGTCCTTTGTATTATGTTTTAAAGGATGCCGCAATGCTACTTTTCTTTGTATCTAACAGGATATCACATTACCTCCGAAGTAGGCAGCTGAAGAAGCGAGTGAGCACGCGAAAGAGAGTGTGTGTGTGAGTGAGAGAGAGTGTGTGTGAGTGAGAGAGAGAGAGAGAGAGAGAGAGTGTGTGTGAGTGAGAGAGAGAGAGTGTGTGTGTGTGAGAGAGAGAGAGAGTGTGAGTGAGAGAGAGAGTGTGAGTGAGAGAGAGAGTGTGTGAGTGAGAGAGAGTGTGTGAGTGAGAGAGAGAGAGTGTGTGTGAGTGAGTGAGAGAGAGTGTGTGTGAGTGAGTGAGAGAGAGAGAGTGTGAGTGTGTGAGTGAGTGAGTGAGTGTGTGAGTGAGTGAGAGAGAGAGAGAGAGAGAGAGAGAGAGAGAGAGAGAGAGATAGAGAGAGAGAGAGAGACAGAGTTCACTGGTCGAAATATCCTTTGTTTATAATGTTGTTGTAGCGAAAGTTTATAAATTAAAATAAGAACAAATAGTATGGCAATGAATTATGCCCAGCTCTAGCAACATTTTATAAAAACCATAATCCTAATTTTGCACATTCATTATCAACAACTGGAAAAGGAGCTTGGTTTCATGATCAAAGTTGTTCACTGTAGGCATGCTAATTGAAATGAAAGGATCCACTCTTCTCCACATGTTTATATCTAGCAGCAGCATATGTCGCTAGCCTCTGCTAACTGGCACATGCTCAAAACAGGCTATTATTATAACTACTGTCACTGAAGCATTTTTGCTCATTTGGAGGATTGAGAGTAACTGTCATTTGACTTAGAAAACAAAATCGCTGTAATAAATCACACATCCAATAAAAGATTATTGTCCTCAGCATTAGAACAGCTCTGCCATGTATCAGTCTGCAGGAAATAAAAACTACGACAATAACGATTTAATAACATTGTTTTTGTGTGGTAAAAATAGAATAAGAAAGTCCATGGGTATTTTAAACTTCCAGGCTCTCGGAATGTCTATTACTCTATACCAGTGTTTCCCAACCTTTTTTGTACCATGCCCCACTTAAGCCTTTCTAAAATTCATATTGCCCCCCTCCCCCGCCCCATGCCCCCCTCAACATATACATTATTTTTAATATTCAAAAATTGAAATGTTCACTAAAGAAACTTGAATGATAGGTTTAAGAAAGAAATCACTAGATAATTATTGAGCAAACACAGTAAGTAAATTTTCAAAACATATAATGGAGAACTGAAATTCAAGTACAAAATAATTTTAATGAAAGATTTTTCTATATTATTTTAATTATTAGTAATTATTTATTATTTAAATTTAGTGAGATCCTTGCGCTTGATGCTTGCTGCAAAGAGATCTTATGTCAGGTTCCAATTTAGTTAACTTCAGTCTCAAGTCTCCCCGTTTTGTTATATTCAGCCGATTTCTTCCATTTTCGAATTGCCCCCCTTAACAGTCAAATTGCCCCCCTGTGGGGCGTGGGCCCCACGTTGGGAAACACTGCTCTATACCCTTAATACACAGCTTGCATTTAGCATAATGTTCACATTTCCAGAGCCAATTAGGTACAAATAAAAAATAACAGGCATGGTTTCATTTTAGTATGAAGTGTGATACACGATGTTTCCACATAGATCTTGATTTAGCATAATGTTCACATTTCCAGAGCCAATTAGGTACAAATAAAAAAGAACAGACATGGTTTCATTTTAGTATGAAGTGTGATACACGATGTTGCCACATAAATCTCGTTGGGAATTATCAACAAACAATGGTCGATCAATAAATTGCATGAGCATGATGTTTACCGAAAAGACCTCACACATTTGAACGAATGGCGGATCGTAGCCAAAATAACCCCAATGGCCTATAACTTTTCCATAACATTCTGGATAGCACCATGTCGCGCATGCAATATTCACTGAGCCTCCATTGAACATTTTCCTTGAGTTTTTCTTACCGTGAAATTCTAAATTATGGTTTTCATGGTTTCCCGGTCTGCTATGACACCTGACTCTCTGATCAAACTATTAGAAGCTGTATACAAGCATGCCTCACTAACCAAATATACAAGCATGCCTCACTAACCAAATATACAAGCATGCCTCACTAACCAAATATACAAGCATGCCTCACTAACCAGATATACAAGCATGCCTCACTAACCAGATATACAAGCATGCCTCACTAACCAGATATACAAGCATGCCTCACTAACCAGATATACAAGCATGCCTCACTAACCAAATATACAAGCATGCCTCACTAACCAGATATACAAGCATGCCTCACTAACCAAATATACAAGCATGCCTCACTAACCAAATATACAAGCATGCCTCACTAACCAAATATACAAGCATGCCTCACTAACCAAATATACAAGCATGCCTCACTAACCAGATATACAAGCATGCCTCACTAACCAGATATACAAGCATGCCTCACTAACCAAATATACAAGCATGCCTCACTAACCAAATATACAAGCATGCCTCACTAACCAGATATACAAGCATGCCTCACTAACCAAATATACAAGCATGCCTCACTAACCAGATATACAAGCATGCCTCACTAACCAGATATACAAGCATGCCTCACTAACCAGATATACAAGCATGCCTCACTAACCAAATATACAAGCGTGCCTCACTAACCAGATATACAAGCATGCCTCACTAACCAGATATACAAGCATGCCTCACTAACCAGATATACAAGCGTGCCTCACTAACCAGATATACAAGCATGCCTCACTAACCAGATATACAAGCATGCCTCACTAACCAAATATACAAGCGTGCCTCACTAACCAGATATACAAGCGTGCCTCACTAACCAGATATACAAGCATGCCTCACTAACCAAATATACAAGCATGCCTCACTAACCAAATATACAAGCATGCCTCACTAACCAAATATACAAGCATGCCTCACTAACCAAATATACAAGCATGCCTCACTAACCAGATATACAAGCATGCCTCACTAACCAGATATACAAGCATGCCTCACTAACCAAATATACAAGCATGCCTCACTAACCAAATATACAAGCATGCCTCACTAACCAGATATACAAGCATGCCTCACTAACCAAATATACAAGCATGCCTCACTAACCAGATATACAAGCATGCCTCACTAACCAGATATACAAGCATGCCTCACTAACCAAATATACAAGCATGCCTCACTAACCAGATATACAAGCATGCCTCACTAACCAGATATACAAGCATGCCTCACTAACCAGATATACAAGCATGCCTCACTAACCAAATATACAAGCGTGCCTCACTAACCAGATATACAAGCATGCCTCACTAACCAAATATACAAGCATGCCTCACTAACCAAATATACAAGCATGCCTCACTAACCAGATATACAAGCATGCCTCACTAACCAGATATACAAGCATGTCTCACTAACCAGATATACAAGCATGCCTCACTAACCAAATATACAAGCATGCCTCACTAACCAAATATACAAGCATGCCTCACTAACCAAATATACAAGCATGCCTCACTAACCAAATATACAAGCATGCCTCACTAACCAAATATACAAGCATGCCTCACTAACCAAATATACAAGCATGCCTCACTAACCAAATATACAAACATGCCTCACTAACCAGATATACAAGCATGCCTCACTAACCAAATATACAAGCATGCCTCACTAACCAAATATACAAGCATGCCTCACTAACCAAATATACAAGCATGCCTCACTAACCAAATATACAAGCATGCCTCACTAACCAAATATACAAGCATGCCTCACTAACCAAATATACAAGCATGCCTCACTAACCAAATATACAAGCATGCCTCACTAACCAAATATACAAGCATGCCTCACTAACCAAATATACAAGCATGCCTCACTAACCAAATATACAAGCATGCCTCACTAACCAAATATACAAGCATGCCTCACTAACCAAATATACAAGCATGCCTCACTAACCAAATATACAAGCATGCCTCACTAACCAAATATACAAGCATGCCTCACTAACCAAATATACAAGCATGCCTCACTAACCAAATATACAAGCATGCCTCACTAACCAAATATACAAGCATGCCTCACTAACCAAATATACAAGCATGCCTCACTAACCAGATATACAAGCATGCCTCACTAACCAAATATACAAGCATGCCTCACTAACCAAATATACAAGCATGCCTCACTAACCAAATATACAAGCATGCCTCACTAACCAGATATACAAGCATGCCTCACTAACCAAATATACAAGCATGCCTCACTAACCAAATATACAAGCATGCCTCACTAACCAAATATACAAGCATGCCTCACTAACCAAATATACAAGCATGCCTCACTAACCAAATATACAAGCATGCCTCACTAACCAAATATACAAACATGCCTCACTAACCAAATATACAAGCATGCCTCACTAACCAAATATACAAGCATGCCTCACTAACCAAATATACAAGCATGCCTCACTAACCAGATATACAAGCATGTCTCACTAACCAGATATACAAGCATGCCTCACTAACCAAATATACAAGCATGCCTCACTAACCAAATATACAAGCATGCCTCACTAACCAAATATACAAGCATGCCTCACTAACCAAATATACAAGCATGCCTCACTAACCAAATATACAAGCATGCCTCACTAACCAAATATACAAGCATGCCTCACTAACCAAATATACAAGCATGCCTCACTAACCAAATATACAAGCATGCCTCACTAACCAAATATACAAGCATGCCTCACTAACCAAATATACAAGCATGCCTCACTAACCAAATATACAAGCATGCCTCACTAACCAAATATACAAGCATGCCTCACTAACCAAATATACAAGCATGCCTCACTAACCAAATATACAAGCATGCCTCACTAACCAAATATACAAGCATGCCTCACTAACCAAATATACAAGCATGCCTCACTAACCAAATATACAAGCATGCCTCACTAACCAAATATACAAGCATGCCTCACTAACCAAATATACAAGCATGCCTCACTAACCAGATATACAAGCATGCCTCACTAACCAAATATACAAGCATGCCTCACTAACCAAATATACAAGCATGCCTCACTAACCAAATATACAAGCATGCCTCACTAACCAGATATACAAGCATGCCTCACTAACCAAATATACAAGCATGCCTCACTAACCAAATATACAAGCATGCCTCACTAACCAAATATACAAGCATGCCTCACTAACCAAATATACAAGCATGCCTCACTAACCAAATATACAAGCATGCCTCACTAACCAAATATACAAACATGCCTCACTAACCAAATATACAAGCATGCCTCACTAACCAAATATACAAGCATGCCTCACTAACCAAATATACAAGCATGCCTCACTAACCAAATATACAAGCATGCCTCACTAACCAAATATACAAACATGCCTCACTAACCAAATATACAAGCATGCCTCACTAACCAAATATACAAGCATGCCTCACTAACCAAATATACAAGCATGCCTCACTAACCAAATATACAAGCATGCCTCACTAACCAAATTCTCATTTACTAATGCTTCACTTAAAAAACATTATCAAGTGTAACCATGCCGTATTCTACCGGTGGCACAGGTGATCATAACAAATACACACTTTTAGTCGTATTAAGCATATGATGCTATCCACATATTTTTATTTACCAAATGGCACTCAATGGGTGTTGTTATCAATATCATACCTGCTGACTTTATTTCCAAGGATATTTCCTATGGCCCATTTTAGGTTGGCTCGACCAGTGAGCCCAGATACATTTTTTAAAATCTGCCTTGATGAGGATTCAATTACATGACCACAATATTGTCAGAACTTTTATGAAACATTTAAGTTCAAAAGCCCAGATTTTCTTCTTTCAACATTAGATAGATAAAATAAAACAAGACAATCACCATGTTATAAAACATTAAAGAACCAATCAATCAACAAAATACAATAGAAGACATACCTGGTACCCACACTGCAAGCAGATGCACACAGTTGTCTCCAACGGCTCTAAATCATCGCCATCTGCAGGGGGCGCACCTTCAATTAAACCACCAAAGAGGTCTCGTGAAGATGACTTTGAGCCATCTTTAATGCAGCCCTGAAAGAAACAACAGTTGATATTTAGTTTACAGAAAAAGCAGCAAAGAACAGAGGCAGTCACATGGATAAGCCCATAGTTACTGTATATCTGCCTTAACAAATCCATTGGTGTAGTGCGACGATGGTACCAGTTCTATGTCCTTGATCTGCATTATCGTGAGGCTTTTTGTCCACTTATGCCCAAAGGTAGAAAAAAAACTGAACATAATTCAGGAACCAGCTCATTTTCCCTCAGGCGCCAGCTTGGGGGGGGTGGGGGGGGGGGGGGGGTTTCATGCTAAGAAATTGATTGAAAATAGACGGGCCAGGTAAATATGTTCAGGCACTTTGGTTTCCAGTCCCTAGGATTTATTTTTCTACCATTGGTTATGCCAATCCTCACTCCTACTTCCTGCATTCTGGACCCTGCTGTTAACTAGCATAATTAATTCCTCAGATCTGACCTATTCTCTCAAGACATTGAGTTTGTCAGCTCATTCACTACACTTGCATTTATGTATTAAAATGAAGGTGATTGTGCATGTCTTCAACTGATTTAATTACTTCAACCATCACATCATGACACCTGCTTCAACTGTTTATATTGTACCCATTGAGTTACTCAGGATACACTCTTCTGGTCCAACAAATGTCAGTCCATTGCAGTTTCTGATAAAGCAGTAGTTCTCAAACATTTTTCTCTCAAGGTCCCTATTTATGCTCTAAATAATCCCAGAGCATCCCTATAAACTTTTGTTCAAGTTTTATGCATTATCAGCGTTTGTACATCGTGCAGCCCTTCAGAAATATAGAAAAACCCTTTGAGGCAGTTTCAGGAACCTCTGAGGGTGGTCTCTAGATGACCCTTGAGAAAACAAATGAGACAGATTACCAGGCTGATGTTTGGGAATAAAGTACTCACTTGTTAAGTTCTCACATTTTTTATTCCAAGAAATAATGAGCAAACTGGGTTTGAAATTGGAAGATGGTGATCTAATGCACAATATACACTTGAAAAGTTGGAATACAAGATGCATCAAAGGAAGAAAAGAGAAGCTATCTTAGATGAGAAAAGAGAAGCTATCTTAGATGAGAACAGCAAAATTAGAAATCTGAACTATAACATAGCTGCTGCAGAAGCATAATGGCTAGTGCACTCGCCCTGCTTCCCAAGCATCTTGGATTCTAGTCCCCTCTTCATGTGGGTATTTTTCTGGAACCTAAACAGCCTCACGAAACAGATACAATGAAAGTTTCCAAAAGTAAGATGGTAGCCTTACTTTAATCATATAATTCACTGAGTGCTGTTTGACCAAGAAAATATGGGGCTAGCACATGAGTGCTGATTGGTGTATAAAAATAAGGGCCTAGCACCATATTACCGAAGATGTCTAAAAAGAGACCTCTACCTTTTTGCACCCCCAGTAGAGAAGCTTGGGTAATGTAGTGTCTAGTATGCTTGCCTGCCAGTCATGTGTTCAAATCCACATCAAGATGCAGATTTAAAAGAAAATTAAACTGAGCTCTCAGGTAAACTCAGCCGGATATGGGCACCAAAAAATATGAGAGGTGAAAACGGTCAACACATTGACCACATCACCCATCAAGTGTTGATTGGTCTATAAAAATATGGGGCTAACACTTCAAGGCGTGGGAAAGGGTTGCTAGAACCACATATCAAATCCACCCTTTCCACCTTTACTACACCTCAATGAAATGGAAATGAACTGCCTTATCTTTACACTTTAAAATAAATGGAAAACATACACAAGATTATTAGCCGTCCTAGGTGGAGACATATCATTACACAGAGAAGTTTCAATGATAGAGGACCGAAGGAGATGTAGGCTGTGCCTTGACCTAAAAGGAATACTTAAGCAACCTTGAACAATGCCATTCAGAGCTTCTACAAAACCTGTATTGACCGAATTCAGGTTTGCATCTGAGGTTAAATGCCACTAATGAAAAATAAACAAATTTAAGAGCAAATCAGACTGAAAACAAATTATGGTGGCCAATGTTATCAGCAAATAAGACATACAATAACTTAATGCTATAAACTGAGCAAATCAGACTGAAAACAAATTATGGTGGCCAATGTTATCAGCAAATAAGACATACAATAACTTAATGCTATAAACTGTGGTGTTTACAGAGTATTATAAATACTAACTTAGGCAGGTCTTAGTCAGATATGATGAGGTACCATATGACAGCAGACAAGTCTTACCTATTGCGAGGAAATGCAACCTAAAGAATAACATCATGGCAGGTCAGATCAGGCCCTAAGCCTCGGTCGATAACTGGTCTAGGATGGAAGTTCCAACAGACGGACAGTAAGAGTATTGCTTTGTTGATCCAGCAGCTTGTCTTGTTCCAGACGTATTGGTGTTATCTTTCCTATGGAACAAACTAAGCAGGCCGAGAGAGGGATCATGCTGCATGGGCAGCACATGGTCTCTAAATTCAGCCCAGACTTTGTGCTATGAAGAAGTATAACTCCATTTTACAAACTACTGTCGGTTAGCAAGAGAAACTATCAGCAGTCACAATGAGAAGTGAAAAATGTTTTGAAAGAGAACAAGACACAAAAGAAATATATCACAGACAGAAGAAGAAAGCAACATATCTGGCTGTGTCCCAAAATGAAAGCAACAAACACACTGTATGAGTTGATTAAGATTAATGGGCAAAAATGGAGATAACAGAGAAAAATAGTACTGCATCATGCACATCCTCGCATAAGCATATGAGCTTATACATGATACTGGAGCATGAATTAGTGAGGAATTACTGCTTAGACCAGTTAACAACATGCCTGATGATGATGAATAATCACTTTTACATAATTGATATTTCTTGTTAGCCAACTTACAGCACACTCTCCTAGAGTGATCGCTGACTTCTGCACAGCTTTTCTCATGGCTGCTAAGTTTACAGCTTTCGAAACATGGGGGCATCCTGAAATGTAACAGAAACCAGTCAAATACACTGCAGAACATAGACACATACATAGTCAACTTTTAAGCATGATTTACAAATTATGATAATATTGAACGATTTAAGCACTTAAAAATCTAAGAAATTCAATCAATCAATCATGTGCCATGCCGGAAAGCGTGGGCGGTCATGATTCGCCATTTCACTCGATCACCAGAGTCGTTGATCAGCTCAGTGTTCCTGTCTCGTCCATGCCATGTGGCCAAGCCATCCAGGTATTTTCCTCTCGGTCTTCCTCTTGGTCTGTTCCCTTCGATCTTGCCAGCTGTCACTAAGTTCTCCAGTCCATTTCTTCTCATAACATGTCCAAAAAATTTTGACTGTCTACGTCTAATTTCTCTAATCAATCTACGATTTTCATTTGTCTCTTGTAGTACTTGGTCATTGGTTTTTCTATCTGTCCATGGTATTCTTTGCATTTTCCTCAGAAACCACATTTCTGCAGCCATCAGATGTTTTTCAGCTTGACTGCACATTGTCCAAGTTTCACATCCATACAAAAGAACAGGCTCTATGTATCCTCTCAACACTCTTTTTCTAAGAAATTACATGAGTCTAAAATATGATTTAAAAAACAAACAAATCACTATAGATACAAGAAATGGCAAAATTTCGCAAATATTTGTAAAAATTACTGCCATTGTCAGAGTATGTTGTTCAGGTATAAGTGCAATTTTTCCAGAGATTCCTGGGAATCTTCACTGGAGCTACAAAGTTCATGCTTTGCACTATGCTCTTTGCAGGTTGCTTGCTGTGATGTGGAAAGACCAAACCAGATACGGCAAAACTGCTTTCTTTAATTTGAGTTGTACATTGCATTGATGTATGATTTGTTTTTCTCTAAATGCCCCCTTTGTCATCACAATTCTATTTATAACATCTGTCACTCACAGGACATCATCTGTTACCGTATGACTAAGATAGGTTAATTTGTTCAATGTTGTGTTCTTCAATATTGAGCTGTAGTTCTTGAAAAATAGAACAAACATATCTATCTAACAAGAAATCAATAATGAAAGTTATTCAGACAAATAAAATTGAGAAACATGAAATATTTCTGGCACTTAAAAATACATAAATGTCTAAAAATTATGACTATGGATGGAGGAGTACCAAGGAAGCAAAGAATATGGTGACCAAAACGTAGATGATTTCAAGATGTGATAATGTAATAGATCATTTACACATGATAGCAAAGGAGACAGGACATCTGGCTTATGATAGTAAAATATTTCAAAAGACCTTTATGGGAGTAAATTTCTGTATAGAAACTAGCCACTAGATGATGGTGGATGAGTTCTTGAAACAAGTATTAAAAACTTTATATCTACTGAAAACATTGTAATGCTCTGTAAATGACAATATTGCACACTGTAGATAGCCTATCAGCTTGTTCATTCCCCATCACCGCCAGGGCAAAAAACCCATACAATTCTCACAATCTGTGACCACTGAAGCGAGGATAGGCATTCCACATGAAAAGTTCCTTCCTCCAACTTACTTAGCATACTCTTTGAGTCCGTGATGAATGCAATGTGTGTTGCAGTGGTCTCCTCTAACTAACGGAATGCAGCTGTTAGTGCTTCCACCTCCATTCTCATGCTGGGGGTCATAGTCTCATATGTCAGACCCTAATTTGTCAACTGACAATTAGTCACTGTACGTCAATGGGTGTATTACAGGGGAAATCAGAACAACCACAGACATGTTTCAAGTGCCGTGATAATGATTTACAATGAACAGAATTAACCAGAACAACAAGACGGCTCCTAATAAAAAACACAGCACTTACAACAAAATTGCTTACCATTTGCATCCTCGCTGGATTCTTCTACCTCATTCTCTTTTGCTTTCCGTATCCTGTGTTTCCTATTTTTGCCCATCTTGTATGCAATAGAAGGATCAGCTTCCCTAACTCTCATTAGGAAGTTTCAACTGCTCAATAGAGTAAGAAAAACAACTGTGTAATATACTGGGATCATTACGGCTTGAACACGGGCTTGACAAATACTAGGTTTACATCTAGTTGAAAGGCAATTTTAATTGTTTTTTTTTTAAAATCTGATATCACACTCCCCTGATCCCCGAGTTATAGATCTCATACCTAGCTTTCTAAGAAAAGTGGAAGAAAAAAGGTCTTGTACATTTTTCCCCACGTTAAACATCCTTCTGGCAGTTGAACATTGTAAAAAGACCATCTAGGTAAGGTCCTAGAAGCAATCCATAATATAAGGGACGTTCATTTGAAACCCGTTCCAAGGGCTTTATTACAAATGCATGAAAGAAACATTAACAGGTGTGGTAGAATTAAATAAAGCATTCATTTTGAATGAATTATGCACCATGGGTTGGTCAGAAGAAGTCGGATAGGCATTCAGGCAAGCATCCCATTGCTTAGGTAGGCGGCGAATGTCATCTGCAAAAACAAGGATTGTGGTTGCTCACTGAACCAAGTGTTTACCGCATTCATCAAGTCTGCATCTGTGTGAAATCATTGCCCCTTGAGAGCTTTTTTTTAGAAGTCCAAACAAATGAAAATCATATGGTGACAAATCAGGACTATAGGCTGGATGTTGCAGAATTTCCCACTTCTTCCTTGCTAATGCTTCCTGCACAATCTTTGCGACATGCGGACGAGCATTATCATACAACAAAATCACACTGCAAGAAAGCATGCCAGGTCGTTTATTCTTGATGGATTTTTGCAGCTTGTCTAGTGTTTGCAAGTAGTGGGTAGAGTTGATATTGACACCAAGTTCTTTAAAGTCTGCCAACAATAGCCCTTCATGGTCAAAAAAAAAGCGCTCAGCATAACCTTACCAGTGGAAACCTGTAACTTGAATTTTTTGGCTTTTGATGATCCAGCATGCTTCCATTGCACTCTCTCTTTTGCTGCCCGGCTCAAAGTGGTGACACCATGATTCATCGCCTGCCACTATGCGGAAGAGAAATGCATCACCCTCCACTCTGTAACACAGCAAGTGGTTCAAACACCATCCTATGTGTTCCTCTTTTTGGTGGTCGGTCAACATCCATGGTACCCACTGTGAACACACATTCCGATATTGCAGTTTCTTACGAACGACCTTTTGAACTGCCCCAGTTGACACATCAAATTCTTTCACTAGCGAACGTATGCTTCGACAGCGGTTCATCTGTACTGCTGCATCAATTTTGGCGATGGTTTTTTATGTTGCAACAATATGCGCTTGACCCGGCCGTCGAAGATCTGTCGTCCTTTCCGAAACATTCGTAACCAGTCTGTCACTGTTGTCTTCGACACACATTTGTTACCTACGCTGCCTGCATTCTTCAATGAATGTCCAATGGTCGACATCCTTCAAATGAAAAAAATTGAATCACCGCTCTTTGAGCTTCTTTTGACGGATTTTGGATCAACCCTGCCATTTTCTCAACGGTCAGAAACGGAACCTATGCATTATGGGATGATAAGCACGTGCTCTTTTATTCATTGATCAGTACTTATCACATAACTATGACATGATCATGTTCAACATACGCAATTACGCACAGTGCAGCATGAACGGATTTCAAATGAACGTCCCTAATAGAATACTCATTTTATGCTTTCTTAATACGTCTTCAGACGTCAACCTGAATATATTTAAAGAAAAAGTGACAGTCGCCTTGAAGTTGTTATCTCCATAGTTTGTCTTCACTGTAGGCCAAAGTAATTTTCTCAGTTCTGCAAATGTTGGGCACTCTTGCAGCAAATTATAATATATATGATTTTTAAAAAGTCACAGTGATTTCAGAGTTAGAAATCACTGATTTAAGTGTTAGGATGCAAGTTATTAAAAAAATTGTAAAAGTGATCACCCAACAACTTTTTTTTTGGCGCTCGCTCGCTTTGAACTCAACTCAACTTTGGACATTAGTTCACGTCAGATCTTCGACGGCCGGGTCAAGCCCCAATATTTATTTAGCATGTCTGAAGCTCAGGGATGCCAATCCGAGTTCAAAAATGCCATGCTGTAGCAAATTGTGCCAGTTGAAACATAAAAATATTAGGGACTTCGTTACTAGGGAAGGACGCTGTTTTCAGAAAGTTCAAGGTCATTGGGTTCACAGACGACTTCCTGTGGCTGGTGAGTGCAGTATATGAAAAATTACCTTGTCGTGTTTCCTATTGGATAAATGCGAAACTATTTTTATGAAAATTGCGAATGACAACTTTAACGAGGGCCAAAAGGTTATTCTTCAAGCCTGCATGCTTGAGAGCTGTTGAAAGTGGCTTGTTTGAAAGATATTTCCCCTTGTTTGACAAAGGTAAGGAAGTTTATAGTTTGGCTTGTTTATTATCAAAGATATCCTAATTTAGCCTGCATTTTTGAACTGCGCATCCAATTTTACATATAAATGTTGACTTTCAACAAGATTCGTTATGCTAGTGACTCACAATAAAATTTTAATGTCAGCAAGGTCGTCGTGTGTACTTTGTAAATTCATATAATGTCAGAATCATGGCATTTTGGATCATTGTCTGCCTCTTTTAATAATCAAGAAGCTTTACAGTCATGAAGCTAAACAAAATATGAATATACGTTTAAATTCTATTAAATATTTATTTTGTTGCCTTATATTTATTTTATTTTTATTTATTATAATATATATAATAATTTTTTGAAAGTCAAGTCAGTTTTCAAAGTTGTCCACGGTCCATTGCTGAAATTTAATTGACTGGCTCACAGTTTTATTTTCATTGATAAATGAATTATCAAGAGAATTATACTTTATTGTGCATTTATGGATGCTGCATCCATTTCTACACATAACTAAAGAGGTTCTGACAAGATTCGTTATACTAAGGTGTAGAAAATAAATATTTTGTGAGACCACCCGGTTACATCTTTACAATAGGGAAAATTCACAATGGCGGCATCCCAGCATATCCAGACTAGTCCTACTAGTGTATGTTTTATTAAAACACTGAATTTAAAACACGGATTTAGAATCATAATATACAAAGTATCAAATAATTTCTACAGATAATTTGTGTTGTTGATTTAATAATTTTTATTCATGTGACGTGGCTGAACCATTGTTGATATATATATAAAGTCATTTTTCAAACCCGTCCGCTCACTTTGTATACTCAGCTCTGGCATCATATTTTATTTTAATTTAGTTGTATATGTTAAATAATAATTTAAATTAAGAGAAGTTATATAATGTTTTTGAAATCTCCAACCAGTTTAGCTTTTATTCTTGTCTGTCTGATTATATTTTAATACATATTTCTTTGGTAGTCTCTGTGGCGAAGTGTTCAAGCCGTTTGACTCATGCTCCGAAGGTTGTGGGTTTGATTCTGGGCCGCGTCCTTCAGTTTAAGAGTTAAATGTTTCGGAGACTCCTGTGGGTCATCGCTAAAAGCTACGGAGTTCATAGGCTGAGTTCGTAGGGAGGCATTATTTGCACCGCGCTCGTATAATCTTTTTTTTTTTGCATATCCTTTACAGGACATTGCTGTCAACACCAGCATCTTTCAGCTGTATGTTGATTTCTTGGCAAGATTACGCTCAGTAGTTTGCCATTGCTTTCTGAGCGGCAGGCTCACATACCCCGTAAGGTACCGATGTGATTCGAACCACTGCTGATTCTCACCGTCATCACGTCACCCACGAGAGTATACAAGATTATGGAGAAAAGTCGCTAACCTCTAAGCCACGAAGCCGGCATTGCGTATAATCACTTCGTTAAAAAAAAAATTCCTAAAGATCATAAGATGCATTTAATTTTTATTTACATTTTCTAAATCTCAATCTCCAACCATTTTCATTTTTATTTAATTGTTTGCTTTTATTTACTATTTCTCATTAGGTTTATCATGGCAAGAAAAAGGAATCTTGATCATCTGAGATCGCATCTATCAGTGTTTGAACCTGGATATCCCATTGAAAAAGGCTACATTGCCCAACTGTTGGTAGTGGATCATCGTTCTGTACCAGATGTACTTACACTTAAAGAAATACAAGAAACTGTAAGTACATTTTACTCTGTTGATACAGACCTGTATGCAATCACACACAAACACAGTCATATATATAGGCAGATGCGTAGTCATAGATGCCAGATCAGCTGTCATCACAACAATGTCATATAAATAAGATACAAAAGACACAAAATCGTAAACACAGATCATGCCTGTACTTTTTATTGCCAACCATTAATTAAACGTAGACAGTCCAACAACGATTTAATCTTTTATCTTCCATGACATTCTTCTTGCTTGGAGAAAATCAAATATACATCTAGTAATTTATGAATTAGTAATTAATTAGCGGACATTTATAATTGCTAATTAGGTCACCACATATCATACTGACACAGCAAAGAGACCATAAGTTCTGTACTCTGTACGCTGTTTTTGTTGTCAGCACTCTCATTACTCTTAGCGTGGCCGCGTTGAGGTACGTTTACGGCTGCTACTGTCATCGCCATCACTCAGTTGCGCAGGTTCGACTCCTGCCCCGGGCATACAAACGCTTGTCAGTTCTCAATTGTGCTAGTGGGTAAATGCGCCCGGGACCCACGGCTGAGTCAGTGGTGGCAGTAGAGACCATATCGTATCTCGAGGGGTTTAGGGAGTGACAATGAAGGAAGTGTACAGAGGATGGAGAGAAGATATAAAGTCATTTTTCAAACCCATCCGTAACCGACTTTGTATACTCAGCTCTGGCAGCATATTTTATTTTAATTTAGTTGTAAATGTTAAATAATGGTTTAGACTGAGATCAGTTATATTATTATATATGTTTTTTAAATCTCCAACCAGTTTAGCTTTTATTCTTGTCTTTCTGATTATACACATTTCTTGGAAAATAAAATATACATCTCAAAATTTTTAAAGGTAAAATTAAGAAAACGGAGGCCTATTCATGAATTAGTAATTAATTAGCGAGCATTTTAAATTGCTAATTAGGCCACAACAAACATGATTAAAACACCAAAGTGACAATTAGATGCGTAACATCATTCCGCATAAAACCATATACATCTCAAAATTTTTAAAGGTAAAATTAAGAAAACGGAGGCCTATTCATGAATTAGTAATTAATTAGCGGGCATTTTAAATTGCTAATTAGGCCACAACAAACATTATTAAAACACCAAAGTGACAATTAGATGCGTAACATCATTCCGCATAAAACCATATACATCTCAAAATTTTTAAAGGTAAAATTAAGAAAACGGAGGCCTATTCATGAATTAGTAATTAATTAGCGGGCATTTTAAATTGCTAATTAGGCCACAACAAACATGATTAAAACACCAAAGTGACAATTAGATGCGTAACATCATTCCGCATAACAACATGCATAAATTGTAATTTTTAAAGATTAAATTAATAAAACGCAGGTTAAATTCTGATTTAGTAATTAATTAGTAAATAATTAGCGGCCATTTTTACTTCCTAATTAGGTCATCAGACATCATATCAAAAAATAAATAACATGACCAGTTAGGCCTTGCAACCCCAATCGCAGTGATGTATGGTTGCTAAGATGTTCGTTTAAAAACAAAACAGATAGTCTCAAAAAACCAAAATTTTGATAATCTGGGCTTTCATTTTGACCAGGACGCAAAAAATTCCTTCAGTGAGCACTCTTTTGTGAAAATTTTAGTCCAAAGGTCACGACACTCAAATTTACATAACTCAGCTTAGAATCGAGATACACAACTCATTGAGGTACCGTTAGATTTGGTTTTTCAAGGCCTATCTATCTGTGGTTCTCCCAATAGTAAATGATCAATTTGAAAATCATGATCAAAAACGCTAAAAATATTGCACCTGAACTGTAAACAATAATTTTAACTAAGGAGAAGATTTAATGTTTCATAACAAAGATGAATCTGCATAAAGTGCATAAAAGTGAATATAAAAACTGTCACTGCATGTTCATAATGAGGCTAAATAATAAGGACCTGCTTAAGAGAACCAAAGCAAAAAAGGCACATAAATCTATCTCGAAAAATTAAACACAGATAAAGAAAGACATACTCTAATTTTGCATAATCATGGGAAGCAAACTTACTACATTTGAAAGGAAACTGTAAATAAATACGTTTTATAAACAAAATAATGTTTAAAGTAAAACCTGTCTCTTGAAAACATTCAAAAAGCTTTTTGTCATACCATTTTAGTCCCACCATCCTGTGCAATTAACTAAATGATTAGTAGTTTGTAAATTAGTTATTTGTTTAGTCAATGAATTCCTAATCAGGTCTAAACCTTTAATATTACAACAGTGGCAATGTGAACTTTAGGTTTGTTTTATCAACCCGCAGAAATCAAATGATTTCTGCCTGGTTTGCTCAATTATTAATTAACATGTTAGGGATTAATGACTTCAAATATTAATTGGTACATATTTTTAATTCTTAATCCGATATGAAACATTTAATATTACAACGACAATGTGACCTTCATGTTTCATTCACTAACCTAATAAAAGAACTTATGGTGTCACTTGGGCTGTTAAAATATGTAACAATGTTTGCTTCTTGTTTATATACTAATCTAGCTATTTTGAACAATAATGTGATCATATGAGACAAACAATATGTTTCAAAACAATTATTTATTTGCCTAGGCCTTGTCACTAACACAATGATAGTTTTTCCGGTTTCAAGATGGCGACGGACGGCCGGGTTGTTTTGTGATCGTTAACTTTTTCGCGTAGGAGATGGATTTATTCATCTCTCACGTGTAATTTGTGTGCCAGGATGTAAAACCAGGAGTTTCTACTCAAGATCTGCGCGGATGCTACGGAGTTTCGTGCATCGAGCGAAGCAATCCATGAGTGAATTTTTGGCAGAGTGTGTGGTTTCTGTGTTTTCGGTTTTTCAACATGGCGGAACGACGTGTGTTCTCCAAGCGGTCAGCAGTCAACCTATCGAGGCGGCGTGGACGCCGCGCAGGCAGAAAGAAGCAAGGTAAGCGTGGTGGTTTAAGACGTTTTAGACTCAAGTGTCACCGTCTAGGACTCAGGAATATCCGTATTCTGTATTGGAACTGCGCCAGCGTAAAACAACTGGGCTCTATTTTAGAAACCCTGGTTTACAGGAACAATATTGTAGCATTCCAGGAGACGAGACTGAGTGATCAGTTACTCCGAATTGCCGGCTTCAAATGTTTCTACAACAGATGACATCTGGGAATGGTGATTCTCGTTCGTGACAGCATGGTGGCGTCAGAGCTAGACATGTCCAGTTGGGACAGTGACGATATACAAATACAGGCGTTGAGAGTTCATTCCAGTATAACATTCGTGTTGGCTAATGTTTATGCCCGCAATGCGAGTATGGACGCTCAGAAGTGGCAGTGCTTAAGTGGCATATTAGGTCACGAGAGAAATTTTATTTTCTGTGGTGACTTCAACGCTAAAGCCAGATCATGGGGAAATATTTCCTCCAATACACAGGGGGAGGAGCTCAAGACTGCACTTGAAACCACTGACCTGGTTTGTATCAACAGTGGCTGTGTCACCAGGACAGCAAGCCGTCCAGGCGATGAGGACAGTGCTATTGATCTGGCGCTGGTTTCACTCACTACAGTGTGTAGATGGGGTATCCTAGGACACCACGGCAGCAACCATCACCCTTGCAGCATATTGGTGGAGAAAGGTAGAACCAGGCAGCACAAGCTAAAGGTAAAGACTTTCCAGTATGACAGTACAGGGCAAGATGTGGAGAGTAAAATAAGACGTGACAAGCGCAGAAAAAAAAGCTGGGAGCAGCCACCTTGGTGGAATTTCAAGGTGGAAAAGGCTTGGGTGGATAAGCGTAGTCTTGTAAGGAGATGACAAAATGCCAAGAAGAACAGAGCTGGTCATCCTAATCCCTGCATGCACTTAGAAAGAGAGATGCACACAAAAGTAAGCTATTTCAAAAAACTGGTCAAGGTGGTTAAAAGCGAAAAATGGGCAGAGGTGTGTCAAAGAGTAAGCACAGACAAGTCACTGAAATTGTGCTGGCGACTACATAAAAGCATGAGTGGTGTAGTCAAGAATAAGAGCATTTCTGACTTCCAAGGTGCTGACCTCATCTGGCAGAGGACTGACGAGGACAAGGGCAAAGCCCTCTTTGAACGCTATCTAGAGCAGAGCAACCAGACAGACATGAGAGGCCGAAATCTGGCCAAGGAGGTCACCTCAGACAGGTGCAAGGCCCAGAACACTTCGGATGAAGACACAGTGACAGTGAAAGAAATCAAGGCTGTACTTCGACGATCAAAAAACAGCGCTCCAGGGCCTGATGGCATAAGATACGACGACATCAATAGGTGTACCGACAATGAGCTAGAGAAACTAGCAGACATGTATAACAACAGTATAGAGAGTGCTAGCATCAAGGAGGAGTGGTTACACAGCTATCTGATTCCCTTGCCGAAACCTGACAAAGACCACACAAAAATTCAGGGATATCGAATTATAACCATGCAGAATACAATAGGCAAGCTGCTGGAGAAGGTAATTGCCAGGAAAATATCAAGCCAGCAAGAGAGGCAAGGTGTTTTCCCACCTACCCTGGGTGGGTACCGTCCAAAAAGAGAAATCTGGACCAATGCAGCAGTCTTTGCCCATGATGTTTATGAAGGTTTCCGATCAGGCATTGAAACCTTTGCTGCAGCGATTGATCTTGAGGACGCATACAATAGAGTACCATTGGATTTTTTTATGTTTCAGCTTCTTGAACTAAAAGTAAGTCCATTCCTCCTTGGTTGGATCGCCGCAGCCCTCTTCCAACGGAAAGTAGTTTTTAGATGTGGCAGTTGGACTTCGGAACCAACAACAATATATCATGGCCTACCACAGGGATCACCATTATCTCCGGTACTGTTCAACGCCTACACAGTGAGAATCACCAGTGAGCAGATCACTGGACCTGGCAGGACATTGTCATATGCCGATGATGTTTTAGTGTGTCGTCAGGGTAAGGATAGAGAGCAGGTTGCTGTGGAACTACAAACCGAACTCAATCGCATAAGTACTTGGTGTGATGAAGCTGGGGCAATGGTCAACCCAACATAGGCAACAGTGACTTGGTTCTCATTGAATAATCATATTATCAACACTCCAACACCAACTGTAATGCTGTGTTCAGAGACGGTGGAAAGAACGCAGGCAGTGAATCACCTGGCGATACGGTTTGATCGAAGCCTTGCTTATAATGAGCACGTAGAACAGGTGATAACAAAGGCCAAGCGGGGTTTGGCTGCGATGCGGGTGATGGCGGCAGCAAACTGTGAGCAGCGCCATCTATGTCTTCTGTACGAGGGGCTGGTCATGTCTGTTTTGGAGTATGCAATGGCAATCCTGACTCTCAGCCGTAAGCAGATAGAAAGGATACAGAATGAAGCTATGCGCATTATTCTTGGATGTACAAGAGATACAGCATGCAGGGCTATGCGCTACCTTCTTGATTTTCCAACCATTGAAGAGAGAATACAAGTTTGCAGGGCACGCGCCTACCTCAGAGTTAACGCAAACACACAACATCCACTGCATAGTGAAATTATGAAGGTGAAGTGCAGCAGGTTAAAAAGAGGCCGGTCGTGGATGGGTCAAGCCGAAGACATTCTTCAACAGGTGTGTTCACTTGAGGACTTAGAACCTGGCGAGGAGTGGGTGCAAGTGCCAACAGATTTCTGCACATCCTTTTCAGTTTGCATCCAACTAGATAGAAAATGCAGACAAGAAAATCCGGTTGCTGTGGAGGCTGAAGTACAAGCGTTGATTTTCGAGAATTCGCTAGACGGTGATGCTGTCATCTACACAGATGGGTCGGTCGTCCGACATGTGAGAAGCTCATGGGCCTTTACAGCTCGGGCCGGAGGGAGAATTGTGAAGGAGGACTCTGGTGCTTTCACTGAAACCACAAGTAGCCTGACTATGGAAGTCATGGCAGTAAGTAAAGCAATAACATGGCTCGAGACACAAACATTCACTAGGGCATGTTTCCTTAGTGACTCAATGAACATGATCAAGATAGAGGAGGGGTCGATCCGAAGAGAATGGTTGCTGCCTCTGGAGCGGTCTCAGCTGGCAAAGATTAGTTTCATCTTCGTGCCAGGGCATGCGGGAGTACAAGGAAATGAGCGGGCTGACAAGCTCGCAGGTGAGGCTACTGTGGAGGGCGGACGCGCCATGGACCAGGCTGACATTCTGAATGCTCTACGAGAAGTAAGACTTTTGCGTGAACCAAGTGATGACTGTGAATCTACAACCATGGCCAGACTGCGAGAACAGAAAATTAAAAGAGGGGTGGCCAAACAAGAACACTACGCAGGAAGCCAAAGAAGATTGATAAACCAACACAGAACTGGCGTCATTAGCCGCTACACGCTGCGGGATTTGCTGAGGAGGGGATCCGAGCACTTATGGTTCGATGTGCAATGAGGATGATCTGTCGACTAACTAACTAACACAATGATAAATATGATTTTTTTAAAGTCACAGTGATTTCAGTGTTAGAAATCACTGATTTAAATGTTAGGATGCAAGTTATTAAACAAATTGTAAAAGTGATCACCCAACTTTTTTTTGGCGCTCACTTGCTTTGAACTCAAGCATAGTACATACACACTACTTCCAGTACTGCTGGACTGAATTTTGCTTGTGGATTAGCTTTTACATATTAATTGTGTCCCTCGCCATCAGATGAACCCATTCCGACTTCAGAGGTACTTGTAATTTACGTCCCCTTACCCCAACAACTTATTTTCCTTTGTTTTTGTATTAAATTGTACATACAAAGAATATTTACTATTAATTTCATTTCATATCTTGGCTTGACATTTTGTGGATTTTAAAAAGGCTTATGATAGTGTCCATAGGAATAGTCTATGGAATGCTATGCAGGAATTTGGAATACCAAGGAAGTTAATCAACATGACCAGAGTATGCATGGAAGATACTTATAATATAGTAACATATAAAGGCAGGAAATCAGACCCCTTCCAAATAACATCTGGCTTGAAACAGGGTGATGCACTATCGCCGCTACTCTTCAATCTGGCTCTAGAGAAAGTTGTAAGGAAGGTAAAGGAGGAATGTGATATTGGAGGAACATCCAAGCTGCTTGGTTATGCAGATGATATAGATATTATAGGGCAAAGTGAACAAAAGACATTGGAAATATTGACTCACTTAAAGGAAAAAGCCCAACAGATGGGGCTGGTTATCAACCAAGATAAGACAGAATATATGGTAATTTCAAGAGACGGAATGGCTAGAAACTCTGGCCACATACAAATAGATAATATGACCATTAAAAGAACGGAAACATACAAATACCTGGGTACAATCTTCAACTGCTCCAACATCATAAGGGAAGAAATACAAACTAGAATAAACTCTGGAAATAAGATATACTATGCACTACAACATTTACTAAAATCAAAGGCGCTATCTCGTAACACCAAAATCACAATATACAAAACACTGATCAGACCAGTTGTGCTGTATGGCTCTGAAACCTGGAGTACAACGAAAGGAGACGAAGCCTCGTTACAAACCTTTGAG
This sequence comes from Cepaea hortensis, assembly GCA_963921405.1. Taxonomy (NCBI): domain Eukaryota; kingdom Metazoa; phylum Mollusca; class Gastropoda; order Stylommatophora; family Helicidae; genus Cepaea; species Cepaea hortensis. The sequence goes on along the minus strand of OY992876.1, from coordinate 374,335,507 downwards.
AACAAAATTTTAAGACGCATCTTTGGACCCATTAGGGATACACAAAGTGGAGAGTGGAAAAGAAGAAGTAACAAAGACATTTATGATCTGTTTAAGTCCCCGCTAATCACTGGTATCATGAAGGCTAATAGACTACAATGGCTGGGGCATATAGAAAGAATGGAAGATAATAGTATAGGGAAACAAAACTCGCTTACACTCAGGAAATAAATGACCGTAGACCAAGAAGGCGGTGGAAAGATAATACATGTACAGACCTACAAGCACTTGGAATCAACGACTGGCAAGAGAAGGTCCACCAGAGAGACGAATTGTATTTGCAGCAAAGAACCTCAATGGCTCGGAATGCTGAAGAAGAAGATCTTGGCTTGCACATAAGCTTGCTTACTTACTTTAATGACGCAGTGATCATTGACTGAGTATTTTTCAAGATTTGTCCAGCTATACACGGGTTGAATATTTTTTTTTTCAGTTAGAATATGTTGCTGAATGAAATACCTTGTCGGAAAGTCCCATTCTTAAATTGTCAGTTAAACAATTAAAAGTGAAAACCACTGGTCAAATTTCTTTTCATATCTTGGCTTGACACATAAGCAAGCTTTTATTATTTTTTTAATGACGTGGTGATCATTTATTCTATTTTTCAAGAGCTGTCCAGTTGTAAGGGTTGAATAGTTGTTGTTTTTTTTAATTTAGAAAATGTTACTGAAATACCTTGTTGGAAAATCCCATTCTTTCATTTAAAGTTAAAAAATTAAAAGTGAAAGAACACCACTGGTCAAGCCAGTCAACTCGAACTTCAAACAAACGAACGAACCAAGACAAGACACTTTTGAGAATGTAGAACAGATTTCTTCACTTACCTGCAAATATAGTAGGTGTTACATTTGTAACATTATCCTGAGATCTAATAACTGAAAAGAGTAAAGACAAGAAAACAAACGCTCGCAGCTGAGGCCAATTGTTTGTTTCTACCACTACGACAGGAAGGATGTAACATATGCGCCCACCATTATCATCATGGAGGAAGCCAGGAACGTTTCAGGATGTCGTAATTACGTCTGCTCGGTTTACCCGATAGCGATCATTATTTGAGCATTTTATGTCTCTGTCTAATGTATTAATTACATAATCAACTCAAATTAATAATCTGACATCGAGATAACGATATTAAATAGAAAGCAATCATAATCGTTTTGAATTGATAACATTAGGGAAAATCAATGTATTACGACAGTACTCATATATAAATATTTGCTCTTCAGTGAATGAAGTTTCTTTTTATTAAAGAATATCTGTTGCCTTCAGGTTCGGAGTGGCTTAGAGGTTACGACGTCCGCCTCTGATCAATGCAGTCGACTCACGATCTGGGCTGTGTGGATATTTTTAGAATATAAGAAAAGAATCATATACTCTCCCTTATCCCCCCCCCCCCGATTCTAGGGAGTGGATCTGACGTCAGCCTTCGCTGACAAAGGCGAAAAACTTGGGGTATCAGTGTGCACTCCGTGCATTCATTGTTTTTAAGTACCATGCTTGCACACACACGCGCGCGCGCGCATCTGCATTCGTTGTTGTTAAGTACCACACTTGCAGTTACGCACATCTGCATTCATTGTTTTAAGTACCACTCTTGCACACACACACACACGTCTGCGGTCATTGTTTTTAAGTACCACACCTGTACACACACATCTGCATTCATTGTTTTTAAGTGCCACACTTGTACACACACATCTGCATTCGGTTCCAAATTATGCTGTATGTAGCCGGGGCGCAGTGTTGGGGTGAGCGCCCAACATTGCTTAAATACCCCAATGGCTCGTGAATACATAACCTCTGCAGTAAAAGTCCAACTCCTGGTCTTAACGTGGCGTAACTGTTTTTACTAACAGGAGGAGGGGCGACGGCGAGTTTCTGGCGCCGAAAAATAACCAGTATGCTATAGATGTGTATGCACGTATATGCATGCGCAGACACGCGTGTGCGCGCGTACACATCTAAACTCCAGTGAGACCACAGTCTGCTCTAGTAAAGGAAAGGTGCTGAAGACGGAGGCAACCAGCCAGGAGGCTGCACCACAGAAATGAGGATGCCACGCAATTACGCAAAATGGAATATGTCGACTACTGCTAAATGTTATGGTGCTCGCCCTGCTCTGGATCCTCAGGCAGGTGCAGTGCAGGGCCCTATGTCTCGAAAGGATCCAACCCCAACTACTGGAGGTCCTTCTCAGATGTCCTATGGAGCCAGGGGACATGAGAACAGAACGGCTGCCATACTAAACAAAGACTTAAAATAATGCACTGGAATGCGGAGGGAGTCAGCAACAACAAAAATAGAATTAGAAAACATCCTGGACCAAAAAAAAAAGTAAGCGTATGTTGCTTGCAAGAAACTCACCTCAATGCTTGCTTGCTTGCTTGCATTCGTTGGCTTGAGCCCCAACGCGAAGTCCTGTATGTCGAATGAAGGCATCCTGTTGTCCAACATCAGTGTGATGTCATACAGGACCTGAGGTTTGCGTGAGTATCCGTTGTCCCATGTCTGGCTTATTGGTGTGCAGACTGGTGGTTCCTCGCCGTACAGGCAGACACTCTCCGACTCGGAGGAATCGGCGATCCTACTTACTCACCTCAATGAAAATATAGCCATCAAAATCAGTGGCTACCAGTGTTACCGATCTTCTTCTTCTTCGTTCATCCGGAGTTTTTTTTTCGGACGTGATTGCGTTGTGCCTGTTTACAGCAGAGCTGCGTTCTTGAGCCGTTAGGCCGACACATCCGACTTCTGCGGGCATTTGTTGACCAGGTTAACCTTCCCGGGGGTTTCTTAGGACGTTTGGCTCTCACTGTTGTGGTGTTATCCCCCATCCCAGCTGGCCCATATAGAACAGCCAAAGACATCCTGGTCAGCCCTCAAGGGAAGGCAGGGGCAGACCATGGGCATTCCCCGCCATCTAAGGAGGCTTCCATACTTGCAGAGCCGACACACAGCGCTCTGGTACTGGGCTCACCCAAGGAATCGTCACGTCCTGCACATGGCTGCTTAGCCTCACTTCCGTATATTGGGCCTTCCATTCACCATAGGCTGTTCTTCCGGAAACCAGAAGTATGCAGTCTGCAGATGACATCCACACAGTGAGCTTTCGATTCGGACTTTCCACATAATGGATTTGCTATCCAAGCAATATTCCATTTCGTGCCACTAGACAATTTTTCCACCTTTTATGAAGCCCACACAGTGAGCTTTTGGTTCGGACTTTCCACGTAATGGATTTGCTATCCAAGCAATATTCCATTTCATGCCTCTGGGGCGCTTTTGTAACCGACATACCTGTGGTATGAAGTGCGGCAGTCTAAATACTTCTTCATGCACCTTTAAATGTCAACCTGAATGTAGGTCCTCTAAAAGTACTGGAGAGTTTTGGTCAGAGACCATAACTTTATGAAGGGAAAATCCCAACTGCACCTCCCCGCGGTAGAGGATGGAAACACACCACGGTGTGGCTAACACAGCTCTGGGGACCGAGTATCCACCGGAATAAGTGGACAACTCTGCAGCTGAGCAGAGCAGGGCACTCACTTGTCCTTACAGTCGGAAATGGCTGTCAAAGGCAGAGGTAAAAAGACCACCATGTGAATGTGGAAGGCAAGGGGAAACCACCACATTATCTTCCCAAGACTTCATGGCAAAACATATTTCAAAGTTAGTGAAGAACGTTAATAGCTGTCTTAGGGCATCCTCGTCCGGTAGGGACAGTCATGAGCCACAGGTGACACCAGACCGTCATCCAGCTACTGATGGCAAAAACTTAACTAAAATAAATAAATTTAGAGTAGGAACATGGAATGTTAGGACATTAAATGAGCTAGGAAAGTTGACCAATGTTCTAAGAGAGATGGATAGCATGAAAATGAATATACTAGGCGTTAGTGAGATGAGATGGAAGGGATCGGGCAAAATTATAGCTGACAATCACACAATAATTTATTCTGGAGGGGATACACATGAAAAAGGTGTAGGAATAATATTAGACGAAAAAACAGCCAAGTCAATTAATGGATACTGGTGTATTTCAGATAGAGTTATTATGGTAAAAATCAAAGGCAAACCAATAGACATAAATATTATACAAGTATATGCACCAACAGCAAGCAGTAGTGATGAAGAAATACAACACTTTTATGACGAAATAGAAATGGCGATGGCTCAAATTGGATCACAAGAAATAAAGATAATACTTGGTGATTTTAATGCAAAAGTAGGAAAGGGAAAAATGGAGGATGTAGTGGGGAATTATGGTTTAGGTACAAGAAATGAAAGAGGGGAAAAGCTAATAGAATGGGCAAATATCAATGATATGATAATTGGAAACACATGGTTTAAACACCATTAAAGACGACTGTACACATGGATAAGCCCTGATAAGAAAATACGCAACCAAATTGACTACATACTAATTAATAAAAGATTTAGAAATGCTTTAATTAATGTAAAGACAATGCCTGGTGCTGACTGTAATAGTGATCATGTACCACTATGTGGACATATAAAAGTAAGATTAAAGAGAGGGGAAAAAATGGTTAAGAACATGAGACTTAATAAAGAGGTTCTGAAAATAGATAAAGAAATGCAAGAACAATACAGAGTGACTGTGAAAAATAGGTACAATGCAATAACTAAAATACAGAGTATAGATGAACAATGGGAAATGTTAAGGGACTCCATTCATCAAACTAGCAAAGAAGTATTACCGGAGAGAGGCAAAATAGCTAAGAAAAAATGGATGAATGAAGATATCTTAAAACTGATGGACAAAAGGAAACAGAGTAAAAATGACAAACAAGAATACGCTAAGATAAATAAAGAAATAAAAGATAAATGTGGGAAGGCTAAAGAAAGTTGGTTAAACGAGCAATGCAAAAAAATTGAATTAAATTCCAATAAAGATACAAAAAATATGCACAGACAAATCAGTGAGCTTACAGGAAGAAAAATAAGAATAAATACAGGGTGTTTGAAATCAAAAACAGGAAAGATAATATTAGAGGAAGATGCTATAATGAAGAGGTGGAATGAGTATATAAGAGAATTATATGAAGGAGAAAGGGAAGAATTAACAGAAGATAGTAACTTAGAAGGTCCACCTATTCTGAAAGAAGAAGTCGCTGACGCTATGAAACGTATGAAGAAAGGAAAAACAGCTGGGCCAGATGAAATCGCAATAGAAGAATTAGAGGTATTGGGAGAATTTGGAGTAGATATATTAACCAAAATGTTGAATGATATTTACAGCAGTGGATATTTACCCAGAGATATGCTGAAATCTGTATTTATAGCTATACCAAAAAGACCAGGAGCAATTGATTGTGAAGATTTTCGTACAATTAACCTTATAAACCATATCACTAAGCTTCTACTCAGAATCATAATGAGAAGAACCAAAAAGAAAATAAAAATGGAAATTAGTGAAGAACAGTATGGATTTGTGGAAGGAAAGGGCACAAACAATGCAATTTATACATTACGGACACTAATAGAAAGGTCAATAGAGAAACAGAGAGACATATATTTGTGCTTCATAGATTATACTAAGGCATTTGATAAAGTAAAACATGATGAACTGATTAAAATGTTGGAAGATATCAACACTGATGGAAAAGATTTAAGAATAATAAAGAATATTTACTGGAACCAAGTAGCAGCAATTAAAATGGGAAATAAAGAGGGTAGTTACGAACAGATAAAGCTAGGAGTACGACAAGGGTGTGTCTTGTCACCAGATCTTTTCTCCCTGTATAGCGAAGTAATAATGAGAGAGATCAAAGAGATGCCAGGAATACTAGTTGGAGGTTATAATATAAATAATATACGCTATGCAGATGACACAGTATTGGTGGCGGATAATTCAACAGACCTACAACAATTATTAGACGTAGTAGTAACAGAGAGTGCAAGGAAAGGACTCTCCTTGAATATCAAGAAAACAGTAACAATGGTAATATCAAAGAAAATGGTGACACCAAAATGTGACATAGAAATAGAAGGGAAAATCCTTAACCAAGTTGATAATTTTAGATACCTAGGGGCATTTATAACATCAGATGGAAGATGTACAACAGAGATTAGGAGCAGAATATGGCAGGCAAAAGCCGCATTTCAGAAAATGAAGAGTACCTTATGCAATAAGTCACTATCACTGAATGTAAGAAAAAGAATGCTGAAATGCTATGTAGAACCAGTTTTGCTGTATGGCAGTGAATCTTGGAATGTAAATGAACAAATTAAGAAGAAATTAGAAGCAACAGAGATGTGGTTCCTGAGACGAATGTTGCGAATTCCTTGGACTGCCAGAGTAACTAACGACGACTGCCTGAAACAGGCTAACGAAACTAGAACATTATATACAACAATAAAACAGAGACAAACAGCTTTCCTCGGTCATGTGATAAGAAGAGAGGTATTGGAGAACATCGTAACAACTGGAAAGATCGAGGGGAAGAGAGGCAGAGGTAGACCAAGAGGAGTGATGCTGGATGGATTGAGACGGTGGCATGGAGGAATATCAGCAGCAGAGTTGATCCAGAAAACAAAAGACCGAGATCTATGGAGAGCCATGAACGCCTACGCCAGCCGGCACGGCACTTGATGATGATGATGATGAATGTAGTTAAAGTAAGCTGCAGTCAACTTGAGCTTGTTGATATCTCCATAGAGCTTGTCCTCAAATGAAGCAGGTGTGGGCAAAAATGTTCTGCATATATTGGGCACTCCTGCAGCAAATGTTTAGCTGTCATTTTACCAGTTCCACAATTGCATTCATCGGTATCTCCTATCTTTAGTTTATTGAACAAGTGATATTTCAGCCTGTTATGTCCTGTGCGGAGTCTGAAGATTGCTACTTGTTCTCTTCGGTCGAGTTTGTAATATGCATCATCCTTCTGGTGACCTGGATGCTCTGATTCCCATTTGGTTCTATAGGTGCTTTTTATCAACCTCTTTGCCTCGTTATAGGTTATGTCTATGTCAGGCTGTGGTAGTCGTCCGCCCTCTTTTGCCAGTCTGTCAGCCTCTTCATTTCCAGGTATACTGCAATGTGATGGGATCCACTGTATTACAACTTTTTTGGATTTCTGGCATAGACCATGGAGTGCTGCTCTTAGGTCAGCTATTTCTGTGCTGTTATTGCTCTTCAGTATTGAGACAGCTGACTTTGCATCTGTGAAGATAGCTATTTGCTTCTCTTTATTTTCCTCCATCAAGAGCATTTCTGCTGCAGTTTTCAGAGCTTCTACCTCCGCTTTGAAGTTACTTGAAAACTTTCCAGTTGCCATTGAATGTTTTTTTTTCACTCCATTTTTTAAATTTAGGAGAATTCCTCCTCCTCCATTCTCTATTGAATTTTTAGCTGATCCATCTGTATATGCATGGGTCCAATTGCTGCTTGGGTAATGTTCTTTTATGTAGTTTAGGGTTATTTCTCTTCTTAAGGTTTCATGCTGAGTGTTCTTTTTCTCAATACCAGGAATGTTTTCTATCATCTCAGGCAGTTGCTGCTGTCTCCAAGCTGGGAACTTGTGTGCATTGTAAATGGGTTTGACTGTTGATATGTTAAGTATAGGATCTGCCCTAATCTTTCGTTTTGCAGTTTCTACAAAGTTGCTACGCTTCAGTCTTCCCTTTCCAAAACCACTAAACCTTTTATACATAGGGTGGTCTGTCAATCTTCTAAATTTTTCTGCTTGTTGCTGGGCTCTGCTATCTCTTCTATCCTGCATTGGCTGTAAACAAGTGATCTTTTCTAGTTCATTAATAGGCGTTGTCTTCAGGCTTCCAGTTATGATTCGCATTCCTTGATGTTGGACTCTACTTATTTTGTTAAAGTTTGACTTAGCTGCTGTTGCCCAAGCTGCAATGCCATATTCCAGTACTGGCCTCACCCGTCCAGTATATAACTTCTTGAGAACTTTCTCATCTGCTCCCCACGTTGTACCAGCAAGCTTTTTCATGATTGCCATTCTCTGCCTTGCTCTTGTTCGATTTTTCTCAACCTGTGTCTTCCATGTCAGGCGACGATCAAAGGTGACTCCTAGATAGTTTGGATTTTCTTCATGGCGCAATATTTTTCCATTCAATACCAGCTTAGGTTGCTGAGTTTTATTTGAGAGGGAGAACACTGTGCATGTTGTTTTCTCCTCACTTATCTTCACTAGCCATGATTTTGACCAGTCCTCTAGCGCTAATAAGGCTTGCTGTATTCTGCTGTTAGCTGTACTAATATATTCTTCAGATGTCCATATGGCTAGGTCATCTGCAAAGGAGGATGTGTGTACTCTGGCTGGAAAATTTTCCGTGATGTCATTTATATATGCTAGGAATAATGTTGGTGAAAGAACTCCTCCTTGGGGGACACCTTGCTCCAACAGCATCATTTTGCTTGTTTGTCCTTGTACTTTTGTCCTGGCAGTTCTGTTCTCAAGGTAGTGGCTGATCCATTTATACATTTTTCCACAAACATGCATTTTTTGCAGTTTTACTTTCAGTCCTTCCTTCCATACTTTATCAAATGCTTTTTCTAAATCTATCCAGACTGCTAGTGTGTGCTTTTTCTCTTGGAAGGCATCCTCTATTTCCTGAGCTATATAGGTTATTTGATCTTCAGTGGATCTGTACTTTCTGAATCCTGCTTGGTGTGGTGTTAAGAGTTTGTTATCTTCCAGATGCCATGTTAGCCTGCCATTGATAATGCGTTCCATTAATTTTCCTACACAGCTAAGTAGACTGATAGGTCGATAGCCATTTGGTTCTTCCAGGTCTTTTCCTTTCTTTGGGACTGGTATTAGTATAGCTTCCTTCCATGCCTGTGGGACTATTCCTCTCTTCCAGCTGTTATTTAGGACTGCTAGTAGTTTCTTCTTTGCCTTGGTGCCTAGTCCTATTAGCATTTCATTTGTGATTCCATCCTTTCCTGGTGATTTCTTCTTTTTTAGGGTATTCATTGCCTGTTCCATTTCTTCCATTGTTAGATTTGCCATCATATATTCTGCTGCTGTCTCTGTATTTCTATGATGTATCTGTTTGTCTTTGATTGCTTTCTTCTGTTCGGTTGTAATATCAATGTGGTTTGCATTTGCATAGTGTTCCATTAGTGCATTTGCAGCCTTTTTTCCTGTAAGCAAGGCATTTCCTTGTTTAATTGTTATTTGTTTGTTTCTAGGTCCTTCATTGTTCATGGCTTTCACTAGTTTCCATAGCTTGTTTCCATCCCTGTCAAAATTCAGGTTTTCTGTTTTTTCCCTCCAACAATCTCTTGTTGTTTGATTTACTGTTCTTTTATATTTTGCTGAGATGGCTTTGAGAGAGATGTTTGCTTCAATTGTTTGTTCTCTCTCTGCTGTCTTCCTGGCATCTTCAACTTTGTCCTCCAAACTTTGTAGTTCTTCAGTCCAGTATGGTTTGTAATTTTTCCTCGCTCCTCTTGGAATAGACTCAGTGGCTGCCTGTATTATCGCTCTGTTTAGACTTTCCACCATTTGCTTTATGTTGCCATATCGTGTATTTATGTTTTCACAATATTTGTCTGTTAGTATGGCAAATCTGTCCCAATCTGCTCGTTTGTAATTCCAGCGGGGCAAGGTCTTTTGCTCCTGTGGGACATACTCCATATTCATTACAAGCTTGATTGGTCTGTGGTCACTACCTGCTAATTGGTCCAGCACATGGCGATCGATTTTGTGGAGGATGTCTCCTGTGCAGAAAGCTAAGTCTGGAGTAGAAGTGGTAAGCCATCTTCTGGAGTAGAAGCTCGGTGTGTCATCCGCTTTGTTGAGTAGATGGAGATTTGTGTCTATTTCCCAGTCCTCCAATTCATCTCCTCTTTTGTCAGTATCTGGGTATCCCCATCTATCTGAACGGCTATTAAAGTCTCCGACAATAATGCAGTTTGTGTCAGTTATTTTCATGTTTGAGAGTGTAAGGTCCTTATCTGCTGGGCTATACAGATTGTAGATTCTTATTTTCACGTCCTTTATCATTATATCAACACCTATAATTTCCGTTTGGTTGTCAGAGATCACAGATACTTCGCTGCAAGGTATTGTATTTCGTGTAAGTATTAGAACTCCTCCTTTGTGTCCTTCGCGGTCGAAACGTGTGGCCTGATATCCTCTGACTGAGAATTTGCGATTGGCGTTGAGGTGTGTCTCTTGAATGCATGCCACATCTATTTTATCTTTATGAAGACGCTGTGTTAGGGACTCTTTCTTCTTGTAAACTCCTTCGGCATTCCACTGTAGTATGTTGAGTGTCCGGGGTATTTGGTCAATAGCTCTTAACCTACTCCTCTGTGCCTTGACTCCACAGCACAGGGGAAGGTGACCACCAGTAGTCATGGGTGGACCCCCTCGAGGCAGGGGGCCCGGCACTATCGCCGCCTGATGGGACTTCGCGGGATTAGCACCATAACGATTAATTTTGATTTGTGACATCATGAATTAAGTTACGTTGCACTGCTTTGTCAAGCCTGTGGCTCAGTACATCCGATTTCGACAAGCATTTATTCGGGATGCTTTCTCTAGCCTTTGACTGTCCCCAGTCTACCTACAAGGCAGCAGGTTTTACGTTGCACTGCTTTGTCAAGCCTGTGGCTCAGTACATCCGATTTCGACAAGCATTTATTCGGGGTGCTTTCCCTAGCCTTTGACTGTCCCCAGTCTACCTACAAGGCAGCAGGTTTGTGTGTCTCTTCGTCTGGTCCCTCTCCCTTGACCTGTCCGACATGGGTGGCCCTACCAGTAGCTGTGCTACCGTCGGCATAGCTCTTGGGATCATTGGGACGCTCAAGCCCCTCTACCTCGTCACGGTGGACACACAGCAGAGGGGGTGTTACCGATCTGACAGAAAGGACAGACGAAAAGGTGGGATACTGGCACTTGTAAAAAATAACATCACTGCTTCCCAAATCAAAGTATACATGGAAGGGGTTGAATATCAGACACGTAAACTTAAGACAGGCAATACAGGCCTACATCTGATCAATTACTACTGTCCAAGTGACCGCCCACAGGCACTGGACACACTACCATTAACAGAAAAAATTAGTGTGTGCGGCGATTTAAACAGCCACTCGCAGAGCTGGGGTTGTGATCACATGGACCAGACAGTAGAGAGACTGGAAGACTGGCAGGATAAGAATAGATTCATCTTGATTAACAAGCCGTCCGACCCACATACTTTATACTCGAGATCATGGCACACTATAACTACACCTGACCTGGCTTTTTATTCACCAGACCTGAAGTGGAACATTACACGAATTGTTGGGAAACAACTTGGTGGCAGTGACCATCGGCCAGTCTTTCTAACTGTAGAAAATGAGCTTGTAAGTGAAAGCAGCACCCTCTCGAGGTGGAACTACAAGAAAGCAGACTGGGCAATGTACAAGAATCGCACCAGTATACTGGTTAGAAACCTGAACACTGAGAAAGACATAAATAAAGTAATTGAAGAATTTGGGAAATGCATACTACAGACAGCGCGAGAAACAGTACCAAGAGGAGCCCGTAAACAATATAAACCCTACTAGAGTAGTGAACTGGAACAGTTGCATAATGATATGGAAGTGTGTAGAAAGCAAGCAGAGGCCACGCCCAGCCAAGAGCACCACAATAAATTCCAGCACGCAAAAGCCAAATTTAAAAGGGCCAAGCTGCAGGCTAGACGGAAAAGCTGGCAGAAGAAAACGGAGTCTTTGAACTTTGAAAGAGACACAAGGAAATTGTGGAAGCTAATAAAACAACTTAACGATGAGGGCACAGGGAGAAACTCAAAAATTACACTACATAAAGATGGAAACATCTTAACAAGAAAGCAAGCAGCTGACCATTTTGCGGACTCATTCGCACAAGATAACAATATCAAAATTAGTCAAGAGAAACAACAAGAGATTCGAGAGAAACGGCAACATACAGGACAGGAAGAAATATTACATGAGGTTCTGGAGGCACCCATCACAATCAGCGAACTGGAGCTAGCCATATCAAAACTGAAAATGAGAAAGTCACCAGATGCTGATGGTATCTCCAATGAAATTATCAGGAACATAGGAACAGAGGCCAAAGCAAAGCTGTTGCAGATCTTCAATAACAGTTGGACCTTAGGCAGTGTTCCACAAGCCTGGAGAGAAGCAATCATGATACCCCTCCTAAAATCAGGGGAAAATAGTTCCATTGCCTCTAGCTACAGACCAATTAGCCTCACCAGCTGTCTCTGCAAAACACTGGAGCGCATCATCAATCACAGACTGCAGTGGTACATTGAAAGTAAAAACATCCGTGTGCCACAGCAGGCTGGCTTTAGGCAGTGCTACTCTACGGAAGATCAGACAACCTACCTCCCTCAAGAAATTGAGGATGCATTCCAGGAGAAGAAGCTGGTGCTTGTGGCATGGATAGATCTGAAGAAAGCCTTTGACAAAGTCTGGAAAGAAGGTCTGATGAAGAAACTGAGAAACTTCAAAGTCAATCGAAGAATATACAAATGGGTGAAAGCATACTTGCACAACAGAAGAGCCCGAGTACAGATAGACGGACTCAAGAGCAAGAAAGTACTACTGCGTCACGGTTTTCCCCAGGGAGGAGTCTTTTCCCCCACACTTTTTCTAATCTTCATCAATGATCTTGTTGCTCACCTACCGCATGGAATTAAAGCGGCAATGTACGCCGATGACCTGGTTCTATGGAGCACAAATGAATATGCATCAGTGGCCACCAGATTGCTACAAAGAGCTGTAGATACATTTGCTGCATGGGCAAATAGATGGTGTGTCAGCATAAACACTGAAAAGTGCGGCACCAGTCTATTTACCCTCTCTTCAAAACAAAAGGCAGGGATCGTCCAGATAAATGGAACACCGCTAAGAGAAGATAAAGAACCAACATACCTTGGAGTAACATCTGATGGTAGGCTGACATGGAGAAAGCACATCAACAAAGCAGTAGCAAACGCCAGAAGGAAAATAGCCATCCTGAGAAAGCTAAGTGGAACCACATGGGGAACCAGTGGGAAAATACTTAGCAAAGTTTATCAACAGAGCATACGACCACACCTGAAATGTGGGTCAACTGTGTGGTGTGCGGCATCAAACACCACACTACAAGAGCTGGACAAGGTGCAAAATCAAGCACTTAGTCACAACAGGAGGGATGAGATCAACCCCTATAGTGGAAATGGAGAAGATGGGGAGGACACAAGCACTGAGTGAGCGCAGAGATACGAAAAAGCTAATGCAAGCAGAAAAGTTCCTCAGCTTGCCAGGCCGCTCTATGAAGAACAGATTTGAACACCTATCTATGGGGCGGTTGAAAAGAAGTAGTTTTATCCACCAGGCCAAACGACTCTGCAGAGAAACCACCGATCTGCCCACAGTTAGTATCCCCCTAACAACTATTCCAGAGCGAACTACATGGAAAGATGAAAATAGACTATCATTACAAATCCAGACAAAAGTGAGAGGAATATTTGACAAGGAAGAACAGAACAGTGTGCAGCGCAGAACAGCCACTTGATGAAGAATACCCACAGGACGTCTGGATCCGAGTCTACACAGATGGATCAGCACAAAATGCTGTTCGAAATGGAGGAGCGGGAGTGTACATTGAATACCCAAATAATACTAGGGGCACAGCCAGAGTACCGACAGAAAAGTACTGCCATAACTATGATGCTGAAATTGAGGCAATCAAGATAGCAACAGAGAAATTACTAAATACCAGCAATGGTACACAACCTGTGGTGCTATTGACAGATGCAAAATCAGTACTCGAGGCGTTCCTGCCTGGGAAATTGCCAGTACTAAGGACACTACTTTCTGAACTTAGCAGTCAGCATAAGGTCACCATACAGTGGATACCATCCCACCGTGGAGTACCCGGAAACGACAGAGCTGATCAATTGGCTAAGGAAGGAGCCCAAGAAGAACAGCCTGATGTGCCCGTTACATACCACCAAAAGAAAAGAATGATCAGATCAGCCAGAAAGCCACCAAAACCTACTCAAGATGACTTACCACTTTATGGACAGACCAGAACAAGTCATTATTCTGCCCCGCAGAACAGGACACAATAGATTACGCAACCACATGTATACACAATTCAAGATTGGTGAAACAGCCATGTGCACATGTGGAATGGCGTCGCAGACAGCAGAGCACATACTCCAAGACTGCCCAAAATATAACATATCTAGGCAAACCTTCTGGCCTAGGGAGACGACAGTGGAAGAAGAGACGACAGTGGAAGATAAACTCTGCCGACGCTCAACGCTCAGAGGAAAGGCGAGACGGACATATAATCAGATTGCTACTGGTACTATTGGATTGATGTTGGAACTCTTCGCTGGCTGCTGAGGATGGGGACGGAGCGCTTATGGGAATGCCCAGAATGCTGTGATGTCGATTCCTAAATCAATCAATCAATCAATCAATTAGATAAACTCTATGGACCGTTGTGTGAACTAAAAAAAAGACAGTTAAATTCATACAAGATACAACATTGCAGTTATATACATATTTCAAGCGAGCGAAAGAACATCTGCATTCATTGTTTTTAAGTATCACACTTGCACATACACACACATCTGCATTCATTGTTTTTGATTACCACACTTGCTTGCTTGCACGCACACACGCGCGCGCGCACACACACACACACATCTGCATTCATTGTTTTTAAAATACCATGCTTGTACACACAACATCTGCATTCATTGTTTTCATTACCACAATTGCACACAATTGCGCGCGCGTGCGCACGCACGCACAGATCTGCATTCATTGTTAAGTACCATACACACATACACACGCATCTGCATTCATTGTTTTTAAGTACATCACTTGTACACGCACATATCTGCATTCGTTTTTAAGTGCCATTCTTGTACACACACACATCTGCATTCATTGTTTTTAAAGTGTGTGTGTGTGTGTGTGTGCGCGCGCACGCTGCATTCATTGTTTTTAAGTACCACACTTGTACACGCACACATCTGCATTCGTTTTTAAGTGCCATTATTGTATACACACACACACACACACACACACATATAAATATATCTGCATTCGTTGCTTGTAAGTACCGCACTTGCACACACTCACAAACATCTGTATTCATTGTTTTTAAGTACCACACTTGCACGCACGCACACACACTCATCCACACACATCTGCCTACTGGCTCAAGTACCACACTTGCACACATCTGCCTACTGGCTCAAGTACCACATTTGCACACATCTGCCTACTGGCTCAAGTACCACATTTGCACACATCTGCCTACTGGCTCAAGTACCACATTTGCACACATCTGCCTACTGGCTCAAGAACCACATTTGCACACATCTGCCTACTGGCTTAAGTACCACATTTGCACACATCTGCCTACTGGCTTAAGTACCACACTTGCACACATCTGCCTACTGGCTTAAGTACCACACTTGCACACATCTGCCTACTGGCTTAAGTACCACATTTGCACACATCTGCCTACTGGCTCAAGAACCACACTTGCACACATCTGCCTACTGGCTCAAGTACCACACTTGCACACATCTGCCTACTGGCTTAAGTACCACACTTGCACACATCTGCCTACTGGCTTAAGTACCACACTTGCACACACCTGCCTACTGGCTCAAATACCATACTTGCAGACATCTGCCTACTGCTGTTGGCGTCCATGTCTCTCTACCTACAGGTCTCGGTGTTAGGGTCAGAAAGTACAAGTCAAGGATCCTTGTACACGCCTGACAAGACATTGGACATATGGTGCTAGATCCATATTTTGACAGGCCAGTCAGCACTCAGTGGGTGATGTGGTCAGTGTCACTCTGGGTGCCTTTACTTCCCTGGTACCTAATTTAAGCTGGGCTGACCAAGAAGCCAAGGTGATTAAAAAAAAAAAAATAAAGCCATGCGGGTTTGGGTGCATGGTACCAAATAGGCAGTGATTGAAGAAGTATGTGTGTGTGTGTTCAGAATATTCAATAAAAGACGATGCTTGTTAGTATGCACCTGTAAGACTGGTACGATAAAAGCAATGAATTTAGATGTGTGTGTGTGGATGTTTGCATGGATGCGCATATACAAGCAGTGTTTACACAGTGGGGGGCTGCGTGGTCTGAGGTATGGTGTCCGCCTCGAGTGCTGGAGGTCCCGGGTTCAAGCCCCAGTGATGACCAGGATTTTTTCTTGTGGATTTCTAGTAATAAAATTTCCCCTGGTCTCTGGGTAGTGAGATCGGACGCGTGTGTGTATTGTTACGCACGTAAAAAAATCCCTTGGCATTCGGAAACCGAAAAAGAGTAGCATAATAGCACTGCCCGGGCAAAATTTCGAGTTAGAAAATCTACCCAAAGTATTTCAGGGTCCTCGCCCGTGATACGGAGTTCGTGCACTGAGCTGAGTTTCTCCAGACTCAGGTTTGAGTTTGGAGGAGAACGGAGCACTTATGGGTTGCACCTGTGTGCTGTGATGTTGATCCATCGACTAAACTGTTTACACAAGAGAATGAGAGAGAGTGTGTGAGTGCATATATATACAAGCAGTGTTTAAACAAGACAATGAATGGAGATATGTATCTGTGTTTGGATGCTTGCACACATACAAGCACTGGTTAAACAAGAGAACGAATGGAGACGTGTTTGCATGTGCAGGTGTGACACAGAAGCAGGCAGAGAATGTAGACTTGTGTAACATTATACCCGAATGCTAGCTTAAAAGGACCCCTGTTACACACCTTCAGGCATACTGATCATATGGTGCTAGCCCCATATTTGTATAGACCAATCAGCACTCAAGAAGTGATGTGGTCAGTATCACGAGGGCTGCCTGAACTCCCCAAGACATTTCCTGGTACTCACTTTAGGCTGGGTCGACCTGGGAGCTCAGGTCAGTTTACAAATCCACCAGTTTGAAAGTTTAAACCCATGACCAGTAGGCAAGTGTGCTAGTCACTGCACCTCCCTACCTGAATGTGGTTTTACACAAATGTGTCTCCGTGGTGAAAGGGTTACGGATGCGGTTCATAATCCTGCATACCTGTGGTCAAAACATAGTTGTAGGTGATTTTGCAGCAGAGTCTTGCATTTTTTTTTTTTTTTGGGCGCTTGCTTACTTTGAACTCAAGCGTAGTCCATACACTACTAATAGTGCTGGGCTGTTTTTCGTGTGGATTAGCTTTCCCTATTAAGTGTCCCTCGCTATCAGGTGAAGCCACTCTGACTTCAGAGGTACTTGTAATTTACATCCCCAAGTCAAGGACGATAGGTCAACATTTTAGTCCAATTGTCCGGTACAGGTGTTGAACCCCTTACCTCGGCATCAGCACACCATATGTTTAAGAACACGCATTCTTATCCATTTAGCCATGCTGATCTACCATTAGTTTTTTTATGAAATAGTATGGGTGCCGGTCGTTCAGAAAGCAATGGCAAACTACTGAATGTAAACTTGCCTAGGAATCACGAACAGCCAAAAAATGCTGGGGTTAACTGCTACGTCCTGTAAAGGACAAGCAACTAACTTTTTTGTGTGTGTCTACAAAGCAGTGCCCGAAATTGTTCAAAACATCACAGATATTTGCATCTCATAAAAGGTTTTTAACATTTACATCTGCAACCACTATGATACACTGAAAGACTCAACAAACAACTGCAGTATTAGCTGTTTACATATGGGGAATGTTCTTACTGTCTGCTCTGCCTGGCACAGTCAGAGTTCTGCTAGAATTGTGACCTTTCAGTAATTATGAATCAAGGAAGATACACAGTTTGCAGTCTTCTTCTTCTTCCATTAATCTACTACCAAATGAGCATAGCATGCCAAGCCCTTTGTAGACTTGTTCAACAGTTGTGGACAAGCAACATTTAGAGACAAAGCATTCTTTCGTAAATCAAATAAAGGCATACATTCTGATCTCTATTTTCTTTCTCCCTTTCCTGTCACATAAACAAAATGGATTGTCACACAAAACATTGTTTTATTATTTTATTTCCGAATTGTTCAATGGTGGCACTTCAGGTGTCAAACAGCATATGATGTATGAAATATAAATGCTCTGTCATTTGTGTGAAGGTTTTGCCACTCTGAATGTAATATTGATTCTTGCACCTCTGTCGTGGTACTCCTTAGGAACACGGTGCTGGAGGAAAAAAGACAAAAGATCAATAAGTGAGAGTTATCTACAGCTGGGGTTTTTGTTTGGGGGGGGGGGGGGGGGGTTAAAAGGCAAGAGGGTTAACGTCATTACACCAGGTTTTCTCTTTCCGCAGGGCAGCCTGCCGAAAGTGTCGCATAAAGTACAAATTCCTCAGCCCCAGCGATGACTCCCAGGAGTCTCTGAGAAAATTGTACTCATGAACCAAACGATGTAGCCTGGAATTGAATCCACAACCTTCAGAACACAAGAGGGTGGCATAACGACTTCACCACGGAGACTCCCTGGTAACATTGTAATGATCATGATATGAAAACTAACCACAAGTAAGAACTTTCAAACAGTCGTGATATGAATACTATCCCATATGTGTGTATACAGTTCTAAAATTCAGCATATGATACAGAATGTCCATGCTGTGATGGCATATTGGGTAACAGTCAAAGGGTAAAGTAAATTACCCTTTTACATGCTGTCATGTGTATTGAGTATATGGTGTTAACCCTCTATTTTTATAGACCAACTGGAACTCTGCCGGTCTCCCTGGCGAAGAGGTTAACGACTTTCTCCGTAATCCATATATCCACATAGGGGAACACAGCTGCGTGAGATTCGGTAGCGGATTGCGTCACATTGGTTACTTACAGGGGAATGTGAGCTGGTCGCTCAGAAAGCAATGGAAAACTACTGAGCGTAATCTTGCCAAGACATCAACAACAGTGGTAAAATGCTAGCATTGACAGTGATGTCCTGTAAGTAGGATATGCGAGGGGAAGTGAAGAAAAAAAAAAAATGGAACTCTGAATGTATTCCAGTCATTTAGATTGCATGAGTATGACAAGTCCCTGGTCTAATATAGACAAGACCTACTGAATGTACAACTTGGCCAAAAATTTCTGCTCCAGATCTGCTGAGGCCATTGTTTTTAATGCCGCCAGTTCATGCTTGCATTTTTGCAGAGTTTGTCCGGCTTGGTAGTTGAATGTTGTGATCAAATAATATTCCAAGATAATTTAGACTGACCTTCTGCTCAATGCTGTAAGACATATTGGAGATATTCTTCTTCTTCTTTTTCTTCATGCGTTCTATCTCAGACTTTGATTGTGGTATCATTTTGAACTTGTTGTTTTGGGCACACTGAGATCTCTATACAGTTTGTCTTTAAATGGTGTTTCTGAGGATCAAAGCTGTAAATTACACACCTGTAGAATTTGCCAACGTCCATCTCAGGTTGTTTACACACGTTTGGGACCAGATCGCATAGTGAACTTCTGATACAGGTGGCCTTGAAGTTTGCAATATCCTGTTCTTAATCTGAATTGACTGCTTGTTTGTTTATTTCCCATGGTATTTCCAACTGTTGTTCTTAAATATTGTACAGCGTTCGTTTCTTAAATCAATTTATCTTTTTAGATTCATTTAATTATTGTTTTCACTTCTCCATAATGCATGTCACCATCTGTTTGGGGAAAGTGTAGTCCTTTGTTTGACTGAGTGGGGTGATCTACCTTTTGTTGCCAGTTATACCACAGTGTAAGTGTATCCATTGTAGAATTATGGCCACTGCCATTTTGGGGATCACAGATAAACAGAGAGCAAGGTCTTAGAATTTTCCTCTGTTGCCAGAGAGTGAATCAAACATGGAACTAGCATCAGTGAAAATACAAATCTGACTAAGGATGTTTTGTAATTGTCAATGAGGGCTCCGGCTGCAAGCTTTACTGAAGTTGCAGTACACTCTTACCGCATTACATATTTTTAGCAGATAATTATTTTTAAGTTTAACATTTATATGCCTGCACCTCCACTTGTAACGGGATTTTCTGCTGACCCATCAACATATGCATGCATCGAGAGTACAGTTCTGACCCCATAAACCTCACTCACAGACAAAATGTATAGACATGTGGTTTATCTGTTGCCATGTTGAACATTGTACCTGCCAATCTGACTGTGTCCAGCCTTCCATAATGAGCAGTGAACCACTTCTTAGAGGTATTTTAATGACCTGGCTATATGTATAGTCTCTTTCTCCTGATTCATTCTGTAGATGAGTAAATAAAAGAGATTGTTAGTACCGGTCTTTCTCCTGAATCTTTCTGTAAATTAGTAAAAAACAGACTTTTAGTAGTTTTT
This sequence comes from Cepaea hortensis, assembly GCA_963921405.1. Taxonomy (NCBI): domain Eukaryota; kingdom Metazoa; phylum Mollusca; class Gastropoda; order Stylommatophora; family Helicidae; genus Cepaea; species Cepaea hortensis. The sequence continues at coordinate 374,315,159 of OY992876.1, read as the reverse complement.
CTCCTGATTCTTTCTGTAAATGAGTAAATAAAAAACACTGTTAGTACCAGTATTTTTCCTGATTAATTCTATAAATGCGTAAATAGAAGAGATTGTTAGTATCAGTATTTCTCCTGATTAATTATGTAAACAGGTAAATAAAACAGATTGTTGGTACCAGTCTTGCCACTGAAACCTAACATCCAGATGTGCCATTATTTAACAGATGTGATCCTCAATGATCCTTAATGTGTGCTGTGTATCGGCTCTGTGGCGAAGGGGTTACGGACGCAATTTGTAATACCGCATACCATGTTCAAAACACAGCTGTTGGCGATATAGCAACAGACCATCTTGCATTGGTTTTCATACAATAGTATGAGTGTTGGTCATTCAGAAAGCAAACTATTGAACATAAACTTGCCAAGAAATCACAAATAGCCAAAAACTGCTGGAGATGACTTTGACATTCTGTAAAGGATATGCAAGTTACTTTTAACACATGGGACCTCTTATTATTTTTCTCTTCTATCTGACAAGACTAGGCATATTATCCACTCCACTGAAATCTAAGGGGAATTTTTAATATCCTTGAATTCCTTATTTTGTAAAAGCACCCAAACCTGAATTTCGACTCAGTACTTTGGGAGTTTGAGGGAGGTGCTGTACCTCAGAGTTACCTCCTCTTCTGCTTTTCATCTCCCAATGAAGCATAGGTCCACAACCAACTCATGCCACTCCCCCGTGAAGACTTGTTCATGATTGGTTGCATTTTGTAGCTAAGTATTTATATTGGATAAGATAGTCAGACTCACCTCAATCCTCCTTAGTCGCCTCTTATGGCATGCATGATGGGTTACAGTGTTATTATGCAAATAAAAAGATATACACATGGTGGCAGGATATAACACATGGTGGCAGGACATAACACGTGGTGGCAGGACATAACACATGGTGACACAACATAACATGTGGTGGCAGGACATAACACGTGGTGGCAGGACATAACACATGGTGACAGGACATAACACATGGTGACAGAACATAACACATGGTGGCAGGACATAACATGTGTTTAAAGAACAAAACATAACACATGGTGGCAGGACATAACATGTGTTGAAAGAACAAAACATAACACATGGTGGCAGGACATACACAATACATGGTGACAGAATAGACCATAACACATGGTGACAGAACAGTCTCAAAAAGATAAAGCAACAGCAGTGAGAACTCACAGGAGGAGGCTTCTTTCGTAGCTCAAACACCCTTTCTTCACCAAAGGTCAGTGATGCAATTGTAGGGTTCTTCCCCATGATTGGTTCATCATCAGAATGCCAGCCAATGCTGTCATGGCCGTCACGGTATAAATTTGCAGCCAGAGAGTTGAACTCCACTCCTGCCACTTCCTTTAGCTGTTCTTTAAGGGTTTTCAATGCTTTTGGCCATTCCTGTGAACATTTTAACTATCTCATGAACGCAACATATAAATAAATACCAGCAATTTCCTAATGCCAATGAATGAGAACAGCATAATGGAATGAAATATGTAAACATCACATACTTTATTGGTGGTGGTGAGTAAATTGAAAGTTATGTATCCATTGAGGATAGAAATATAAGTAAATTATTTCTATCACAGGTAAGTTATTTAATAAGGAAAGCTAAAAGAAACACTTAAAAAAACAACTATCCTTTTTTTATCAAAGGGACACCAACATCTCCGACAAAAGAGGCTTATAATCTAACAGTAAACAATTTCACATGCACACACAGCAAAATAAATGGTGACAGAACAGAACATAATACAATACATGGTGACAGAACAAAACATAATATAATACACGATGACAGAACAAAACATAATATAATACACGATGACAGAACAGAACATAATACAATACACGATGACAGAACATAATACAATACACGATGACAGAACAGAACATAATACAACACATAGTGACAGAACATAATACAATACATGATGACAGAACAGAACATAATACAATACATGGTGACAGAACATAATACAATACATGGTGACAGAACATAATACAATACATGGTGACAGAACAGAACATAATACAATACATGGTGACAGAACATAATACAATACACGATGACAGAACATAATACAATACACAGTGACAGAACATACTACAATACATGGTGACAGAACATAATACAATACACGATGACAGAACAAAATACAATACATGGTGACAGAACATAATACAATACATAGTGACAGAACATAATACAATACATGGTGACAGAACAAAACATACTACAATACATGGTGACAGAACATAATACAATACATGGTGACAGAACAGAACATAATACATGGTGACAGAACATAATACAATACATGGTGACAGAACAGAACATAATACAATACATGGTGACAGAACATAATACAATACATGGTGACAGAACAGAACATAATACAATACATGGTGACAGAACAGAACATAATACAATACATGGTGACAGAACATAATACAATACATGGTGACAGAACATAATACAATACATGGTGACAGAACATAATACAATACATGGTGACAGAACATAATACAATACATGGTGACAGAACAGAACATAATACAATACATGGTGACAGAACATAATACAATACACAATGACAGAACATAATACAATACACAGTGACAGAACATACTACAATACATGGTGACAGAACATAATACAATACATGGTGACAGAACATAATACAATACATGGTGACAGAACAGAACATAATACAATACATGGTGACAGAACATAATACAATACACGATGACAGAACAGAGCATAATACAATACACGATGACAGAACAGAACATAATACAATACACGATGACAGAACAGAATATAAAACAATACATGGTGACAGAACATAATACAATACACGATGACAGAACAGAACATAATACAATACACGATGACAGAACAGAACATAATACAATACATGATGACAGAACAGAACATAATACAATACACGATGACAGAACAGAACATAAAACAATACATGGTGACAGAACATAATACAATACATGGTGACAGAACAGAACATAATACATGGTGACAGAACATAATACAATACATGGTGACAGAACAGAACATAATACAATACATGGTGACAGAACATACTACAATACATGGTGACAGAACATAATACAATACATGGTGACAGAACATAATACAATACATGGTGACAGAACAGAACATAATACAATACATGGTGACAGAACATAATACAATACACGATGACAGAACATAATACAATACACAGTGACAGAACATACTACAATACATGGTGACAGAACATATTACAATACATGGTGACAGAACAGAACATAATACAATACATGGTGACAGAACATAATACAATACACGATGACAGAACATAATACAATACACAGTGACAGAACATACTACAATACATGGTGAAAGAACATAATACAATACATGGTGACAGAACAGAACATAATACAATACATGGTGACAGAACATAATACAATACACGATGACAGAACATAATACAATACACAGTGACAGAACATACTACAATACATGGTGACAGAACATAATACAATACATGGTGACAGAACATAATACAATACATGGTGACAGAACAGAACATAATACAATACATGGTGACAGAACATAATACAATACACGATGACAGAACAGAACATAATACAATACACGATGACAGAACAGAACATAATACAATACACGATGACAGAACAGAACATAATACAATACACGATGACAGAACAGAACATAAAACAATACATGGTGACAGAACAAAACATAATACAATACATGATGACAGAACAGAACATACTACAATACACAGTGACAGAACATAATACAATACATGGTGACAGAACATAATACAATACATGGTGACAGAACAGAACATAATACAATACATGGTGACAGAACAGAACATAATACAATACATGGTGACAGAACATAATACAATACATGGTGACAGAACAGAACATAATACAATACATGGTGACAGAACATAATACAATACACGATGACAGAACAGAACATAATACAATACACAATGACAGAACAGAACATAATACAATACACGATGACAGAACAGAACATAATACAATACACGATGACAGAACAGAACATAAAACAATACATGGTGACAGAACATAATACAATACACGATGACAGAACAGAACATAATACAATACATGATGACAGAACAGAACATAATACAATACACGATGACAGAACAGAACATAATACAATACACGATGATATAACAGAACATAATACAATACACGATGACAGAACAGAACATAATACAATACATGGTGACAGAACATAATACATGGTGACAGAACATAATACATGGTGACAGAACATAATACAATACATGGTGACAGAACAGAACATAAAACAATACATAGTGACAGAACATAATACAATACATGGTGACAGAACATAATACAATACACGATGACAGAACAGAACATAATACAATACACGATGACAGAACAGAACATAATACAATACACGATGACAGAACAGAACATAATACAATACACGATGACAGAACAGAACATAATACAATACATGGTGACAGAACATAATACATGGTGACAGAACATAATACAATACATGGTGACAGAACAGAACATAAAACAATACATAGTGACAGAACATAATACAATACATGGTGACAGAACATAATACAATACACGATGACAGAACAGAACATAATACAATACACGATGACAGAACAGAACATAATACAATACACGATGACAGAACAGAACATAATACAATACACGATGACAGAACAGAACATAATACAATACATGGTGACAGAACATAATACATGGTGACAGAACATAATACATGGTGACAGAACATAATACAATACATGGTGACAGAACAGAACATAAAACAATACATAGTGACAGAACATAATACAATACATGATGACAGAACAGAACATAAAACAATACATAGTGACAGAACATAATACAATACACGATGACAGAACAGAACATAATACAATACACGATGACAGAACAGAACATAATACAATACATGGTGACAGAACAAAACATAATACAATACACGATGACAGAACAGAACATAATACAATACACAGTGACAGAACATAATACAATACATGGTGACAGACTAGAACATAATACAAGGTCTTAATATCTTTAACATTTCTACAAAATGTTGAAAGTTTATGAATGAAAATGGGTTATTTTATTTTTCGAAATGCAAACTTATCTCAAATATACTGAGTATACAACATGTACCTAAATTCATCATCCATTTTCTGTCTTGTTTATAGTATGATATAAATTCTATTTTCTGTAATTTTCTGTGTGATAAACGCCAGTTAAAATCAGTTCATGCTTTGGTTTCTTATCTTGAAAAACTCAAAGTTCCAATAATCTATATTAGGGCGATGATTAAAATGACATCTCTAGGGCATAAGAATTAGAGGGAGATAAAAGAAACACATGGAAATGATAATTAAAGACAAAAATGAATAATATGATGAGGACGTGGAAGAAGCTGGGGTCATGGTGGTGAAGTGACGAACTCGCATGCCTGTCATGTGCTTGTATCACCACTGTAATGGGGATTTGTTTTAATTGACATAGACTCCGAGGCTGACTCTGCCTAAAATGGACACCAGTTCCTGGGAAGTAAAGATGACCAGCCTATTACTGACCACATCGCCTAATCAAATGTTGATTGGTCTACAAAAATATGGCAGCTGCACCATAAACCCATTATGGCTTAAGGCATGGAAAAGTGTCCTTTACTTTCACTTTTTTTTCGTGAGGAGAGCTGCAGAAGATAACAAAGGAAAGCAGGATGGCCTGGAGTGAGTTTATAGAGGGACTATGGGGATAAAAGATACAAGAAGAAGAAGAATGATAATGATGAATTATCATTCTACAGTAAATAAGCTTAATAAATTCACTAGTGATTGCATTGAAGTAAATAGCATTCATACAGTACAAGACACATACAGACATATTAGCTTCCACCGTAATGCCAGAGTATGTGTAAGGAAGCTCACTGTACCAAGCTGTAAGTCTAGGCTGGATAGCTCGGACACCATTGTGAATATCAGACCTCTGTGTCCAAGGTATTTCATCCAGTAATTCTGCAAAGATTGCTTCACTGTGGGATGGCCCAATAAAGTCTGGGAAATATCTCAACCTGGAGAAGACATTTAAAACAATGAGAAATGAGACAGTGGAGAAACTGATTAACACAGACGTAAAGTTTTCTTCCTATTCTTCTTCTTCCTCATTACCCATGGTGTTAGAAGTACTATGTCCATTTACAACTATACAGTGACATCTACAGCCGGGACACAGAGGTGTTTCCAAGGCACCAGGCCGGGATCTATACTGGCCACGACCTGCTGACACATCCACGTCGTGCGTCCTGGGCAACAGGTCCCTTCGGGGACCTGGCTAACATTAGTAGGATCAACGATTCCTCCGAAGCTGGAGAGTATCTGCCTGCATGGCGAGGAACCACCAGTCTGCACACCAATAAGCCAGACATGGGACAACGGATACTCACGCAAACCTCAGGTCCTGTATGACACCACACTGATGTTGGACAACAGGATGTCTTCATCCGGCATACAGACTTCGTGCTGGAGTTCACAGCCAGCGAACACAAGCAAGCAAGCACACCTACAGCCATCACATCTCTCTGATTTTCAGTGTCATCTGAGCCATAAACATCTGCAACCATCACATCTGACGGCAGAACATTATTTTGGGGCACCAAGCTTGCTTTCCATCATCTTCTTCTGCCTTTCATCTCCAAATGAAGCTTAGACTCTCAACCAAATCATGCCATGCCCTTTATAGACTTATAGACTTGTTTATGGTTGGTTGGATTGTGTAGCTAAAGTCTTCAATGGGCTAAGGTAGCCAGTCTCACACCAACCCTCCTTAGTCTTCTTTTATGACACATATGTTGACACATATGTTAGTTACAGTGTTTCTGTTCTTTGTTTCCCTTATTGACCCAATTGCAATGAGAAAAAGAGTGTTGAAGAGCTATATAGAACTGGTACTTTTGTATGGATGTGAAACATGGACAATAAGCAGACAAGCTGAAAAACATTTAATGACAATGGAAATGTGGTTTCTGAGGAAAATGCAAAGAATATCATGGACAGACAGAAAAACCAATGAGCAAGTCCTACAAGAAGCAAATGAGAACAGTAAACTGATTAGAGAAATTAGACGTAGACAGTCAACATTTTTTGGGCACGTTATAAGAAGAAATATATTAGAGAACTTGGTGACGACAGACTGAGAGGAAATGAAAAACAGGAAGGCAGAGAAGTAAATATTTGGATGGCTTGGCCACGTGGCATGGTTGAGACAAAAATACGGAGCTGATCCATGACTCTGGTGATTGTGCCAGATGGCGAAACATGACCGCCCATGTTCATCAGCATGGGCACATGATGATTATGAACACATGGACATTTGTCATCCTTCTTTGATCTTATTTCTGTATGGCGTGGCTGAGTGCCTTTAATTAATGTCCTCCCCCCCCCCCCCCCCCTCCCATGTAGTTCACTAGTTACCGGACTCATTCTCAGCATAGGGATACAAATTTTTACAAAAAACCATTGGTATCTAATGATATCACATATCACCCTTTTGGATAGTGAAGTCAGTTACCTAGCCTTGCCAGATAAATGAGACAAACAGAAGGTTCAATGTACAAGTTACCAATGTATAAATCCCACAAAATCTGGAAACTGCACAGAGTAGACAATAATATTGCTGTTTTGGCAACACTGTCAGTAATTAAACATACCCAAGGAACGATAGAACCTTGGATTATTGGTTAGTTGATTGGTTGGTTGCAGATGCTTTGAAAAACTGAATTCAATGCATTGACTTTCAGGTCGTCTGAGCCCTGGCCTCCATCTGTCAGAGTCATGTTGGTGTAGAGACTTTCTCCCTGACTCATTACGAAAGTGCCATGCCTATGGGGGACTCTCCACCCCTCTCCAAGCCCAGACAACAGCAGTGTGTGCAAGACCAGCAGTAGAGCTTGACATCTGCGGAGAGGCACAGGATGTAACCAGGTCATGTTTCAGCACAGCACAAACAGGCAGGCTGGGATTAGGCCTGGGTTGATGCTTCCTCCACAGGCTTTAGGCATTTCATCGTCAAGTCCAGACCCCAACCCCCATGCCAGGAGAAAAATGACTGTAAATGAAGGAAAGAATAAGCCACTTAAAGAAACATTTGCCTTAGAAGTCGGAGTGGGTTCACCTGATGGCAAGGACACTGGAAATAGGGAAAGCTAACCCACACACAAAAATCAGTCCAGTGCACTAGAAGTAGTGGCATGTATATGGACTTAAAAAAGTCGCTTAAAAGTTGACAGGGGCGACTTCATTGCACCGGGTTTTATCCCATATGGCTCGGTCTCTTTCCCCAGCACGGAAAGCATCGCACAAAGCACGAACTCTGTAGCTTTTAGTGACGACCCACAGGAGTCTCTGAAACATTTAACTCGTAAACCGAAGGACGTGGCCCAGAATCGAACCCACAACCTTCGGAGCACGAGTCAAACGGCTTGACCACTTCGCCACAGAGACTTTGAGTTCAAAGCAAGCAAGCGCAAAAACAAACATTTCCCCCATCTTCTGCTTGTATACTTTATTCATAAGTTATATTTCCTTTACTGACATTTGCAGTGACAAATCTAGGAAATATACTAATCATCAAGTGACAATAACAAATGTTTTCCATAAGAAACGGCTAATGCAGTTTAGGAGGTAAATGAACAGAACTGGTAAATACAGAAATCTTGTGATCTCAACAGCGTGTATCAGTTCATGGGCTGACACCCTTCTGTGCCATGCCACAAGACTGGCAATAATCATCTCTAGCTGTCATCCTCTATCTTCTTATTCTTCTTCTGCATTCATCCGGAGTGTTTTTTCAGACATAATTGCGTTGTGCCAAGTTTATAGGCGCCCTTAGGCCAACACATCCGCCTTCTGCAAGCGTTTGTTGACCGGGTTAACCTTCCCAAGTGCTTCGAAGGACATTCCACTCTCACTTGGATGTTTTTGCGTTGTGCCAAGTTTATTTGCGACCTTAGGCTGACACATCTGACTTCTTCGGGTGTTTGTTGGCTGGGTTAACCTCCCCGGGTGTTTCAAGGGACATTCGGCTCTCACTGTTGTGGCGTCTTCCACATCCCAGCTGGTCAAGTTAGAACGGCCAAAGACATCATGGTCAACCCTCAAGGGAAGGCAGGGGCAGACCATGGGCATTCCCCGCCATCCAACGAGGTTTCCATAATTGCAGAGCAGACACATAGCACTCTGGTACTGGGCTCACCCAAGGAATCATCATGCCCTGCGCATGGCTGCTTCACTTCCTCACTTCCGTATAATGGGCAATTCGTTTTCCACTGGCCGCTCCCCACACAAACCAGGAACGGTCAGTCTGCAGACGACATCTACTCAGCAAGCTTTCGGTTTGGACTTACGACTTCTGCGGGTGTTTGTTGACCGGGTTAACCTTCCTGGGTATCTTCTATCTATCTTTCCTGTAGTCACAACATGGTTCAAGTGTTTCTCTTCTCAAATGTCAAGGATTTCTTGCTGATATTTGTGATAAGTTGTCTTTGTGTCTTAAGTCTCTGTCAAAACATGTAGTTTTGGTTGTCCAAGAAATGTTTAGCATTCTTATGTAGAACAAATGAATGAATCGCCATAACATGAAAAGGGGACAGTAAGTTTTATTAGAACACGATCACAAGTAACAAAATGGATGTTTCAGCCAAAGCCTTCGTCAACACACAAACAACAAACACACATAGATAAAACTACATGAAAACAAAACACATGAAAATATATAGATATACAAAAGTTACTAATCTGTTTCCTTATTGTGGACTGGACATCATGTGATCAAATCATTGTGCATGATGATGATTTTGCAAAACCATATCTCTGATGTCTTGAGAGATGTTTTTGTTTGTGTCACTTCTTTACTAACTATTCAGGATTTACAGCCATTTGTAAACACTGGTTCATTGGTACCACTTAAAAACTCCTTTTTGAACTTCCAAAGACGGGGATTTATTTCACAAGATGTTCTTTGCTAAAACATAAGCTGGTTAAATGTCCCCCATTCTACAGGGCTGCTTACCTTGAAACTCCAAATGGTTCTGTGCTTATATCATATGTACCAGGTTTTCTGTTTTAAAATAAAAATACCAAAACAATAATGAGATTTGTCATAGCAAATCATTTATATTATCTGTATAATCTTCTAGAAAGAAATGAAAACCACAGATTGATTAAAGAAATAAGATGGAGACAGTCAAGATTATCTGGGCATGTTACGGGGAGAAATAAACTAGAAACCTTAATAACAACTGGAAAAATGTATGGGAAAAGAGCAAGGAGAAGGTAAAGAGGTAAATATCCAGACGGCTTGGCCACATGGCATAATCAGGACAAGATCACACACCTGATCCAAGACTGATGATCATGTCAGATTCGAACCATGACCGCCCATGACAATGATGATGATATAACTCTCTGCTTTTTTAAATGAAGTATGAAATGAAAAATGTTTTAATTAAACTGCTATGGTATTTTCCCCAATAAAAATGTCCCATTCCAATGCTTCAGTAGACTGGTTTACCTGTACTTATACACACAAATGCCTCACAGATAAAGACTAAGAGTTTTGCAAATCTGCCTCATAAAGCAGAAGATGAAGACAACAGGCAAAATGTGTAGCAAATGTAAGAATTACTGCTGGAAAAGTTAATGAGATGGCATAAGGCTGCATTTGCCTACCTTAAAATATGACCCGTTTTTTACAAATCTGAAAGAGAAATAGATATAACTGTCCAACATTCGGTGCCAACAGAAAACAGGTATTACAGTCTACTGTTATACGGTAGATCTGTCACATGTGACTAAGACGTGACAGATAAGAGAATTAGAGACAGATGAAGAATATTGTGAGGACATGGAGGGAGTTGCAGGAGGTTGCAACAAAAAAGAAATGACGGCTTGGCATAAATTGGTCCAAGGTCAATGGGGGATACAGGAAAGCAGCAGAAGAAGAAGACACCCAGTCTTTTCAAACTCATATTAATATATTTCAAAATGCTCCAAATGCACGTCACAATCTTGTGTACGGTTTTTGAAACACAGCTGCGGGTGATTTGGAAGCAGACTGCCTGCGTTGGTGTCCATACAATGTATGAGTTCAGTTGTTCAGCAACCAATGGCAAATTACTGAATGTAAACTTGTCAAGTAATCACAAATAGCCAAAAAATGCTGGGGTTACCTGCAATGTCCTGTAAAGGACATGCAAGTAATTTTTTGTTTAAACATCAGTACTATTGTACGGATACGAAATATGGAGAATGACTAAAACGATTACTAATAAACTACAAACATTCTTGGTGCCTGTGCAAAATAGTGGGACTTAAATAGAATAAAACAATCACCAATGTGAGGCTCAATGAGCTAAACAAACTCCAGCGAGACAAGAGGTGGGGAAAAAACATTGTGCTGGATAGGACACACACTAAAAAAACCTGACAAGGCCAACAAAATAGAAGAAGGCCTAAAACACACAGAGAAGAGAATTAGAGACAGACATGAATGATATGGGGAGGACATGGTCAGAGTTGCATGACATAACAAAAGATAGGACAGTTTGGAATTAATCAGTTAGGGGCATATGTCCCAGTGTGGGTTAAAGTGCAGGGCAATGAACAGGCTGATAGGCTGGCAGGGAATGCACCTCTTGGTGGTAGATTACCTATGAATAAGGGGGGAGGTGGTAGTGCGCTTGTGGAATCAGGTGGAGAAGGTAGGGGAACAGACTGAGAACCCGTATGTGGAACAGATGAGATTGCGGGGTTTGGCAGGGGTTCTGGTAGAATCTCAAAACTGAGAGGGCCGACCAGGAGAACTTTCAATCAAATAGCGTTGGGAATATTTAGTAGTGTGACTCTTCGCTGGCTGTTGAACGAGGGGATGGAGCACATATGGGAATGTCCTGAGTGCAGTGATAATGATTCTTAGCTAAACTCAACTCTGTGGGTTAAAGGGTGAAAGAAAAATAATAGTACTAAGGCATGGAGTATATGAAATGATATACAGCACTCAAGAACAAAGGTTGTGCAGATACATAATCAGCCTCACCAGTAGGTAAGGTATTTATTGATGGTGATATAAGAATCGTTAACAAGAAGTTGTTATTTATTCTTCTTCTTCTTTTGTTCGCTTGAAATATGTCTATAACTGCAATGTTATCTCTTGTATGAATTTAACTGTCTTTATTAGTTCACTCAGCGGTCCATAGAGTTTATCTTCCACCGTTGTCTCTCTAGGCCAGAAGGTTTGCCTAGATAAGTTGTATTTTGGGCAGTCTTGGAGTATGTGCTCTGCTGTCTGCAATGCCAATCCACATGTACACATAGCTAATTCACCAATCTCGAATTTTGTACTCATGTGGTTGTGTAATTTATTGTGACCTGTTCTGAGGCACAGAATAATGGCTTGTTCTGGTCTGTCCATAATGTAGTAGTCATCTTGAGGAGGTTTTGGTGGCTTTCTGACTGATTTGATCATTCTTTTCTTTTGGTGGTCTGTAACGGGCATATCAGGCTGTTTTTCTGTTGTTCCTTCCTTAGCCAATCGATCAGCTCTGTCGTTTCCGGGTATTCCACAGCAGGATGGTATCCACTGTATGGTGACCTAATGCTGACTGCTAAGTTCAGAAAATAGTGTCCTTAGTACTGGCAATTTCCCAGACAGGAGCGCCTCGGGTACTGATTTTGCATCTGTCAATAGCACCACAGGTTGTGTACCATGGCTGGCATTTAGTAATTACTCTGTTGCTATCTTGTTGTCAGTTATAAAAGCGCAGTAAAATAACTTACAGTATGGTCTGATCAGGTGGCTTTACTTGTATTTCCTGAAACAATTTTAGCAAAAACAAAAGTGATAGTTATGCTGCATTTCAATACATCATAACAATATGTTTTCTTTCCATTATTATTATTTACTACTATATTACACATTTATATTATCATCATGATGTGCCATTCTGCTAAGCGTGGGCGGTCATGTTTCATCATTACGATCACCAGAGTCGTAGATCAGCTCTGTGTTCTTGTCTCGACCATGCCATGTGGGCAAGCCATCCAGATATTTACATATTTAAATACCTAACCTGAGGTCAGCAAAGTCGAATGGTTAAGAGCACGTGTTCTTAAACATCCGATGTGCTGATGCCGAGGTAAGGTTAACCCCTACACCGGACAGTTGGACTAAAATGCTGACCTCTTGTCCTTGACTTGGGGACGGAAATTACAAATACTTCAGAAGTTAGAGTGGGTTCGCCTGTGGGCAAAGGACATTGTTAATCTCATCTCATCATGTTCCTCTTATACCTTGCAGTGTCAAGGTGAAGTATAAACAGCGGGAGAGTGCCCGCTTATGGGCTTCATGTATCGATATTCCCATGGACTCTGTTATTCCCTGCAGACACTGTTAATAGGGAAAGCTAATCCACACGCAAAATTCAGTCTAACACTACTAGAAGTAGTCTGTATGGACTACTCTTGAGTTCAAAGCGAGCGAGCGCGAAAAAAAGTACCAAACCTTAATTAATAAAAAGGGCTCTTTAACAGACTTTATCACACGATCACCGGAGTCATGGATCAGCTCTGTGTTCTTGTCTTGGCCATGCCATGTGACCAGCCATCCAGATATTTACACATATAAACACCTAGACCTAATTAAAAGAAAGGGTCCTTTAACAGACTTCTAGGGGCAATGGGTGTATGGTGCTAGCCCCATAGTTTGATAGACCCATGGCTGATGTGGTCAACATCATACTGGCCACCTTTTACTTCCCACAACATTTCTTGGTACCCATTTTAGGCTGGGTCACTCTGGGAGAACAGATCAGTTTTAAAAATCCACTTCCTTGGAGATTTGAACATGTGACAATTGGACCAGAAGGCAAGTGTGCTAGCAACTGGGCAACCACGGCTCCCCAACAATAATTAATGGTTAATGTTAGTATTATAGTACTCTAGACAAACTTTCCCAGGGTATGAGAGCCTGTCCTTCTACTAAGCACATCCACCAGGTGGCAGATGGTGGAATGGTCTCTAGATATATAGAGTTAGCTGTGCATATGTTGAAAAGCAGCCATGGACCAATACAGGCAGTAGTCATTAAGAGGTGGCGAGTTAATTGGTGGAGCAGCTAAAATACCTCAAAACTGAGTGACATGGTCATCAGTGGGTAAGAAGCACCATACATAACCTCTCTCCCCTGTTTCCTTGAAGTGTCTGTTTTTTTACAAAAAAAAAAGACTAGTGGAATCTGGTTAGTCAGTTAATTAATGAACAGATCATCCTCATGGAACATCGAACCATTCAGTCCATAAGTGCTCAGATCCCCTGCTCAGTAAATTCCACAGCGTGTAGCGGCTAACAACACCAGTTCTGTGTTGGTTGATTAATCTTCTTTGGCTTCCTGCGTAGTGTTTTTGTTGAGCCACACCTCTTTTAAATTGCTGTTCTCGCATCCTGCCCATGGTTGTAGAATCACAGTCATCACTTGGTCCTCGCAAATGACTTCCTTCTCATAGAGCATTCAGTATATAAGCCTGGTCCATTGCTCATCCGCCCTCCACAGCAGCCTTACCTGCAAGCCTGTCAGCCTGCTCATTTCCATGCACACCCACATACCCTGCCACGAAAATGACAATTTTAGCCAGCCGTGACTGCTCCAGAGACAACAACCACTGTCCTCTTACCCACCCCATCTCTATCTTCCTGAGCATACTCATTGAGTCACTAAGGAAACACAGTGGATTCAAACAACACACAAACCAGTAAGGAGAAACCACCATTGCATTTATCCCTGGTCAGTCATGCTTCAAAACAAATCTGATACGATTAACAAAGTTAAGTAAAGTTAATGTTGGAGATTACAAGATGTGGAGAAGTTTGATTGCCAATGCCAGTCGACAAGGCATCTGATGATGAAGGACAAATTTAAAGATGTCCCCTCTCTTTCAGCAAATGTTGGAAGGTGTAGATGCTGTTTCAGTAGCACACTGGTTATAAACACCATTGATTTATCCCTTCATGCCAGAAGCACACTGAAATCCAAACTCAAGCGTCATTAAAGAGATTGACTATAATCAGTTACTGTGACTTCAGTCAGCAGTCGGTTACAGTCTTGACATCATTCCCCCTTGTCCATCATGAGTGGGTTCAATCTCTGGTGCTCTTGAAATCAACAAACCTGCTCACTTGCTGTGTCACACTCCTGAATGACCCGGACAGTATGTCACCACAAGAAAGGTGTTTCCATCCTGACACTCACTCACGATACTCGATCTATTTTTGACTTTACGCAGTGTGGACTAAGAATGAAAAACACTAAGTATTATTGTTTATTTGTCATTTTTATCTTTCCTGTCCTTTATAATTTATAACTGACTCTCGATGTCCCATAAAGTTTTGTTTCTATAATAAAGACTACACCAAACCTCTCAGCATATGACCCATGTTTTATTTTTTAATGTTGCATATCCCTTACAGGACGTTAACACCAGCATTTTTCAGCCACTGCTGATGTACTAGGCAAGTTTTACGTTCAGTAGTTTGCCATTGTTTTCTGAACGACCGGCTCACATACTTCCGTAAGTTACTAGCACGGCGCAAACTGCTGCTGATTCTTGCAGCTGCTGTTTTCCCCAAGTGGATATATGGGATTGTGAACAATGTCATTAACTCCTTGGCCAGGGAGACTGACCCTTGTTTACAGCTTAAAAAATAGTCAGTTGCATGTCCTTTAATAGGACATCATAGTCAACCACAGCGTTTATTAGTTGTTTGAGACATTCTAGGCAACTTTACATTCAATAGTTTGTCAATGCTTTCAGAATGATCATCCCTCATACCATTGTGAAAATTAATGCAAGGCAGTCTGCTGCTGCCTTTGAACCTGGCATGTCAGGATTGTGTAACTGTATCAACTACCTATAAGCCACAGAGAACAGCAGTTACAGCTAATCTGATTCAAATTATTTTGCTACCTTGTCTATGAAAGAATGGGAGGCCAGTATTTGGGGCTGGGGAATTCTACTAAATTTTTGTACTCACAAAGTATAATGAGAAAGATGCAGCTTCAGGCTTCCATTTAACAACAAAAATATACAGCATATGTTGGATTTTTTCCCCACCGGACATGCTGGTGTGGTGAGAAATGAGCTGGTGGACAGATTAGCTGGGTCTACACCACTCAGTAAAGTACTGGTGCATGAGGCAGATGTGGTCATGACCCTTTGGAATCATGTGGACTGTGCAGACAAACAGACAGAACATCAAGATTGGAGAGAGTGGTGCTGCAGGGAGTAACCAGAGAATCTGGCCAACAATTAAAACTCCAAGGAAAGACCAGATGGACACACAATCAGACTGCTACAGGTACCTTGGCTGTTGCAGATGAGGACGGAGCATGTATGGGAATGTCCCGAGAGCTGTGATGTCGGTTCTTGACACAACTCAACACAACTCACTTTTTGTGTGATTGAATCCTGTTATTAAGTAAAGTAAGGGACTCTTTTCCATGCATTAAGGTGTATTGGATACATGATGCTTGCATTATATTTGTATAGACCAATTGTCACTTGATAGGTGATGTGGTCAATATAACACCAGCTGCCTTTACTTCCCAGGAAAACTCCAGGTACATTTCAGGCTGGGTAGACTTGAGAACTTAAAAATCTGCCTCGATGGGAGATTTAAACACATGAACTCCAGCTGGCAAGCAACCCTGCAAAGTCTTGGCTGTATTTGTTAATGCCCCCTTTATATAAAAACACCTAAATACCTTAGAAAACTCTTAGAAATAATTGGTTGAGTTCAAAACTATGAAAAATAATTTTAAAATATGAACAACTCAAAGAGAGAGAAAGTGAGTGATGTATGGAATAAGAAAAAAGAGCATTTGATTGCTATATCATGTGTTAAGAATGTTATCTGGTCAACAATTGACATTCACCAAGAGAAAGAGATAAAAATGTTTATAAATCATTGTCAGAAAAACATGTTTAATCAAATAACTACAACAAAGTCCAATGATAAAGAGATTTTACAGTGAAATCTGGCCAGCAGAATAATCAAAGCAAAATAATAATTTTCAAGGATATAAAAAAATTATTATGGAAGACATTATATTCAGAATATATCATTAACAAGCGTCTCATAATAGTAATTCATCAAATTACTTGTAAAAGATGAACTAACTAGTCTAACTGATCATTTTTTTTATTTCATTACCTCTTCGGGATCCTCAAATACAAATTTTTGACTATTCTGTGGTTTTTGGCCAGTATTTGTAGCAGTCCAAAGTGGTACACTTAGCACTGAAAGTTTGGCTGCATCAGTTTGAACACTGGCTGGAGCTAGTCCTGCAGTCACTGTTTCAGTCTTAGGGCTATTGCTTGCAGTATGTGAGGCCAAAACCACTTGTTTTGGCTTGTTAGAATTATTCTGCTTGTTTCCAGCACCTGCCCATCCCCCTTGTACTCGCGATTTTCTTCTCTTCTCTGCATTCATTTCTTTATATCCATTTCATCTTGGTTCAAGATTTCAGTGATCCTATTAAAACGGGAAATAATGTTCAGAACAATAGCTGATAATAATGATGCTTATGATAGTTAAAATAAGAAACAGGGGTGGCATACTATAACTATAAGACATAAAAATCTGCACACCATACCAATACAAATGTCAATAAATCAGGTGCCATCTCCACAATGAAGATTCGCTGCAATGAAACTCCAACACTCACTGGCTATCATCCTTGTTGTACACGTGACTCAATACTGTTCATCCATCTACTGATGTTGTCTTCCCACTTGTATCAGTCTATCTCTTACTGACATGCCTTCAACTCTTCCTACTTATATCACAATCTATCTCTTACTGACAGCCTTCAACTCTTCCCACTTGTATCACAGTATATCTCTTACTGACATGCCTTCAACTCTTCCCACTTGTATCACAGTATATCTCTTACTGACATGCCTTCAACTCTTCCCACTTGTATCACAATCTATCTCTTACTGACATGCCTTCAACTCTTCCTACTTGTATCACAATCTATCTCTTACTGACATGCCTTCAACTCTTCCCACTTGTATCACAGTATATCTCTTACTGACATGCCTTCAACTCTTCCCACTTGTATCAGTCTATCTCTTACTGACATGCCTTCAACTCTTACCACTTGTATCAGTCTATCTCTTATTGACATGCCTTCAACTCTTACCACTTGTATCAGTCTATCTCTTACTGACATGCCTTCAACTCTTACCACTTGTATCACAGTATATCTCTTACTGACATGCCTTCAACTCTTCCCACTTGTATCAGTCTATCTCTTACTGACATGCCTTCAACTCTTACCACTTGTATCAGTCTATCTCTTACTGACATGCCTTCAACTCTTCCCACTTGTATCAGTCTATCTCTTACTGACATGCCTTCAACTCTTCCCACTTGTATCACAGTCTATCTCTTACTGACATGCCTTCAACTCTTACCACTTGTATCACAGTATATCTCTTACTGACATGCCTTCAACTCTTACCACTTGTATCACAGTATATCTCTTACTGACATGCCTTCAACTCTTCCCACTTGTATCAGTCTATCTCTTACTGACATGCCTTCAACTCTTACCACTTGTATCAGTCTATCACTTACTGACATGCCTTCAACTCTTACCACTTGTATCACAGTATATCTCTTACTGACATGCCTTCAACTCTTACCACTTGTATAAGTCTATCTCTTACTGACATGCCTTCAACTCTTACCACTTGTATCACAGTCTATCTCTTACTGACATGCCTTCAACTCTTCCCACTTGTATCAGTCTATCTCTTACTGACATGCCTTCAACTCTTCCCACTTGTATCAGTCTATCTCTTACTGACATGCCTTCAACTCTTACCACTTGTATCACAGTATATCTCTTACTGACATGCCTTCAACTCTTCCCACTTGTATCACAGTATATCTCTTACTAACATGCCTTCAACTCTTCCCACTTGTATCACAGTATATCTCTTACTGACATGCCTTCAACTCTTCCCACTTGTATCACAGTATATCTCTTACTAACATGCCTTCAACTCTTCCCACTTGTATCACAGTATATCTCTTACTGACATGCCTTCAACTCTTCCCACTTGTATCAGTCTATCTCTTACTGACATGCCTTCAACTCTTCCCACTTGTATCACAGTATATCTCTTACTGACATGCCTTCAACTCTTCCCACTTGTATCAGTCTATCTCTTACTGACATGCCTTCAACTCTTCCCACTTGTATCACAGTATATCTCTTACTGACATGCCTTCAACTCTTCCCACTTGTATCACAGTATATCTCTTACTGACATGCCTTCAACTCTTCCCACTTGTATCACAGCCTATCTCTTACTGACATGCCTTCAACTCTTCCCACTTGTATCACAGTCTATCTCTTACTGACATGCCTTCAACTCTTCCCACTTGTATCACAGCCTATCTCTTACTGACATGCCTTCAACTCTTCCCACTTGTATCACAGTCTATCTCTCACTGACATACTTTCAAATCTTCCCACTTATATCACAGTATATCTCTTACTGACATGCCTTCAACTCTTCCCACTTGTATCACAGTCTATCTCTTACTGACATGCCTTCAACTCTTCCCACTTGCATCACAGTATATCTCTTACTGACATGCCTTCAACTCTTCCCACTTGTATCACAGTCGATCTCTCACTGACATACTTTCAAATCTTCCCACTTATATCACAGTATATCTCTTACTGACATGCCTTCAACTCTTCCCACTTGTATCACAGTCTATCTCTTACTGACATACTTTCAAATCTTCCCACTTGTATCACAGTATATCTCTTACTGACATGCCTTCAACTCTTCCCACTT
The DNA here is from genome assembly GCA_963921405.1 of Cepaea hortensis. NCBI lineage: Eukaryota > Metazoa > Mollusca > Gastropoda > Stylommatophora > Helicidae > Cepaea > Cepaea hortensis. The sequence continues at coordinate 374,295,080 of OY992876.1, read as the reverse complement.
GTATCACAGTCTATCTCTTACTGACATACTTTCAAATCTTCCCACTTATATCACAGCCTATCTCTTAGTTACATGCCTTCAACTCTTCCCACTTGTATCACAGTCTATCTCTTACTGACATACTTTCAAATCTTCCCACTTGTATCACAGTCTATCTCTTACTGACATGCCTTCAACTCTTCCCACTTGTATCACAGTCTATCTCTTACTGACATGCCTTCAACTCTTCCCACTTGTATCACAGTATATCTCTTACTGACATGCCTTCAACTCTTCCCACTTGTATCACAGTATATCGCTTACTGACATGCCTTCAACTCTTCCCGACAGTCTCCATCATGGTTGTTACAAGAGCACTATGTCTTTTAATGTGGTCAATATATTTAATGTGTCTCTTTTAAATTTCTTTCACAAACTCTATTTTCCCAGCCTCTCTAGAACATACGTATATGATTGTATTTGTTTTTATTTCTTCTTCTTCTTCTTTTGTTCGCCTGAAATATGTTTATAACTGCAATGTTGTCTCTTGTATGAATCTAACAGTATTTTTTAGTTCACTCAGTGGTCCATAGAGTTTATCTTCCACTGTTGTCTCTCTAGGCCAGAAGGTTCGCCTGGATATGTTGTAGTTTGGGCAATCCTGGAGTATATGCTCTGCTGTCTGCGACGCCAAACCACATGTGCACATGGCTGAGTCACCAATCTTGAATTTTGTATACATGTGGTTGCATAATCTATCGTGTCCTGTTCTGAGGCGCAGAAGAATGACCTATTCTGGTCTGTCCATAATGTGGTAGTCGTCTTGAGTAAAGTTTGGTGGCTTTCTGACTGAATTGATCATTCTTTTCTTTTGGTGGTATGTAATGGGCACATCAGGTTGTTCTTCTTTTGCTCCTTCCTTAGCCAAACGATCAGCTCTGTCATTTCCGGGGACTCCACAGTGGGATGGTATCCACTGTATGGTGACCTTACGCTGACTGCTAAGTTCAGAAAGTAGTGTCCTTAGAACTGGCGATCTCCCAGACAGGAACGGATTTTGCATCTGTTAATATCACTACAGGTTGTGTACCATGGCTGGTATTTTGTAATGCCTCTGTGGCTATCTTGATTGCCTCAATTTCAGCATCATAGTTATGGCAGTACTTTCCTATTGGAACTCTGGCTGTGTCTCTAGTATTATTTGGGTATTCTATGTACACTCCCGCTCCTCCATTTCGAACAGCATTTTGTGCTGACCCATCTGTGTAAACTCGGATAAAGTGGTCCTGTGGGTATTCGTCATCAAGGAAGCTGAGAGTGGCTGTTCTGCGCTGTACACTGTTCTGTTCTTCCTTGTCAAATATTCCTCTATTTTTTGTCTGGATTTGTAGCGATAGTCTATGTTCATCTTTCCACGGGGTTCGCTCTGGAATAGTTGTCAGGGGGATACCAACTGTGGGAAGATCGATGGTTTCTCTGCAGAGTTGTTTGGCCTGGTGGATGAAACTACTTCTTTTCAACCACCCCATAGCTAAGTTTTCAAATCGGTTCTTCATAGGGTGGCCTGGAAAGCTGAGGAACATTTCTGCTTATATTAGTGTTTTTGTATCTCTGTGTTCTCTTAGAGCTTGTGTCCTCCCCATTTTCTCCATTGCTACTATAGGGGTTCATCTCATCCCTCCTGTGATGACTCTAAGAGCTTGATTTTGCACCTTGTCCAGCTCCTGTAATGTTGTTTTTGATGCTGAACACCATGCAGTTGACCCGTATTCCAAGTGTGGTCATATGCTCTGTTGATAAACTTTGCTAAGTATTTTTCCACTGGCTCCCCAAGTGGTTACACTTAGCTTTCTCAGGATGGCTATTTTCCTTCTGGCTTTTGCTACTGCTTTTTTCAAGTGTTTTCTCCATGTCAGCCTGTCGTAAAATGTTACACCAAGGTATGTTGGTTCTTTATCTTCTCTTAGGGGTGTTCCATTTATCTGAATGATCCCTGCCTTTTGTTTCGGTTGAAAGGGTAAATAGAGTGGTGCTGCACTTGCCAGTGTTTATGCTGACACACCATCTATCCGCCCATGAAACAAATGTATCTACAGCTCTCTGTAGCAATATGGTGGCCACTGATGCATGTTCATTTGCGCTCTACAAAACCAGGTCATCAGCATAAATTGCCGCTTTAATTCCATCGGGTAGATTAGCAACAAGATCATTGATGAAGATTAGAAAAAGTGTTGGGGACAGGACTCCGCCCTGGGGAACACAGTGACGCATTAGTACTTTCTTGCTCTTGAGACCGTCTATCTGTACTCAGGCTCTTCTGTTGTGCAAGTATGCTTTCACCCATTTGTACATTCTTCCATTGACTTTACAGTTTCTCAGTTTCTTAATCAGACCTTCTTTCCAGACTTTGTCATAGGCTTTCTTCAGATCTATCCAAGCCGCAAGTACCAGCTTCTTCTCTTGGAATGCATCCTCAACTTCTTGAGAGAGGTAGGTTGTCTGATCTTCCGTAGAGTAGCACTGCCTAAAGGCAGCCTGTTGTGGCACAAGGATGTTTTCACTTTCAATGTACCACTGTAGTCTGTGATTGATGACGCATTCCATTGTTTTGCAGAGACAGCTGGTGAGGCTAATGGGTCTGTAGCTGGAGGCAATGGAACTGTCTTTCCCAGATTTTAGGAGGGGTATCATGATTGCTTCTCTCCAGACTTGTGGAACACTGCCTAAGGTCCATGTGTTATTAAAGATCTGTAGCAGCTTTGCTTTGGCCTCTATTCCTAGGTTCCTGATCATTTCATTGGAGATACCATCAGCTCCTGGTGACTTTCTCATTTTAAGTTTTGATATGGCTAGCTCCAGTTCACTGAATGTGATAGGTGTCTCCATAACCTCATGTACAATTTCCTTCTGTCCTGTATGTTGCCATTTCTCTCAAATCTCTTGTTGTTTCTCTGGACTAATTTCGATATTGTTATCTTGTGCGAATGAGTCCGCAAAATGGTCAGCTGCTTGCTTTCCTGTTAAGATTTGTTTTTATGACATACAACCAACTATCCTGCATACACATCTCCATGGTTTCAATTTGATTTTTTAATTACTTGTTCATTATGTAAGTTTCTGAGCCATGTAGAAGTGTTGAACATATATATAACATGACAAACCTCATTTTTAATTTGTTATTTATCTCTCTGGCAGTAAATATTATTTTTATTTTGTTGACATTAAAAACTGTAGGAATAAACAAAAACCCACACCCAACTTTTCATATGATCCTCAATGTATTTAATTATTATCAACAATTGTTAGGTGTAGGTTTAAACCATTCTTTGATTTGTCAAACTAACATTGCAAAGAACAAACGGTATCAGTTTTGGCAATCGAAATAGGCATTTCTGTATGTGGATGGTTATTGTCAGGATATGTCATTTTCTTGGATAAGGACGAAAAACACGAGGCAAACAATAATTTGGGCATGAAAAACAAGACTTGAATGTCTGGAAAAGGTAATTATGGAGGAATGTGTATAAGGGAGGGGGAGCAGAGAAAGACCACAACACAGATGGAATCAAGATGTGATAGATAATTTACACATGATAACAAATTAGCAGGAGACCTGGCTTGTGATAGGGAGAAAGTTCTGCACAAGGCAGACCACTGGGTGGTGATGACAACAATTTAGTAAATGCACGCATACATTGTAAATACAAAGGCAGAGCACAACTTCATCAAAAGCACACACACGTTTCCCAACAAAAAGTGCAAAACCAAATTTCATCACCCAGTGACTACTCTTAACCAATCATCATCATTATGAGCAATGCCAATAAGCATGGGTGGTCATGTTTCCATAGAGTGAGAATAGGAACGTGGAATGTGAGATGTATGAGGGAAAGCTTAAAGTAGTATGTGATGAGATCGAGAGGTTAAATATTCAAATTTTAGGAATTAGTGAACATCGGTGGAGAGGCAAGGGACATTTTACAACTGCAACTTTTCATATATTCTGGTAGAGACATCGGAGGCCAGAGCGGAGTGGTATTTTGCTTAGATAAAACAACTGCAAAAGCTTAAATGGGATATAACCCAGTTAGTGAGAGAATCCTCACTATCAGAATTAAAGCCTGTCCAAAAACACAACTCTCATACAGATGTATGCACCTACTTCAACAGCAGAGGAGGACGAAATTGAAGATTTTTACAGCACACTGCAAGACACCTTAAATAAGATTGGTCATAATGATACAGCAATAATAATGGGAGATTTTAATGCAAAAGAAGGTACAGGAAGAGATGAAAATGAGAGACATGTTTTAGGAAAATTTGGATTGGGAAATAGAAATGATGCAGGTGACAAATTAATTGAATTTTGCACAGAAAATGAGTTAACGATAGCCAACACACTTTTTAAACAACACCCAAGAAGACTCTTCACATGGAAGTCCCAGGACAGTATTACCTAAAATCAGATAGATTATATTTTAATACAAAGAAGATGGAGATCAAGCATAACATCTGCAAAACCCCTACGAAGTGCAGACTGTGATACAGATCATCAGTTATTAGAAGCAGATCTGAAATTAAAACTCAAAAAGCTTACCCGAGGACCAAGGCCACTTTGTTTTGATCTCACAAAAATACCAGATGCATACAACGTAGAAGTGAAGAATCGTTTTGTGGTCTTGATGTCTATACAGGAGGAATTGACACCTGATGATTTGGCAGTAAAAGCTAGAGATATCTTGATAACTGCAGCCAAAGATTTAATTCCGACCAAGAAAAAGCAACATAAGCCATGGATTACATCAGACACATTAGAATTAATAAAACAACGAAGGGAACTGAAACAGAAAGGAGGTGAATCCAATAACAGCAGAATGAAGTATAAATCTTTAACTCGAGAAATAAGAAAGAACACAAGAAAGGACAAAAATCAACATATACAAGACTGCTGTACCAGAATAGAGCAATATCATAAGACTGGAAGAGATTACGAAATGTTCAAAGGAAAATACCTTAACAGAATCTAGACAAATTCTAGAAAGTTGGCAGGAGTACTGCAGAGGAATGTATGATATGAATGACAGTGTGGGTATGAATGAGATACACCAACCAATGACAGCAGAGACAGAACCTGAACCCTCATTAGATGAAATTGCATGGGCAATAAAGAACCTGAAGAATGGTAAATCACCTGGATGTGATGAGATACCAGCTGAACTAATTAAAGCGGGAGGAGAAGAAAGCATACAAATCTATCACGCATTATATAAAAAGATATGGAAATATGGTTTTGGCCAAAAGATTGGAAGAGAACTATCTTCATTCCAATACCAAAAAAGGGCAACCTGAAATTATGCATCAACTATAGAACTGGTGCCCTGATCAGTCATGCAAGTAAAATTCTACTAAAAATCATAATGGGAAGACTTCGTAAGAAAATGGAAGAAGACATTAACATGGTTCAAGCTGGATTTTGACAAAGAAGAGGAACAAAAGATCACATTCTCAACATGCGTATAATAATAGAGAAGTGCAGAGAATTTAATGTAAACCTATTCTCATGTTTTGTGGATTATTCAAAGGCATTTGACTGTGTACAACATCAGAAACTTTGGGAAATCATGAGAAATATGGGCTTTCCATCACATGTAATACAACTCATAAAAATTCTCTATCTAGACCAACAAGCAGCGGTTAGAATAGATGACGAGTTATCAGATTGGTTTGACATCAAGCAAGGAGTCCGTCAGGGATGTGTGCTCTCTCCCTATTTAACCTGCACGCTGAAAATATAATGAGAAATGTAAGAGATGATATAAACTGGGAGCTATATGATGCCCTAAATATTAGTGGTAATGACATACCAGAGATTCGGTATGCTGATGATACAGTGTTGCTATTCACAACACAGAATGGTATAGAAAACCTAATAACCTCAACCCAATTGAATAGTGAACATCACAAATTATATCTTAACATAGCAAAAACAAAAATAATGCATACAGATAAAACTACTATGGAGAAAGAAATATATGTTAATGAGGAAAAATTGGAGGTGGTGGAGAATTTTGAATATCTTGGGTCACTGATTGCCAACAATGGTGACACAATGAATGAAATTAAATGACGACTGTCAATTGCTCTTCAAAGACTAAAACAACTGAATAAATTATGGAGTGGGACAGATAGAACTACAAAAATTAGATTTTTAAGAGCATGCATCTTTCCCATTGCAATATACGCCTGTGAGACCTGGACACTTACTTAACACGCTGAACAGCGCATAAATGCCTTTGAATATAAATGTTATAGACGAGTTCTAAGAATATCTTGGGTAAAGAAAAGATCAAATGCATCCATACTTCAAGAGCTGAATATTGAAGAAGGTAGGCTATTAAAGACGATAAAACAAAGAAAATTGAAATATTTTGGTCACTTGAAACGTCACGAAAGTTTGGAGAGAACAATAATCGAGGGGTATATGCCTGGAAAGAGAGGAAGAGGAAGGCCAAAGAGAAGATGGGTGCAGGATGAGGCGGATGATCTCCAGATGGGTGTATCGGACGCGGGACATCTTGCTTATGATCGTGAGGTTTTCTGGAAGGTTGTTATGGGAGCAATGTTCTGCAGAGGACATGTACTGAATGAATGAATGAATGAACGAACGAATGAATGGTCATGTTTCGCCATTTCACACAATCACCAGAGTCATCGATCAGCACTGTGTCTTTGTCTTGATTATGCCATGTGGTCAAGCCATCCAGATATTTACTTCTCTGCCTTCCCCTTGTTCTTTTCCCCTCAATCTTGCCAGCTTTCATCAAGTTCTCTAGTTTGTTTCTTCTCATAAAGTGCCCAAAAAAATCTTGACTGTCTACGTATAATTTCTCTAATCAATTTACGGTTTTCATTTGTTTCTTTTAGAGCTTGCACATTAATTTTTCTATATGTCCATAGTGTTCTTTGCATCTTCCACAGAAACCACATTTCCACTGCCATTATGTGTTTTTCAGCTTGTCTACTTATTGTCCATGTATCACATCCATACAAGAGTGCAGGTTCTATGTAGCACTTCAACTCTTTTTCTCATTGCCATTACTGCTGTGTCATGGCTGAAGTCAGGAGTACAATCAGCTGTTGGCTGGTTGTGAACCCTCTGAACACTGTGAGTTGTAACTCTTTAGTCCAATGCAAGTTTGTTCAAGTTGTCTGGGCACTGAAAAGAGCATGCATCCATCCGAGTCAGATTGGCGTAGAGACTTTTCTTTTAACCAAAATACCATCTCTACAGGGATATGTAAAGTACAGCTTCCCTTCCACTCTCCAAGCCTAGACACCAGTGGGGTGTGCAAGAGTGATTCTGGAACTTCACATCTGCAGAGCCTAGGAGGGTTAATCTGGTCATCAAATGCCTGAAAAAGTCGGATGTGATGACCAAACTGTGCAAATAATCGCAGAACTGCTGTAAACAGGCACAACACAATTACGTTAAAAAAAAACACATTCAGGGTGAACGCAGAAGAAGAATAATGCATCTGCAGAGAGGCATACTGGGATGCAAATAGGTCATGATTCAGCACAGCATGTACAGACAGGCTGGGATCTGGCTTAAATGTGTAATGTTTCCTCCACAGGTTTTTGACATTTCAATGTCACATCAGACTACAGCTCATTGCACTGGGGGACAGTATAATCAGCCAACAGGGAGAATGAAGCCAGCAACATGACTGATTAGAAGTGACTTTATAATATCTAGACATAGAAACATTGGCAACAGTGATTCAATTACCACTAATATACAAGGGAAACAGTGATACAAACAAGACAGAAGAAAACATCTCTCAATAATTAACTGTTGAAAGATTAACGAAACCGCTCCAACAATAGAAGCAAGATAGACACAAGTCACTCCCTGCTAAAACACAATTCTCAATACTTTAGAAAAGTTGACACAAATCTCCTACCAGATCAGTGACAGTAAGTCAAAACAAAATACAAAAATTCACATTAAACCAGGAAAAAAAGTAGACGATTTTTTTAGATTGAAAGAACACACAAAATGCAAGACAATAAAAGAAAACTGCATAATAATCTAACAGGTCTTTTAAGTTTTGGTTAATAACCAGTACAACAACACAGAGGCAGATCACAAGGAGATAGGAGGAAGGCTACAGAAATCCACCTCACAACAACAAACTACTGAAACCCCAGTGCTGGAAGGCAAAGATAAAAGAAAGATGGATAATAAATTGTAAAACAAACAGATGTAACTACATGTCTTTATTCTGAGGGTTTGTCACTTGTAGACTAAACTGATGAGTATCATTGACTTAAAGGTCTAAGGTCCACCCCTGACTCAAGTATACCGGGTATGAATCACAGCTGTGCTGAACACGGACTTTTATCAAATAAGAAACCTCAGGATGGTGTACTATCCTCTGATCCTGGGTTAATTGTCTAGCCTTCTCAGTGTGGTTGGAAATGAACAGGCAGACAGATTGGCTGGTGCCGCATCATTAAGGGGTGATTTGATGCAAGATAAGGCAGCTGTGATAAAGGTCCTCTGGGAGAATGTGATTAATGCAGAAGAACAGATAGACTATCATGGTCTAGACAGAATGCAACAGCAAGGGGTGATCAGAGGATCGGGTCGATAGTCGTTATTCAGAGGTAAAGCAAGATGGATATATAATCAGACTGCAACGGGCACCATTTGTACTGGAACTCTTCACTGGCTGTTGAAAATGTGGATTGAGCATTTATGGGAATGCCCAGAGTACAGTGATGTCAGGTCTTGACTCAACTCAACTTACTCAGATGGGTTCCAAATGTTGCTGTATGTAGCCGAGGCGCGATGTTGGGGTGAGCGCCCAACATTGCTCAAATACCTCAATGGCTCGTGAATTCATAACCTCTGCAGCAAAAGTCCAACTCCTGGCCTTCACGTGGCGGGCCTGTTTAAACTAACAGGAGAAGGGGCGACGGCGAGTCTCTGGCGCCGGAAAATAACCAGTATGCTCTAGATGTGTATGCACGTACATGCATGCGCAGACAGGCGTGTGCGCGCGTACACATCTACACTCGAGTGAGACCACAGTCTGCTCTAGCAAAGAAAGGTGCTGAAGACGGAGGCAACCAGCCAAGAGGCGCACCACAGAAATCAGGATGCCACGCAATCACGCAAAATGGAATATGTCGACTACTGCTAATCGTTATGGTGCTCGCCCTGCTTTGGACCCCCAGGCAGGTGCAGTGCCGGGCCCTATGTCTCGAAAGGGTCCAACCCCAACTACTGGAGGTCCTTCTCAGATTTCCTGTGGAGCCAGGGGACATGAGAATAGGATGACTGGCCATACTAAACGAAGACTTAAAATAATGCACTGGAATGCGGAGGGAGTCAGCAACAAAAAAATAGAATTAGAAAAAATCTTGGACCAAGAAAAAGTAAGCATATGTTGCTTGCAAGAAACTCACCTCAATGAAAATATAGCCTTCAAAATCAGAGGCTACCAGTGTTACCGATCTGACCGAAAGAACAGGCGAAAAGGTGGGATACTGACCCTTGTAAGAAATAACATCATGGCTTCCCAAATCAAAGTCTACATGGAAGGGGCTGAGTATCAGACACTTAAACTTAAGACAGGTAATACAGATCTACATCTGATCAATTACTACTGTCCAAGTGACCGCCCACAGGCACTGGACACTCTACCACTAAAAGAAAAAATGATTGTGTGTGGCGATTTCAACAGCCACTCGCAGAGCTGGGGCTATGATCACATGGACCAGAGAGGAGAGAGACTGGAAGACTGGCAGGATGAGAATAGATTCATGTTGATTAACAAGCCGTCCGACCCACATACTTTCTACTCGAGATCATGGCACTCTACAACTACACCTGATCTGGCTTTTCATTCACCAGACCTGGAGTGGAACATTACACGAACTGTTGGGAAACAACTTGGTGGCAGTGACCATCGGCTAGTCTTTCTAACCGTAGAAAATGAGCTTGTAAGTGAAAGCAGCACCCTCTCGAGGTGGAACTACAAGAAAGCAGACTGGGCAATGTACAAGCATCGCACCAGCATACTGGTTAGAAACCTGAACACTGAGAAAGACATAAATAAAGCAGTTGAAGAGTTTGGAAAATGCATACTACAGGCAGCGCGAGAAACAGTACCAAGAGGAGCCCGTAAACAATATAAACCCTACTGGAGTAGTGAACTGGAACAGTTGCATAATGATGTTTAAGTGTGTAGAAAGCAAGCAGAGGCCACACCCAGCCAAGAGCACCACAATAAATTCCAGCATGCAAAAGCCAAATTTCAAAGAGCCAAGCTGCAGGCTAGACGGAAAAGCTGGCAGGAGAAAACGGAGTCTCTGAACTTTGAAAGAGACACAAGGAAATTGTGGAAGCTAATAAAACAGCTTAATGACGAGGGCACAGGGAGAAACTCAAAAATTGCACTACATAAAGATGGAAAAATCTTAACAAGAAAGCAAGCAGCTGACCATTTTGCGGACTCGTTCGCACAAGATAGCAATATCAAAATTAGTCCAGAGAAACAACAAGAGATTCGAGAGAAACGACAACATACAGAACAGAAGGAAATAGTACATGAGGTTCTGGAGGCACCCATCACAATCAGCGAACTGGAGCTAGCCATATCAAACCTGAAAATGAGAAAGTCACCAGGAGCTGATGGTATCTCCAATGAAATGATCAGGAACATAGGAACAGAGGCCAAAACAAAGCTGTTGCAGATCTTCAATAACAGCTGGACCTTAGGCAGTGTTCCACAAGCCTGGAGAGAAGCAATCATGATACCCCTCCTAAAATCAGGGAAAGATGGTTCCATTGCCTCTAGCTACAGACCAATTAGCCTCACCAGCTGTCTCTGCAAAACACTGGAGCGCATCATCAATCACAGACTGCAGTGGTACATTGAAAGTAAAAACATCCTTGTGCCACAGCAGGCTGGCTTTAGGCAGTGCTACTCTACGGAAGATCAGACAACCTACCTCTCTCAAGAAATTGAGGATGCATTCCAAGAGAAGAAGCTGGTGCTTGCGGCATGGATAGATCTGAAGAAAGCCTTTGACAAAGTCTGGAAAGAAGGTCTGATGAAGAAACTGAGAAACTGCAAAGTCAATGGAAGAATGTACAAATGGGTGAAAGCATACTTGCACAACAGAAGAGCCCGAGTACAGATAGACGGACTCAAGAGCAAGAAAGTACTACTGCGTCACGGTGTCCCCCAGGGCGGAGTCTTGTCCCCCACACTTTTTCTAATCTTCATCAATGATCTTGTTGCTCACCTACCGCATGGAATTAAAGCGGCAATGTACGCCGATGACCTGGTTCTATGGAGCACAAATGAATATGCATCAGTGGCCACCAGATTGCTACAAAGAGCTGTAGATACATTTGCTGCATGGGCAAATAGATGGTGTGTCAGCATAAACACTGACAAGTGCAGCACCACCCTATTTACCCTCTCTCCAAAACAAAAGGCAGGGATCATCCAGATAAATGGAACACCCCTAAGAGAAGATAAAGAACCAACATACCTTGGAGTAACATTTGATGGCAAGCTGACATGGAGAAAGCACATCAACAAAGCAGTAACAAAAGCCAGAAGGAAAATAGCCATTCTGAGAAAGCTAAGTGGAACCACATGGGGAGCCAGTACGAAAATACTTAGCAAAGTTTACCAACAGAGCATACGACCACACCTGGAATATGGGTCAACTGCGTGGTGTTCAGCATCAAATACCACACTACAAGAGCTGGACAAGGTGCAAAATCAAGCACTTAGAGTCACCACAGGAGGGATGAGATCAACCCCTATAGTGGAAATGGAGAAGATGGGGAGGACACAGGCACTGAGTGAGCGCAGAGATACGAAAACGCTAATACAAGCAGAAAAGTTCCTCAGCTTGCCAGGCCACCCTATGAAGAACAGATTTGAAAACCTAGCTATGGGGCGGTTGAAAAGAAGTAGTTTTATCCACCAGGCCAAACGACTCTGCAGAGAAACCACTGATCTGCCCACAGTTGGTATCCCCCTAACAACTATTCCAGAGCGAACTCCATGGAAAGATGAGCATAGACTATCGTTACAAATCCAGACAAAAGTGAGAGGAATATTTGACAAGGAAGAACAGAACAGTGTGCAGCGCAGAACGGCCACTCTCAGCTTCCTTGATGAAGAATACCCACAGGACCTCTGGATCCGAGTCTACACAGATGGGTCAGCACAAAATGCTGTTCGAAATGGAGGAGCGGGAGTGTACATAGAATACCCAAATAATACTAGGGACACAGCCAGAGTACCGACAGGAAAGTACTGCCATAACTATGATGCCGAAATTGAGGCAATCAAGATAGCAACAGAGAAATTACTAAATAACAGCAATGGTACACAACCTGTGGTGCTACTAACAGATGCAAAATCAGTACTCGAGGCGCTCCTCTCTGGGAAATTGCCAGTACTAAGGACACTACTTTCTGAACTTAGCAGTCAGCATAAAGTCACCATACAGTGGATACCATCCCACTGTGGAGTACCTGGAAACGACAGAGCTGATCAATTGGCTAAGGAAGGAGCCAAAGAGGAACAGCCTGATGTGCCTGTTACATACCACCAAAAGAAAAGAATGATCAAATCAGTCAGAAAGCCACCAAAACCTGCTCAAGATGACTACCACATTATGGACAGACCAGAACAAGTCATTATTCTGCGCCTCAGAACAGGACACAATAGATTACGCAACCACATGTATACAAAATTCAAGATTGGTGAAACAGCCATGTGCACATGTGGATTGGCGTCGCAGACAGCAGAGCACATACTCCAAGACTGCCCAAAATATAACATATCTAGGCAAACCTTCTGGCCTAGAGAGACGACAGTGGAAGATAAAATCTATGGACCACTGTGTGAACTGAAAAAAACAGTTCAATTCATGCAAGAGACGACATTGCAGATATAGACATATTTCAAGCGAACGAAAGAAGAAGAAGAAGAAGAAGAACTTACTCAGATAAGGTAGTGATCTAACCTTCTCAGATAATGGAGAAAAACTAGGAGGACCTGTGTGCGTCTTGCACATGTAAAACATCCCTCCGCCTTGGAAAATGTAAAAAGGGTAGACTGAATAGGCTACTGCCCAGGCTAAATTTCAATAACTGGAAATAGAAATCCTATCCAAAAACATGATGGGAGATGCCTTGACGAGATTAGAACAAGAATCACCATGGCAAAGGTTGCCTTTTGCAAGATGAAAAACATACTGACCAATAAAAAGATGTCAACTGCTATGAGAAAAAGAGTGTTGAGGTGCTACATAGAGCCTGTACTTTTGAATGGATGTGAAGAATGGATAATGAGCAGTCAAGCTGAAAAACATCGGATGGCTGTGAAAATGTGGTTTCTGAGGAGAATGCAAAGAATACCATGGACAGACAGAAAAACTAACGACCAAGTCCTACAAGAAACAAATGAAAATTGTAAACTGATTTGAGAAATTAGACGTAGACAGTCAAAATTATTTGGACATGTTATGAGAATAAATAAATTAAAGAACTTTGGTGACAACTGGCAAGATAGAGGGGAAGAGAACAAGGGGGAGACAGAGAAGTAAATACCTTGATGGCTTGACCACATGGCATTGTCGAGACAATAACACTGAGCTGATCCACGATTCTTGTGATCGAATGAAATGGGGAATCATGACCCACCAGCATGGCACATGATGGATGGATGGATCGAAAAACATAATATTTATAACATGTGTGATCCTTTGTATACGTGTATTGGGATCTTTACTGGTACTACAGAGTTTGTGCACAATAATGAGATTCTCCTAGTCTGATCAATGGGAGTAGACTGAGCACTTTTGGTGGTATATGTGTGCAAGAAAGGTGATCATAATAAAGGTCAAAACTGGGCAACTGAAACACACAAGCTGCAAAACCATCTAACTTAACTGACTGAATTACATTCCCCTCAGAACACAACCATATGTGCTCTGCCTCTCTTATTAGATACTGCAATGTGGGGATTCTGATTGTTCCTATAGCATACTGATGATAATAAATGGGCCTGTGATCCCTTGGAGCTGTGACAGTACAGTGGCTAGCACTCATGTCCTCCAACTCAGTGGTAATGTGTTCATATCCCCGTGAGTCAGATTTTAAAAACTGACCAGGGTTTCCAGGTCAACTCAGCTTAAAATGGGAACCAGGATATGTCCGGGGAAGTAGAGGTGGCCAGCATGATCTATAATCATAAAACCAATACACTTCAATTTACTTTACTTGTATGTCATCCCCACCTGTCATCTATATATACCTTATAAAACTAACACACCTCAATGTACTTTACTTGTATGTCATCCCCACCTGTCATCTATACCTTATAACCAATATACCTCAATGTGCTGTACTTGTATGTCATCCTCACCTGTCATCTATACCATAAAACTAATACCTCAATGTACTTTATGTGTATGTCATCCCCACCTGCCATCTATACCTTATAACCAATACACTTCAATGTACTTTACTTGTATGTCATCCACATCTGGCATCTATACCTTATAACCAATACACCTCAATGTACTTTACTTGTATGTCATCCCCACCTGTCATCCATACCTTATAACCAATACACCTCAATGTACTTTCTTGTATGTCATCCATACCTTATAACCAATACACCTCAATGTACTTTACTTGTATGTCATCCCCACCTGTCATCTGTACCTTATAACCAATACACTTCAATGTACTTGTATGTCATCCCCATCTGTCATCTATACCTTATAACCAATACACCTCAATGTACTTTACTTGTATGCCATCCCCACCTGTCATCTATACCTTATAAAACTAACACATCTCAATGTACTTTACTTGTATGTCATCCTCACCTGTCATTTTTACCATAAAACTAACACATCTCAATGTGCTTTACATATATGTCATCCCCACCTGTCATCTATACCTTATAACCAATATACCTCAATGTGCTTTATGTGTATGTCATCCCCACCTGTCATCTATACCTTATAACCAATACACCTCAATGTACTTTACTTGTATGTCATCCTCACCTGTCATCATGCCTGCTGCTGTCACAAATGATGTCAAATGATAAAAGCCACAGTTGGAATGTTTCTCAACCTGTATATTTGTCCGTAGCCACTTGTCATATGGCCTTTATGCTACAGGGTGCTTAAGGGAAACCAAAAAAAAAACATATTCAGCAAGCGATGCTTCAGGCATTACGGGATAACTTCTCTCGCACCACACAAAAAGATTTGTCAGTCGTACGAGAGGTATTGATTACACATTTTATTGCCACCGGCTCTTTACATTACATCAATGCACAAAACAGTCGCTAATGAATCCCACATGAATACATCACAGAATTGCCTATCACTAGTCGTTCCTAACCCTACTGCTAATTCTATCTACTAGGCTAAAGAATACGCATCGACGCTAAGCGATGCGTTCACTACGAAGTATGTCCCCTGTCTGAGCAATTCTCCACGTGCTGACTACACGGCACGCGGAGTGACCTTGTGCGTACTTCGGCTTTTTCGTGCTGCATCATTCAGCACGCTTGGAGTAGTGGTCTCTCATGAGTTTCAATCCAGTTCTCTGTATCTGTCACGCTGGCGTGATTATGCCGTGACCAGAGTGCTTACTCTCTGGTTGACACCTCCGTGTCTCATGAGAGAACTGTTTGATAGTTCCCCTTCCTATTTACCACCTACACCTACCCTGCCCTCATGTAGGGGCACTGGGTTACCTCTCATCTACTTGAGGTAGACCACTCATTCAGGGTGGTCTTCCCTGAGTCTTTGACACACACCCTCCCCTCCTGTGTTGCGTTACAAACTTTGACTCATGGTTGTGACGCAAGAGGTTTCTAAAAAATTAGTGTATCTAATTTTTGTCAAAGACTAACTTGGTTCTGGGTAACTCAATAGACTTCTACTGACTATTGTCACAATGTAGTCTCACCTTACTTGGCTACTGGTGATCGCCACAAACTTGTCTGGTTGGCGTGAGCCCTCTTCTCAATCGCAATATTATATTAATTAGAGGTTTGTCTGAACCGGACCAATGTCTTATAAGACCTGCCCTCAAATAGCAAATTAACTCACTACCCATACAAAGTTGACTTTCTTAGGGTCAACACATGAATTGCTTCATGTCCCCCATATAATATTAAACAACCCTTGCACAAGTTGTGTGCGACAGGCTTTACCTATCTCGCTTCCGCGTATAAAGTTATCTTCCACTGTTAAGTTAGTGTTTCGTTGTCTATTGTGTCCCCTGACCCAGAGATATCTCCCTTTGTTCTAAAATTGTATGTCATTTACATGTTTGTTTTCCTGGTTGTTTGCGTGTTTGGATCTACCTAATAATATACTTTATCTTCTAACATGTGTGTCTGTCTATAATATGTAAATAAGATAGTTTTCAAGTGCCATAATTCGGTTAAACGAGGCCACAAACACGTGTATAACAATAATTCGTGACTACGTTTCCGTCTTATGAGACTTAAAATACTTTTATTCTAAGGTCTACACTAGACTACATATACCACATTCAAGACGGCACATTTCAACATTGAAAGCAAACGCTTGACGCAGACAAATAATAAAAATCGCATTGAGCGGTAGAAAAAATCCGCTGGTTGTCCTCACTCTCCATTTATATTTTCCATTTTCTCTTACTTTCACACTTCTGTCACACATCTTTTATCCTCCCAAAAAAAAAAAAAAACACTTTTATCCTCCCAATTATTTAAAAACCTTGAAGTGACACTGTACAAGTTTGGGCTCAGTTTGAAAAGAATTGAGCTTAATGACTGTGCGTAACTTAATGCACGAGTCATATATTTACAACATATTTACATGGATGAGATATATACACTATATTCTCTGAAATACTAATACTACTTCTATAAATATATATATTCTAATTTGTTGTACACAATTAATCTAATTTAAGGGAAGTAATCTACCTATCTAAAAAAATGAAAATGATGTGAGATGAGTTATGTACCTTTCTGAAATGGGAAATGTGAAATATAATAAAATTATAATGTTTTAATGTTTAAATGAGAAAAAAAAATATGATTGATATTTTTACTATACATGGTGTAAATGATGTATGTTAAATGTATAATCCTTTTATCCTATACGGTATAAACTAATTTTAATCTTAAATGATGAGGTTGTTAAAATGTTCATCAAGATGGAATGAAATCAAGTAAAATGAAATGAACTAAATGGTACTATTCCTATTTAACCTAAATAGTGCTGTTGCTATCTAAACTTTTTTTTTTTTCCTAGTCTTTAATTAGCTGTTATTAACTTTAAAGTTCTATCCTATTCTACTTTTATGCTAAGTAAGTGGGTAAATTAATGATTTATCTAAGCTACAAAAAAAATCTATTATATTCACTAAATCTAATCTAAATCTATATTAAAGTAACTATTCTAACTATAATTTATCACTATATTAAAACCTGTTATAATACATATCACATTACTAAATATATATACATGGTATCTATTTAACTCAGGTTAGTGGTTGCCATAACGTACAGTAATTGCTTTCGTTGGCATAGTTTATGTATACACAATTGTCCTGGTTATATTAAATACACTACACAGTCATACTTGTGTCTTATGGGTATTCTTCCACTCGTAGAGTCCGCTGGTGTCGTAGACGAGTATATTCGTGTCTGTTATTTATGCATTGTTCTGACACTGTTCTTCCCTGATAACACAGGTGATTCACCGGACCACAAATGGAGCATAGTAAGTAACGAGCTGTCTATGCACACACGGTGATCAACTTGTCCTTGGAGCACAGTTCTTATTCTGCTGACTACGGACACATGGTAGTTCACTGTTCTTAGCACACAGTCCTGATCCTGATGTCTATGTATTACATAGGATATTTTACACAGGATATTTTAAGTGTACTAAATTAACATTTCTTACACTACTTTTCATGTGGAGTATCAGGTATTTCTACCTCAGATGGTCGACTAAGGGTATCAGCAAGAATGTTGTCCCTACCCTTAATATGCTCTATACTAAAGGTATAATTCTGTAATATTAATGACCACCTGTAGATGCGGTCGTTGCGATGCACCCCACTTTGTATGACCATGATAGGGGAGTTATCGGTCTGGACTATGAAGTGATTACCCGCTAGAAATCGATGCAACTTCCTCACCGAATAGATGACGCTTAGGGCTTCCAACTCTGATATGGAATATCTGGACTCAGCAGGTGTGATCTTGCGGCTCACGTAGCAAATGGGATGGAAGATGCCATCATAAAACTGGCCTAGTACTGCAGCGATGGAAATCCTGCTGGCATCTGTCCTAAGATAATAAACGAGCCTAGGATTAGGCAAACGGAGGATTGGTACATTACTAAATAGGATTTTCAATTTTGACAATGCAGAAATTAATAATGCATCTTTGACATCTAATTTTACTGATGCTTTTAAAACATTTGAAAATACACTTGTAATTTCAGCTAAGTTCGGTATGAACTTACTATAATAATTTACTAAACCCAAAAGGCTCCTGACCTGCTTCTTTGTTGTAGGCATGGTCAGGTTCATAATTTTAGTAATAATTCTATTGTCAGTTTTTAGTTGTCCATGTGAAATGACATGACCCAAAAAATCAATTTCTTGTAGGCCCAATTCAACTTTGCTCGGTTTGACCGTGAGACCGAAGAGTCGCAACCTATCGAAGACATGTCTGAGTTTCAGTAAGTGTGTTGTCCAGTCGTCTGTATGGACACAAATATCATCTATATATGTCACCGTATTCGTCACTCCATGTAGTAAGTCTCTAGTTAGGCGTACGAAGGTGGCAGGAGTGTTACGAAGTCCGAAAGGAAGAAACCGCCACTCGTAAAGACCTAAAGGTGTTGAGAATGCAGTAAGATGGATGGATTGAGTCTGCATAGGGACCTGCCAATATCCCTTAGTAAGATCTAATTTAGAGAAGATTTTGGAGGTGGACATATCAAGGATAAGATCTACGCAGGAAGGAATTGGTTCTGCGTCAATCTTAGTGACATTGTTGAGTTTTCTATAGTCCACACAAAGACGAATTGTGGAGTCTTTTTTCTTGACCAGGACGATTGGAAAGGAGTACTCAGATGTAGATTTTTGAATGATTCCACTAGCTTCTAAGTTAAGAATTTCCTTATTTAGACTTTCTCTATAGCTAAGTGGGATAGAGTACGGCCTGCATTTGATAGGCTTTGAGTCCGAAAGAAGGATGGAGTGCTCGATCCTGTCTGTCCTACCTGGAATGTCGGAAAATATGTCCTTATATTCTGTTATTAATTCTATTGTCTGTTGTCGTTGCTCGTCTGTTAGTCCATGTTCTAACCGTATAGAATCTAATGTAGCAGTCTTGTCTACAATTGGAACAGGTAGTTCCATCCCATCGTCGTCTACCTGATTCAGTACGGTGGTGGTGCTAAGTGCGTTTTCTGTATGCTCACTAGGTGTATGCATATCGTTGGCTTTGCCAGTCTCGCTAATTAGTGTAGTTGCGTTGTGTATGTCCGTCGTCTCATCAATAGGTGTGGGTGCATTGTGTTCGTCTGTCTCTCTCAGCATCTTTTGCTTCCCTAAATTTTTGATCAGCGTATTGCTCTAAGTCCTTTCCTGTGTATTCTAATTCCTTGCCTGCTTTTATGAAATCAGCTAATGTTGCCATGTTGTTGGGTAATTAGCTCGAGTTGATAGGCCCTCAAATATTTACTCACTTTTGTATATTAGATCTGTTAAGTTTTTAAATTCCTGAGTACAAAAAAATATTCTTAGATTACAACCTGAAAAACAGATCACAAAAATTATGCTAATACATCACACGCTGAAAAAGAGATGCATTATTAATCATATTGCATGCAAAATCATTTGGGTATACTCATCTTAACATTCCAGATCAATCATGTACACTCGTTTGGCACCTCAAGTCCAATCGTCTGGCAATACCACACACAGCTTGCGTTATGCTTATGACCAGCTGTTGTTCTGCCTGGTTATCAAGAGCATCAACAATTAACCACTTGTAAACGATATATAATTCTAGACAATTTTGTACAATCACATGCCCCAGGACAATACAATGTGGTTTAATTAATAATAAATGTCACTGTCCTGTCTTCGTTCTAACGTCTTCTGCCTTCCCTAACTCTAGCTGTTTAATTTATGGAAGTGCTGTGCAGACTGCGTCTCATTTGCATAGCGAAAGTAGTGCCATCGCGACGGTAAGAAATAGAAAAAGTATATAAATAATTAAATAAATGCTTTGAAATAAATATAAAGGTAATAATAATGTTCAAATAAATAAATATATTCAATAAATAAGTTATATAAACGAATAATATTTGATATAAGTCAACGATTCAGGCGAGCAGCCGCTTTGCGATTTGTCAACAATCAGTCGCTGATTGCAAATGGCGTAACGCAGCTGTTTGTCAGTCGCGATACGTCACCGGCGCAGCGCTATTTTTAGATTGGAAAAATCAATATTGTTCTCGGCTCATTTTTGTGTATTGCTCCGCCGTGAATCATATTTGACAAATACTAGTAAATAAATAAGTAATTGTAGAAATAAATGATACAAAACTATAATAACAATACTTACAAATCAGAAGAAAACATGTTCATAAGCACAAAACAATTCAATAAGCATCAATAAACATAACTTGGTCACGATGGGCACAGCTCGCACTTTGTTCTGTCTGCACACGCCATTATCACTAACATAAATTAACCCCTGTGATTATCTAACCGTAATATTATTCTAGAGCCGTGGGTGAGTGTTATAGCTTGAACAATTGTCCAAGCTACACTTCTGACACCACTTTATCCTAGCCTGTCAGCAAGCGATGCTTCAGGCATTACGGGATAACTTCTCTCGCACCACACAAAAAGATTTGTCAGTCGTACGAGAGGTATTGATTACACATTTTATTGCCACCGGCTCTTTACATTACATCAATGCACAAAACAGTCGCTAATGAATCCCACATGAATACATCACAGAATTGCCTATCACTAGTCGTTCCTAACCCTACTGCTAATTCTATCTACTAGGCTAAAGAATACGCATCGACGCTAAGCGATGCGTTCACTACGAAGTATGTCCCCTGTCTGAGCAATTCTCCACGTGCTGACTACACGGCACGCGGAGTGACCTTGTGCGTACTTCGGCTTTTTCGTGCTGCATCATTCAGCACGCTTGGAGTAGTGGTCTCTCATGAGTTTCAATCCAGTTCTCTGTATCTGTCACGGTGGCGTGATTATGCCATGACCAGAGTGCTTACTCTCTGGTTGACACCTCCGTGTCTCATGAGAGAACTGTTCGATAGTTCCCCTTCCTATTTACCACCTACACCTACCCTGCCCTCATGTAGGGGCACTGGGTTACCTCTCATCTACTTGAGGTAGACCACTCATTCAGGGTGGTCTTCCCTGAGTCTTTGACACACACCCTCCCCTCCTGTGTTGCGTTACAAACTTTGACTCATGATTGTGACGCAAGAGGTTTCTAAAAAATTAGTGTATCTAATTTTTGTCAAAGACTAACTTGGTTCTGGGTAACTCAATAGACTTCTACTGACTATTGTCACAATGTAGTCTCACCTTACTTGGCTACTGGTGATCGCCACAAACTTGTCTGGTTGGCGTGAGCCCTCTTCTCAATCGCAATATTATATTAATTAGAGGTTTGTCTGAACCGGACCATTGTCTTATAAGACCTGCCCTCAAATAGCAAATTAACTCACTACCCATACAAAGTTGACTTTCTTAGGGTCAACACATGAATTGCTTCATGTCCCCCATATAATATTAAACAACCCTTGCACAAGTTGTGTGCGACAGGCTTTACCTATCTCGCTTCCGCGTGTAAAGTTATCTTCCACTTTTAAGTTAGTGTTTCGTTGTCTATTGTGTCCCCTGACCCAGAGTTATCTCCCTTTGTTCTAAAAATGTATGTCATTTACATGTTTGTTTTCCTGGTTGTTTGCGTGTTTTGATCTACCTAATAATATACTTTATCTTCTAACATGTGTGTCTGTCTATAATATGTAAATAAGATAGTTTTCAAGTGCCATAATTCGGTTAAACGTGGCCACAAACACGTGTATAACAATAATTTGTGACTACGTTTCCGTCTTATGAGACTTAAAATACTTTTATTCTAAGGTCTACACTAGACTACATATACCACATTCAAGACGGCACATTTCAACATTGAAAGCAAACGCTTGACGCAGACAAATAATAAAAATCGCGTTGAGCGGTAGAAAAAATCCGCTGGTTGTCCTCACTCTCCATTTATATTTTCCATTTTCTCTTACTTTCACACTTCTGTCACACATCTTTTATCCTCCCCCCCCCCCAAAAAAAAAATACAACCACTTTTATCCTCCCAATTATTTAAAAACCTTGAAGTGACACTGTACAAGTTTGGGCTCAGTTTGAAAAGAATTGAGCTTAATGACTGTGCGTAACTTAATGCACGAGTCATATATTTACAACATATTTACATGGATGAGATATATACACTATATTCTCTGAAATACTAATACTACTTCTATAAATATATATATTCTAATTTGTTGTACACAATTAATCTAATTTAAGGGAAGTAATCTACCTATCTAAAAAAATGAAAATGATGTGAGATGAGTTATGTACCTTTCTGAAATGGGAAATGTGAAATATAATAAAATTATAATGTTTTAATGTTTAAATGAGAAAAAAAAATATGATTGATATTTTTACTATACATGGTGTAAATGATGTATGTTAAATGTATAATCCTTTTATCCTATACGGTATAAACTAATTTTAATCTTAAATGATGAGGTTGTTAAAATGTTCATCAAGATGGAATGAAATCAAGTAAAATGAAATGAACTAAATGGTACTATTCCTATTTAACCTAAATAGTGCTGTTGCTATCTAAACTTTTTTTTTTCCTAGTCTTTAATTAGCTGTTATTAACTTTAAAGTTCTATCCTATTCTACTTTTATGCTAAGTAAGTGGGTAAATTAATGATTTATCTAAGCTACAAAAAAAATTATTATATTCACTAAATCTAAATCTATATTAAAGTAACTATTCTAACTATAATTTATCACTATATTAAAACCTGTTATAATACATATCACATTACTAAATATATATACATGGTATCTATTTAACTCAGGTTAGTGGTTGCCATAACGTACAGTAATTGCTTTCGTTGGCATAGTTTATGTATACACAATTGTCCTGGTTATATTAAATACACTACACAGTCATACTTGTGTCTTATGGGTATTCTTCCACTCGTAGAGTCCGCTGGTGTCGTAGACGAGTATATTCGTGTCTGTTATTTATGCATTGTTCTGACACTGTTCTTCCCTGATAACACAGGTGATTCACCGGACCACAAATGGAGCATAGTAAGTAACGAGCTGTCTATGCACACACGGTGATCAACTTGTCCTTGGAGCACAGTTCTTATTCTGCTGACTACGGACACATGGTAGTTCACTGTTCTTAGCACACAGTCCTGATCCTGATGTCTATGTATTACATAGGATATTTTACACAGGATATTTTAAGTGTACTAAATTAACATTTCTTACACTACCTTTTCATGTGGAGTATCAGGTATTTCTACCTCAGATGGTCGACTAAGGGTATCAGCAAGAATGTTGTCCCTACCCTTAATATGCTCTATACTAAAGGTATAATTCTGTAATATTAATGACCACCTGTAGATGCGGTCGTTGCGATGCACCCCACTTTGTATGACCATGATAGGGGAGTTATCGGTCTGGACTACGAAGTGATTACCCGCTAGAAATCGATGCAACTTCCTCACCGAATAGATGACGCTTAGGGCTTCCAACTCTGATATGGAATATCTGGACTCAGCAGGTGTGATCTTGCGGCTCACGTAGCAAATGGGATGGAAGATGCCATCATAAAACTGGCCTAGTACTGCAGCGATGGAAATCCTGCTGGCATCTGTCCTAAGATAATAAACGAGCCTAGGATTAGGCAAACGGAGGATTGGTACATTACTAAATAGGATTTTCAATTTTGACAATGCAGAAATTAATAATGCATCTTTGACATCTAATTTTACTGATGCTTTTAAAACATTTGAAAATACACTTGTAATTTCAGCTAAGTTCGGTATGAACTTACTATAATAATTTACTAAACCCAAAAGGCTCCTGACCTGCTTCTTTGTTGTAGGCATGGTCAGGTTCATAATTTTAGTAATAATTCTATTGTCAGTTTTTAGTTGTCCATGTGAAATGACATGACCCAAAAAATCAATTTCTTGTAGGCCCAATTCAACTTTGCTCGGTTTGACCGTGAGACCGAAGAGTCGCAACCTATCGAAGACATGTCTGAGTTTCAGTAAGTGTGTTGTCCAGTCGTCTGTATGGACACAAATATCATCTATATATGTCACCGTATTCGTCACTCCATGTAGTAAGTCTCTAGTTAGGCGTACGAAGGTGGCAGGAGCGTTACGAAGTCCGAAAGGAAGAAACCGCCACTCGTAAAGACCTAAAGGTGTTGAGAATGCAGTAAGATGGATGGATTGAGTCTCCATAGGGACCTGCCAATATCCCTTAGTAAGATCTAATTTAGAGAAGATTTTGGAGGTGGACATATCAAGGATAAGATCTACGCAGGAAGGAATTGGTTCTGCGTCGATCTTAGTGACATTGTTGAGTTTTCTATAGTCCACACAAAGACGAATTGTGGAGTCTTTTTTCTTGACCAGGACGATTGGAAAGGAGTACTCAGATGTAGATTTTTGAATGATTCCACTAGCTTCTAAGTTAAGAATTTCCTTATTTAGACTTTCTCTATAGCTAAGTGGGATAGAGTACGGCCTGCATTTGATAGGCTTTGAGTCCGAAAGAAGGATGGAGTGCTCGATCCTGTCTGTCCTACCTGGAATGTCGGAAAATATGTCCTTATATTCTGTTATTAATTCTATTGTCTGTCGTCGTTGCTCGTCTGTTAGTCCATGTTCTAACCGTATAGAATCTAATGTAGCAGTCTTGTCTACAATTGGAACAGGTAGTTCCATCCCATCATCGTCTACCTGATTCAGTACGGTGGTGGTGCTAAGTGCGTTTTCTGTATGCTCACTAGGTGTATGCATATCGTTGGCTTTGCCAGTCTCGCTAATTAGCGTAGTTGCGTTGTGTATGTCCGTCGTCTCATCAATAGGTGTGGGTGCATTGTGTTCGTCTGTCTCTCTCAGCATCTTTTGCTTCCCTAAATTTTTGATCAGCGTATTGCTCTAAGTCCTTTCCTGTGTATTCTAATTCCTTGCCTGCTTTTATGAAATCAGCTAATGTTGCCATGTTGTTGGGTAATTAGCTCGAGTTGATAGGCCCTCAAATATTTACTCACTTTTGTATATTAGATCTGTTAAGTTTTTAAATTCCTGAGTACAAAAAAATATTCTTAGATTACAACCTGAAAAACAGATCACAAAAATTATGCTAATACATCACACGCTGAAAAAGAGATGCATTATTAATCATATTGCATGCAAAATCATTTGGGTATACTCATCTTAACATTCCAGATCAATCATGTACACTCGTTTGGCACCTCAAGTCGAATCGTCTGGCAATACCACACACAGCTTGCGTTATGCTTATGACCAGCTGTTGTTCTGCCTGGTTATCAAGAGCATCAACAATTAACCACTTGTAAACGATATATATTTCTAGACAATTTTGTACAATCACATGCCCCAGGACAATACAATGTGGTTTAATTAATAATAAATGTCACTGTCCTGTCTTCGTTCTAACGTCTTCTGCCTTCCCTAACTCTAGCTGTTTAATTTATGGAAGTGCTGTGCAGACTGCGTCTCATTTGCATAGCGAAAGTAGTGCCATCGCGACGGTAAGAAATAGAAAAAGTATATAAATAATTAAATAAATGCTTTGAAATAAATATAAAGGTAATAATAATGTTCAAATAAATAAATATATTCAATAAATAAGTTATATAAACGAATAATATTTGATATAAGTCAACGATTCAGGCGAGCAGCCGCTTTGCGATTTGTCAACAATCAGTCGCTGATTGCAAATGGCGTAACGCAGCTGTTTGTCAGTCGCGATACGTCACCGGCGCAGCGCTATTTTTAGATTGGAAAAATCAATATTGTTCTCGGCTCATTTTTGTGTATTGCTCCGCCGTGAATCATATTTGACAAATACTAGTAAATAAATAAGTAATTGTAGAAATAAATGATACAAAACTATAATAACAATACTTACAAATCAGAAGAAAACATGTTCATAAGCACAAAACAATTCAATAAGCATCAATAAACATAACTTGGTCACGATGGGCACAGCTCGCACTTTGTTCTGTCTGCACACGCCATTATCACTAACATAAATTAACCCCTGTGATTATCTAACCGTAATATTATTCTAGAGCCAAAGGTGAGTGTTATAGCTTGAACAATTGTCCAAGCTACACTTCTGACACCACTTTATCCTAGCCTGTCAGCAAGCGATGCTTCAGGCATTACGGGATAACTTCTCTCGCACCACACAAAAAGATTTGTCAGTCGTACGAGAGGTATTGATTACACATTTTATTGCCACCGGCTCTTTACATTACATCAATGCACAAAACAGTCGCTAATGAATCCCACATGAATACATCACAGAATTGCCTATCACTAGTCGTTCCTAACCCTACTGCTAATTCTATCTACTAGGCTAAAGAATACGCATCGACGCTAAGCGATGCGTTCACTGCGAAGTCTGTCCCCTGTCTGAGCAATTCTCCGTGTGCTGACTACACGGCACGCGGAGTGACCTTGTGCGTACTTCGGCTTTTTCGTGCTGCATCATTCAGCACGCTTGGAGTAGTGGTCTCTCATGAGTTTCAATCCAGTTCTCTGTATCTGTCACGCTGGCGTGATTATGCCGTGACCAGAGTGCTTACTCTCTGGTTGACACCTCCGTGTCTCATGAGAGAACTGTTTGATAGTTCCCCTTCCTATTTACCACCTACACCTACCCTGCCCTCATGTAGGGGCACTGGGTTACCTCTCATCTACTTGAGGTAGACCACTCATTCAGGGTGGTCTTCCCTGAGTCTTTGACAAACACTGTTTGAGGCCATTAAGGAGGCTGGCTTATGGTTGTGCTACCCATTCTAAGGAAAACATGAGCTACAAGATTCAACTAACTATGAATGAGTTTAAGGATAGCAAACAATTGTAACTCATTTACCTTATATTATTTATTATTACTGATATATTTATCTTATTGATTTAGTTTATGTTGTGTGATTTCTGCAGTATGTAACTGACAAACTGCAGTGAAATATACCAGCCAATAAATCATGCAATCTATTGTTTGTGTCTTCGTTATCCAAATTATAACTCAGCTAACCAAGATGAATGGAAGCTCTTCTAGAACAGGGATGATGCGATGTGGAGAAAGCCACAAGGAGTCTGGATTGCTTATTTACCTCCTTTCACCTATGAAAATCTCCACAACTAGCACCTGGAATGTTAAAGCTTTGCATACATTGTGAAAGAAGAAATGAAATGAAAACACACAGCGAAGAGAATCAGAGATATATGAAGGAAAATTCTGGAGATAACAAAAGATAGGACAGCTTGGTATCAGTTGGTTGAGGGCCTACGCTCCGATGGAAGATAAAGGACAGCAAAGAAAAATAACCAATCATATGTGACGAACAATATATGTCAATTTGTCTGCCCTTAGTGCTCATCTGATTGGTTCCGCCACAGCCAGTAAATGAACTTGTTCATAACCCCACGCATGACCTGAGTTAAAGATCCATCTTGCCTACAATATCAATGAAGCAAGAGATACAAAGGAAACCAAATATGACTAAGAATGCATAACATATTTTAAAAAGTTTGTTGTATATCCTTTACAGGATGTCACAGTCAACCCCAGCATTTTTTTTTTAGCTATTTGTGATTTCTTGGCAAGTCTACGTTCAGTAGTTTGCCACTGCTTTCTGAACAAACGGCACTCATACCATTGTATGAAAACCAGCACTAGGTGGTCTGCTGCCAAATTGCCTGCAGCTGTGTTTCGAACACAATAAGCGGGGTTACAATTTGCACCCGTAACCCCTTCGCAAGAAAGCCACATAATAAAGCAAATACTTATCAGGAAAACACAAATGAACAATTAAAAGAGAGAATAATATCAGTGAAACAATACAAAATTCCAAACAAGAAAACATAATGCCAGAGGAAAGCTTTAAAAAAAAAATAAAGAGAAACACTATAAATGTCTCTAAAACAAGCAATGGAACCAAGAGATTAAGTCAGGTAGAACATTTTATTTTGTTTGTATAGAGTTAGGGTTATAAGTTGCTATGAAGAGTTTATTTGTGAACTCATTAGTAAGTGACCTATACTTGCATACATGCACTGCAAACATACAGTTAAAGTTAGTTGCGTATCCTTTACAGGACATTGCAGTCAACCCCAGAATTTTTTGGCTGTTTGTGATTCCTGGGCAAGTTTACATTCAGTAGTTTGCCATTGCTTTTTGAACGACTGGCACCCGTATCATTTAATAAAAAACCAATGTAAGGCGGTCTGCTGCCAAATCGCCCACAGCTGTGTTTCGAACGCAGGTATGCGGGATTACGAACTGCGCCCATAACCCCTTTGCCACGGAGCCAAACATACAGTACAGATATTAATTCTTTAGTGACTTCTTTTTCTTTCACTTGGTTAAATTCTCCAGCATCATGTGTTTGTTATTTCTTCCTCTTGCTAGTTAAATTTTCCATCTCAATATATCTTTTATCTCTTCCTCTTGTTGGTTAAATTCTCCAGCTCAATATATCTTTTATCTCTCCCTCTATGTATCTCAATGTATCTTTTATCTCTTCCTACGATATTTCATGCATATTTCGGTCCAGATATTACAAAAGGGTAAATTGAAACACTAGGAGATTTTGGAATTAAAATATTGACAACATTTCTAAATGACATGTATAATAGTGGGTACATTCCTAGTGACCTATTTACCTCCATCTTTATAGTTCTTTAGAGTGTGAAGATCCTCAAACAATAAGTCTGGCCTAGAGAGACAACAGTGGAAGATAAACTCTATGGACCGCTGAGTGAACTAAAAAAGACTGTTAGATTCATACAAGAGACAACATTGCAGTTATAAACATATTTCAGGTGAACGAAAGAAGAAGAAGAATAAGTCTTATGAGTCACACGACAAAGCTGTTATCGATAATAATTATGAGAAGAACAAGCAACAAGATTAAACTAGAAATCAGTGATGAACAATGTGGATTTGTAAACAAACAATCCATATATATTCTCAGGCCACTATTAGAAAGAGTCGTAGAAGTAAAAGCAGATCTGTACTTATGCTTCATAGAATACAGAAAAGCATTTGATAATGTGAAACATGGGGAAATAATAAAATTACTAAAGCAACTATAACATGAAAATTAGCACAAGCAAAACAGAGGTAATGACTATAACTAAAGAAGAACAAACAGCAACAATTCACCTAAACGAACATCCCTTGAAACAAGTAAAGAGTTTCAAGTACCTAGGAAGTATAATATCATCAAATGGCAGATCAGAAGACGATATCGAAAATAGCTGCAATAAGGCAAATCAACTCATTGGACAAATGGCACCAATACTAAAGAACAAACATATATCAATAACTACTAAGAAAGCACTTTACAACACAATCTTCCTACCAACTCTGTGCTACCAATGCCAAACCTGGACAATGACAGAAAAAGAGAAAAGAAAAATCACAACAACAGAAATGAGGTTCCTGAGAAGAATACTCAACGTATCAAGAAGAGATAAGATCAGAAATGAAGAAATCAGGACTAAAGTGGGGGTTAAAGCAGCACTAGATTTGATTAGAAAGCAGCAAGTCAAATGGTTTGGCCATTGTCATAATCTCCCCATTAGTTCTACCGCGTCGTCATTAACGACGCCTGGCGAGTACGGCCAGGGGTCCACCTGTGAGCGACACTAACCACACTGTGGCAGGAATAGGCCAGTCGGTGAATGCGTCGATCATGCAGTCCACGCAGGGACGCAACCCCGACTAGCGAGACTCACAGTGGGTTAGTGGCCAGACGGCTTGGGAGTGTTGGACGAGACAGACGGGAATGAATGGTGCTCGTATACTTGGGTGTATGAACGCAATAGAGAGAACGCCTGTGAGAAGATAGAAGACTGTGCGCCTGTGAGTTGTGTATATTGTATTGATATATCTATTGAATGTATTATTGCATCATCATTGTAATTGTACGATGCATATAATTGTTGTGATGAGTGAGTTGTGTGAATAAAGTGTTTGCATTGTAAGTGTAGTGCGTCACGTCAAGTCATTCTGTTACCGTGTTTTGTATCACACTTGTTGTTGGTGATTACGAGCCTGTGTTATTGCTGAATGCAAGATTCTGACAAGTGTGAACGTGGGTGCATCGTCCTATTTGGATTATTTGGACCATAAGTATGAACGTTCTTGTTGGATTATTTGATCCATAAGTGTAAACGTGGGTGTATCATCCATCTTGGAAGTAGTTGTAAAATAGGATTGAACGTGTGTGTAAGCGGAAAGTTTTGGAAAGAAAGCAACATGGAAAGCAAGTTGTTGAATGTGTTGAACGGACGACAGTACGACTAACAAACATACTTGACAGCACACAAACCTACAAAACGCATACACCACATAAACATACATGTCCTAATATTTTCTTCTTCCAAAAGCAACAGGTTTTTGTGTCATCCGAAACCATTAAGAAGTGAAGTCCATTTTTCCGGGTAGTAACGTTCAGACAGCCATTCTCTGGTACAGTTCTCCATCGTTCTCCAGAGCTCCAAATTCACTTAAGTATTATCTTTTTTCACATATACTTTTGTGTGTAGGCTTAGGCACAAGTTGTATTCGATAAATCCTGTACAAATTATTTACTAACACCTTAATTAACTTTTGTACATTCATTGTATTTGATATATTTCATCATGTCTACATTGAATGATTTCATCGAATCTGGTTTGAAATTAAAGTTAACTGGTGATGAGTTGACAAAATAGAGTGAGGCAAAGTATGCAGAGCATATCCAACGTGAAGACAGAGCTGCTGAGAGAGAGTTGAGAAGAGCAGAATTAGAGTCTGAGTCTAGAAAATCAGACGCTGCTTTGAAACAATCAGAGTTAGCTGCCAAAACTAAACAGGCAGAATCAGAAGCTGCTTTAAAACAGTCTGAGTTAGCTGCCAAAACTAAACAGGTAGAATTAGATGCTAAAAAGGCAGAAACAGAGGCCGAAATAAAGAAAGCTGAGATCTCTGCCCAGAGCAAGAGAGAGGAGCTTGAAATTAATGCAAGAACGAAGAAGGAAGAACTTGAAATGCAACTGAAAATTAAACAGTTGGAAGCTGAAACATCAGCAGAGAAAGATTCTCGAAAGTCAGAAAGACTAGAAAAAGAAAATCAGTACCTTAATCTCAGAAATCCCCTGGTGATCAGTGCTGCTGAGGTGGGCAGAAACTGGCCTGGGTGTGTAGTTATAGATATCCAGGAGGTGTCAATGGAATCTGTCTGCTACAAGAAGGTCAATCTCGCCAATATATTTCATGTTGCATCATTTGCAAATGATGGCGTAGATAATGTTATGGCTCGTGCAGGAAAATACCTCCTTGATGGAGAAACTGCCTTTAAGGGACTGGTACCACTGGGGTTTGGAGCAATGATATCTTAGGCAAGCCCTTGTGCCTAACTGGGATGGTGGAGATCCCTGTACTCTACTATGGACGAGTACATCTTTGAGGTTACAGCTCTGTCTGTAAGCCAGCAAAGATGTCTCTGAGAATACCATGCCAGTGCTGGGGTCAGCTCTAAGTATCGACAGAAAGCTGAGTGGTCATTATGGTGCTGGGGTCAGCTCTAAGTATAGACAGAATGCTGTGTGGTCATTATGGTGCTGGGGTCAGCTCTAAGTATAGACAGAATGCTGAGTCGTCATTATGGTGCTGGGGTCAGCTCTAAGTATAGACAGAATGCTGTGTGGTCATTATGGTGCTGGGGTCAGCTCTAAGTATAGACAGAATGCTGTGTGGTCATTATGGTGCTGGGGTCAGCTCTAAGTATAGACAGAATGCTGTGAGGTCATTATGGTGCTGGGGTCAGCTCTAAGTATAGACAGAATGCTGTGAGGTCATTATGGTGCTGGGATCAGCTCTAAGTATAGACAGAATGCTGAGTGGTCATTATGGTGCTGGGGTCAGCCCTAAGTATAGACAGAATGCTGAGTGGTCATTATGGTGCTGGGGTCAGCTCTAAGTATAGACAGAATGCTGAGTCGTCATTATGGTGCTGGGGTCAGCTCTAAGTATAGACAGAATGCTGTGTGGTCATTATGGTGCTGGGGTCATCTCTAAGTATAGACAGAATGCTGTGTGGTCATTATGGTGCTGGGGTCAGCTCTAAGTATAGACAGAATGCTGAGTCGTCATTATGGTGCTGGGGTCAGCTCTAAGTATAGACAGAATGCTGAGTGGTCATTATGGTGCTGGGGTCAGCTCTAAGTATAGACAGAATGCTGAGTCGTCATTATGGTGCTGGGGTCAGCTCTAAGTATAGACAGAATGCTGTGTGGTCATTATGGTGCTGGGGTGAGCTCTAAGTATAGACAGAATGCTGAGTGGTCATTATGGTGCTGGAGTCAGCTCTAAGTATAGACAGAATGCTGAGTGGTCATTATGGTGCTGGGGTCAGCTCTAAGTATAGACAGAATGCTGAGTCGTCATTATGGTGCTGGGGTCAGCTCTAAGTATAGACAGAATGCTGTGTGGTCATTATGGTGCTGGGGTCAGCTCTAAGTATAGACAGAATGCTGTGTGGTCATTATGGTGCTGGGATCAGCTCTAAGTATAGACAGAATGCTGTGTGGTCATTATGGTGCTGGGGTCAGCTCTAAGTGTAGACAGAATGCTGTGTGGTCATTATGGTGCTGGGGTCAGCTCTAAGTATAGACAGAATGCTGTGTGGTCATTATGGTGCTGGGGTCAGCTCTAAGTATAGACAGAATGCTGTGAGGTCATTATGGTGCTGGAGTCAGCTCTAAGTATAGACAGAATGCTGTGTGGTCATTATGGTGCTGGGGTCAGCTCTAAGTATAGACAGAATGCTGAGTGGTCATTATGGTGCTGGGGTCAGCTCTAAGTATAGACAGAATGCTGAGTCATCATTATGGTGCTGGGGTCAGCTCTAAGTATAGACAGAATGCTGAGTCATCATTATGGTGCTGGGGTCAGCTCTAAGTATAGACAGAATGCTGAGTCGTCATTATGGTGCTGGGGTCAGCTCTAAGTATAGACAGAATGCTGTGTGGTCATTATGGTGCTGGGGTCAGCTCTAAGTATAGACAGAATGCTGTGTGGTCATTATGGTGCTGGGGTCAGCTCTAAGTATAGACAGAATGCTGAGTGGTCATTATGGTGCTGGGATCAGCTCTAAGTATAGACAGAATGCTGTGTGGTCATTATGGTGCTGGGGTCAGCTCTAAGTATAGACAGAATGCTGTGTGGTCATTACGGGGCTAGCATCATATACACAAAACACTTGAAGGCATAGACAAGAGGGTATTTTTAACTGAAATGTTGTGAGAATGACAGGTTAGAGAAAGCATCAGTCTGAGGCCTTGTTGTATGGGTGTGGAGGAGAAAGCTTCTGCATGGCTAATGAGCTCACTGTGGCATAAAGCTGATGATAAGACATTGTCAGGATAGCCACAAAGTCAGAAGAAGAACATTTCATGGCTGAGGCAAAAATTATCATCCTGGCATAATCGTCGTTAATGCAGATATTGAGAAAAAAGAATGGTATCTTAAAATATGGAGGGTGAGAAGAGGTATAGAGTAGGAAGGTGTGGGAGTGGATCAGTTTGTGGTAAATTGATGTAGTGAGACTACTAGGTCCTATAGAAACTAAGGTCTAAGAAGTTAATGGAAGAAGAAGAAATATGGGAATTACATTTAAAACTAGGATGACAACTGGAAACAGTCTCAAAATGTCTCCATTATAAGTCAAATGCCCTGCCTATGCGGCTGTAATATGTAAATTATTTATGACATCCTGAATCCATATGTGTTGTTGTTCTCCTCTTCTCCACTTCTCTGGTACACCTCCCTCCATAATTATGTTTTGCAGAATTCATGTCTTTTCACACGTCAAAAACATTCAATTTTTCCACAAGTTTTTGTTGGTCTTAATAACCAGTTTTTTGGGTATTGTATTGGAATATAAATTATCCTTGCCCATACCTTTAGCCATATTCCTGTTTCCCATATCTTTGAACATAAACATACATGTGATATATTTTGACTCTTTGTTCTCCGGCAGCTTTAATTAACTCTGTGATGTTATCCCATCCTGGTTATTTCCTTTTTTGAGATTGATTATTGCCCACTGGACTTCTAAGATTTCAGACATCTGAGGCAAAACAACTGTTACACCTGGCGATTATAGATGATTTAAGCCTCACACATACAAACAAATACCTTCATTACTTAACCACACTGCTGATTTATTTACAAGAAACACCTAGACTCTTAATAATTGGGGGAAAAAAACAACATACGTACATCGTTTTGTGATAATTAGGTCCGATAGCAATAATTCTATTTAGTTATTTTTAAAAATTATTTCATAACATATGTGCTTCTTGTGTTGCATGTTTCTTACTTCTGACATTCCTTTTCATGCAACCTACCTTTAAATCATTGCTGTAGGTCTTATTTACTTCACTTCCTATTTTCTTGTTGCTGGTGTCAAGAGTGAAGGTTCCTTACAACTAAAGAGTGATACTTTAATCATTGTTTTTTTTATTCTTCATCTTTGAGACTGATAACAGACATATCCACATTGCTTTCAATATCACCTCCTCTGGTTGAGGAAATGTTACTCTTATTGTCTGTCTTACCACTGACGGCAGTAGTCATATCATCCCAGGTTGTAATTGCACTGGCTTCAGTATTTGCCTTTCTACTCGCTGAAGCAATGCTGCTATCATTATCCACTTGTCTGGTGACAGCAGGTTCATAACAGTTCAAATAGTGGCACCAAACTCCCTTACTCAATTTAGAAATTATACACTGACAGGTACACAGACACAGCAATACTAACATACACCACAACACACCAGTCATTAAAGCATATGACGATTTACGACGGGCAGGTTCATTTTCAGGCGTTGATTTGCCAAATTCGTTCTGAGACGAACATGCCAGTTCAATCAAACATGAGCTATACTGTTTGTAGTCTTTTACAGTACACATAGAAAACCAAATTTTCAGATGTTTTAATCCATTGCTACATTCCATAAACGTATAGGTAGCACAGGATGATGAATTCTCAACTGTAAAATTAGAGAAGCGAATTTGAACAGAACAGGGAGAGACAGAGCTGTAGCAGCACACTTCAAAAGTGTACCTGCTCTCTGCTTTAAATTTCCCACGACAAGAGCTTTGTGTTTTTACTGTTTGATTATTGACTTTCAACCCCAAAGTTACATGAGCGGGATCGTAAATCTTTGGAACTGTTACAACATTGTCACTGTAAATGTAATTCCCGTCAAGGTTTATCCACTTCACACGAACTATCGCTTCACTGTAATTCATTTCTGCCGTGACATTGACCACGATGGTTGCATTGCCACTGACGACATCAAAATTCTTACAGTAGCATTTATCTAAAGAATCTAAGGTGCAATTAGATCCACTCTGTCCAATCTGTATGTCACAAATATCTTTAAAGTCCGAAAACACTTTTGTATGTGTCTGAACGGTTACGTTAGTATTCCAATGTGCAGACAACAGAGAATCGTAATTAGGACCTACTGTGCCAGTAATCATAAATTTATCCATTTTGCTTCTCATGCCAATCTTACAAGGTGAAAGGCTCTGTGGAGCTTGCAAAGTTATCCTTTGGCTGTTTACCAGTATACTGCTCAATGTGAAGACAAATGTTAACAGTGTTGGCATTTTTCATACTAAATGCCTGATAAATTTCACAACACTAAACTGTTCTGTATATGGTAGGACTTGAGTCTGTAGGCTTGAGATTAATATGTGTATAATCAATGATACTGTGACACAATTTCTGCAATGATGACCTTTTAACTTTAACTAGAACATTCTGCACTTGTGCAGTAGATGGTTCATTTTCATCTAATTTTGCTTGCTGAAATCCTTCACAAGATGACTTGTTGATGTGCACTGGTATCAACTTAAAGCAAGAGACAAACATGACTGACTTGCCAGATGTTATATTTCCATTGTAATTCACAGACAGACCAAACCACTGCAAGAAAATATTAGCATATGGTGATGACATTGTCTTGGCAGGTGGGCACAAAGCAACATTAACAAATAGAAGGACAAACCATGCTGAAGATAATTAGGTCTACTTCAGTCAGACAAAACATAGCAGAACTTGTTACATATAAAAGTCTATTGAAATCTATCTCTATCATGACCCAGATGTTCTAGCATGTATAAATGTGTAACTTATCAGATGTCCTGCCTGTATTGCTATCATGTATAACTGTGTAACTTATCACAAGCCTGCCTGTATTGCTACCATGTATAACTTTGTAACTTATCACATGCCTACCTGTTTGCTATTATGTATAAATGTGTAACTTATCAGATGTCCTGCCTGTATTGCTATCATGTATAACTGTGTAACTTATCACATGCCTACCTGTTTGCTACCATGTATAAATGTGTAACGTATCACATGCCTACCTGTATTGTTACCATGTATAAATGTGTAACTTATCAGATGTCCTGCCTGTATTGCTATCATGTATAACTGTGTAACTTATCACATGCCTACCTGTATTGCTACCATGTTTAACTGTGTAACTTATCACATGCCTACCTGTTTGCTATCATGTATAAATGTGTAACTTATCAGATGTCCTGCCTGTATTGCTATCATGTATAACTGTGTAACTTATCACATGCCTACCTGTTTGCTATCATGTATAAATGTGTAACTTATCAGATGTCAGACCTCTATTGCTATCATGTATAAATGTGTAACTTATCACATTCCTACCTGTATTGCTACCATGTATAAATGTGTACTTATCACATGCCTACCTGTATTGCTACCATGTATAAATGTGTAACTTATCAGATGTCAGACCTCTATTGCTATCATGTATAAATGTGTAACTTATCACATGCCTACCTGTATTGCTATCATGTATAACTGTGTAACTTATCACATGCCTACCTGTATTGCTACCATGTATAAATGTGTAACTTATCACATGGCTACATGTATTGCTATCATGTATAACTGTAACTTATCACATGGCTACATGTATTGCTATCATGTATAACTGTGTAACGTATCACATGCCTACCTGTATTGCTACCATGTATAAATGTGTAACTTATCACATGGCTACATGTATTGCTATCATGTATAACTGTGTAACGTATCACATGCCTACCTGTATTGCTACCATGTATAACTGTGTAACTTATCACATGGCTACATGTATTGCTATCATGTATAACTGTGTAACGTATCACATGCCTACCTGTTTGCTACCATGTATAAATGTGTACCTTATCACATGCCTACCTGTATTGCTACCATGTATAAATGTGTAACTTATCACATGGCTACATGTATTGCTATCATGTATAACTGTGTAACTTATCACATGCCTACCTGTATTGCTATCATGTATAAATGTGTAACTTATCAGATGTCAGACCTGTATTGCTATCATGTATAACTGTGTAACTTATCACATGGCTACATGTATTGCTATCATGTATAAATGTGTAACTTATCACATGGCTACATGTATTGCTACCATGTATAAATGTGTAACTTATCACATGGCTACATGTATTGCTATCATGTATAACTGTGTAACGTATCACATGCCTACCTGTTTTGCTATAAATGTGTAACTTATCACATGCCTACCTGTATTGCTACCATGTATAACTGTGTAACTTATCACATGGCTACATGTATTGCTATCATGTATAACTGTGTAACGTATCACATGCCTACCTGTTTTGCTATAAATGTGTAACTTATTACATGCCTACCTGTATTGCTACCATGTATAAATGTGTAACGTATCACATGGCTACATGTATTGCTATCATGTATAACTTGTAACTTATCACATGTCAGACCTCTATTGCTATCATGTAAAAATGTGTAACTTATCAGATGTCAGGCCTGTATGTTATCATGTATAAATGTGTAACTTATCAGATGTCAGACCTGTATTGCTATCATGTATAAATGTGTAACATCAGATGTCAGGCCTGAATTGCCATCATGTATAACTGTGTAACTTATCAGATGTTCTGCCTGTATTGTTATCATGTATAAATGTAACTTGCTAATCAAATCATGAATCCATCTATTCTGTGGTGTTCCTCTCTTCCACTTCCCTCATACAACTCACTCCATACTTATCTTTCCCAGACAATAAGGTCTCTTTACATGCATAAAATATTCCATGTTCTCCAATATCATTTACCTTAACAATCAGTCCCCTTCAATATTGTGTTATTGTTATATAGATCTGTTTGTTCTCTTTGCCATACAGTAATATATTTTAAGCATCCCAGCAGTCATTCAAAGCAATACATGTTGAAACAAACATTTTAATCAGCAACTGAAGGAAATGTGTAATAAAACAGATAATTTGCTAAAAGAA
This sequence comes from Cepaea hortensis, assembly GCA_963921405.1. NCBI lineage: Eukaryota > Metazoa > Mollusca > Gastropoda > Stylommatophora > Helicidae > Cepaea > Cepaea hortensis. Next base: position 374,256,206 of record OY992876.1, on the reverse strand, counting down.
ATAATAAATACAGTAATCAGATGCGGAAGACATTCATATTTCAACTCTTAGTATACTGTGTGTCACTCGAAATGGCTCACAGTTCTCCCCACATTTATCAAACTCTATACTTAGAATGAGCTTCAGTCGTTGAGATTCTATAAGTCCAGAAAAATTAATCTACATGGGCTGTATTCTTCTCCAGTATGTCAACAAGTTACCTCTGGTAATCTGTATGCTGATACGTATGGGGAGTGTTCAATTATAAGTCCATGTGAGGCAAAGAGCTTCAAATTACTATTACCAATCACGATCAGAAGCTTACTCACACAAATGAGCCTTTAAAAAGATATTCTTTGAGCATGCACGAAAAGATGGAACTGTTGTATGGTACATGGGGAGCTCACAGGCTTTTGTGGCCCAGGCTGGAGGAAGAAATGTTAAAGAAGACAGCGAAGCTGTTGCCATGACTACAAGCAGCTTAACCATGGAGCTCATGGCAGTTAGTTAGTTAGTTAGTCGACAGATCATCCTCGTTGCACATCGAACCATTCAGTCCATAAGTGCTCGGATCCCCTCCTCAGCAAATCCCGCAGCGTGTAGCGGCTAACGACGCCAGTTCTGTGTTGGTTTATCAGTCTTCTTTGGCTTCCTGCGTAGTGTTCTTGTTTGGCCACCCCTCTTTTAATTTGCTGCTCCTGCAGTCTGGCCATTGTTGTAGATTCACAGTCATCACTTGGTTCTCGCAAAAGTCTCACTTCTCGTAGAGCATTCAGAATGTCAGCCTGGTCCATGGCGCGTCCGCCCTCCACAGTAGCCTCACCTGTGAGCTTGTCAGCCCGCTCATTTCCTTGTACTCCCGCATGACCTGCCACGAAGATGAAACTAATCTTTGCCAGCCGAGACCGCTTCAGAGGCAGCAACCATTCTCTTCGGATCGACCCCTCCTCTATCCTCTTGATCATGTTCATTGAGTCGCTAAGGAAACAAGCCCTAGTGAATATCTGTGTCTCGAGCCATGTTATTGCTTTACTTACTGCCATGACTTCCATGGTCAGGCTACTTGTGGTTTCAGTGAAAGCACCAGAGTCCTCCTTCACAATTCTCCCTCCGGCCCGAGCTGTAAAGGCCCATGAGCTTCTCACATGTCGGACGACCGACCCATCTGTGTAGATGACCGCGTCACCGTCTAGCGAATTCTCGAAAATCAACGCTTGTACTTCAGCCTCAACAGCAGCCGAATTTTCTTGTCTGCATTTTCTATCTAGTTGGATGCAAACTGAAAAGGATGTGCAGAAGTCTGTTGGCACTTGCACCCACTCCTCGCCAGGTTCTAAGTCCTCAAGTGAACACACCTGTTGAAGAATGTCTTCGGCTTGACCCATCCACGACCGTCCTCTTTTTAACCTGCTGCCCTTCACCTTCCTAATTTCACTATGCAGTGGATGTTGTGTGTTTGCGTTAATTCTGAGGTAGGCGCGTACTCTGCAAACTTGTATTCTTTCTTCAATGGTTGGAAAATCAAGAAGGTAGCGCATCGCCCTGCATGCTGTATCTCTTGTACATCCAAGAATAATGCGCATAGCTTCATTCTGTATCCTTTCCATCCTTTCTATCTGCTTATGGCTGAGAGTCAGGATTGCCATTGCATACTCCAAAGCAGACATGACCAGCCCCTCGTACAGAAGACATAGATGGCGCTGCTCACAGTTTACTGCCGCCATCACCCGCATCGCTGCCAAATCCTGCTTGGCCTTTGTTATCACCTGGTCTATGTGCACATTATAAGCAAGGCTTCGATCAAACCGTATCCCCATTGCCTGCGTTCTTTCCACCGTCTCTGAACACAGCAATTCAGTTGGTGTTGGATTGTTGACAATATGATTATTCAACGAGAACCAAGTCACTGTTGCCTTTGTTGGGTTGACCATTGCCCCAGCTTCATCACACCAAGTACTTATGCGATTGAGTTCGGTTTGTAGTTCCACAGCAACCTCCTCTCTATCCTTACCCTGACGATACACTAAAACATCATCGGCATACGACAATGTCCTGCCAGGTCCAGTGATCTGCTCACTGGTGATTCTCACTGTGTAGGCGTTGAACAGTACCGGAGATAATGGTGATCCCTGTGGTAGGCCAGGATATATTGTTGTTGGTTCCGAAGTCCAACTGCCACATCTAAAAACTACTTTCCGTTGGTAGAGGGCTGCAGCGATCCAACTAAGGAGGAATGGACTTATGTTTAGTTCAAGAAGCTGAAACATTAAAAAATCCAGTGGTACTCTGTTGTATGCGTCCTCAAGATCAATCGCTGCAGCAACGGTTTCAGTGCCTGAGTGGAAACCTTCATAGACATCATGGGCAAAGACTGCTGCATTGGTCCAGGTTTCTCTTTTTGGACGGTACCCACCCAGGGTAGGTGGGAAAACACCTTGCCTCTCTAGTTGGCTTGATATTTTCCTGGCAATTACCTTCTCCAGCAGCTTGCCTATTGTATTCTGCATGGTTATAATTCGATATCCCTGAATTTTTGTGTGGTCTTTGTCAGGCTTCGGCAAGGGAATCAGATAGCTGTGTAACCATTCCTCCTTGATGCTAGCACTCCCTATACTGTTGTTGTACATGTCTGCTAGTTTCTCTAGCTCATTGTTGGTACACCTATTTATGTCGTCGTATCTTATGCCATCAGGACCTGGAGCACTGTTTTTTGATCGTCGAAGCACAGCCTTGATTTCTTTCACTGTCACTATGTCCTCCTCCGAAGTGTTCTGGGCCTTGCATCTGTCTGAGGTGACCTCCTTGGCCAGATTTCGGCCTCCCATGTCTGTCTGGTTGCCCTGCTCAAGGTAGCGTTCAAAGAGGGCTTTGCCCTTGTCCTCGTCAGTCCTCTGCCAGGTGAGGTCAGCACCTTGGAAGTCTGAAATGCTCTTATTCTTGACTACACCCCTCATGCTTTTATGTAGTCGCCAGAACAATTTCAGTGACTTGTCTGTGCTTACTCTTTGACATACCTCTGCCCATTTTTCGCTTTTAACCACCTTGACCAGTTTTTGAAATAGCTTACTTTTGTGTACATCTCTCTTTCTAAGTGCAAGCAGGGACTAGGATGACCAGCTCTGTTCTTCTTGGCATTTTGCCATCTCCTTACAGCACTACGCTTATCCACCCAAGCCTTCTCCACCTCGAGACTCCACCACGGTGGCTGCTCCCAGCTTTTTTTCCTGCCCTGAAACGTTCTGCGCTTGTCACGTCTTATTTTACTCACCACATCTTGCCCTGTACTGTCATACTGGAACGTCTTTACCTTTAGCTTGTGCTGCCTGGTTCTGCCTTTCTCCACCAATATGCTGCAAGGGTGGTGGTCGCTGCCATGGTGTCCTAGGACACCCCATCTACACACTGTAGTGAGTGAAGGTGAAACTAGCGCCAGATCAATAGCACTGTCCTCATCGCCTGGATGGCTTGCTGTCCTGGTGACACAGCCACTGTTGATACAAACCAGGTCGATGGTTTCCAGTGCAGTCTCGAGCTCCTCCCCTTGTGTATTGGAGGAAGTGTTTCCCTATGATCTGCCTTTAGCGTTGAAGTCACCACAGAAAATATTTCTCTCGTGGCCTAATATGCCACTTAAGCACTGCCACTTCTGGGCGTCCATGCTCGCATTGCGGGCATAAACATTCACCAACACGAATGGTATACTGGAATGAACTCTCAACGCCTGTATTTGTATATCGTCACTGTCCCAACTGGACATATCTAGCTCTGACGCCACCATGCTGTCGCGAACGAGAATCGCCGTTCCCAGATGTCGTCTGTTGTAGAAACATTTGAAGCCGGCAATTCGGAGTAGCTGATCACCCAGTCTCGTCTCCTGGAGTGCTACAATGTCGTTCCTGTAAAGTAGGGTTTCTAAAATAGAGCCCCGTTGTTTTACACTGGCACAGTTCCAATATAGAATACGGATGTTCATGGCAGTAACAAAAGCAACAGCATAGCTGGAGACAAAGATGTTCACCCAGGCACGGTTTCTCAGAAACTCCATCAGTATGCTAAGGAAGACTGAGATGGGCTGGGTCAGAAGGCAGTGGCGTAAATCTCTGAGGGCGTCAAGACTGCCTAATATCTGCTTAATTTTTGTGCCAGGGCACACGGGTGTAAGATGAAATGAATTAGCAGATAGGCTCATGGGCATGGCTGCTATGGGGAGTGGGCAAGCAATGGGCCAAGCTGACATCATGAACGCCCTATGGGATGCAGGAAGAGTAAATGACTCAAGGAATGGATGTGATTCTGCAACTTTTGCCAGGTTGCAAGAACATCAATTCAAACGAGGTCAAGCTAGACTATAGTGCCACGCAGAGAGCCACAAAAAAATATAGTCAACAGAGAACTGGTGTTGTAAGTTGCTATACGCAGAGGGAGATACTCAGGACAGGATCTGAGCACTTTTGAACTATTAGTTTGATACGGAATGAGGATGGCCTGTTGACTAATTAACCAGGAGTTAAGTTGCAATGTATTAGTGCACAGGAAGTCACAATATATTAGATGTGCATAGGAAGTCGCCATGCATTAGATGTGCATAGGAAGTTGCAATGTATTAGATGTGCATAGAATAAATAGAGTGTGAATCCATCCATCCATCATGTGCCATGCCGGTAAGCGTGGGCGGTCATGTTCTGCCATCTCACTCTATTACCAGAGTCGTGGATCAGCTCCGTGTTTCTGTCTCGACCATGCCACAAGGCCAAGCCATCCAGGTACTTGCTTCTAGGTCTTCCCTTTGGTCTGTTCCCCTCGATCTTACCAGTTGTCACCAAGTTCTCCAAATCATTTCTTCTCATAACATGCCCAAAAAATTGTGACTGTCTATGTCTAATATCTCTAATCAGTTTAGGATCTTCATTTGTTTCTTGAAGGGCTTGTTCATTGGTCTTTCTGGCTGTCCATGGTATTCTTTGCATTTTCCTCAGAAACCACATTTCTACAGCCATCAGATGTTTTTCAGCCTGACTGCTCATTGTCCAAGTTTCACATCCATATAAAAGTACATGCTCTATGTATCATCTCAACACTCTTTTTCTCGTTTCAATTGACATCTTTTTATTGGTCAGTATGTTTTTCATCTTGCTAAAGGCTACTTTTGCCATGGCGATTCTTGTTCTAGAGTGTGAATACAGAAGTATATTTAAAAACAAATCTGAATACAGAAGTGCATACAAAAGAGTATGAATGCAGAAGTGCACACAAAAGAGTCTGAATACAGAAGTGCACACAAAAGAGTATGAATGCAGAAGTGCATACAAAAAGAATCTGAATACAGAAGTGCATACAAAAGAGTATGAATGCAGAAGTGCACACAAAAAGAATCTGAATACAGAAGTGCATACAAAAGAATCTGAATACAGAAGTGCACACAAAAAGAATCTGAATACAGAAGTGCACACAAAAAGAATCTGAATACAATGCACAAAAGAGTCTAAATACAAACATAAGTGGGCAAGCCGTGGCGGAGAAGTAACAGTGTCCTCCTCAGGCTCAAAAGGTACAGGGTATGATCCCAGCCTAGGGCAGGGAATATTTCAAAGAACACTTGGTATCTAATGATATCATGCATCCCCCTAATCTCTCCGATAGTGAGATTGGACACCCAGTCTTCTCAGATAAGGGTGAAAAACAGGAGGTTCCATGCACAAGCTGTGCACGTAAAAAAATCCCATGGCAATTGGAAATTGCAAAGAGTAGGCCATAAGGCTGCAGCCCTGGCAACAAATTTAGGAATGAAAACCTACACATATACACATACACTACACACTGGTAGACAAGAGCCCACTTTGTGCTCTGGTGAGGTATAACTCCATTTTACATACCACTGTGTGTCAAGACGGCAAGGTGCCAGTCATAGGAAAACTGGATTGCTGGGTCACAGTGAAATGGCTATGATTTATAAGAATTGTGTAGGAATTTCTATAAATCATATCCAATATTTCAATGTGACTCAGTAAGCTAGTTTTTATATACATGTCTAATACTTTGTAACCTAATAAGCCAGTTTTCCTGTGCAATCCTAATATATTGGGACTTGATGAGCCAGTTTTCCTATGCAAATGCAATACGAGGGTAAGTTAATAAGTTGCAATACGAGGGTAAGTTAATAAGTAAGTCACAAATGATTGTAGAAAAATAACAAAATATGATAACAACTTGAATCCAGTTTATTTGTATGCATACATTGTCCCTTTATTGCTCAACATAATTTTCACCAACATTGATGCACTTATCCCATCGTTTTATCAGTTCTCCCAAACTGACTACATAAATCTGCGCACCATGTTTCCGTTTACCTGCCATCCCACAGAACTGTGTGACTTACTTATTGACTCGCCCTCGTAACTTTTTCTGCCCAACTATGCACCGCTTTACTGGAAATCGCTAGGGGCTAAGTCCACTGAAAACCCACCCTGGCGGGAGACATTTTGCGAATGACGCCGAAGTTGAATGTGAAGTGAAAAACGTGGTTTAGAAAACAGAGCACGCAGTTCTGCGCAGCCAGTTTGGGAGAACTGATAAAACGATGGGATAAGTGCATCAATATTGGTGAAATTATGTTGAGAAATAAAGGGACAATGCGGGAATGTCCGTGGTGAAGTGGTCAAGCCGTTTGAATTGGGCTCCGAAGGTTGTGGGTTCGACTCCGGGCTGCGTCGTTCGGTTCATGAGTGAAATTTTTCGGAGACTCCTGAGGGCCGTCATTAGAGCTACGGAGTTAGAGCTTTGTGCGACGCTTTCCGCGCTGCGGAAAGAGACCGAGCCATACGGGATAAAAACCCGGTGCAATGAAGTCGACTTTGTCGCTTTTAACCTTTTTTTTTTTTTTTAAGGGACAATGTATGTATACAAATAAACTGATTTCTAGTTGTTATCATATTAAGTTATTTTTCTACAGCCATTTGTGACTTACTTATTAACTTACTCTCGTACATTGTGATCTAATAAGCCAATTTTCCTATGCAAAAGTAATATATTAATATCTAATAAGCCAGTTTTCCCTATGCAAATGTAATATATTGTGACCTAATGAGCCTGTTTTCCCACTAAAATTTGATACATTGTGACTCAGTAGGCCAGTTTTCCTATACATATCTAATTCATTTTGACTCTATGCATATCTAATCCACTGTGAACAAACCAGCCAGTTTTCCTTTACATATCTAATACATTGTGACCTAATGAGCCAGTTAATTCCTACACATCATCACCATCATCATAGGGAGTCTCCATGGTGAAGTGGTCAAGCCGTCTGACTCAGGCTCCTAAGGTTGTGGGTTCGATTCCGTGCCGCGTCCTTCGGTTCATGAGTGCATTTTTTCTGAGACTCCTGATGGTCGCCACTAGAGCCCCGGAGTTCGTGCTTTGTGCAACGCTTTCATTCTATGGAAAGAGACTGAGCCATATGGGATAAAAACCCGGTGCAATGAAGTCGACCCTGTTGACATTTAAGCGACTTTTTATCATCATATGTTTTGCCAAATAGGGCAGATGTTGACGTATCGCCACAGATCTCAGCCCTTAATGTTCTGAATAATTTCTATTGATACTTCCCAGTGCTGTGGGGAGGGCCAGCACGGCGGCAAAGGGGTTATGGGCACAATTCGCAATCCTGCATACTGTGTTTGAAATACAGATGTGGGTGATTTGGAAGAAGACCGCTTTGCGCTAGTTTCATATAGGTATGAGTGACGATTGTTCAACAAGCAATGGTAAACTACATAATGTAAACTTGCCAAGAAATCACAAACAGACAAAAATGCTGGGGTTGACTGCGAAATCCTGTAGAGCAGTGCTTCCCAAACTTTTCACTTTCGTGGACTGACATAAAATTTTCCTTTTGCACCAGGGACCGTTGCTGCTTAAACAAAATTTTCTCCCCGTAATCCGTAAATGAGGCTATACCACGGACGGTAGAAAACATGGATGTGCAATGACGCCCCTTCCGGAGACTATTAAAATGGTGGAAAGCAACGGTTCTTAATGTAAATAAATGACGTTGGCAGATGTATCTAACACTTTCACTCGCTCAGACGATGGCAAAATGCATTATAATTGTACAACGAAAATCACGTATGTTCTACATCTTATGACAATCAGCAAATTATAATGTGCATCTTTCTCACTTTTCGTCACATAGAAAACAAAAGAAACGCACGTCTTCAACAAACAGTCATCGACCAGGCCGGCTTTTAGCATTGGTCTCAGCTGGTTACTATTTTTAACTTTCCCATTGAACCAATGATTCACTTCTCCTTAAAAATAAATACTCCTTGGGCTACATGGCTGCAGGCTCAATTTATTTTAAAATTAAATCACCATAAAAAACAGTGCGGATATCATGTTTTGAGAAAAGGACAATCTAGTTTTTAAAAAGTTCTAAATAATCCTCAAAGGAGAAAATATTTAACTTTTTTCTCACTTTTTACAACTCACGTTGCGGACCGGCAAACAAGGGCTCGTGGACCGGCACCGGTCCGCAGACCACCACTTTGGGAAGCACTACTGTAGAGGATATGCAACTAACTTTTAACATAAGGGACCGTTATGTACAATTTTACAACAATATTTACACTCAAAAAGGTAGAAAAACCCTGTACTCAGTATGGGAAACCGAAACTCTTTACATGTTAACTAGGGGTCGTTAGTTGCGGTTCCACTTCACAGCAAAGAGTCACCCCATAATGCTCAATTCGTGTGCCTGTGAATATTACACAAAATACTCCTCATTGTCCCATGTGAAAAGTGGAACAGACAGCAGTCCCGACAAACCAACAGCACGCACTGGCATACATGCATAAGGTTGCTGCCAGAATGCCAACACAACAGTCCACCACTAAAATTACAGTTCAACGTCAATGGAAGCAGCAGTCATTAGAAAACGAGCAGTGTTGCATAAGGCAAAACCAGCTACTTCAGCAACCAGCCGGCCGCCATTTTTCTGAACATGCAGTTCACAATACAAACAACAGCGGACAAATGTAAAAGCATTTCACATTAAATTCACAGCTTACAGTGTCGCTCCACGCTCTTAACTCAGTAGCTGGACGATGGAACTAACTTGGGGGTTTAAAGGCAAGAAGATCGATTTCATTGCACTGGATTTTATCTTGCACACGTACCAATTAGTGAAGGTTTGTAGTTTATTAGTAATTCTTTTAGTCGCTCTATATGTTTCTGTCCCATACAGTGGTACTGATTTAACATTAGAGTTAAAAATCCTATGTTTGCGCACTAACCACTATGGTCCTAGTATAGGTTTTGAATGACCATTACCTTTTTCGTGTAGGAGATGGATATTTTCATCTCCTACATGTAATTGTGTGCCAGGATGTAAAACCAGGAGTTTCTTCTCAAGATCTGCGCCGATGCTATAGAGTTTCATGCACTGAGCAAAGCAATCCTTGAGTGAATATTCACAGCGTGTGTGGTTCTGTGGTGTTCGGTCTTTTCAACATGGCGGAACAATTTGTGTGTTCCTTGCAGAAAGCAGTCAGCAAAAAAAGGCGACGGGGCAAAAGTGGTGGCAATGCAAGTGTGGAGGGGTAAGACGTTTTAGACTTAAATGTGACCATCTTGGCCTCAGGTATACTCGCATCCTATATTGGAACTGCACCAGCGTAAAACAATGTGGCCCTATTTTCGAAAACCTGGTTTATAGGAACGACATTGTAGCACTCCAGGAGACGAGACTTTGTGATCAGCTACTCAAAATGGCCGGCTTCAAATGTTTCTACAACAGGCGACAAAAGGGAATGGCGATTCTCATCCGCAACAATATGGTTGCTTCAGAGCTAGACATGTCCAGCTGGGACAATGACGACATACAAATACAGGCGGTCAGAGTTCAATCCGGTCTATCATTCATGTTGGTTAATGTTTATGCCCGTAACGCAAGTGTGGATTCCCAGAAGTGGCAGTGCTTAAGTGACATATAAGATCATGAAAAAAATGTCATTTTCTGAGGCGATTTCAACGTTAAAGTCATATCATGGGGAAACATATCCTCCAACACACAGGGGGAGGAGCTCAAGACTGCACTTGAAACCATTGACCTGGTTTGTATCAAAAGTGGCTGTTTCACCAGAACAGCAAGCCGCCCAGGTGGTGAGGACAGTGCTATTGATCTGCAGTGGTTTCTCCTGCACTCACTACAGTGTGTAAATGGGGTGTCCTAGGGTACCATGGCAGCGACCACTACCCTTGCAGCATATTGGTGAAGAAAGGTAGAACCAGGCAGCATAAGTCAACAGCCAAGACTTTCCAGAATGATAGTACAGGGCAAGATGTGGTGAGTAAAATACGGTGCGACAAGCGCAGAAAGTTTCAGGGCAGGAGAAAAAACTGGGAGCAGCCACCCTGGGGGAATTTTGAGATGAAGGCCTGGATGGATAAGCGTAGTGCTGTAAGGAAATGGCAAAACACCAAGAAGAACAGAGTTGCCCATCCTAATCCCTGCATGCACTTAGAAAGAGAGATGCACACAAAAGTAAGCAATTTAAAAAAAACTGGTTAAGGTGGTTACAAGTGAAAAATTGGCAGAGGTATGTCAAAGAGTAAGCACAGACAAGTCACTGAAATTGTTCTGGTGACTACATAAAAGCATGAGTGGGGTAGTTAAGAATAAGAGAATTTCTGACTTCCAAGGTGCTGACCTAATCTGGCAGAGGACTGACGAGAACAAGGGCAAAGCCCTCTTTGAACGCTATCTAGAGCAGAGTAACCAGACATCTTGCCAAGGAGGTCACCTCAGACAGGTGTAAGACCCAGAACATTTCGGATGATGACAGTGACAGTGAAAGAAATCAAGGCTGTGCTTCGACGATCAAATGCTCCAGGGTCAGATGGCACAAGAAATGACGACATCAATAGGTGTACCGACAACGAGCTAGAGAAACTAGCAGATATGTACAACAACAGTATAGGTAGTGCTAGCATCAAGGAGGAGTGCTTACACAGCTATCTGATTCCCTTGCCGAAGCCTGGCAAAGACAACACAAAAATTCTGGGATATCGAGTAATAACCATGCAGAATACAATAGGCAAACTGCTGGAGACGTTAATTGCCAGAAAAATGCCAAGCCAGCTAGAGAAGCAAGGTGTTTTCCCACCCACCCAAGGAGGAGTGCTTACACAGCTATCTGATTCCCTTGCCGAAGCCTGGCAAAGACAACACAAAAATTCTGGGATATCGAGTAATAACCATGCAGAATACAATAGGCAAACTGCTGGAGACGTTAATTGCCAGAAAAATGCCAAGCCAGCTAGAGAAGCAAGGTGTTTTCCCACCCACCCTGGGAGGGTACCGTCCCAAAAGAGAAACCTGGACCAATGCAGCAGTTTTTGCCCATGATGTTTATGAAGGTTTCCACTCAGGCATTGAAACCTTTGCTGCAGCGATTGATCTTGAGAACGCGTACAACAGAGTACCATTGGATTTTCTAATGCTTCAGCTTCTTGAACTCAAGATAAGTCTGTTCCTCCTTAGTTGGATCGCTGCAGACCTCTTCCAACGGAAAGCAGTTTTTAGATGTGGCAGTTGGATATCAGAACCAACAACAATATATCCTGGCCTACCACAGGGATCACCATTATCTCCGGTGCTGGTCAACACCAATACTGTGAGAATCACCAGCGAGCAGATCACTGGACCGGAGAGGACATTGTCATATGCCGACGTTTTGATGTTTTAGTGTATCGTCAGGGTAAGGATAGAGATCAGGATGCTGAGGAACTGCAAACCGAACTCAAACTCATAAGTAGTTGATGTGCTGAAGCTGGGGCAATGGTCAACCCAACAAAGGCAACAGTGACATGGTTCTCTTTGAATAATCATATTGTCAACACGCCAACACCAACTGTTAATCTGTGTTCAGAGACCGTGGAAAGAATGCAGGCAATGAATTACATGGGGATACGATTTGATAGAAGCCTTGCTTATAATGAGCACATAGACCAGGTGATAACAAAGGCCAAGCGGGGTTTGGCTGCAATGCGGGTGATGGCGGCAGCAAACTGTGAGCAGCGCCATCTATGCCTCCTATACGAGGGGCTGGTGATGTCTGTTTTTGATTATGCGATGGCGATCCTGACTCTCAACCGTAAGCAGATAGAAATGATGGAAAGGATACAAAATGAAGCTATGGGCATTATTCTTGGATGTACAAGAGATACAGCATGCGCTACCTTCTTGATTTTCCAACCATTGAAGACTACAAATATGCAGAGCACGTGCCTACCTCAGAGTCAATGCAAACACACAACATCCAATGCATAGTGAAATTAGGAAGGTGAAGGGCAGCAGGTTAAAAAAGGAAAGTCTTGGATGGGTCAAGCGGAAGACATTCTTCAACAGGTGTGTTCACTGGAGGACTTAGAACCTGGCGAGGAGTGGGTACAAGTGCCAACAGATTTCTGTACGTCCTTTTCAGTTTGCATCCAACTAGACAGAAAATGCAGACAAGAAAATCCGGCTGCTGTGGAGGCGGAAGTACAAGCATTGATTTTCGAGAATTCGTTAGACGGTGATGCTGTCATTTACACAGATGGGTCGGTCGTTCGACATGTGAGAAGTTTTACGGCGCGGACCGGAGGGAAAATTGTGAAGGAGGACTCTGGTGCTTTTGTTGAGACCTCAAGTAGCCTGACTATGGAAGTCATGGCAGTAAGTAAAGCAATAACATGGCTCGAGACACAGACATTCACAAGGGCATGTATCATTAGCAATTCAATGAGCATGCTCAAGAGGCTAGAGACGGGGTGGATCCGAAGAGAGTTGTTGCTGTCTCTGGGACGGTCTCGGCTGGCAGGTGTACAAGGAAATGAGCGGGCTGACAAGCTCACAGGTATGGCTAATGTGGAGGGCGGACGCGCCATGGACCAGGCTGACATGCTGAATGCACTACGAGAAGGAAGACTTTTGCGAGAACCAAGTGATGACTGCGAGAACCAAGTGATGACTGCGAATCTACAACCATGGTCAGACTGAGAGAATAGCAAATTAAAAGAGGTGTGGCCAAACAAGAACACTACGCAGGAAGCCAAAGAAGACTGATAAACCAGCACAGAACTGGTGTCGTTAGCTGTTATGAGAAGAAATGATTTGGAGAACTTGGTGACAACTGGTAAGATTAACTTCTCCAGCAGTTTGCCTATTGCATTCTGCATGGTTATTACTCGATATCAGGATTTGCTGAGAAGGGGATCAGAGCACTTATGGACTGAATGGTTCGATGTGCAATGAGGATGATCTGTCGACTAACTAACTAACTAACATAGGTTTTGAACAAGTGGTAACATATGTTTACTGGCATTATTTTTTATTTCAATCCGTTTATGTAATTTTCTATGCAAATGATATCTCTTTTATAGCTCTGCCAAAGAAAGCAAGCGCTTTAGAATGTTAACATCATTGCACAATAACTCTTATGAGTTCCATGACAATGCTGTAAAGAGAATAATTGTGAGAAAAGTAAGAAACAAGATCAACTGAACTAATGAAATGATGAACGATGGGTGACGTTGTGATATTCTAGTGTGAGAGTTTGGTTGCGTCTAGCGTGTATCGCGTGATCTAGTGGTTACACACCCGCGTCGCATGCCAGTGATCCGGGATTTGTTTCCGGGTCCGGTCAGGGATATGCACTACTGACGAGCTCAAACGAGAGCGAAACTCTGGACATTCCCATACATGCTCCGTCCTCATTTTCAACTGCCAGCGAAGATCCCCAATATTAATGGTACCAGTAGCTGTCTGATTATGTCCATCTGATCTTTTCTCAGAGACCCGAGTGTCGACCAGATCCTCTGGTCATTCCCAGCAGGATCATTCTCTCCAGGCTGTGATGATCTATCTGTTCTTTCGCACTATACAGGCAATCCCAACAGGCCCTGACTACGCCTGCCTTATCATGCATCAATACACAATCCAGAGTGCAGACCAAGCCAATCTATCTGCTTGCTTGTTTCCCACCACAGTTGCATGTCCTCGGTGGAAAACCCAACAGATGCTCTCTAACTCTGAATGATGAATTGCTCAAATATGCTGAGGCTTTAGCAATTAGGAGTTTCCAACCAATTTTCTGCGCACTGAAATACTTTATAATTAATTTACAATTACCAAGGGGATAATATGTGCCACATTCAAATAGTAAATTAAATAGTATATCAGTGACTATGTGTATTAAGTATTACACTCAAAATATCATTCATCCATTCACTTCGTAAGATGTATAGTTCTGCAGCACCCACCTGACGAGATGCAGCGAAATATGCCAGGCTATAAATTGTGACAGACGATAGTCGTCACTTAACTTCTAGCCTCCCCTCCCCCCTTTTCCATCCCCACAGTTGTATACCCACTAGAAAAATGTGGTAGCATATCTTTTACAGGATGTCACAATCAACCCCAGCATTACTTTCGCCATTTGTGATTTCTTGGTAAGTTTGCGTTCAGTGGCTTGTCATTGCTTTCTGAGCGACCGACACTCATGCCATTCTATGCAAACCAACACAGGGCAGACTGCATTCCAAGCGCCCGCAGCTGTGTTCCTACGTGGTATGTGAAATTGCAAACTACACCTTCACCACAGAGCCGGCTACAGTTCACTGTAATCCATTTTTTACCGTTCGCTCACATAGGCGTCCCCCCATGCCTCCCATTGGGCAGCTAAGCTAATCTCTGTCGCCCATCGACCCGTTTAAACTATACATCCGGTTCTTTCCATCCACAACAAACAGTAAGCGCTTAAGGCGCATTCAACCAAACTATAATTCAGATAAGTAACCTTAGTATTTTCATGTAGTGTTTTTCGTGTTTGTTTGTTCTGTGCTGACGAAGGCTTTAGCCACAACGTCCATTTTGTTTCTCATAATCGCGTTCTAATAAAGCTCACAATCTACCTCTCGTTTTTTGGTGATTAATTCATTGCCTTAATAGAGTTAGAGACGCCGGTACTTTACTGTTAATTCACCCCAAACAAAAAAACATCCCTACAGGACCTTATTTTCCAGCAATAACTTCTAGTTAAGTGTTCGGTGGACTGCTGGATTGATCGATGAATGTTTTGTTAGTTTTTGGGCCTGTAGGGCCCTCACTGTCGTCAGAGTACTCCGAAGACAGTGAGGGCCCTACGGGCTCAAAAATCCGATGACAGAGCGGGCCCTACGGGCCCAAAAACTAACAAAACATCCATCAATCGGTCCAGCAGTCCACCAAACACTTAATCGGAAGTGATTGTTGGACTGATGCAAATGAGGCCCTGTAAGGGATGCTTTTTTGTTTGGGGTGAATTTACAGCAAAGTACCGAGACATCAACTGACTTGACTCAACAATGAGATGCCTTTGAGTTTTAATTTGTCAGTCTTATCCAGTAAATGCCAGTCTCTCTGGCCGAGGGGTTACAATACTTTCTCCGTAATCCTGTTTATCACGCAGAGTCTCGTAGCGGGCAAGAACTGGGAGCGGTTCTACCCCCACTGGTGACTTGCGGGATAACTGAGCCGGCCGCTCAGAAAGCAATGGCAAACTACTGAGCGTAATCTTGCCAAGAAATCAACAGACAGCTGAAAGATGCTGCTATTGACAGTGATGTCCTGTAAAGGATATGCGAATTAAAAATTAAAAAAATCCAGTAAATGTCTGCCCATAAATTGTAAAAGCAGAATCAGAGACATTTTTAACTATTACAATTCCGAATGTGATCATACTAATTACTATCTAAACTTGAAACTTATTAATTCCATCCATACGACGTTAAATAAAGTTACTTGAACTTTTTTCCCGGACTTAGAAATGAACACAAAACAAAACAAAAACAATGTTATTTTATTGTTACGATTATTTATGAAGTTCGGCACCTCTTCGCTTACTTTTATTTTGTACAAGAAATAATATAAAAACAATAAGACAATTTTGAGAAATAAGTGAGTTAAGTTAAATTATTACTCACTTTCAACTCAATTTTGCTGCTATAAGAATGAATAATAACCGCTGTCGTCAAGACGTACTCACTCTGTGTGATGAGTCTATTTTAGTCTCTATGAAGTGTGTATAAAAGAAAGTACTATTATTATTTCGTTTACTTAGTTGTACAAATACTGGTTTAATACAGAATATTTCTGCTACATTATTCAATTTAAATCTATTATATTTATTTATAATCTTGTAAATAGTATTAAAAAGCTGTTTAATGTACAAAAACATTTACATTTGGCTTTTTATGAATATTTAGCTTTCAATGCGAAACAGATGCGTCACTGGTGTTATTACAAAATGGCTGACACGTACGAAGGTTTGTATTTTAAGCGAGACGGGGAAAATTGTTCTTTAATATGTATATTATTATAGATTGTTGTTATATATTTAAATCTGTAGAGAATCCGTGCACAGTATGTTGAAATGCCACATGGTTTTTTAAAGCACAGTGATGATATGACCGGTATTCAGAATTGAGAATTCACTATCTTATACTCATATATATAAAATAGCAATTTTGGTCAGTATTTAAAAATTGGGTTTTTACTTACGAAATCATACCAGTTAGATAGGGCTTGACAAGACGAATCCAACGGTATCTCAACGAAGAGTTTACGTTAATTCTAAGCGGAATTATGAATTTTTTTGTGACGTAATTTAATACCAGGAAGTGCAGTGTGTTGACCTAAGACATAAGGGAGATTTTATCGCGGCCCTAAAATTGGAAGATGAGAGAAATTCTGCCTTCTATTACTGTGGCTTGTTTATTTTTAAACGGACAACGTAGTGCCATATATTGTGTCCGGGGCGGCGAGACCTAACTTGACGTATTATTTATTTTTCGATAGGATGTGCCTTGACTTAATTAACAATTTAAAATGGCCACCAATTTATTATTCATTAAAAGTCTGTCACATTGCTAACAAACCTGGTAAGATGTATATTTTATTGTGTTTTGGAAGGGAAAGTAAAGGTCACATTTCTCTTTTGATAAAATGTCAAGAGGTTTGAGAGGATCGACTTCATTGCAGCGGGTTTTACCCCATAAGGCTCTGTCTCTTTCCTCACGGCTGCCTGCCGAAGGCATCGTACAAAGCACGAGAGTCTCAGAGTCTCTGACAAAAATGTGCTCTACTTTTAATACTTTTTGATAGGATGTGCTGTGACCTAATTAATAGTTAAAAATAGCTGCCCATTTATATTAATTAAATGTCATGTGAAATGTTCGTCGTTAGTGAAAGAACAATTCATAAAAATGTACTCATATTGTCTTAATGTACCTACTGCATTGCAACAGCTTTCTTTTGTTGATTAAATATCATGCATTAATGTAAGTAAATAAGTTTGTAACTGCTGCATAAATTAAGCAGTCTCTTTTGCTAATAATTGATTTCTACTCCTGCTCTATAATTACACTGTTCTGTATCTAAAAATGAGCAATTAATAATTAAATACTAACTTTAAAAAAACGCACACACACAACTTACTTCACTGTAATGTATTTAAATTTAAATAATTATACGAAGTGACTATAAGCAAATGTTTGCTAGTAATGTACGGAATTCGCAAACGGCTGGTCACATGACATATTTGCAAACGGCCGGTCATGTGACCTAGGTTTGACTACATTATTAATGTTTGTGGAAATATCAGTGTGTCCTCGGTAGTGTAGTGGTTAGTATCTCCGCCTGTCATGCTGGAGACTGTGGGTCGACCCCCCGCCATTTTTTTTTTTTTTTTTTAGTTCAAATACCCTTGTCGATGGACACCCGAAAAATTGCAAATCCTGTCATTATTATCTTCCTCCCCCACCTTCCTCTCTCCAGTTGTATGGACAGATGGAGAAATAGACGCAAAGCATAGGCAAACAAAGGGAAATTCAAAAGAACGACATCTATCAAATAAGCAAAGTATATTACTGAAAAGAAGGCGAACAAGAAATAGATGACAGGTGTAATCTTAGAGTTGATGGTCAATATAAACAAAGTAAAAACGACAAATAATATTCTTCCCCTTCTTTTCATCTTCCAATGGAGCCTAGATTCTCAACTAAATCATGTCAACCTCTTTGCAGGTAGAGTTTTCAGTTTTACACTGGGTGAGGCAGTCAGTTTTACGGCACCCTACCTTAGATGCCTCCTACGTCAAGCATGGTAGATTACAGTGTAACTATTTATAGGTGCCAGTAACACACAGCCGGTCTCTCTGGCGAAAGGTTTAAGGACGTTGATCGTAATCCCGTATACTCACGTACGAAACACAGCTGCGGGAGATTAGGTAGAGGATCGTGTCGCGCTGGTTACTTACAGAGGTATGTGAGCCGGTCGTTCAGAAAGCAATGGCAAACTACTGAACGTAAAACTTGCCAAGACAGCAACAGCAGCTGAAAAATGCTGGTGATGACAGCAATGTCCTGTAAAGGTTATGCGGAAAAAAAGTAACACACAGACGAGCCAAACAGTTAAGAGTAATCAACAAACAATTAGGATTAACTATGGTCACATGATATGTAAATTTAACCCTGTGTGAATTTTATCACATTTGAACCCTCGCATCGGAGTTCATAAAAACAAATGTTGACTAGAACTTCAGTTGCAAAGTGGAGGTCTGTCGACTTGGTTCACTTGAGGTAGGATGACTAGTGTCATCTACAGGCTGACTTTCATCTCATGCGTACGCAAATTCAACATTAAGAAGTAAGTACCGTTTGTAGGCATTCATTAGGATATGAACATTAAAGTTTTATGGAATAAACTATGTATGTATGTAGATGAAGTATGTAGATGAAGATGGGGTTTGAATAAAAAGAACTTGCAAACAAAAGACAGACAAGAAGGGAGAATAATAGTCTTCTTAAGCCAATCGACGGTGGTAGTAAACGTCACATGACCAGCCGTTTTCTCATAATGTCCGTACATTATTAGCAAATGTTTGCTTATCACGTGACCAGCCGTTTGCGTATAATGTCCGTACATTACTAGCAAACGTTTGCTTATAAAGTCTGCCATAATTATATACTGCTGCACTGCTAAGAAAAAAAGTACTCCTAACACTGTTTACAGGTTTACAAAGGGATCTGAAAACTGGCTTTCAAAATTATTTTCAGGCATCTCAAATGCTGAAAAATTATACAAGTACACAGATAAATTACTGCTACAAATGAAACTTGTATTCTTTTTAATTTTAGTAGTTAAATTGCCAGTTCTAATTATAAATAAATACAGGCCCACTGTAGTAATTAGTGTAGTCAGGGCACCATCATTTTGAATTTTCAATTATGATTGTGCTATCTCTTATTTGATGGCTGTGCTGAATATTTTCTCCTGAACACAATTACAGGAGATTAGCGTTGAAACTCTTCAAGTATATGTAAAACTGAACGTAGAATTAAAAATTGCAGTAAACGGTAACAAGAGACAAAAAGCAACATGAGTTAAAAACAAATTTAGCTTACCGAACATAATAAAAACTTAATAACTTCAAGAGAAAAATGTTCTAAGCGACAAATGCTTGCAGCCTAGCAGACAGACCATTTCTGAATTTATTACAGTGGTTTTCCGTGACAAATGCCACGTTTTTTTTAAATATATGAGGTCATAAGCAAGCATGGTTACAACCGGAAGTCACTGTCACTGTCGCAAAAATTTTCCGCGAAAAACATTTACGCCCCCAAACACGACCTCTCACAAACAACGACAACTGACATTGCTACTATCACATTCAGATTCACTTGAGACTCACAGGGACCAGTCATTGCCAGTCAAGTCAGTGATGATAATATGTATGTCAGTGATCTATCTAGGCGTACTTTGATTAGTAAACTTTCCCAGTCCTGAAGTTTAAAATAATTATAATATTACATTCATTGAGAGTGTGTTACAATGGCCCAAAAAGAAAGCGTGAACAATATAAAATGACAAAGTAGTGCAGCTTTACATAACAGAATTACGACACATACAGGACGTTGCGGCGACTAGCCTTCATCAGCAAACAAATACACACACAACAACACATAGCCACGGAGAAGACCCTCCGGTAACTACATTGAGGCATGACGACGGGATGAGAAGAACAAAAAGATGAAAAAATTAAAGCAATGAAGAGAAAATGAAAATTTGAAAAAATGTTCCTACCATCATGGGAATCCAAATGTGTATCGCTGAGAATGTCACCGTTATCGCCTTATATACACCGCCGAGGGAGAGGGGTGATGTCTGGGTGGTGGGTGTAACGGCCCAGTGAGCATCCCAGGTACATGAGTGAAAGTGGCACATGAACAGAAAGGGGGGGGGGGGGGGGCAGGAAGGTAAGTCAGGAAACCAGTAGCAATAGAGATGTGATGGTAATCGAGGAGTCCCAGTGGACCTACACACATCACTGTAGGTAACACAAACGCTCAAGGGAGATTAAAACTGCCTATGTTTCCTAAATAAGGGGAAGATAACTGCTGCCGATGTATGTATGTGTGTGTGTGTATATATATATATATATATATATATATATATATATATATATATATATATATATATATATATATATATACAGCAGGAGCTGTGATTACGTCAATCTGCTCGCGCTGTCTGTCAGAACGAGGCATAGATACATTTTGACCAGTCGTCTTGAGAAGTTACCCAAAAATAAACGATCCTAACCATGTAGCGAGATGAAAAATTACACATAAATACTACAATGGATGTTGAATGCAAAGATGCATTTATTGGCATTCAAATCGCTGTGACTATTCCATAACAGTATTTAATAGTTATCGCTGACAAGGAATCAGCTATTTCCCACCATAGACATTTAACATTACAGCATGCGATCTTCATCATTTTAGTTTGGCATGATCCCTCCAACTTTAATACCCGACAATTACACAATGTATGTAAAAATGGATGATAAGTCTAATAATACATACTAGAACAACCAAAGACATCTACAGGTCAGCAGGCCATGTTGAAAGGGAGGTGCAACAATTGATTTATTATAATTCGCGCCAAGGTGATGTAATAATCTCCATGGATGCCTCTTTGCTAAGTAGCAAAAGAAATGCCAGGGGTTTCATAGCAAAGGTTAATGAGCGGTGTTTCAAGAACCAACAATACGGTACTTGGGACGTTGCCATACATGCTCCACCCTTATCTTCAACAACCAGCGAAGAGCCCACTACCAGTGGTACCAGTTGCAGACTGATTATGTGTGTATCGTCCAGATCCTCTGGTCACTCTCTGCCAGACTGTTCTTTACAAACTATGTTGATTGATCTCTTCTTTCACACTATACAGGTGACCCCAAAGGGCCATGACCCTGTCTGCATTATCAATCACGAATATCACACCAATTAGTGCAGACCCAACCAATCTGTTTGTTTGCTTATTTCCTAACTCAGCATATCTTGGGTGAAAAGATCCAACATATGCTTCCTTAATTTTGCATTTTTGAGTTTTGTTTCCTTTGAAATTAGGAAGAGATTGGAATCAAAAAGAGATGTGGTTCCTGAGATGAATGTTGAGAATTCCTTGGACTGCCAAAGTAACTAACAGTGACTGCCTGAAAGAGGCTAATGAAGCTAGAATATTATATACAACAATAAGAAAGAGGCAAACAGCTTTTTTTGGTTATGTGATAAGAAGAGAGGCATTGGAGAACATCATGACAACTGTAAAGATTGAGGCAGAGGCATACCAAGAGAAATGATGCTGGATGGATTGAGATAGTAGCATGGAGGAATATCAACAGCGGAGTTGATCCAGAAAACTAAAGACCGAGATCTGTGGAGAGTTATGAACGCCTACGCCAGCCTGTATGGCACTTGATGATGATAATGAAATGCAACCTCTTATTCTATAAATACAAATGTGTGGGTTGCTCTGATATTCAAAATATTTGGCCTTTGTCAAAGATTTTTCACCATACAGTATTTGCTGATTGTGTTTGAAACTGCATTGTTCTCATTTAGAAATTATTTATCTCTTTTACTTGTAAATATCTTCTTTGTGTTGTTGAATTTATATTATAAAATTCAAATCTTTCTGCAAAATTTGGGAAAGCATTTAGGTGTTTAAACTCAGTAGTTGAACAAAACACCAACTGAATATTAATGTTTCCAGCAAAAAATACAATTTGGCTGAAACAGGCAGTTCATCTGGTGTGGTATCTGCATGAGCACTGAACAAATTTAACTTATTTAAAGATTAGATGAGTTGTCATCTTCACATTGAAGGTCGACAATTACGGATCCTTATCATTTTCTGTCTCACGCCAAGATGGTACAATCTAATCGTGGATATTTACTGAGAGCAAAAGATGTCCCGAACAAAGTGCTGCGCTCACAAGTGAGAAAAACTTGGTCAAAGGTATAACTTATTTGTTTACCCTGCTGTTCTCTTGTTTCTTTTTTCGGTTCGACTCGTAGTCTCAAATCCCCCAGTATTTCACATTACTCAGGAGCAGATTCAAGTCCGGGTCATGATGGGGAGGTCAGAGCCGAGAAGCGTCATATTACAGAGTCCTCAGATAGTGTGGCCCCAGCAAAGAAAATTAGCATGTCCTTGGGCACAAAATCCAAATCAGCGGCTGGTCAGAAGATCAGCTTTAATTTGAGTGCGTCAAGTCAGGTTAAGACAGCAAAAGTCTCACCCTTACAGAGTAAACCTGCAAAGACAACGGCAGCTCCCATTAAGATGTCATTGAACCCTGTTCAGGTAGGTATATCTGTTAGAGATTTTCTTGTACAGTTAAAAGTTAACCTGTTTCCATGATGTGATTATACGAGGGGGCTTCAAATGACAACCTTCAATGTTTTTTTTTGTTTTTGTGGCTGAATATATTCTGAAAAAAGTAAAGAACAAATATATCATTTTTGATGCATTCACCACTGTGTTCAGTGCAAGTCCTCCAGTGGCGATAAAATGCTTGGATTCCTGTAGAAAAATCTCTTGAATTCCTGTAGAGAGATCTACTCTGGTGTCACTAAACTGTGTCTGACCCGTTCGCGAACAATCTGTCACAGAAGTCGCGCCATTTTAAAACTTCCAACTCCACTCATACACTTGCTGGACTAATAGGCATACATTACCATTCTGGACCTTTATTCGCCAATGAATTTATGTAGGTTTCACCCCTTCACTGATTAAAAAACAACAGATGAATGGCTCCTCTTTGTCAAAAGTGGGGCGGCCATCTGTAAACTGTCCTTATGACAACCATTTTTGTCTGCACTGTGATGTCTCTCGCTTAACACTCTTGACATCCTTAACAATAATATTGACAGGTTACAAGACAATAGCATGGTTATTGTAATTTCTATCACACTCTTAAGGTTTTCATGTGAAACCCCCTCGTAGACATGTAAGGGCATCTCTGTGGCTAGGTGGTCAAGCTGCATGTCTCGCGCTCTGAAGGTAGTGGGTTCCTTTTTACACATTGTTCAGTTTATGAGTGCACTTTTTCCAGAGTCTCCTGGAGATTGTCGCCGGAGCTGTAGAGCTCGTGCTCAGTGCAGCTTTTTTGACAGGTCGCCCTGCAGAAATAGACCAAGCCTTATGGGATAAAATTCGGGGCAATGAAGTTGACTCTAACTTTTTAATGAGGCGGTGTTTTTTTAGACTAATTGGTACTTTATGGATGATGTCGTCAGTGTCATGCTGGATCCATTTAACTTACCTGAAAGTATTCTTGTGCCTGTGTTATGAGACTGAATCCTCCCAGGAATCATGCAGTCCACACAAAAACCTCTCCCTCTTAAGGTAGATTTGAATTCTGAGTCGGAAGACAGTGTCTCTAGCCCCATTTTACAGTGGTTCCTCTGATTCAGTGTTTGCTGTATCTCTGTAAAATTCAGTTTCAATCATATTATGTTTTCTTGTTGAATTTATTTGCTCAGAAATTTTCCTGTAGATTTGTTTTCTTTCAAAAGCAATTTTAATCACATTTTGTTTTCTTGTTCATTTTGTTTGCTTAGAAATCTTCCTGTAAATTTATATTTCACAATATATCAAGTATCTTAGCCACTACGTCCCATGTGATAGGTTTCATTTCGTCATCTCAAGTTAAAAGGACAAGTATCTCTGAAGTCGGAGTGTGTTCGCTTGATGGCGAGGGACACTGTTATTAGGGAAAGCTAACCAACACGCAAAATTTAGTCCATCACTACTTTAAAAATAGTGTGTATGGACTACGCATGAGTTCAAAGCGAGTGTGCACCAAAAAAAATGCTCCAAAAATCAAGACTGTCTGCATCTAATTAGTTTTCATTTGTTTCTTTAAAGACTATCTCATGTATGTTTCTGTCTGTCCATGGTATTCTTATTTTTCTTCAGAAATGACACTTCCATTGCCATTAGCCATTTCTTAGCTTGTCTGCTTATTGTGATGTTTCACGTGCAGACAACACTCTTTATAGAGACAGTGTCACTGACCAGTATTGTCACAGCCAAGAAGGAATGCAGTGACTGAATACCTTCTTCACAGATGCCTAGTATAATATGATTTATATTATACAGTATTTAAGTATTTGGGTATCTTGATAACAGCAGAATTATGTGGAAGCTGCAGAGATGTGGTGTTATAGAAGAATGATGAGAACACCGTGGGCAGATAAAAAGTGTAATAAAGATATCTTGATAGAAAATAACCCACAAAGAGGAATGGTTACTCACACCAGAAGAGGACAGTTCACATTCATTGGGAAAGTCATGAGAATGGGAAAGATGGAGTGCGTCATGACAGTGGGAAAAAGGAGAGGAGGAAAATCAGAGGAAGACAAAGAGAATGTAAGCTTGACAGTTTTACATCAAGGCAGAGTGAGGAATGTCGGTATCAGAAATGATTGACAGCACAAAAGACAGAATGTTGTGCACAGACAAATAACCATCGCCACATCATGATATAGGCTGTAAGAAGTATATACAGCAGGAAATCAAGCTGAAGTTAACGGCCTTTTGTTAACATCTTTGTCATCAAAGTCTCTAACTTATTCAGTATTAAACAACTCTTTAATTCAGTTAGTACCAAACATTTGTTAGTTTCTACTGACATATACACCCACCCTGTCTCATCCAGTTTTTGCACTAACCTACTTTTTGCCATTCATTTTGTATACAAACCCATTCTATCCCATCCATTTGTTACGCTAACCAACTCTGCCCCATCCAGTTGTTGCACTAACTCACTTTGCTCTATCCAGTTGTTGCACTAACTCACTTTGCTTCATCCAGTTGTTGTTCTAGCCTTGTCTGCTCCATCCAGTTGTTACACTAACTCACTTTGCTCTATCCATTTGTTGTTGTAGCCCTGTCTGCTCTATCCAATTGTTGCACTAACTCACTCTGCTCTATCCATTTGTTGCACTAACTCACTCTGCTCTATCCATTTGTTGTAGCCCTGCCTGCTCCATTCAGTTGTTGCGCTAACTCACTCTGCTCTATCCATTTGTTGTTGTAGCCCTGTCTGCTCTATCCAATTGTTGCACTAACTCACTCTGCTCTATCCAGTTGTTGCACTAACTCACTCTGCTCTGTCCAGTTGTTCTCGCCCTGTCTGCTCTATCAAGTTGTTGCATTAGCTCACTCTGCTCTATCCAGTTGTTGTTCTAACACTGTCTGCTCTATCCAATTTTTGCACTAACTCACTCTGCTCTATCCATTTGTTGTTGTAGCCTTGCCTACACAATCCAGTTGTCGCATTAACTCACTCTGCTCTATCCAGTGTTGTTCTAACCCTGTCTGCTCTATCCAATTGTTGCACTAACTCACTCTGCTCTATCCAGTTGTTGTTCTAGCCCTGTCTGCTCTATCCAGTTGTTGCACTAACTCACTCTGCTCTATCCAGTTGCTGTTCTAGCCCTGTCTGCTCTATCCAGTTGTTGCACTAACTCACTCTGCTCTATCCAGTTTTTGCACGAACTCAGTCTGCTCTATCCAGTTGTTTCACTAACTCACTCTGCTCTATCCAGTTGCTGTTCTCGTCCTGTCTGCTCTATCCAGTTGTTGCACCAACTCACTCTGCTCTATCCATTTGTTGTTCTAGCCCTGTCTGCTCTATCCAGTTGTTGTAGCCCTGTCTGCCCCATCCAGTTGTTGCACTAACTCACACTGCCCCATCCTGTTGTTGCACTAACTCACTCTGCTCTATCCATTTGTTGTTCTAGACCTGTCTGCTCTATCCAGTTGTTGTAGCCCTGTCTGCTGTATCCAGTTGTTGCACTAACTCACTCTGCTTTATCAGTTTGTTGTAGCCCTGTCTGCTCTATCCAGTTGTTGCATTAACTCACTCTGCTCCATCCAGTTGTTGTTCCCACCCTGTCTGCTCTATCCAGTTGTTGCATTAACTCACTCTGCTCCATCCAGTTGTTGTTCTCGCCCTGTCTGCTCTATCCAGTTGTTGCATTAACTCACTCTGCTCCATCTAGTTGTTGTTCTCGCCCTGTCTGCTCTATCCAGTTGTTGCACTAACCCACTCTGCTCTATCAAGTTGTTGTTCTAACCCTGTCTACTCCATCCTGTTGTTGCACTAACTCATTCTGCTCTATCCATTTGTTGTTGTAGCCCTGTCTGCTCTATCCAGTTGTTGTTGTAGCCTTGTCTACTCCATCCAGTTGTTGCATTAACTCACTCTGCTCTATCCAGTTGTTCTAGCCCTGCCTGCTCCATTCAGTTGTACATTAACTCACTCTGCTCTATCCAGTTGTTGTTCTAACCCTGTCTACTCCATCCAGTTGTTGCATTAACTCCTCTGCTCTATCCAGTTGTTGTTCTAACCCTGTCTACTCCATCCAGTTGTTGCATTAACTCACTCTGCTCTATCCAGTTGTTCTAACCCTGCCTGCTCCATCCAGTTGTTGTACTAACTCACTCTGCTCTATCCAGTTGTTGTTCTAACCCTGTCTACTCTATCCAATTGTTGCATTAACTCACTCTGCTCTATCCAATTGTTCTAGCCCTGCATGCTCCATTCAGTTGTTGCATTAACTCACTCTGCTCTATCCAGTTGTTGTTCTAACCCTGTCTACTCTATCCAATTGTTGCATTAACTCACTCTGCTCTATCCAGTTGTTCTATCCCTGCCTGCTCCATCCAGTTGTTGCATTAACTCACTCTGCTCTATCCAGTTGTTGTTCTAGCCCTGTCTGCTCTATCCAGTTGTTGCATTAACTCACTTTGCTCTATCCATTTGTTGTTGTAGCCCTGTCTGCTCTATCCAATTGTTGCACTAACTCACTCTGCTCTATCCAGTTGTTGTTCTAGCCCTGTCTGCTCTATCCAGTTGTTACACTAACACACTCTGCTCTATCCATTTGTTGTTGTAGCCTTGCCTGCTCCATCCAGTTGTTGTTGTAGCCCTATCTGCTCCATCCAGTTGTACTAACTCACTCTGCTCTATCCCTTTGTTGTTGTAGCCCTGTCTGCTCTATCCAATTGTTGTACTAACTCACTTTGCTCTATCCATTTGTTGTAGCCCTGCCTACTCTATCCAATTGTTGCACTAACTCACTCTGCTCTATCCAGTTGTTGTTGTAGCCCTGCCTGCTCCATCCAGATGTTGTTGTAGCCCTGCCTGCTCCATCCAGTTCTTGTACTAACTCACTCTGTTCTATCCAGTTGTTGTTCTAGCCCTGTCTGCTCTATCCATTTGTTGCATTAACTGACTCTGCTCTAGTCATTTGTTACACTAACCAACTCTGCCTCATCCAGTTGTTACACTAGCCCAGTCTGCCCCATCCTGTTGTTACACCAACCAGCTTTGCCTCATCCCTTTGTTGCTCTCTGCTGGGGGAAAGCCACTTGCCAAGATCAGATGTCTCAGGGGAAAACTTGCGTGCATGTTCTGAACCGCAGTCTGGGGAATGAACCCTGTGGTCTGAGGAATGAACCCCACCCATCAGAATACAAGAAAGATGGTTTAACCACTTTGTCTGTGACTCTCAGTTGTTTTCAATTAACCTGTTGACATTTATATTGTTTTTGTTTTCCAGTAAGAATATTAACAACATTATACTATGTACTGACATCAACCATGCTTATTTTTCTTAAAAAACAGGAATTATTTTATGTAGACAGTGTTCACCGTTTGTGTGTTTCCTGAGGGAAGCAAAGAATAGTAACATGGTAGCCTACATTACATATCAGAAGAGGCGCCTGTGGAGGCTTGATGTAGCACTGGCACATCAATTAGAAAACTTCATCTGCTAAATCTTATGAACAAATCTAAGAGGTTGGCTTGATATGAGTTGGTTGAGAGCCAGTGCTCAAGATAAAAGATAGAAACAGAAGAAAAGGCAATGGATCATCAAACATGTGTGATCATGGATCATCAAACATCTGAATCATTGTCATGTCACAATGACTATTCATGGATTCATAAAAATACATTTCACAGTAATTAATCTCTGATTTCATCAAAAGTTATTTAAAGTAATTCTCCTCTGAATCATCAAAGATACATAATTATCACTACTATAGATCATCAAATACAACCACACACTTACAATCCCTGTCCTCAGAATCATCAAACACATGTCTCTGCTCTCTGAATCATCAAACACATTTCACAAGTTTTGTTCTTGCAACTGTCAGACACACACATCACAATCACTGTCTTTGAAAACACATAACAGATAATTAATTGTGTTCTTGGTACTTTCAGACACACACATCACAATCACTGTCTTTGAAAACACCAAACAGGTCACTAATTTTGTTCTTGATACTGTCAGACACACACATCACAGTCACTGTTCTTGGTACTGTCAGACACACATCACAATCACTGTTCTTAGCACTGTCAGACATACGCATAACAGGTAATTAATTTTGTTCTTGGTACTGTCAGACACACATCACAATCACTGTTCTTGGTACTGTCAGGCATACACATCACAATCACTGTTCTGGGTACTGTCAGACACACATATCACAATCACTGTTCTTAGCACTGTCAGACACACACATCACAATCACTCCTTGAAAACACCAAACTCATCACAAATTTTGTTCTAGGTACTGGCAGACATAAATGTCACTGTTCTGGGTACTGTCAGACACACAATCACTGTTCTTGGTACTGTCAGACATGCACATCACAATCACTGTTCTTGTTACTGTCAGACACACACATCACAATCACTGTTCTTGGTACTGTCAGACACACACATCACAATCACTGTTCTTGGTACTGTCAGACTGTGGCGGGACAGCCCTGGCAGCATCATAATTACACAAGTTTTCAAGGAATTACAGAGCCCACAATATTTTTCTAAAATTCTCTAAAAGAATAAACGTTCCCCAGAAGAGGATAAAAACGTAAGAGAAAAATACAGAGTCACTTAGAGCCCGCACTATCATTTTTACTACATTGGTAGATCAAAGCAACGTCTGGTCTCTCCATCTAAGAGATTTTCCCTTTGATGTTCTGATCAACCAGACATCGCGGAGCCAGTCAGTTGAGATTGACGTGTTAGTTTAGAATCAAGAGGGTCAGCCAGACCCGTCTGAAATAATACATGGCAGTGCTACTCAGGGGAAAACCCCGTGGGATCCACAGACGGCAATTTAATGCAGGCCTAACACCTATCTAAAAGTCCAGACTTTGTGGAGCCGGGACGTCTGTAATTGCCACCACAAAGGAGCAATTAGGACCAGATGCTTAACACCTCGCCGCAATACTACGGGGCAAAGTAGAAACCCATGGCTGACACATTCCGGCCAGCAACCGAGAAGGCTGGTGTTACCAGCCTATTGGAATGTAATGACGCAACTGCATTGCCGCCAAAGCAGGTTTCATTGTTTCAGGCGTGGGGGGCATCGGTCAATTTGATTGACAGATGAAACTACCCTTCACAGGAAAGGAGGAGGGGTGAAAAGAATTTGGCACTTAATCCATCTAGGTAAATCATCTTACATGGAAAAATAGGTGGAGCTAACAGGAACTTGGACATATTAATTAACCAACCTGGAAACTAGCCAGGAATTGAATAGAATAAAACGACATGCATGGCCAGCAAGACTTCAGACGCAAATTCACAATAGCATTCTTAGGATACCTACTGGAGAAATATTAACATTTCGTTCTGTTGGACTTCTGTACTAAGTCGTATGACAGGATTTCCTAGCTATAACCCAGGTAAGACCATTACTCTGATTAGTTGTCTGCTAGTCTGAAGGCTTGTGTAGTTTCTTGTTCTGCATATTCTCCAAAACTTTACACTTGTGGATTTTCTTTGTACTTAATGTTCCAGTTTCTAGATTTACTATTACACTGTGAACTTTATTTTCTTCTTTCATTCACCACTTGGTTGTCTGATTTGTTGTATGTGATAATTTGGAGAAATCCATTATCCAAGCTACATGAGCGTGTGGCTTATGCATGTACAGGAGATACATTTAGATTCATCCTGTATGATGTTAAACATTGGGGAGACTGACTACTTAGGAGAAATTCCTGAGAGCTCCCAGTCTCTTGATAGCGTCCAAATTAACGTTGATTATTTGGACCAACACTTTGAGTGCCTACCAAGATTGTGGTGAAACCACTTGGTTTGAGGAATGGCACCAGTTCACCTTGTCTGCATGATGTCTGCATGAGGACAGACATGACTTAGGACATTCAATACCCCAGACAGATTCAGGGAAGGCATTTAATGTTCGACAGGACTGTGCGACCAGCCCTTCCGACAAGACAGTATGAATGAATCAGAAAGGGAAAGAGTAAGTGAGGTGAACTTATATGGGAAACACTCCATTACATAAATGGAGGTGATTGTGTATGTTTTGAGCTATAGATGTTCCAAATAGTTTTATGAATATATACATATATATTTATTTATTTAGAACTGATATATGTTATGTAACATGCCATCATATATATCATCATACCATCATATATTATGACTTGAATGTATGTTTATATGAATGTATAGACATATGTGTTTGAGATGTGTAGACGTAGATACTACCCATCTCCGTTCGTTTCATTCCAGATCTCTTAGGAGCAATGGACAGTCAACAACCCATATCCGGAAGTGACTTAGCCTTGTGAAGGGACCAATTTGGACTCCTTCAATCTGACAGTGAACTGCGTCTCACTGGGGGAAGCATGACCTATGTGCTTCTGAGCTTTTCAGCCAGATGAGTTACGTATACCATAATATAATCATCATCATCATATGATCATCAATAGCAATAATAAACACAGTTGTTGTATTTTAAAACTCAATTTGTCCGTATAATTCTAAATGTTTATAAATGTTTGTGTAGCTTAATCAAGTACACACATTATTGTATCATTTAGTGGGGGTTCGCACATATTGTCCAGAAGTGGGAATCTATGTCCGGGAGGTATCTTGCCTATGCAGTCATAAGTAACCAGATTACGTTGCATGTCTTAACTCCTCCTTTCTCACTTCTGGTGATACCAAGTACAGCCAAAACTATATAGATATATTCTATCTTCAACGAGCCACTTCTTGGCTGTTTTCTTGAGTATCAGGGACAGTGTCTTAATCAGCATAAAAGACATTTGTTCCACGTTTTCTCTCTGGGATCTGGGTGGTAATTAGTCCCTTCTGACAGAATTAGGGGATCTTAAACTGCATCCAGAACTAACCACCAGTAGAAGAAAATGATTTTGGCTGAGTGGTTGCCCATCTGGGATCTAACCCCAGCCAGTTGGTGACATATTGGGACGGCTCGTCCGCTATAGAATCCGGGAGTAAACCCTAGAGCCTATTGGTCTGCTCGCCCGCTATAGAATACGGGAGTAAACCCTAGAAAACTTGGTTCGCTCGCAAGGAACGAACCTATTTCAAATCTGTTAGTCTGGTATTATTCTGGTCTTGCCCATGGATAGAACCTAGGTAATTCTCACTTACATTCTTAGCAGCATTAGTTAGTTATAATTTATTTCTAATGTAATAGCTTGCTTGATTGTAGGCAAGATTTTGACACATCAGGACTTCTCATCCATGATAGAATCAGAGAATAAATTCTAGACTATTGATTTTCATAAACCATTCTTTCATTCTTCACCCATTACATTTGCTAAGTATTAACTTAGGAATTTGTTTCTAGGGAAGTCTGTAGAATTTAAATAACTTGTTAAAAAGTTAATAATGGATAATATCATATGAGTTAATTTACATCATTCACCACTGTAGAATTAATAATCACATTAATTAGTGATATTAATTAGTTTATTGATGATTTACTTGATGATTTTTTGATTACATGCTTTATCATTTGATTTAATCATGAATAATTTGATAATTCTTAGTTAATTCAGTGTATGACGGACTGCTTTGCATCAACTTCCTCACTCTAATTCACTACTATCATTCTCATAGCAGTGTCTGTTCCTCTTGTCACTATCCTGCTCTAGCATAAATCTGACTAGCTCTCTGTAGGGTAATAATATAATTACTTACCTGAGTTTAAGCTGAGAAGAGATCATGGATGCACGCACAGATTTCTTAGAGTCCGCTAGAGGATGGGGCATAAGGCTCGGCTTAGTAGGAGAGAAGCTAGAACTATTTATTAGAGAAGAAATGGATTGGTGGGACAAAGAAGATGAGCAGATGATGAAAAGAGTTGCAGAATTAGAAGCAGATATGCGTCACAAAGCTGAAGAAGATGAGATGAAGAAGAAGCAAATTGAAATACTGAACGTGGAGGAATCTACCAGCTCGATTGAGGAAAAGCCAATCACTCAAGCCGAAACTCTGATAGAAAGCGGGGAAGCTGACCGTCACAAAGAAGAGGCATGCATTCCTTCGCAAATCCCCATGGCTCAGAAAAACAAAAACTGGCGCACAGAAAGGCAGATGCTTCCCTCGCCTATTCCTAAAAATATTAAAAATAAACGGAATAGGAATAAATGTACCAAGCGTTCGGTAAACAGTCACAAACGTGATAAATGTTTACACCGCAATGAAAGCGGATTAGCTGGCTTGGCAACCCAGCAATCTCAGGAGCTTCCTAAGACTTCCCAAAGGAGAAAAATCCAGGAGGAGGAGGACCTGAGGAAAACTATTAAAGAGATTGAAGGCGAGACCTTACCCGACTCTTTTATTCCCTTCAGTTCAGAGAAACTAGGAGGGGAAATGAATTCAACTGAGACCGGAATTGATGTAAAACAGGATTCCAGTGTTTCTTTCTGTGGGGCCACACAAGATGAAATAATTATCAGTTTGAATTACTTATCTCAGGTGGGAGATGACATTGAAAATGACACCCCACAACATTCACTTCTATTGGATTTGGAACAAGAAAACCAGACCAGGGAGAGAATACCTCAATTGGACTTGGCACAAGAGAGCCCAGCCATGGAGGACAAACAAGACACGGAGGAGAATTCTTACGATGTCAGTATCTTGGAGTCTTTCGAAAATGAAACTCAAGATACACAAAGCATTCATGTAGGTTATACCACGGACTCTGATTCAGGGACGATAAACATGTCTGCTAACAACAAAGAAGAAAATACTTCTTTGGACAGGATGAAGGTAATGCCTATCATCAACACAGCTGAAGCTAACAGGGGATCACAAATGATGGACTCTGCAGCGGAACAAAACCGGAGCGGTTGGTATACTCAACACTCAGGACCTTGTTTACCTTTCACTTCAACCAATGTTGGATGGGGAGAACAGCTGTTTATGTATACTTCTACAAGGAGTGATACAAATTCACAGTTCTTGGGGAACAACATGATTTCTCAAAGCTGGACAACTTCTACTAGCCTTATACTTTCAAACACAGATTCAAAATGGAACTCTGTTGAAGAGGAACGCACCTGGATAAATAATTATCGAAGGAAGAAAACTCTTAAATCAAGAGGTAGTAAACTGACATCCTACCAAGAAAGAGGCAAGTATGAGTTGAATGCACATCATAAAATTATGATGTTTAGCAAATTTCCTGCCAAATGGAGGAGATTAAAGGATTTTATTATGATCGTTGGCCGACGGAGAAAAAGAAAATGGAGCAACATTACTGCGACCAATTCTTTTAAGAAAACACTGATGGCACTTCCTCTGCTTATAGGACAAGGGCCAGAAATTGAGTGGACAATAGCAGTCTCTCTGCGGCGCAGGAGAATCTTGTTATACATTTTGCAATTTCCCGGCTGGGAAAAAGTAAAACCTCCAGAGGACAGGACATTACCGAGCAATAGCCCGGAAATCCGACACAACACCAGGAGCAAAGATTTGCAAGATTTATCCTGGGAGAATGGACATGGGATATTTCTTTTGACTCATAGAACATCCCACTGCCACAAAGAATATTGGGAACCCAGACTTGGAGGCAGTTGGAGAACGGAGAGAACTTAGATACATTCTTGAATGCTGCCGAGGCTCTGTTATAGGCTTCATTAATGAACCTACTTAAATTGGAGAGCTATGTGGCGGGACAGCCCTGGCAGCATCATAATTACACAAGTTTTCAAGGAATTACAGAGCCCACAATATTTTTCTAAAATTCTCTAAAAGAATAAACGTTCCCCAGAAGAGGATAAAAACGTAAGAGAAAAATACAGAGTCACTTAGAGCCCGCACTATCATTTTTACTACATTGGTAGATCAAAGCAACGTCTGGTCTCTCCATCTAAGAGATTTTCCCTTTGATGTTCTGATCAACCAGACATCGCGGAGCCAGTCAGTTGAGATTGACGTGTTAGTTTAGAATCAAGAGGGTCAGCCAGACCCGTCTGAAATAATACATGGCAGTGCTACTCAGGGGAAAACCCCGTGGGATCCACAGACGGCAATTTAATGCAGGCCTAACACCTATCTAAAAGTCCAGACTTTGTGGAGCCGGGACGTCTGTAATTGCCACCACAAAGGAGCAATTAGGACCAGATGCTTAACACCTCGCCGCAATACTACGGGGCAAAGTAGAAACCCATGGCTGACACATTCCGGCCAGCAACCGAGAAGGCTGGTGTTACCAGCCTATTGGAATGTAATGACGCAACTGCATTGCCGCCAAAGCAGGTTTCATTGTTTCAGGCGTGGGGGGCATCGGTCAATTTGATTGACAGATGAAACTACCCTTCACAGGAAAGGAGGAGGGGTGAAAAGAATTTGGCACTTAATCCATCTAGGTAAATCATCTTACATGGAAAAATAGGTGGAGCTAACAGGAACTTGGACATATTAATTAACCAACCTGGAAACTAGCCAGGAATTGAATAGAATAAAACGACATGCATGGCCAGCAAGACTTCAGACGCAAATTCACAATAGCATTCTTAGGATACCTACTGGAGAAATATTAACATTTCGTTCTGTTGGACTTCTGTACTAAGTCGTATGACAGGATTTCCTAGCTATAACCCAGGTAAGACCATTACTCTGATTAGTTGTCTGCTAGTCTGAAGGCTTGTGTAGTTTCTTGTTCTGCATATTCTCCAAAACTTTACACTTGTGGATTTTCTTTGTACTTAATGTTCCAGTTTCTAGATTTACTATTACACTGTGAACTTTATTTTCTTCTTTCATTCACCACTTGGTTGTCTGATTTGTTGTATGTGATAATTTGGAGAAATCCATTATCCAAGCTACATGAGCGTGTGGCTTATGCATGTACAGGAGATACATTTAGATTCATCCTGTATGATGTTAAACATTGGGGAGACTGACTACTTAGGAGAAATTCCTGAGAGCTCCCAGTCTCTTGATAGCGTCCAAATTAACGTTGATTATTTGGACCAACACTTTGAGTGCCTACCAAGATTGTGGTGAAACCACTTGGTTTGAGGAATGGCACCAGTTCACCTTGTCTGCATGATGTCTGCATGAGGACAGACATGACTTAGGACATTCAATACCCCAGACAGATTCAGGGAAGGCATTTAATGTTCGACAGGACTGTGCGACCAGCCCTTCCGACAATACAGTATGAATGAATCAGAAAGGGAAAGAGTAAGTGAGGTGAACTTATATGGGAAACACTCCATTACATAAATGGAGGTGATTGTGTATGTTTTGAGCTATAGATGTTCCAAATAGTTTTATGAATATATACATATATATTTATTTATTTAGAACTGATATATGTTATGTAACATGCCATCATATATATCATCATACCATCATATATTATGACTTGAATGTATGTTTATATGAATGTATAGACATATGTGTTTGAGATGTGTAGACGTAGATACTACCCATCTCCGTTCGTTTCATTCCAGATCTCTTAGGAGCAATGGACAGTCAACAACCCATATCCGGAAGTGACTTAGCCTTGTGAAGGGACCAATTTGGACTCCTTCAATCTGACAGTGAACTGCGTCTCACTGGGGGAAGCATGACCTATGTGCTTCTGAGCTTTTCAGCCAGATGAGTTACGTATACCATAATATAATCATCATCATCATATGATCATCAATAGCAATAATAAACACAGTTGTTGTATTTTAAAACTCAATTTGTCCGTATAATTCTAAATGTTTATAAATGTTTGTGTAGCTTAATCAAGTACACACATTATTGTATCATTTAGTGGGGGTTCGCACATATTGTCCAGAAGTGGGAATCTATGTCCGGGAGGTATCTTGCCTATGCAGTCATAAGTAACCAGATTACGTTGCATGTCTTAACTCCTCCTTTCTCACTTCTGGTGATACCAAGTACAGCCAAAACTATATAGATATATTCTATCTTCAACGAGCCACTTCTTGGCTGTTTTCTTGAGTATCAGGGACAGTGTCTTAATCAGCATAAAAGACATTTGTTCCACGTTTTCTCTCTGGGATCTGGGTGGTAATTAGTCCCTTCTGACAGAATTAGGGGATCTTAAACTGCATCCAGAACTAACCACCAGTAGAAGAAAATGATTTTGGCTGAGTGGTTGCCCATCTGGGATCTAACCCCAGCCAGTTGGTGACACAGACATGCACATCAGTCACTGTTCTTGGCACTGTCAGACACACATCACAGTCACTGTTCTTGGTACTGTCAGACATGCACATCACAATCACTGTTCTTGGCACTGTCAGACATACACATCACAATCACTGTTCTTGGTAGTCAGAAATACACATCACAGTCACTGTCCTTGAAAACACCAAACATATTTCACAAGCACAAGCAGTGTTCTTGGAATAATCAAGCACACACTTAACAGTATCATCATCAAAAATGTGTTAATGTATGTACGTTTGTTTTCAAAAAGAGCAAAGAGCCACCACCAGTTGTTCAAAAGAGTGCCTTGGCAGCTAAAGTATTTGACGAGTCAGATGAGGTAGGCTGGCGGCACTGAATGCGTAGTTGGATGGATGGATGGTTGAATAGAAAGAGATGGGTAGATGTGGTGTTTGTCCATCAAGTATGAAGATGACCATTTATTTCATCCAGTGGGCTTGAAAGTTTGGGGTCGTGAGTTCTAAGATGGCTGGTAAGGCCTATTTTGGCCCGAAATGTTCTTTGACAATGTGGGCAAAGAATACTTGAAGTTCCAGGAGGATCTCTTGCAGTGGTTTTTCTGTCCAGCCTTTTTTTCACAGATCTTGCAGTCCTGTTTTATTTTGCAAGTGACTGCACCCTTGCATAATGATGTACACCATGAATTTTGGTCTTTGGCACCAGACTCCCATGTGTCATGATTGATCCCAAAAGCTTTGGGCGATATCTTCAGAGTGTCTTTAAAGCGTTTCCTCTGGCTGCCTTGGGAGCGTTTACCATAGTGCAACTAGCCATTAAAAAATTTGTTTAGGGAGCCTGTGATCTGTCATGCGAGTCAGGTGACCATCCCAGCAAATCTGATTCTTCATTAGTAGAGTGTGGATACTGCGCATGGATGCTTTTTCTAAGACTTCAGTGTCTGGGATCTTGTCTTGCCATTTGATCTTCAGTAGCTTCCTAAGGCAGACTGTGTGGAAGTGGTTTAATTTCCTGGCGTATCGCTGGTAAACAGTCCAGGTTTCACAAGCATACAGCAATGTGAATAATACAACTGCTTTGTAGACTTCAGCTTTGATGAGCAGATAGAGATGATGGATGGATGCAGACAGAGAGAGAGAGAGATGGGTGGATATAAAGATTGATGGATTGAGGGATGGGGTGATTAATGCATAGATAGAGATAGGTGGATGGAGACATAGAGGGATAGATAGATGAATCCATCCATCATGTGCCATGCCGATAAGCATGGGCGGTCATGATTCGCCATTTAACTCGATAACCAGAGTCGTGGATCATCTCAGTGTTTTTGTCTTGAACATGCCATGTGGCCAAGCCATCCAGATATTTACTTCTCTGTCTTCCCCTTGTTCTCTTCCCCTCGATCTTGCCAGTTGTCACCAAGTTCTCCAATTTATTTCTTCTCATAACATGTCCAAAAACTTTTGACTGTCTGCGTCTAATTTCTCTAATCAGTGTACGATTTTCATTTGTTTCTTGTTTTTTCTGTCTGTCCATGGTATTCCTTGCATTCTCCCCAGAAACCACATTTCCACAGCCATCAGATGTTTTTCAGCTTGTTTGCTCATTGTCCAAGCTTCACATCCATACAACAGTACAGGTTCTTTGTAGCACATTAGATGGATGAATAGAGCAGGAGAATGGATGGATATAGAGAGTAGGTGGATGGAGATGAGTTGATGGATGAGTCAGCAGACAGAAGTTTGAATGGATGTACAAACCTAAAAGATAGATAGATACAGAGATAAGAAATAGAGATGTGCATGCATACTTTCAAATGATTAGTTATCCATCCTCCACTCTAACTTCCTTTTTCTGCGTAACTGAATGGACCATACTCTCACACGAGTGAGTCCTTGAATTCAGCAGTTTTGTAATGGTGCCATGTCATGTTAACCATTTGAACTCCACTATTGAAATTCTCAACAATGGACTGAAATAATTTCACTGTACACTATAACAGCTTGTATGGACTATGAGAGATCAGATGTTGTACTAATGATAGAATACTTTACATATCAACCATTCACATCCATTTTTGGGGTCTGCCTGGCCGATTTACTAAGAGCCCTCGCTCTTAAACTTACAGTGTGCTAATGCCGAGGTAGCAGATTCAACCCCTACAAGGGTCACTTGGACTAACATGTTGACTTCTCCTCCTTGACAGTTTGGCAGGCAAGAATCCTACCACTCGAAAATCAGTGACAAGTAGATGAATACCAAATTTAAGCTTGTTCACTTAGGAGATCAGGTACAGGGATACTATGCTTATGTGGGCTGTGTGATCAAACTGTAGAGCAAGTTCTCCAGGATTGCCCTGAGTGTAGCCAGCTAACCCTGGACAATGAACAAGCAATTAGAAAGTCAAATAGAGGCCCTGGAGATGAGGACATACAGAGGAGTATGTTGTATTTCATGGAAACAAAAACAAGTAAATACAAAGGTTTTAGAAAAACTGGTTATGAAAAGAGAATTGGTGAAAGAAATAAAAAAAGAGACAAGTGAAATATTTTGGCCATGTTAAAAGATATAACACTCTTATGAAAACCATACTGGAGGGTTGGGTTGAATGAAGTGGCAAGAGATAGACAATGATACAAGTGAGAAGAGAACAGCAAGTGATGGACGAACAGCAGTCTGACAGAATGTGCAATCAAGGCAAGAGACAAAATGTTGAAGATCCATTGCAGCCAACCTTCATTGTGGAGGCGGCACCTGATTGCATAATAGCCAGCTAAGAAGGGAATACTGACCTAGGGAGATGGCACTACATTCAAAATGTTTTGGGACAAAAGGAGAGCTCTAAAAATATCTGTTGACTACATCATGAGAACTTGTCTGACAGTGTAAATATGAAAGGACAAGCGCAGGAAGAAGAAGAATGGTACATGGATCTAAAAGGCAATGTCATTAGAGTTCTAAGGGCTAACATCTTGTTTTTTCTTTAGATCTGTTTGTATTGTCCCATCCCTGATGAAGATTTATAGAATCGAAACATTTTTTGTTGTGTTCTGAAATACTTATTTTTATTTTATTATTATATATTTTTTGGATTGTTTCTTTTTTGGGATTTTCACTCTGTGATTTATGTTCACCTTTATGGAGTCCGTTGTAAGGTATGTACTCTGCGTCCATGTTTAGTATGTCTCATCTTTTCGCAGGAGCTACAAATACCTAACTGATTGTATTTCCTAGTAGGATCATCATATACGCAAAGGATTTACTGGTTTTTATTTCATTTTGTGATTAAGCAATTCAGAGTTCATTGTCATTTTAAACCTTTTCGTTTGTTTACTGCAGAGTGATGGGGAAGAAATGCCACCAGAAGCTAAGATGAGAATGAAGAACATCGGACGGTGAGATCGTGTTGAAGTATATATGTTATAGCATAATAGCTATACTAGATATGATTTTGTTTTTTTGTACCTAGGCCTCCTGGTGACATTTGATGAGAGATGTGACACACAGATCAAGATAAGAATGGCCAAAGTAAGGATTCTTTTACAAGGATGAGCAGGGTCATGAAGAAATATCTGACAAGTGCACAAATCTGTTTGCTGTTGGTTTGTGCATAGCCTATACTTCTGTATGGATGTGAATACTGAGCTAAAGGGTAACGACATGGTGAAGAGGCAAGGCTTGTGGCTTTTTATGAGAATGTTGAGAATATTGTGAACAGAGAAGAAAACCAGTGCTGTGGTATTGAGAGCTGCAGGTGTTACAACTCATCAAAACCATAAGGAAAGGACAAATGAAATGGATGGGGTATATCAACAACAGAATTGATAAAAATTGATGTTGGAGGTACGGCTGACCGTTTATGGGCTTCATATATGTAGATTCCCATGATAATCTGTTATTCCCTCTGTCAACATTTACAAGGTCGGCCTTTCCCTCGGTTCCATTTGGTCTTTACATCATTGTTTGTTGTGGTATACTATCAGTTGGTAGCCTAGTTATATGGCCGAACCATTTCACTCACTGT
Organism: Cepaea hortensis; assembly: GCA_963921405.1. Taxonomy (NCBI): domain Eukaryota; kingdom Metazoa; phylum Mollusca; class Gastropoda; order Stylommatophora; family Helicidae; genus Cepaea; species Cepaea hortensis. The sequence continues at coordinate 374,215,294 of OY992876.1, read as the reverse complement.
TTTCTAATGAAATCTAGCTCTGCTATAACCCCCACTTTAGTCCTGATATCATTTCTGATTTTCTCTCTTTTGATAAGTTGTGTATTGTTCTCAGGAATCTTATTTCCATTGTAATTTGTCTTTTCCCTTTTTCTGTCATTGTCCAGGTTTGGCATTGGTAGAAAGCTCGTAGAAAGATTGTGTTGTAGAGTGCATTTTTTTTAAAGTTATCTACTGATACACGTTTATTCTTTATGATATTCAAATATCACTTACAATTTCAAGATAGTGATAGTACTGTGCTGTTGGCTTAATGGGTGGAAGAAACTATGAGAAATCTGACCTACTCATCAACATCTCATCCCACAGCCCTAAATGTGGATTATATGGGAGTTATGATCAAAGTATCAGTAATCACTCCTCCACTGCTCTCTGTCCTCAGCAACATGAACAAGTGTGCAAATACTACATCCTGTCCGGTCTTTCATGCTTTCAGTTCATGATTTTTTTCTGCCTTCCTTTGCTCCATTTGCCCTCAGCCTTTCCCCAGAGAGGGTGTCGTGACGAGCAACATGCCCAAACCAGGCAAACCATCGACATTTCCCACTGACAGAAGTGGCTCTTGATGACCTGCATGTGTACTTACTTTATCTCTAACATAGGCATTTGTTTATTGCTCCCCATGCCATATGCACAGTATTGTCCTACAGAATTTGTATTAACTCATCTGAACCAATCGGTCACACTGAATTAATGTTTCCTATATTTTGAGGGTGCTTCTATCCCTACCATCAGACACATATGCACTCATTCACACACTATCACTCTGTCACATTCTTTCAAACACTCAAACATTCTCTGACACACACATGCTCACATCCAGTGATTCTGTGACATCATGTTTAGCGATGCTTTGTTGAACACATCCAGTGATTCTGTGACATCATGGTTAGTGATGCTTTGTTGAACACATCCAGTGATTCTGTGATGTCATGGTTAGTGATGCTTTGTTGAACACATCCAGTGATTCTGTGACATCATGTTTAGTGATGCTTTGTTGAACACATCCAGTGATTCTGTGATGTCATGTTTAATGATGCTTTGTTGAACACATCCAGTGATTCTGTGACATCATGGTTAGTGATGCTTTGTTGAACACATCCAGTAATTCTGTGATGTCATGGTTAGTGATGCTTCGTTGAACACATCCAGTGATTCTGTGACATCATGGTTAGTGATGCTTTGTTGAACACATCCAGTGATTCTGTGATGTCATGGTTATTGATGCTTTGTTGAACACATCCAGTGATTCTGTGACATCATGTTTATTGATGTTTTGTACTTTGTAGATAGAACACATCCAGTGATTCTGTGACGTCATGGTTAGTGATGCTTTGTTGAACACATCCAGTGATTCTGTGATGTCATGGTTATTGATGCTTTGTTGAACACATCCAGTGATTCTGTGACATCATGTTTAGTGATGTTTTGTACTTTGTAGTTTTGTACTTTGTAGATAGAACACATCCAGTGATTCTGTGACGTCATGGTTAGTGATGCTTTGTTGAACACATCCTGTGATTCTGTGACGTCATGGTTAGTGATGCTTTGTTTAACACATCCAGTGATTCTGTGACATCATGTTTAGTGATGTTTTGTACTTTGTAGATAGAACACATCCAGTGATCCATGACAACATGTTTAGTGATGCTTCGTGTAATTCTTTAAGTGACCTCATGACATGTTTAGTGATGTTTGACTGTCTATGTATCTTGCAGAGACACACCAACAGCATCAGGACCAAACTCATACGGCAAGGGCAAACAAGGCTTCATCGACAGGCAGAAGATTATTGAGAAACAGCTGAAAGAAGAGATGGAGAAAATTTCAGGGGATAATCGTCGGATCTTGCCTAAGTGAAAATATGATGTGAAAGATGATATGACTGAATTACATTTGCCAGTGTTGTGTAAGCGGAATGTGGTGGGTTTGTTGATAACTTGTTCTGCTATTTCACCATCTCATTTTGATACATACTTCCTGCTGTCACTTGAATTTCTGACATTGTGGTTTATACTTGTGTTCTTTCTCATGTTTAAACAAAAATGGTAGAACATTTGTTTTATCTTCTTGGTGGTATTCTTTTTATGTGTTAGTGACATCAATATTTCTTTTTTGATGGAGAAAATTGTTGCATGTCAGAAAATAAAAATAAGCTTGTTAAATCGCAGACAATTGTTACTTTGAGATGCTGTCTGCTTATATAAGAGTTACAATACTAACTGTCTGGAATAGGTGAGTAAATAAATAACTGGAGCCGAGTGGGTCAGTTTCAAGTTTAGAATATTTAACTCTAATGTTAAGTCAGCACTGCTGTAAGAATCAGAAAGACGTAGAGCGACTTAAACAATTACTAATCAACTACAAACATTCAGTGACTGGTGCATGCACAGAATAGGAGGACTACATGGTATGATAGGATCACTCATGTGGAGTTTAGGGGGAGATCTTAACCAGCCAATCAAGAGGCTAGGAAAAGATGCTGGTGCTGTATAGGTTACACACTGCAAAAACCTGATAAGAGTATCACTAGAAGCCCTTTTTCTGGAACGCACGGGGCAAATGAAATGGTTCCCTTGATCATGTGTTGGGCTTTTGTTGCTAGACACATATTTGAATAGACCAGTCGGCACTTGTGTGTGATCATGTATTGGGCTTTTGTTGCTAGATTCATATTTGATTAGACCAATCAGCACTTGTGTGTGATGTGGTCAGTGTCACCCGGCCACCTTTACTTCCCAAGATATTTCCTAGTACACATTTAGTGGGGGGGGGGGGGTGTTCCAATTTTTCAAATTCAAATCCACCCTAATTTGAATTGAATCCCTGACCGTCGGGATGGCAGGGGAGAGTCTAGCCAATACACTACTACAGCTCTCCATCAAATGAAAAAGAGGGAGATCTAACAAGATAAGAGAAAAGAATCATTGACATGAATATTATGGAGAGGACATAAAGGGAACTGCAGGAGATAGTAACAAATACAATGTCCTGGATGAGGTGGGTGAGAGCCTATGCTCTAGTAGGGGATAAAGAGCAATAGAAGGAGAGGAGTGAGTCAGAGTAATAACTGTCTGGGACAGGAGTTTGAAAATAACAACAACAACAGAATGCATTAATATTAGGACAACAGAGATTATGATCTGGCTTTTCATATTTCTGCTGATCTGGTTTGTTATGTTCTCTCAGCTTACAATGTATAATACTTTCCTGTTGTAGGATTATTGCAGAATTATATTGAACAAATGTCTTCATAGATCCTTGTGGCTGTTGAATTAATCTTTTCTATATAATTCACCCTTTTAAGAGATTGCATGTTTGTAAACCGTACATACATTTAGCTCATTCAATAGCATGCTATTCTCTTTATGTTTTTTGGTTGCTCTATATAAAATATATCATCTGACTTTCATCTCACAATAGAGTCAACAACTTCAGTCAACTCATGACAAGTCTTTTGTAAACTTGTTTATGACTGGTTGGTCTTGGCAGCTAAAGTTTTCAATAGGATGTGGCAGCTAGTCCTGCACCAACCCTCCTTAGTGGTCTCTTGCGACATTCAAGATTGGTTACAGAGTTATTGTTGCTTCCTTCTTTAATGAGCCTTGATAACACACGGGTACCATACATGATATACTTTCTTTAACACCTTCTGGGCTAGTCCTGTGTTATATGAACTTTTATCTACCCACATTTTCCTGGTGGAGTGGCTGGCATTGCTCAACAAGATGGAAATTGCGAGTATATCATGGATTTTCTGCTCAGGGAGTATGGGGCAGTGAGCTGCTGCTGCCCCTCTGAGCGGGGTGCTGCTTTATGATAAAGGTGATGTGAAGGTTCTCTGGAGTCAGGTTGGGAGTTCAGCTGAACGGACGGGGTATCCATATCCGGAATGACTGGCTCAGAATGGAGTGACTAGAGGGCCGGGATGGTACGCACTGCTTAGAGGAAAGGGCACGCAGGCTTATTATATCACTGCTGGAATAATTGCCGGCCATGTGTCGAATTGGTTACGAATACCGTTTGTAATCCTGCATACCGTGTTCGAAGCACAGCTGCGGGAGATTTGGAAGCAGGCCGCCTTGCATTGATTTTCATATATTGGTGTGAGTGCTATTCATTCAGAAAGCAATGGCAAACTACTGAACATAAACTTGCCCAGGAATCACAGTAAAAAAATGCTGGAGTTGACTGCTACGTCCTGCAAAGGATATACAACAAACTTTTTTTTTTTAAATCAAATAATTAGCATGGGAATTCTTTGGTGGCTTTTAAAGACAGGGGATTGGAGCTTGTGTAGGAATATCCCAAGTGCATTGATGACAATTCTTACATTCAGTATCTACCTAAATTATTACTTCAACTTCTGTCTCACTGCATTATTTTGACTCCTACGTCCTAAAACATGTATTTCTTGTGTGTGCAGCTCATTGGGATATAAAGACTTAAAGTAACAGCAATCTGGGTCAGCAAGAGTTAATAGATATACAGGATTTAGGTTTGGTATTTAAAATATCAAAGAAAAAGAGAATAGAAAAATCACAGCAACAGAAATGAAATTCCTGAGAAGAATACTCAATGTATCAAGAAGAGAGAAAATCAGAAATGAGGAAATCTGGACTAAAGTGGGGTTATAGCAGTGCTAGATTTTATTAGAAGGCAGCAAGTCAAATAATTTGGCCAAGTAACTAGGTTACCAACAAACAGTATGCCACAACAAGCAATGATGTACAGACCAAATGAAAGCAAAGAAGAGGCTGACCACATAAACGATGGACAGAGGGAATAGAAGAGTCCATGGTAATCTCAATACATGAAACCCTTAAACAGGCACTCTCCCGCTGTTTATATTTCACCTCGATACCGCAAGGTACAAGAGGAACCTGTTGAGATGGGATCTAAAATATCACCTTCAATGTAACCTCTCTCATAGATGAGACAAGGAGAATCCCAGCACAGTGCATAAACTCCATATCGCCAGCGAGGATCTAATGTACACCAAAACCATACATGCTATAAATATTCTTTTGTGAGTAGGTTTTTAAAAATTTTGAAATGCAGCCTGGGCAGGGGCCGGTTTATCAGCTCTTGTTAATTTCCAACTGCCTAAAGACTGTTAACATACATGCAGTTCCTCTTGAGTTGTTTGATTTTATCTTAGAAGGCTGCTGTTAACATACATGCAGTTCCTCTTGAGTTGTTTGCTTTTATCTGAGAAGGCTGTATGTTCATTCCACTACCCTAGGATCAGAATGGAGTTTATGGCACTTTTCTTATTGTATAAAAATCAGAACATCAAGACTGTGAAACAAACCAGGTCTGCTGAGTTAGAGGTAGATCTCTAAGCTACTCCACCCCCTGGAGGACTTTTAACGCATGTGTAAACCTCTTCCTAGTTTCTGATCCATGTCCAAGGAGGCTAGATGTCTAATCCCCTACCTCAGGCGCAGAGGGGATTATACCGTTTGTTAATTTCTTATTTTGTTAGTTAGAAATCAGATTAACCTCACTGCAGATAAAACCATTCAGTCCATAAATGCTTGGATTCTCTCCTAGGTGTCTCCTTCAGATTAGCCTCACTGCAGATGGAACCATTAAGTCCATAAGTGCTTGGATTCTCTCTATGGATATCTCCTTCAGATTGTAGCAGCTGATGACGCCAGTTCTGTGTTGGTTTACTATTCTTCTTTGACCCCCTGCACAGTGTTCTTGTCTGGCTTTACCCTTTTGACTTTCTGAGAACATTTATTTAATCACCATGACTTTCTGAGGATATTCATTTAATCACCCTGACTTTCTGAGGGCATTCATGCAATCACCCTGACTTTCTGAGGGCATTCATTTAATCACCCTGACTTTCTGAGGGTATTCATTTAATCACCCTGACTTGCTGAGGGTATTCATTTAATCACTCTGACTTTCTGAGAGCATTCATTTAATCACCCTGAATTTCTGAGGGCATTTATTTAACTGCCCTGACTTTTTGAGGACATTCATTTAATCACCCTGACTCTCTGAGGGCATTCATTTAATTAATCACCCTGACTTTCTGAGGGCATGCATGTAATCTCCCTGACTTTCTGATGGCATTCATTTAATCACCCTGACATTCTGAGGGCATTTATTTAATTACTGTGACATTCTGAGGGTATTCATTTAATCACCCTGACTTTTGGAGGACACTCATTTGATCACCCGGATTTTCTGGGGACATTCATTTGATCAGCCTGATGCAGTTCTCATCTGCTTTCCACATTAACCTTGCTCGCAAGCCTGTCAGCTTACTTATTTCCTTATACCCTTGGGTGTCCTGGCCCAAAAATGAAATTGATGTTTGTCAGCCTCCTCAGTTACTCCACCCATTGTCTTTGAGCTCAGCCCGTCTCGATCTTCCCTATATTTTGTGAACGTCTACACCCATTCAAACCTCGCCCTCTGGAGTCAGGTGTGAATGCCATACCTCTAAACTAGTCATTGTAAAATAACCAGCTTCGTTTTCTTTAATATAGTCACTGGCTTGTAGAATATGTAAACTTGTTTATTTCATATAGCGCTGTATATGCTGGAGTACTTGACTGGTCACTCATTAGCAGAAGCAATGTCATGACACTTGGGACACTCCCATCAGACTCAGTCACCCCCAGTAAATGTTGAAGTGTATGTAAACTAACTATAACCATCACCCTCTGGTTGTGCACACATCTGTGTCATTGACACTTGTTCTGGTTTGTATTTTATATTACTTTAGCTTGCATATTGTTGCTGTACCATAGGCAATACAATACACATGTCTTTGCTTGATATCTTACACTTTTGTCCACATGACAGTCACTAGAATTACATGCTCTAGAAGCCAGTGGATCTGTCCTCTCATTACCACGGGCCGCTACCTGTCCAGGACATGACAGCTTTTGGAGTTTAGTCACATTCATGAAGGCATCTGAAAATCATTACCATCCATTTTTCATCTCTCATCTCAGAACTCGGTAACAACTGGAAAAATTGAGGAGGAAAAAACAAGGGGAAGGCAGAGGTAAATATCTAGATGGCATGGTTAAGACAAAAACACAGAGCTGATCCACAACTCTGGTGTTCGTGTGAAATGCTGAAACATGAACATGACCATCCACGCTTATCGGCATGGCACTTGATGATGATCATCATCATTGACAATGAAATGGTTAACCGTGGTGCCATAGAATGAAGTTAGCTAACTAGTGGAGGTTGCTATTTTGTTTGAGGAAACAAACATGGCATGGCTTCAGTTGGATAAGCACAAACTGGGATATATTATTTCTTTGTGTTGTGTGACTGACATTCTACAATATCTGAATGCCGAAGGAAATTGGATCATAAACAATATCATGTCTCAGAAACTGAAATTCTTGGCCATATTTAAATGTCACTGGTTTAGAAGGGAGTGTAATAGAAGGCATGCTTCCTGGAAGGAAAGACGGATCGACCAACACGAAGGTGGACACAGGACATTGAAGTGCATGAGACACGGGAACTGATGAAAGATGCAGTTTTTCCAGTGAGTAGAGCAACATTCTGCAAGGGGCTTGCTACATGATCATGATGAGAAGGCTTAAAATATTGACCAATCACAGTTTGAGAAGGCTTAAAATATTGACCAATCACTGTTTGAGAAGGCTTAATATATTGACCAATCACTGTTTGAGAAGGCTTAAAATATTGACCAATCACAGTTATCTTTTGATGGATTGTAGCTGAAATCCAGTAATAAAACTAAGTGAACTTTAACCTGAATTTTTCTCTGTGCTTTTCACAAAGAACATGAGACTACCTCCTTCTGATGTTTGTGATGATTGTTTGTGTCTTGGTCTCTTTAAATACATTTAAATTACTCATTTTGGCTGCTCAAAATATTTTCAGCATTCTTCTATAGAACTGCCGGTCTCCCTGGCCGAGGGGTTAGCAGCTTTCTCTGTAACCCCGAATACTCTCGTGGTTGACGTGAGTGCACGAGAATTGAAGGCGGTTCGAGTCGCGCCAGTGACTTATGAGAGTATGGAGCCGGTCGCTCAGAAAGCAATGGCAAACTACTGAGTGTAATCTTGCCAAGAAATCAACAGTCAGCTGAAAGATGCTGATGTTTACATCGATGCCCTGTAAAGGATATGCAAAACATGTATTTATTCTATAGAACCACATGTTTGTGCTTCAAGGGATTTTGTTGCTTGTTCACTACTTATCCAGGATTCACAGGCATATGTTAAAACTGTTTCTGTTTCACAAGCAAGAATGCTATTTCTGACTTCCAAGGATGGGGCAGTATTGCATACGATGTTCATGTGATAAAATAATGTACCAGCCACGGGACACGCTGTAGATCTAATGGAGGTAAACATGGCCGAATGAATAAGAGCACTCTCTCTTAAACTTCCAGGGTGTTCATGGTGAGGTAGCGGGTTCAACCCCAACACTGTTTAGTTGGACTAAAATGTCTTCTCGTCCTTGACTTGGGGACGTAAATTACAAGTACCTCAATGTCAGAGTGGGTTCACCTGATGGCAAGAGACACTGGTAGATGGGAAAGCTAGCCCACACACACAAATTTGTTCAGCATGGACTATGCTCGAGCTCAAAGTGAGCGGATTTAAAAAAAAGATCAAATTTGTTTACTCCATGAGAAGTGATGTGAGCAGTAGGAAATATTAACCATGAAGACTTTTAATCACGGTTTTTCATTAGAAGAGATCAGATGTGACTGAAGCAGTGAATAAAGAGGTGGTAAGGTGATACAAAGATGTTCCCCTGGAAAGCTTCATTCAAAGTAACTGAAGGTTGATGGAGACAGGGTTCAAAGGACTGAAGAATCTGGTGTGCACTGAATATCCGGTACATATCAGAATCAGGTCGTATATGACATGGAATTCACACCTTGCCATTGTTCCCGCAGAGAGTGGTGAATCCCTCGCAGGCTGTTTGGTCAGCAGAGATATGATTTGTGATTGATACATTATTTTTATAAATGAAAAATTCTAACCCATTCAGTCAAAATGAAAGGAAGTATATTGTATTATATTTTTATTAAACAAACAGGGCATTAGGACAGGCAGTACTATACTAATTTTTTTCAAAGCTTGTCTTTGTTTATAAGCTTTGTTTATAACTTGTTTTTATTTTATTATTGTTTATGGCTTGTCTTTTTTTTATTGTTGTTGACTTCTCATTTGTTATTACCTATGGCCTCTATTTGTGTTTTTGTTTATGGTTTCTCTTATGTTATTGTTATGACTTACCTTTTATGATTGTTTATCACTTATGTCTTTTGTTACTACTGTTTATGATTGAGGTCACAGAATTGGGAGAATTATTGTTTCAGCTAAGTTCTGACATGCCTTTACTTGTTTCTTGCCAGGGATATCCTAAAGTATCTTGTGTATGTGTCACAGCCCCTATGAACTGCAAGTCATACAATATTTAAGCTGAAGCTATTCTACTGTTTCTTCATAAAGTTGCCCTTGCCCATTTTGGTTTGTTCTTTTATCTCTGAAGTTGTATGTGAAACATTCAGACATTTGAATCATTAAAGCTTAAAACATGATGATTTCTGTGTTCTATTGACATTCACAATATGTGCATTTTGTGTGATATTCGCTGACACAGGAACGGAGCATTATGGGGACAACCTGTTGCCATGAAGTTGGATCTCGGACTAATTAATTGACATTCACAATACAGCATATGCGTTGTTACCGTTGTAATCCATTTGTTTTCGTTATGCATATGAAATTGGAATACTTATTAATGCTAGAGTTCTTCGTGGCCATTATATTATCCTTCCCGGGAAGGTCAACAAACACCAGCAGAAGACAGATGTGTCAGCCTGAGGGCACAAATAAACTTGGCACAACGCAATTACATCTGGGGGGAGGGGGGAAAACTCAGGATGAACGCAGAAGAAGAAGAATATATATATATATGTTTCATGCTAATTACAGATTACTTAATACTCACATATTAGTTTGTTCTTAAGGAGCTGTAAAACTTGTTGTGCCTTTACTTCATAACCCAAGAATTTAGACATGCTTGGCTGTATAACAGATGCTAATTCCAACTTTGTATACAGCACAGGTGTGTTCTCATCTATGCACACAGAGACTTTTACCTGCTCGTGTACATAGCAGACTTTATAGCTATCAGTGTACATTCCGCAATTAAAATGGGAAATAAAAAGGGCATTTATGAACATATAAAGCCTGGAGTTTGTTATGGGCGTGTCTTGTCACCAGATCGTTTTTCCCTCTATAACGAAGTAATGAGAGAGATCAAAGAGAAGCCAGGAATATTAATTGGAAGTTATAATATAAACAATATACGTTATGCAGATGACAGTGGCGGATAATGCAAAAGATCTGCAACAATTGTTGGACATTGTAGTAACAGAGAATGCAAAGAAAGGACTCTCTTTGAATATCAAGAAAACAGTAACAATGGTGATATCAAAGAAAAAGGTGATACCAAAATGTGAATTGGAAATAGAGAAGTGAAAATTCTAAACCAAGTGGATAATTTTAAATACCTATAGGCATTTATAACACAAGATGGAAGATGCACAACAAAGATTAAGAGCAGAATAAGGCAAGCAAAATCTGCATTTTAGAAAATTAAGTGTTTTATGCAATGTCACCATCATGTAATGTAAGAAAGAGGGTGCTGAAATGCTATATAGACCCTGTTTTCCTACATTTAAACACATCACACAATCTTTCCTACACATACACATCACGAGAGACTAGAGATGGTCTTATCTGCTATGTCAAAATGGTGTGCTCGGCTTTTCCTCAACAATCAAATTACTTATATCGTTTGTCTTCCCCTTTAAATATGAAATCAAGAATTAACACATTGCACTACAGTCACTCTCACACGTGTTCCGTCCTCTTCTTCAGTAGCCAATCCTATACAGGTTGTGGCAGTCTGATTAAACATCCGTCTTCATTTTCTTCTGCAGGTTGAGTCTTGATCAGACCCTCTGCTCACTCCCCCGCTTTAACAACATTTACAGATGTGGGTTCTTTGTTTTGTTTCACTGTTCACTCGATCCCAGAAAGCCTTCATCACCTTATTCTTGTCATAATCTATCTCGCTGCCCAAAGGCGTGACAGCAGCCAGTCTATCAATCTGTTCATTTCCTCGCTAACCCTCATGTCATGATATGCTCTAGACCAGTATTTTTCAAGCAGAGGGCCATATCTACTATTTTCGGTAGTTAAGTGGGCCACAATGTTATTATAAAATTATAAAAGTCGTGCAATATCATGCTTACCTTTCTAACTTAAATTTTAAATCAGTTTTGAAAATCGCTATTAATGTAATTGTATCTGTTCTTCATACCCAGTTACTTAAGTTCAGATGCCAGTTTATTAATGTATGGGCACAAATCTATCGTGTCCAAAGTCATAAGCGCAGCTAGATTACTGTCCGTGAGTCTGGAACATTTTTTTATAACGGTCATTGCGGAAAATTATTGCTTGAGGCCTCACGTTCTACTTTCTGACAGCTGGCGGGGCACTAGTGGCTCGCGGGCCGTGGTTTGGGAACCTCAGCTCTAGATCATCTTTTCAAGCGATGCAAGCCACTCATGAGTAACATATCTATATTTCACTTAGCAGGCTTTGCGAGCTTGTCCCCTCCACTGTCATGCTGGAAGTCGTGATACTATAACCCAGACTCTCCTTTTTAAACACCGTCACTTAACGTTTGCTATGAAATCCATCCCACCACTTTTACCTCTCGCCATAGACCCATCCGTGCATATTATCACATCACCTGGGTCTGAGTTGCCACTTATTACTTATTGTTATACTTGCACGTCGCTTAACTGTCGGACATGTAAAATGAGAGAAGTAACGGATGCAGCAGGACATAACATTAGGAAATAACAATTCAATCAAGCAATCAGGCGCCGTCTCCACAATGAAGGTTGGCTGCAATGGATCTCCAACATTGTCTATCGCCTTGACTGTGCATTCTGTCAGGCTGATGTTTGTCCATCGCTTGGTGTTATCTTCACACTTGTATCGTTGTCTACCTCGTGCTCGCTTTCCCTCAACGTTGCCCTCCAGTATGGTCTTTATAAGAGTGTTATGTTTTTAACGTGGCCAGAATATTTCACTTGCCTCTTTTTTATTTATTTCATCAACTCTCTTTCTAGAATCTCTGTACTTGATTATTTCTTATACGACATATTCTTCTGTATATCCACATCTCCAGGGCACCTGGTTGCTTGGTCAATGTTGAGTCTTCCGCACCATACAAAGGTGTTGAATATGCTTGCCCATAAGGGAAGCAAAGAATAGCAACACTGCAGCCTACCACGCATGTCGTAAGAGGCGACTAAGGAGGCTTGATGGTTCCGTCGCCCTGCTACTGAGTGAGTGCGTGGCGCGACGCTGTGAGTTTCATGTGAAATGCTTTTGAATCTGCCCGAGGTCTTTTGGAACGTGATTGCATGTTCGGAGCGAGGGCAGATGGCTATGTCCCAGAGTTGACCGGTTTTTGCCTTATGCAGAAATGCGTGGCTGCTGGGCTTCTGGTTGACTGCCACTACCATCGACGATGAACTGTATTTCGTGGACTGTGTGGGTGAACATCTAGGAAACATCCAGATGGGAAAATGACTGCCGATTCCATCAGAAATGAACTGGGTATTTTGTGGGGGGCTATTGTGTTGACATTCTGGTGGCGGCATTATGCACAGTGTATCTGTGCGGGCTGTTGTTTGTCGAGTCTCCTGTCTTTTCCACTTTTCACATTGGGCAGTGGGGAGCATTTTGTGTGATATTCACTGGCACAGGAACGGAGCATAATGGGGACGACCCGTTGCTGTGAAGTTGGAACTGCGACTAACTAACTAACTGAATATGCGTAACATTTGACAATTATCATTTTTTAATACCTTGTTAATCTCTATAGATGTTAATACTGATTTCATGCCTTTGAAAGTATTTTTGGCCATTCCTATTTTTTTTTTTTTAAATTTCTATTTCACTCATGCCATCATCTGTTTTTACATGTCCAAGATAGGAGAAACTTGTTACTTGTTCTAGTATCTCCCCGTTTACTGTGATGTTTATTGATGCCCTTTCCTTTCCGTTGCTAATTATCATAGTTTTCGTTTTTAGGATGTTAATATCTAAGCCACATTCTGCACTATGCCTGTTTACTTGTTCAACTAGGTTTTGTAACTCTTGCTCGCTTTCTGCTAGTAACGCGGTATCGTCAGTATATGTAATGTTGTTTATGATTCTTCCGTTGATGTTAAGTCCAGGCTTTTCAACTTGTTTAAAAATGCTTTAGGTACGAGCAGCTCCTGCGAAAAAGTAGGATATACTAAACAGGGACACGGTGTACATATCTTACAACGAACTCCACAATCAATCAATCAATCATGTGCCATGCCGGAAAGCGTGGGCGGTCATGACTCGCCATTTCACTCGATCACCAGTGTCGTGGATCAGCTCAGTGTTCCTGTCTCGTCCATGCCATGTGGCCAAGCCATCCAGGTATTTTCCTCTCGGTCTGCCTCTTGGTCTGTTCCCTTCGATCTTGCCAGTTGTCACCAAGTTCTCCAATCCATTTCTTCTCATAACATGTCCAAAAAATTTTGACTGTCTACGTCTAATTTCTCTAATCAGTTTACGATGTTCATTTGTCTCCTGTAGTACTTGGTCATTGGTTTTTCTGTCTGTCCATGGTATTCTTTGCATTTTCCTCAGAAACCACATTTCTGCAACCATCAGATGTTTTTCAGCTTGACTGCCCATTGTCCAAGTTTCACATCCATACAAAAGAACAGGCTCTATGTATCCCCTCAACACTCTTTTTCTCGTTTCAATTGACATCTTTTTATTGGTCAGAATGTTTTTCATCTTGCTAAAGACTACTTTCGCCATGGCGATTCTTGTTCTAATCTCTTCAAGGCATCTCCCATCAGATGTTATGACTGTTCCAAGATAATTGTACCGAATCACTTGTTGAAGAATATTTCCATTTACTTGTATATTACATTGTGGCACTTCTTCTTTCCTAGTGACGACCATAACCTGAGTCTTTTTACAATTTAATTCTAACCCCAGCTGCTCACTGTGTACAACAACCGCATCTACTAATTGTTGCAGGTCCTGCGCATTGTCTGCAATCAATACTGTATCATCTGCATATCTAATGTTATTGATGTTTCGTCCTCCAATGCTGATTCCATTTATATCCTCTACATTTCTGAAAATATTTTCACTGTATAGGGAAAAAAGATCTGGAGACATCACACATCCCTGCCTAACACCTCTCTTAATTGGCTGATACTGTCCCACTTCATTATCAATCCTTATTGCAGCTTGTTGTTTCCAATATATGTTCTTCATAAGTCTAATGTCTTTCCCATCAATTTGTAGATCTGCAAGCATATCTACCATGTTGACATGTCTAACTCTATCAAAAGCCTTTGTATAGTCAATAAAGCAAAGATGTATATCCTTGTTTACTTCTATAGCACGTTCAATAACTGTTCGTAGCATATACACAGCATTTACTGTACCCTTTCCTTCTACAAACCCACATTGTTCTTCCCCTATTTCAGGTTGTATCTTCTTCCTCACTCTTTGCATGATAATTCTTAGCAAAATCTTTGTGATGTGACTCATTATACTAATTGTTCTATGTTGATCACATTCTAAGGTTCCTGATTTCTTTGGGATTGCAATAAATACAGAGTTACATAATTCAGGAGGTATATCTCCAGTATCGTATAATGTGTTCATCAGTCTGGTGACTTGCTCTAGTCCAAATTCTTCTAAAGCTTTAATCATTTCTGTTGTGATGTTATCTGCACCGGGGGCCTTGCCAGCTTTCATATGCTTAAGAACATTTCGAACTTCCATCTCCAAAATTGGCAGTTCTTCATTATTAAATCTAATATCATACTGTTCGTCTCTGTTACCATCATAAAGGTGTTTCACATAATCTGCCCATACATGTAGAATCTGGTCTTTTTCTATTATGATTTTGCCATCTTTAGTTTTTAGACACCCTGTTGATGTACTTGTTCTTTTATTAGTAAGTTCCTGAATTCTTTTGTGCACTAATTTAGTATTTTGACTGTTGTGTTGGTTTTCAATTTCTAAGCACTTTTCCTCAAGCCATGATTCTTTTGCCTCCTTACATAATATTCTGACTTGTCTGTGGATTTCTTCATATTTGACAGAATTATTTTTGTTGAGTCTTCTTGTTTCCATGAGATGTAAAATTTCTTCAGTCATCCATTTCTTACGACCCACCTTCTTTAATTTTGTAATAGTTGTTTCTGCAGCCACATTGATTGAATTCTTCAACGTTTCCCATTGATCATCCACATCCTGGAATAATATCTTTAGATCAGACAATATTTCAAATCTGTTCTGTACTTCTATGTTGAATTTGTTTTGTATATCCTTGTCATTACTCAATGTACACAAATCATATTTAGTGTTTCCTGTTATATACTTGACTTTCTTCAACTTTATCCTCAATGTTCCTGTGAGTAATCTGTGGTCACTATAACAATCAGTACTGGGAACTGTTTTTGCTACTGTTAGCGCGTTTCTAAATCTTCTGCTAATGAGAATGTAGTCAGTCTGGTTTCTAATCCTGCTATCAGGACTTCTCCATGTCCATAATCTTCTAGGGTGTTGCTTAAACCAGGTGTTTCCTACAATCATTTCCTGTTCTTTTGCCCACTCCACGAGTCTGTATCCTCTTTCATTTCTCTCTCATAAACCATAGTTTCCTACTGTGTATCTATCCCCTTGATTTCCTACTTTTGCATTGAAGTCCCCTATTATGATGTTTATTTCTGAATTTTTACATTTCTTTAAGGCAGCCTCTATGTCATTATAAAATTCGTCTACACTATCTTCACTGGATTCTCCTGTTGGTGCATATACTTGAATAATATTTATGCTAAAAGGTCTGCCACTTAATTTAACTAGTAGAACTCTGTCCGACACGGCCCAATATCCTTGAACAGATGTTGATGTTTTCCGGTCCAAAATAATTGCCACTCCCCTATGATGATCTTCACCTCCTCCACAATGGTGAACATAAATAACAGTTGGAAAAAAGGTGGGGAAGGGGTAGATTTAAAAAATAATAAAAATAAGTATGCTACTACACAGCGAACGACGTTTCGACTATACTAATCTTCATCAGAACGGAACAACACAGACAGATCTAAAGAAAAACATGAAATTAGAAAATTTAATAATATTAAAACATAAATCCTTCGTTGTTAGAAAGGCAGAAGTTCAGTCAAAATGACAGCTAAAAAATTGTTGCACGAGTGCCCACATATGCATTCATATTGACGTCTGAAAGTGAACGAAAAAGAAACACGAATGAGCCTATGGCAATGAAACACATGTTTAAGAAGAAAACCCAAGAGAACTGCGAAGAAAGGTTTAGCAATACGAGGTAAGTAAGTCACAAATGGCTGTAGGAAAAGAACTAAATATGATAACTTGAAACCAAATTATTTTTATACATACATCGTCCCTTTATTTCTCAACATAATTTCGACCAACATTGATGCACTCATTCCATCGTTTTATCAGTCCTCCTAAACCGGCTGCGTATAACTGCGTGCTCTGTTTTATAAACCACGTTTTCACTTCACATTCAACTTAGTGTCATTCGCGAAATGTCTCCCGTCAAGGTGGGTTTTCAGTAGACCAAACAGATGGAAATCGTTAGGGGCTTAGTCGGGGCTGCACGGTGAATGTTCCAGAACTTCCCACCTTAGTTGATTAATTTTCTCCTGAGGTAACCGAGCCGTGTGTGGTCTAGCATTGTCATGAAAAAGCAACACTTCTCTAGTCAGCAGTCTTGGACTTTTTCTTCGAATTGCATCATGAAGCATCGATAGAATTTCACAGTACGATTCAGAATTCACATTGACACATTTCTTCTTGAAATTGGTTAAAAGCACTCCTTGACAATCCCAGAACACTGTCAGCATAACCTTCCCTGCTGATGGCGTATCCTTGAATTTTTGGATACAAGGCCGACAGTGATGATGCAAGGACAGGCCAAATCGGTTCATTTTGTGTTCCTTCTTCAACTGTCTGGGTACCCACCTTGAACACACTTTCTTAAATTTCAATCGGTCATGCATTATGCTGTATGCTGAACCATGTGAGCACCCTACTGCAGATGCTACAGAGTCTATCGTTACTCGCCTGTCACCTCTAATCATCTCCTTCACCCGCTGCACGGATGCTTTTGTTACAATCTCAACAGGACGACAAGATCGGATTTCATCAACAATTTTAGAGCGTTGTTGAGAAAATTTTTCTTCTCAGCTATGCACCGCTTTACGGAACAAACATTCGTCAGCATAAACATGAAGCGGTACTTCAATTTTAATTCACCGCAAACAAGAAGTATCCCTTAGAGCCTCATTTGATGCGGACCGGCAATCACTTTCCGGTTTAGTGTTCGGTGGAACCACCGAACACTAAACCGGAAAATGATTGCCGGACCGATGCAAATGAAGCTCTAGGGCAGTGTTTCCCAACCTTTTTTGTACCATGCCCCACTTAAGCCTTTCTAAAATTCATATTGCCCCCCTCCCCCACCCCATGCCCCCCCCCCTCAACATATACATTATTTTTAATATTCAAAAATTGAAATGTTCACTAAAGAAACTTGAATGATAGGTTTTAGGAAGAAATCACTAGGTAATTATTGAGCAAACACAGTAAGTAAATTTTCAAAACATATAATGGAGAACTGAAATTCAAGTACAAAATAATTTTAATGAAAGATTTTTCTATATTATTTTAATTATTAGTAATTATTTATTATTTAAATTTAGTGAGATCCTTGCGCTTGATGCTTGCTGCAAAGAGATCTTATGTCAGGTTCCAATTTAGTTAACTTCAGTCTCAAGTCTCCCCGTTTTGTTATATTCAGCCGATTTCTTCCATTTTCGAATTGCCCCCCTTAACAGTCAAATTGCCCCCCTGTGGGGCGTGGGCCCCACGTTGGGAAACACTGCTCTAGGGGATACTTGTTAATACTTGTTTGTTTGCGGTGAATTAAAATTGAAGTACCCATGAAGCATTTCCTTATGAATGTCATGTGCAGGCAGTCCTTTTGCCCCCCCCCCCCAAAAAAAAAAACCGCACAACAGCACGTTGCTCTTTGGTTGTACACGCCATAAGTACAGTTGCCATTTTGTTTATGCGCTGCGCTTCGCATGCGCATGAGACACCTAGCGTCACCTGAAGAACGGGAATATAAGGTTCGATGTTGCTGTCATCTAATGACACCTGTAAAAAACACCAACTACATTTACCTGTCATCCCACATAATTGTGTGACTTACTTATTGACTCAGCCGCGTATATTATAAGAACACATGTTTCTTTATAGAAGATCTCATCATCATGTGCCATGCCTATAAACGTGGGCGTTAATGTAATGGCTCGTCTTATCACACAATCTTCAATCAGGTCTGTGTTTTTATCTCGACTGTGCCAGGTGGCAAAGCCATCCAGATCTCTGCTTTCTCCTTGTTCTTTCCCCATCAATCTTGCCAGTTGTCACCAAGTTTTCCATTTTTCTTTAAAACATCGTCTTTTAACGTGCCCCAAAATATTTTACTGTAAACGCCAAATTTTGTGAATCGATGAACGGTTTTCATTTGTTTCTTGTAGGACAGGCTCATTGGTTTTTCTATCCACCCATGATATTCTGTGCAGCAATCACTAGTGGAAAGTAAAGCACTAATGCATTTCAGTTATTTATTGGCAATATTGGTTATATTAAAGTACACAATAATCTACGATAACAATCTACCGAAAGTCATAACGCATAGATGGCAAAAGAGCAAGAGGACATCAACGATATAAATGGATAGACAACATCAGGCTCTACAAGGCGTGGACTGCGCTTGGCCCTGTAGACAGTAGGGTTAGGACCGGCTAACCTCTCCCAGGAGAGGTGAAGAGTGAAAATTAATAGCCTGCCGATGACCCGCAGACTACAAAAGTCAACCCCACCTCCTGTTGATGTAGACCGGGAAATCATGACCGCGAGATCATGGGCCAACGGGGATCTGGCTCATCAGGAGGGACGGACTCCCCTTTGTCAAAATATCTTGCCCTAAACTTGTGACTGGCCAAGTAAGCCGGCAGGGGATATTTCACA
Organism: Cepaea hortensis; assembly: GCA_963921405.1. Classification (NCBI taxonomy): domain Eukaryota; kingdom Metazoa; phylum Mollusca; class Gastropoda; order Stylommatophora; family Helicidae; genus Cepaea; species Cepaea hortensis. Next base: position 374,196,041 of record OY992876.1, on the reverse strand, counting down.
CTGCTCATAGAAAAGGACAGAAGCATAATCGGACCAAGAGACCGGTCACGTAAACGATGAACAGAGGGAATAGCAGAATCTGTGGGAATCTCGATACATGAAGCCTATAAACGGGCACGTTCCCGCTGAATATTCTTCACCTCGACACCGCAACGTACAAGAGGAACAAGATGAGACGAGACGAGATAAGATCAGGATATGGTCAAGATACAGCCTAGAAGATGTACAGCCAGTGGCGGACTGGCCAGAGTGTCAGGTTGCCTGATGACAAATGAGCCCCTAATGAAGTGAGTACCTTTAAAAATTAGACGCTGTGTTAAAAATGTTAACTGATTCGGAAGAGTGAGTTTGGACCAAATAAAAATTTATGACAGAAAATGGGAAGTAGGGGTGTGTCACAATAATGAGGTAAAAATGGTTAAAATTGTAGCAAATATATTGTATTATATATCAAATTAAAGGAGATTGCAGTTAAATTTACTGAATAGTGATAAATTAAATACACAACTTTTCTACTCGAATATCACAAGAACTGCCACATAACACAAATAAAACACAATTAAAACACCATATTTTGAAGCACATTATTTTCACACAAAATGGAAAATGCCAGGAACACACGAGGCAGGTTTGTACCAAGAAACACTATATATAGATACTATTTTCTATTTAGTTATAATTATTATTCAGCTTATTTGTGATAGGCAAAGCAAACTTAGAGGCACAGGTATGGCCCATTAGAGCAAGCATAATTCGACATGTACCATCAAATGATGACGAACTTTCACTGTTAGTTTTGTGTTTTATTATGACCGCCTGCTAAATAATGTAACTGAATACGGCATTAGTTTTAGAATCTTTCACAAAGTCCCTTAAATCATAACTATAATCTAAAATTGTTTAAAAGGATAATTTTATGAAAATCTATGAAGTCGAGAATAAGAGGGCGTTGTCATTTCTAAAATAATAAAAACAAACCACTTAAACAATGTTTTTTGTCCTGAAAAAACAATGAATCCGAGCGAATTGTCCGATACTGTTCGAAGGGAATATATTTGCTGTGTGTAAATTTTAATTTACCAGGCACTAAACATTGCGGAAAATATGAGAAATGAAACAAATAACGAACTGTCAATACTAAGTCGGCCTATCGGCTTCTGGCTGTCCAAAGTAGTCCCATTGCGCCGACTTAACGGCGCGTGGCAGGAAATCACCTTTAGTCCTGACAACCAATATTTTTAGACCCAGTTTGCCACCGTGTACAAACAATGCTCAGGATATTAGTGCGAACCTTTACTGCGGAGATGACACTGCAGATCAACCTAAAATTGTAGCCTGGTGAAAAAGGCGTTCATATCACGAGACAACAGAATTGCAGAAACGAAACATTGAACCACAGCGACAATCAGAATTAAACGAGCAGTTGCTATCACGGTGCTGATAACCAGACACCTGAGACAAGAAACCGTGTTGTGAAGAAAGGTAATCGCCTTGATCAGGCAATAAGTAGGCAAAGGTAATCCATAACATATACTAATGTTTGGGTATGAAGTTTTACACCTTCACATATTCCAGGCTACGACATAAGAGGTGGGATGGCTTGTTCCCTTCTTGCCACATTTCCTTCCCAGAAATTGTCTGGCAACCATTTTGATGAGGCTGGGTCTTCCCCCAGAGTCACACTGATGGGAACAGTTAAATCTTGAAATTCCTGAGGATTGAACCAATACCACTGTCTTGACAGTAAGAGCAAGCAGTAAGTTAATTAGCACCATCATGTGCCACGTCGATAAGTGTGGGAGGTTATGGTTCGCCATCTCATACGATCACAAGAGTCTCGGGTCAGGCTTGTGTTCTTGTTCCTATCATGCCGCGTGGCCGGGCCAACCAGATATTTATTCACATGCCTCAAATTGCCTCTTTTCTTATCAATCTTGCCATTTAATCAAGTAGAGATTTGCTAATTGTCACTGTTCTTGAAAGTTAGAAAAGAAGTTATTGCATGTTAAATTGAACCAGTTTTAACATACGGCCGCGAATCATGGACAATTAGTAAACAGGTGAAAAAAATCACTGGAAGCACTGAAGTTGTTTTATAGAAGAATGCTGAAAATTAATTGGACATCCAAAATGAGCAACCAAGATGTTTTAAGAGAAGCTGAGTCGCAAAGACAACTTATCACAAACATCAGAAAGAGGCAGTCATCCTGTTTTGGTCAAGTTATGAGAAGACAAAAACTGGAACATGTTGTGACAACCGGAAAGTTTTGCGGAAAGAAAGATAGAAGAAGACAGCGGGAGAAGATTCTTGACAGTCTTGTGTCATGGCACGGAAGGGAGTCAACACATGAATTGATCCATGACGTCGGAGATCGTAATTTGTGGAGAGACACGATCGCCCACGCCAGCCTGCAATACACTGGATGATGATTGGTTAGGATCACCATCATTATAGTCTGGACAGGCCCATTGGTGCTCCGCTCTCCTATCCAAATATCTGCCAGCGTATATCAATTGATCGCAACCAGTTCTGTGTGGGCTAATCAACTGTCCTGTGCTCTTGACTAAATGTTCATGTCTGGCGGCTCCCTGCTTTACCCTGGACAAGGAAGTGGATTCCCATCTCTTCTTCTTCAGCGTTCCGAGCCATTGAGGTTCTTTGCTGCAGATACAATCCGTCTCCATTCGTCTCTCTGGTGGACCTTCTCTTGCCAGTCGTTGATTCCAAGTGCTTGTAGGTAAGTGGATTCCCATGTTTCCTTAAAATCGCCTGTACGTCCAGCGTCTCATATAGCGCTGATGCTGTTTGGCCCCTCCATTGCACTTCCCACGTCGATCATCGTCAAGTTTGCCAACTGATCGGCTCGCTCGTCGCCTTTCACGCGTGAGTGTTCCGGTACATAGATAAAAGTTAATGTGACTAATTATGCTGTGCTCATTCTAGCAATAAGTCAACACACTGGAATATTGCAGGAGATTGGCGGGCAAATAGTTTTCTTCATAACAAACAAAAATATACACTTAAGTAGATACAAAACAATTAACAACAATAATTCAGCTGAAAAATAAGTTTAATATTTTTTTCTAGTAATAATTCCTAACGTAATAATTTTACATATTTATACATTTTATTATTTTCAACGATTTATTATAAGTATAAACACTATTTTTGCTTGCTAGAGTAGAGATTTCTGTTTTGTTCCGTAGAAAAACAATTTTACAAAACAAGTTGTCAAGTGATAGGAGCACCGTTGGTTGATAGGCAGCAGGCGGATAAGCCAAGCGGTGCTCAGGTTTACTTACATAGCGCAATTTACAACATTACCATTGCATGAAGAACACTTGAAACAGCAGATTTGCCAGCGCATGGCTCGTGGGCAGGCCAGCAGGTTTGACGTCGGGTAGTGGTTATGATTAAGAACTGGGCCTTGACAATCGCCAGCATAGAAAGTAAGTACACCAGGCCCAGAATTTGTATGGAGTGTATGGAGTATGGATGTTTTGTTATGTTGTTGCACAAACCCAGGAATGAAGGATACCGATTTGTTTTAGCTCAGGTAAGAATATTGGATTCTGTGGCGAAGGCAGTTAAGGACGCAATTCGTAATCCTGTATACTGCATTTGAAATACAGCTGTGGGTTATTTGGCAGCAGATCGTCTCGCGTTGATATTTTCATGCGATGTTATGAGTGCCGGTCGCTCAAAAAGCAATGACACACTACCGAACGTAAACTTGTCAAGAAATAACAAACAGCCAAAAAATTCTGGAGTTGAGCGTGACGTTCTGTAAAGGATATGTAGCTAACTTTAACTTTAAGAATATTGATACATGTTAACAAGGAGGATGTTGTTAAGTGAAGGGTAAAAATGGGTATACAGAATTCTTGGAAAATAAAGGCGGTCGGCGTGATACTGACTACACAAACAATACGTCAATAGCCACCGAGTCCCGAATGGTCTATAAACATATGGGCACTCTTCCGACAGACGGGTCTAAATAGTTCTGCAGTGAATAAGTTAGGGTTTAGAGTTAGGGTTAGTGTTAGTTATATAAAATTATTCACTGCAGAACTATTTAGACCCGTCTGTCGGAAGTGCCAACTACATCACCCCACCACATCACCAACCACATCACCCCACCACATCAGCGAGCACATCACCAATCTCATCACCCCACCACATCAACCACATCACCAACTACATCACCCCACCACATCATCCACCACATCACCAACCACATCACCAACCACATCACTCACCACATCACCCATCACATCACTCACCACATCACTCATAACATCACGCACCACATCACTCATCACATCACCTCTCGGTCCCTGGGGCTATGTATACACTCTGATGATGATATTCCCCCATGCCACATCTCAGTCCACCCAGCTTCGTATCTCTTGGTCTGCCTCTTTTCTCACGGCTCTTTCAAGTTGTCATGATATTTTCCAATCTCTCTCTCTCTCTTCCCATCACATGACCAAATAAAGCTGTTTGTCTCTTTCTTATAGTTGTACATAATGTTCTAATTTCATTAGCTTCTTCCAGGCAGTCGTTGTTAGTTACTCTGACAGTCCAAGCTATTCACAACATTTGACTCAAATGACACATGTGAATATCTTGAAATGTGGTCGTGGTTTTTATATTCTTATTTGACAATTTCTAACTGTTCCCAGATCTTTGTCTACATTCCTTCCAACACATGGGGTTTGATTTCGCCTCGTGAAGTGACGTTTCACCAAGGAACATTCCGTTGTCTCTTGCCTGGTTTAATTTTACAACATCAAAATATGTTCTCTTTTGATTCCAGATCCCAACACCTTAGAAGATGATTTGTGGAACGAATGCATGCCAGATTTAGCGTGTAAACGTGACATTGCACACACATCTCATCTGAAGCTGAAGTTTCATGCAGAAAAATAGACATTTCTATGTCTGGTAGCTGCCTTCATCATGGTGTATGAGTACACGAAGCCTCGGGCGCCTATCGCCCAAATGTACACATCTCCTGGTCCAGCCTACATGCTGCCTACCCTGCTCGGAGAAAGGGCTCATGATCCTAGGAGTGTCCATTACAAGAATCCAGCCTATTCCTTTGGAGTCAGACATGGGTATTTTAAAGGCACCATTGGGCCTGGACCATGCCATTATCCTAATCCAAAAGTAAGGTGCTATAAATGTGTTTCGTCTGTCTGACATTTTCTTCTCTGTGAGAGTTCACTCTTTATTTGCAATTTATACAATATCTTTTGCGCATTCACAGAAAAACACCGTCTGCATTTTTGTTTACCATAAAATAATCTCTTTTGTCTTATCCTTCGGTCTAGACATATTATAACTTTCTATACTTCGTATAAATATTGCCCAGTAATGATCTCATCTGTCATTGTTGTCATTTTAATTAAAATAGTATCTCATATATTTGTCTTATTTCTAGAAAAATTATAAGTATCTCTGCTTCCTAGACTTCAATCATATTTCTTTCATCCTGTAAATATTTTGTTATACCTTTCTTTACTTTCTTCAATTAATTTTTAAAAATAACGTTCTTTTCTAACTGGTCTTCAGTAAGTCAATTTGTATATGTATTTGAGTACTTTAAAAGCAGCAGATGATAAATGTATTAAAGAAGTTAAATGTAGAATGGCCAAAATAAAGGCTGCATTGGAGAGAGAGAGAGTGCTGGACAGTTTGGCATCATGGCACGGAGGAACATCTGCATTAGAAAATACTGGCAGTACACGAGACAGAAGTATCAGTTGTTGGGGCACTGTTGAGAATTTTAACTGGTTCATTGCCAAACAAACATGACCAAACATGGTACACAATCAAGGGAACAAGTATGATAATGTAAGTTTCCGTTCACTGAGCATTGAAATTGCGGAGGATACCGCGAAACAAAACAAATAACACGATGGCCCTAGAATGGTGGTATGTCGGCCTTCTACCCAAATGAAAGGTCACATATGGCGATACATAGGGTGTATTTTTAATGACTCCAGTGTTTGAAAATATTGCAGGTCCAAGTTTTGTATTCACCCTCCTTAAAGTTCATGCAACATAATAGGTAAATACAAAACTTGGACTGGGAATATCTTCAAACACTGCACAGTCATTAAAAATGCATCATGTACTATCCTTCTGCTGGTCTCCCTGGTCTAGAGGTTACACGACTTTCTCTGTAATCTTGTATACTCTCGTAAGTAACGTGGCGTTGCGCGAGAATCGGTAGCTGTTCTCTCCGCTTCGGTAACTTACGGGGTATGTGAGCCGGTCGCTCAGAAAGCAATGGCAAACTACTGAGCATAATCTTGCCAAGAAATCAACAATCAGCTGAAAGATGCTGATGTTGACAGCGATGTCCTGTAAAGGATATGAAAACAAAAAAAACTATCCTTCTGCACTGAATCAGTTGAAGTAGTATGAATCATGCCATGGGAAACCAATCATACGTAACACAGTGGAACCAACTGATCATGTCCCCTCTTTAATTCTTTGTAATATGATAACCCTGCGCTGTGGCGAAGGGCTAACGAATGCAATTCAGAGTTCAGCATAGCGCGTTCGAAACACAGCTGCATGCGATTTGGCAGCTGGCCACAGGTTTTTATAAAATGGTATGGCAGTCTTCAGAGTGCGATGGCACACTACTGGAGGTAAACTTGCCAAGAAATCACAAACAGCAAAATATGCTGGAGTTGACGGCGACGTCTTGTAAAGGATATGCAACTTAACTTTAATATGACAGACGCAGCATTATACTCTGGTGTGTTTGTTATTTGACTTATGTTTGGTTCATATAAATCTCCGAGACCTATGTACTGTTTCAATGGTTAACTACAAATTCTATTCATATTTCAGAGTCGTAGGTTGTGGTGGGTGACAGATGTTATGTCTTCACATGCACTCATACCGGCCTCTCCCAGTCCAACTTTTAGTATTGTTTAGAAAGTTAGTTGTTTCTCCTTTACAGGATGTCACAATCAATCCCAGCATTTTTTTTGCTGTTTGTGTTTTTGTAGGCAATTCTACGTTTAGTAGTTTGCCACTTCTGTGGCGTACTAGATAGTAAGACGTGCATATTCATACATCCCCAACATAGCGAGTAATGGATTCCAAATCAGCCACAAGCAATTTGGAAGCAGACCGCGTTGCATTGATATAGATGGTATGGGGCGCCAACCGTTCAGAAATCATTGGCAAACTACTGAACAACCTGTAAATGCTGGAGTTGAATGCTTCGTCATGTAAGGTACATACAACTATGATGCTATCCCTGTAATTTGTTTTTGTAGACCAACGGACACTTGAGGGGTGATCTGGTCAATATTACACGGGCCTCATTTACTTCCCAGGACACTTCCTGCTACCTTTGAGGCTTGGTCAACCTGGCAGTTCAGGTAAACTGTACAAGTCCGCCTCGATGTGAATGTTAACTCATTTCCACCTTGCTGGCAAGCAAGGACTCTAAAGTCACTGCGCTGCCCCGGCTCTCAGCGAGAGCAACGATAATAGCTTGGTAGTAATGATATGCTTTTATCAACGATGGTGTCTGACCACTGTTGTCAACATTCATCTTATTCTTCTTTCGCCTGTTAGCCTCTAATGGGGGCATAGGTTCTCAACCAGCTCACTCCAAGTCATCCTACCCTTAGCTAATCCCATGCAGTTCCATCCCCTTGAGGCTTTCCCCTGCACCACACCATACATGTTCTAGAAGAGCCCCCTTTCCTCTTGGTTGGCTTGATCATTCTTTTTTCTTCATGTATCCTTTGTTTACTGGGAGTTCATGGTTGGCAGATAGTTTTTCTCTGGAATGGGGAAACCAGTCCCACTCTCAAACGGCCATCACCTCTTACGATATGTATGGCAGGTTGCATGTGTTACTGTTCTTTGCATCCCTTAAGTGTCGCTGTAACACACGGGAGGAATCCTTCTTAGTCGCCCTTTACGACATGCTTGGTAGGTTACTGTGGTATTATTCTTTGCGTCTCTTAGGATCCTGTTAACACGCGGGCTGAAGCCTCATTTGTTGCCTCTTGTGACATGCGTGGTAGGTTACATTTTTACTGTGCTTTCCCTCGGGTTCCTGTAACACACAATGGAAACCTTAGTCACCTCTTGTGACATGCATGGTAGGTTACATTGTTACTGTGCTTTTCCTTTGGGTTCCTGTAACACACAATGGGAACCTTAGTCGCTTCTTGTGACATGCATGGTAGGTTACATTGTTACTGTGCTTTTCCTTTGGGTTCCTGTAACACACAATGGGAACCTTAGTCGCTTCTTGTGACATGCATGGTAGGTTACATTGTTACTGTGCTTTTCCTTTGGGTTCCTGTAACACACAATGGGAACCTTAGTCGCTTCTTGTGAAATGCATCGTGGGTTACATTGTTACTGTGCTTTCCCTTCAGGTCCCGGGAACACACGGGGAGATACAACATTAGTGTATTGCTATCATTGATAGCGCTTTAACATTGATGATATAATAAGCAAACACATGTGAGTGTGTCCAGTTTGATTTCTCTCTCTCCCGTAGATACAGCGAGATGGACTTGAGGGCACCCCGAGCTATTCTCTCTACTCACGGCAGAAAGATATAAGAGGCTTAAATACACCTGGTCCAGGTGCTCACTCCGTGGATAACGCCATCATTGCCACTCGCCCTCACAACCCGGCTTATAGTTTTGGTAACAGACACCAGCGCGGCCGTGCTGATAAAATTCCAGGTAAGGAGACACCACCACCATTATCATCATCATCATAAACCTATCAACTTCCTGATTACAAGCAATATTATTTATACTTATCTATTTGATGTAACGTCATTTTATTGTTCTAAGAATAAATATAAATCTGTATCATATTCCGGTATGTAGTCATTATTATCTTTATCATGTGCCATGCTGATCGGCGTGGGCGGTCTTGGTTTGCCATCTGAAATGATCCCAGTTTTGGATCACGTGTGTTTCCGGATTCTGCCATGTGGCCACGCCATCCAGGAGTTTGTCTCTTTTTTGCTTCGCCTTGCTCTCCTCCCTATAAAATTTGCCAGATTTCACTTATTGGTTTGTTTGGTTGTTTCAAGATTTGAGGTTTAAAGATTGAGCACAACCCACTACTGGCAACACTGATCATATTCCGGTACGAACCTAAGGTCTATCCACGTCAGATAGACCTAAGGCCTATCCACGCTCAAACGAGAGCAAAACTTGAGTCTAGTGCTTCTAATCTGATGTGGATAGGCCTTAGGTTAGAATCTGAATATGATCAGCATTGCAAGTGGTAGATTTCACTTGGTTTTAAGTCATAAAGCTGCAGTACTCAGTGTTCTTTTATATTGTTTACATTTCCATAACTTTACCATAGTTCCATTAATTTTATTCATACCAAACAATTTTGACAGTCGTTCTGTATTTAGTGTAAACAATATTCTATCATATTTAAGCGTCTAGTGAAGAGAACAGGTTCATTAACAGCTTCATGTCTCGGAGACTGAAACATTTTGGGTACTTTTGCTTTCTTTCACCCCAAACAAACTTTGCAAGCTATATTTAGAGTCATCAGCTATATTTAGCGCCGACGGTGATCTCCTCTGTGTTCGGCTGGAGTGCGTGTCAGTGCGTTTCAATTGCCCCACACCACAGTGTTTCTTTGGCTGTGGCTGTGGCAACCGTATCTGTGTGAGTGTCTGTCTCCCTTCGATCCTCATTTGCATCGGTCCTGCAATCACTTTCCGGTTAGGGTTAGGGGGTAGGGTTAGGGTTAGGGGGTAGGATTAGGGGTAGGGTACACACTAACCCTAACCCTACCCCCTAACCCTAACCGGAAAGTGAAAGAATAGCGCACCACCGCTGCCGCATAGAATTGCGCACCGAGCTACGGCGCAACACACGGAAACCCCCTGGATGTTCGGCGCAACACAGGGAACCCATGGATGTGACGTCATACCCTGGGATTCCCTTTTGTTTGGGGTGAAAAAAAGCAAAAGTACCACATTTTGTCCACGTGATGTAGCGATAACAAATGGCATGGTTCATGGAAGAAGAGGCAATGGCCGACCAGCACGAGGGAGAAGACAGGAAAGTAAACACACCACGGTGCATGAGACAGGGGGATTCGCGACAGGTCAAGAGTCTTTGCTGCGGGCCTTGATAAGCCTGTCGTTGTACACGGAACCTGCGACATGGCGATGAGGTGTTCCAGATGTTAAAATAAGGTTACACAATACGATACACAGCACCATATTCGTCTTTAGTTGATAATAAAATAGAATGACACATGTCAATATCAGGATAATATATGTGCATGACACATGTCAATATCAGGATAGTATAAGAGAATGACACACACATCAGTATCAGGATAATATAAGGGCATGGCACATGTCAATATCAGGATAATATAGGAGCATGACACATGTCAATATCAAGATATTATAAGATCATGACACACATCTATGTTATAAACTGTCACAGTATTTGTGGGGGTTGTACAATTAGCACGTAGTCCAGCAGCATATGCACAGGACACTGGCACTAACAACAGTAATGAGCATTCATTAGCAACGACGCACATCAACCACAGTAGTGACCAGGATCACTTTGGCTGTACCCTAGTAAGCAAGACAGCAACGTATCCTTCTCTACGCCTTGAAGTGTACTGCATGTATGCTGAAAGTAAAGGCCCTTCTTTTACATGTCTTAAGTGCATGAGACATATGGTGCTAGACCCATACTGTTATAGACCAATAGGAACTTGGTGGGTGGTGTGGTCAGTAAAACACCAGTTGCTTTTACTTCCCAAGTCATTTCCTGGTAACTTTTATAGGCCGAGTCTAACTGGGGGTCCTTGACAATTTAACAAATCCGCCCCGAACTGATTTGAATCCGTTACCACTGCACTGACAGGCGAGTATCTAGCTATGATGCTATCGCAGTTCCCATGGAGAAAGTAGGTATAATAAAAGACCCAAGTGTAGTATAGGATGTATCTTTAATGACTGTGTATGTTTTGAAAATATTGCCGTTCCATGTTTTGTATTCATCCTCTGTGAACTCATGCAACATAAAAGGTAAATACAAAACTTGGAACAGCAATCTTTTCAAACACCCAAAGGTCATTAAAAATACACCCTGTATTTAGTATTATGTCACATTCTCTTGCTTGAGTTTACTCTCCATCACGCAGATGATCACATGTAGTATTTAGTATTCATGTCACATTCTCTGGCTAGAGTTTACTCCCTTTCATGTTGAGTATCTAATGTAGTGTTTGGTATTTGTTCTTAGTTAGCCAGTTAGTCGCAGTTATAACTTTACAGCAAATGGCTGTCTCATTATGCTCTGTTCCTGTGCCAGTGACTATCACAAAAAATTTTCATCGCTGCCCCATGTGAAAAGTAGAACAGACAGGAATCTCTACAAACCAACAGCCCGCACAGATATACTATGCATAATGCCGCTGCCAGAATGTCAACACAAAAGTCTGCCACAAAAAATACAGTTAATTGTTGATGGAAGCGGCAGTCACTAGAAAACCAGCAGCCGCATATTACTGCATAAGGCAACCCAGTTAGTTCTGTGACCGGCAGGCCACCATTTTTCTGAACATGCAGTTCACGCTACAAACAACCACAGACATATGTAAAAGCACTCCACACGAGATTCACAAATCACAGTGTCACTCCACGCAGTCAACTCAGTAGCTACAAGTATAAACACTCCAGAGCTTAACAACTCAACCGTCTATCCTCTATATTGGGGACCGTCACATTCACTTGCTTGAGTTTACTCTCTATCATGCAGATGAGTTGAGTTGAGTTGAGTCAACTCATCAGCATTGAGTTAATTTTGGGTTTAGTTGACTCAACTATCATGCAGATGATCACATATAGTGTTTAGTATTTGTGTCCTATTCTCTTGCTACAGTTTATTCCACTCCACCATGCATATGATCACATGTAGTGATTAGTATTTCGTGTCACATTGTCTTACTTCAGTTTACCCCACTCTACCACTCAAATGATCACATGCAGCGTTTAGTAATTCATGTAACATTCTCTTGCAGCACCCAACTGCTACAGTCTGCCTAACCCTGCTGTACAGAGCACCAAGCGCCAAGCGCCTTGGTACAGTTTAAAGGGCCATCTGAAATATGATAAAATTCAAGAGAAAGCAACAAGGGTATGGATTTTTAAAAGTTGTTTCCCTTAGAAAAAAAATGCCATGTTCATTTGGTATCATGTTCTTCCAGTCAGTGGCGTCTCTCTATCTCTCTCCTCTCTCTCTCTTTTCTCTCATGAGAGAGAGAGGCGCATTTTCACAGGCATGTGCGCCTGCACGCACACACATACACGCGCACACACACGCACAGATAATCCGCTGTTAAAATAGCGATGTCATATCAATATTCTTTGATATTGTGATTGTTACTACCAATTTTGTGTGTGTGTGTGCCCCCCCCCCCCCCCCCCCCCCCCCATATTCTTTTCAGGACATTGTTGTCAACACCAACATTTTACAGCTGTCGTTGATTTCTTGGCAAGATTACGCTCAGTAGTTTACCATTGCTTCCTGAGCGGTCAGCTCACTTATCCCGTACGTTACCACTGCGGCGAGAACCACTTAATTAACAAAGAGGCATAAAGTAAAGTTGTTCAGTCATCTTGTGCAAATGAAGTCCAGCCAACTATCCCCGTTCGCCTACAACAGTAATATGTTTGGTTGTAAAGCAGTAAGAAGACCTAGATACAAAGGATTGATAACATCAAATATATTCCACAATGATATGGGAATTCAAGAAGGACTTCAAAACTACATCTCAAAGCAAACAAGAACCACAAGATAAGCTACGCTGTTGAATTTTGTTGTCAGTTTGCTAGTTGATAGACAAAACAAGATTTTGTGGCCACATAAAAACTTAACAATAACAGGGATATGTTTGTATAAGTGGTAGAAATAATGGGAAAAAACAGAATACAAGAGAGAGAGAGAGAGAGAGAGAGAGAGAGAGAGAGAGAGAGAGAGAGAGAGAGAACAAACAAAGAAACTTTATTTTCAAAGGGTTAAGAATTGGACACGCAAGCCCCTTCTTCTCTCTTTTCTTTCATACATTGTTTCATTCAAGGTAAGAGAAAAAGAGGAAAGAGAGAGAGAGAGTACTTGATCTTTTTACATTATAATGTGAGGAAAATGCCAGTAAATGAGTCGATAAATAGTGTTTTAAAACAAGCGTTTTAGACAACCACCATAGCTAGTGTATGACGATGATGGTAGTTATTTCATAAAGACTTTCTGTAATGACTGTCTGTTTTCCAATTAAATGAGTGTAAATTGAGACAGCTCTTTAAGAATCAACCAAATCCAATGTTGGTTTGTTTGAATATGAGAATTTCCATTAGAAGACGGCAGTTGACCCACTGTTCAGTTCAGTGTATATTATTACTGAACTCCAGACATGTCCATAACTGACCTGATCGCATCACTAATAAATTCATTGGGCATTAGAAGGCGGAAGACTACCTCGTCCTAATATAGATGTAACCGATGATGAGGTGAAGAGATTTATAAGAACCATTAACAGAACAGAAGAACCAGTAACAGAATCAAGTAGAAATCATAGCATCCAGGTCACCAGAAGATAATGCATATTACCAACCCGACCGAAGTGAACAAGTAGCAATCTTCACATTATGCACAGGGCATCGAGTACAGGGCATCGAGTACAGGGCATCAATTACAGGACATCGAGTACAGGACATCGAGTACAGAACTGATATTACAACTGAACAGAAGAAAGCAATCAAAGATAAACAGACACAGCATAGTAATATAGAGACAGCAGCAGAATATATGATTTAAAAAAAGATTGTTTGCATATCCTTTACAGGACATTGCTGTCAACATCAGCATCTTTCAGCTGATTGTTGATTTCTTGGCAAGATTACGCTCAGTAGTTTGAATATATGATGGCAAATCTAAAAATGGAAGAAATGGAAAAGGCAATGAATACCCTAAAAAAGGAAAAAATCACCAGGAATGGATGGTATCGTAAATGAAATGCTAATAGGACTAGACACTAAAGCATAAACGAAACTACTAGCAGTCCTAAATTACAGCTGGAAGAGAGGAATAGTCCCACAGGCATGGAAGAAAGCTATACTAATACCAGCCCCAAAGAAAGGAAACGACCTGGAAGAACCAAATAGCTATCCACCTATCAGTCTACTTAGCTGTGTAGGAAAATTAATGGAACGCATTATCAGTGGCAGGCTAATATTAGGGAGTCCCATCGTGCCATTACCGGAAATGGAAAAAAAAAGTGATATATGGAGTCACCTAGCGGTGACTCACCTTGTCCCGGAAAACGCTATCTAATTTACCATGCATTCTTTCGACGTCATTCATTCATTCACATCTCACGTGACAATAACACACGTCATCCGGGGTTTTCCAGGAAAGGTATGCCTAATATTCCGTGCACAGCGATTGGTTGAAATCATCATGACCTTTTATATAAATAATAATATATTTTAAACTTACTGTAATTAATTTTTTTTTTGGTGTTTCTGATAGAATTAATTCAATTATAGATGTATTTTTTAATTCTGCATACAATTTAAAATATATCTGGAAAGTTTCGTCGCTGCCGGGTGTTTGTAAACAACATTTCTGCGAAGATGTGTTTTTTGCTCTTTGCACATATATATCGGACTGGCATGTGCACTTTGTAACACTATTCTGGTGTTCCATGTAGGATTAATTCAATTATAGAAGTATTTTTGAATTCTGCATACAATTTTAAATATATCTGGAAAGTTTCATCGCTGTTATAGCTTCAGCTGTTGATGAAAAACAACATTTTATTCGAAGCGTGTCTTTGTGAATGGAGAAACGCAAATGGCATGTGCCATGGCGACTGCGCATGCGCGAATCGATCGAAGTGGCATGTATTTTATACTTACTGTAATAAATTTTTTTTGGAGTTTCTGGTAGAATTAATTCAATAATAGATGTATTTTTGAATTCTGCATCCAATTTAAAATATATCTGGAAAGTTTTAATCGCTTTATAATCGCTGCCGGGTGATGTAAACAACATTTTTGCGAAGATGTGTTTTTTGCTCTTTGCGCATATATATCGGAATGGCATGTGCACTTTGTAACACTATTCTGGTTTTATTCAATTATAGAAGTATTTTTGAATTCTGCATATAATTTTAAATATATCTGGAAAGTTTCATCGCTGTTATAGCTTCAGCTGTGGATGAAAAACAACATTTTCTGCGAAGCGTGCCTTTTGTGAATGGGGAAACGCGTGGCATGCGCCATGGCGACTGCGTATGCGCGTATTGATCGCTACGGCATGTAACGCTTTCACTTTTCAACACTCAAAACGTGCAATCTGACCTGCTAAAGTTAAAGAGAACACAAGTTTAAAGATTATTAATAATTTATTTGTATACTTGTACTATTTTGTAATCATTTAACATGACGGAACATATTTTTGAAGTCAGTTTTCATAATCCGTCTATGACCCGTGTTGGTTGAGACCAACCTCGCGCGCGGAGAAAAATGAAAACGGCACGCTGAACCGTAAATAATGTTTTTCTGGCGCTTACAATAGAAAACCATCAATTGTAGATGGATCTTCAAATTGTGTATTCAATTTTACAGACGTTGGAAAGTTTCATCGCTAAACTTGCTTTAATTGTGGTTAAAAAAACAGGCGAAAATATTACGATCATGTAACCCAAAATGGCGGCTTGACTATATAAATTTATTAGCAGAACAAACATTGTGTACTTGTTAGTGTAAGTCGTAAGCATTCCGCCTGTCACGCGGGAGACTGGGGTTCTCTTCCCGGCTGGGCCTATTTTTTTTTTTTTTTAATTTTTCACAAAATTATTATGTGATATAATAGAAACTATTAAACATTACGAAGTAAAATATTATACAGAACTAAGAAACTGGAAGTTTGTGAATACAGTGTGCTCTATGGATCTGTGCAAGCTGCCGACTGCCGGGGAGCAAGCAGCGGAATTATCGCGTATCAGAATCGATGAATCCAATAGATGTCTTTGTTTAATGCCGTATAAAATATCGCTTCTGAATCAGCAAAGTTTCATCGCTAAACTTGCTTGAATTGTGGTTGAAAAACAGATTTTCTGCGAAGATGTGACTTTGTGAATATTGGAAACCCACGGGTCATGATGGCTGCCGCATATCGATTGCGCTACACTTTTCAACACACAAAATGTGCGATTTGACCTACTAAAGTTAAATAGAACACAAGTTTAAAGATTATTAATAATTTATTTGTATACTTGTACTATTTTGTAATCATTTAACATGACGGAACATATTTTTGAAGTCAGTTTTCATATGACCGTTTGAGACAATCTCGCACGCATAGACGCGCAGACACCAGCGGGTGTCGCTTGTGGAGGAAAGGGACACATTGGAGAGCTCCACTTACTGATGAATAGTATGAAAAATCGCAACTCGTCTCACCTTCACAAAGATGTGAATATCTTCACTTAGAAGTGACATACAGGCATCATTGAGGTACCATTAGATTTTAAATTTCAAGGCCTATCTACTGTCGTGGCTCTCGTTTGTAAATACTCAAAATTAAATTGATGATGGGACTCGCTACTAATAATATCTGGAAGAAAACCAACTCTTAATACCACACCAAGCAGGATTCAGAAAGTACAGATCCACTGAAGATCAAATCACCCATGTAGCTCAAGAAATAGAGGATGCCTCTTAAGAGAAAAAGCACACACTAGTGGTCTGGATAGATGTAGAAAAAGCATTTGATAAAGTATGGAAGGAAGGACTGAAAGTAAAACTGCAAAAAATGCATGTTTGTGGGAAAGTGTACAAATGGATCAGCCACTACCTTGAGAATAGAACTGCCAGGACAAAAGTACAAGGACAAACCAGCAAAAAGATGCTGCTGGAGCAAGGTGTTCCCCAAGGAGGAGTTCTTTTACCAACATTATTCCTAGCATATATAAATGACAACACAGACAATTTTCCATCCAGAATACACACATCCTCCTTTGCAGATGACCTAGCCATATGGACTGCTGAAGAATATATTAGTACAGCTAACAGCAGAATACAGCAAGCCTAGAGGACTGGTCAAAATCATGGCTAGTGAAGATAAGTGAGGAGAAAACAACATGCACAGTGTTCTCCCTCTCAAATAAAACTCAGCACCCTAAGTTGGTATTGAATGGAAAAATATTGCGCCATGAAGAAAATCCAAACTATCTAGGAGTCACCTTTGATCGTCGCCTGACATGGAAGACACAGGTTGAGAAAAATCGAACAAGAGCAAGGCAAAGAATGGCAATCATGAAAAAGCTTGCTGGTACAACGTGGGGAGCAGACGAGAAAGTTCTCAAGAAGTTATATACTGGACGGGTGAGGCCAGTACTGGAATATGGCATTGCAGCTTGGGCAACAGCAGCTAAGTCAAACTTTAACAAAATAATAGAGTCCAAAATCAAGGAATACGGATCATAACTGGAAGCCTGAAGACAACGCCTATTAGCGAACTTGAAAAGATCACTTGTTTACAACCAATGCAGGATAGAAGAGATAGCAGAGCCCAGCAACAAGCAGAAAAATTTAGAAGATTGACAGACCACCGCATGTATACAAGGTTTAATGGTTTTTGAAAGGGAAGACTGAAGTGTAGCAACTTTGTAGAAACTGTAAAACAAAAGATAATTGCAGATCCTATATTTAACATATCAACAGTCGAAACCAATTTACAATGCACACAAGTTCCCAGTATGGAGACAGCAGCAACTGCCTGATATGGTAGAAAACATTCCTGATATTGAGAAAACTAACACTCAGAATGAAACAGAAAGAAGAAAAATAACCCTAAACTACATAAAAGAACATTACCCAAGTAACAATTGAACCCATGCAAAAACAGATGGATCAGCCAAAAATTCAATAGAAAATAGAGGAGGAGGATTTCTCCTAAATTTAAAAAATGGAGTGAAAAAAACAGTCAGTGGAAACTGGAAAATTTTCAAGTAACTTCAAAGCAGAAGTAGCGACTTTGAAAACTACAGCAGAAATGCTCATGATGGGGGAAAATAAAGAAAAGCAAATAGCTATCTTCACAGATGCAGTCAGCTGTGTCAATACTGAAGAGCAAAAACGCACAGAACTAGCAGACCTAAGTCAGAAATTTAAAAAAAGTTGTAATACAGTGGATCCCATCACATTGGAGTTTACCTGGAAATGAAGAGGCTGGGGCGTGACGATTCCTTGGGTGAGCCCAGTATCAGAGCACTATGTGTTGGCTCTGCAATTATGGAAGCCTCTTTGAATGGCGGGGAATGCCCCTGGTCTGTCCCTGCCTTCCCTTGAGGGCTGACTGGGGTGCTTTCGGCTGTTCTAAATGGGCCAGCTGGGATAGGGGATAACACCACAACAGTCAGAGTCAAACGTCCTAAGAAACCCCTGGGAAGGTTAACCCGGTCAACAAATGCTCGCAGAAGTTGGATGTATCGGCCTAATGGCGGAAGAACGCAGCTCTGCTGTAAACAGGCACAATGCAATCACGTCCGAAAAAACTCTCCGTATGAACGCAGAAGAAGAAGAAGAATACAGGGCATTGAGTACAGGTATCAAGTACAGGACATCGAGTAAAGAGCATCCAGTGCCGGGCATTGAGTACAGGACATTGAGTACAAGTAAAGGACCCCTGTACAATCTTTAAGCACGTGGGGCATATGGAGCTAAACCCATCTTGTTATACACCAATCGCTACTTGATGACTGATGTTGTCGGTATCATGCCGGCCATCCCTACACCCCAAGACATGTCCTGGTACTAGTGTAGGCTGTTTCCACACAGAAGCCCTGGTAAGTTTAACAAAAATCCACCTGTGCAGGGCTTAACAGGATGAAATACTTGTTTGGTCAACTAAAGATTTGAGATACTGATGAATGTCACTGGTAAAATGATGGCTGAACATGTTGAGTATCTAATAAATGCAGAACATGTTCAAAATTCAGAAATTAATCGAAAAGCCCAGTAAAGCCAGCCCAATTAAAAAGCAAGCCCATTCCTGAGGATGTAGAAAACAGGTACTGGAACTTGACATCTGTAGAGAGGCCCAGTGAGATGTAACCAGGGCATAATTCAGCTCAGCAGATTGAAGGAACTGGCTGGGGTCGGGCCTGGGATGGTGTTTCCCCCACGGGTTTTAGGTGTTTTAAAACAAAAAATTTATTAGATTAAATGCCAAACAAAAAGTTGGTTTGGACCAATCAAAACTGGATGGCGGTAAATGGAAAGTAAGTGTGTCACAGTTATAACTTTAAGTTTTTAATATGATAGCAGACATGTTTTATTATATATGAAATTAAAGAGGGCTGCATGGGGAAAACTACTGTATATAAGCACATAGCAGATATGAGAAATCGCTTAAGACGATTAATTATTCCATGGCACTATATGTCAATAGTTAATCCCAAACAGTGCTGTCTCTCTGATGGCTATGGTATCATGATTCCATTGTAGACGCCCGGACCTGGGACTGCGACCGACCCCAGTGTGTACAAGAACAGGGCTCCTTATTACAGTCTTACCAGTCGGAACCTGATGCCAGGAGACAATGTTCAGAAACCGGGCCCAGGAGCGCACATGCCAGATAAGGTGTGGGTTTGTAACCACAGTGTTAGCTAGCACTTTATATCTGTTGTTGGGTATACGCTCCGTGTAAACTTCTGGCATATGTTATGTACCTGTCATCTACTGCCTGTACCTTGCGGTGTAGAGGGGGGTATCTTGAGCCTGAGGAATTAAGGCCGTCTGGCTAGTGCAGTCGTCGTGAACTGTGCAGGCTAGGGTTTTCTTTTTACCCCTGACAAATAAAATCCACACCTTACCAAGGATTTGAACAAAACCAATTTATATATCTAGTCTCCCCAATGTCATTTCTATCAACACACCGCCAAGCATCCCGTGGCTGGTTCTGTGCAGATCTTTGCCCTGACAGAAGTCTTTCTCCATAATTTCTTTGACTGTTATAGTCCTCTAAGCATATGTAAAGAAAGTAGTTTGCCATTGCTTTCCTCTTGGGCAGTGACCACATTGGTCGGTGGTTGTAACCATTGTCTATATACAAAGAGCCTCTGCCTTGTGTCGCAAACTTGAGACCATAACATATAACCACCTGTTGGTTGCTCTCATGCTCAAACCGCCACGTGTACACATGGTTTCACGTTATCCTAGTTAGGGGGAAGAGTAGAAGGGAGGGAGGATAAATGGGTATTCCACCTTGCCCAAGGTTGTCCCATAGCCTAGTGGAGGGTGGAAGTGTCTTACTTCTCCTTTAATGGCGGATACTCTCTCTATCTCACCATGCCAACAAACTACTACAGACATTATCTCCGAAAACACATCCTAAACTACTGCTTCTTCCTAACTTTTCATTGGGTCTCCTGTACTCGTATTTCATTATTGCCATGGGTCGAGAATGTGTAAGATACTGTGGGTCCCAATGATAACTGCTCGTGGTACAATGAGTTAGCACTTGAAGAATCGTAGAAATCAATTTTGAAATACAAAGCGTAAAACCCCCCAAAACTATTTTAAAAAATCAGTTCAAATTCAAACTACACGCTTGCGAATGGCGGCCACGTTGTCTAGCTATCGGCAAAACCGAAAGTAGACAAATCGGAAGCCTCGGAAAGCCGCAAGATTGCGTTTTTACAATGCATAATAGTTACGGGCGGTTTGGGACGCTTTGCCCGTTCGGGGGTAGAAACATTCCGGGACGCTTTGGCCGCTAAAGGGTTAAGATGTCAGAAGTTAACGTTTTGACATTGGAAGTGTCATGGCCCACGATTCGTGGGCTTAAACATATTATTAGTGTTCGTGTTGACACAGTAGTTGGATTAACACTGTGTTTTTATGTTGGCACGCCACAAGATGTTTGTCCATCAAGAATGATGATGACCATTCATTTCATCCAGTGGGGTTGAAAGTATGGAGCCGTGGGTTCTAAGATGGCTGATAAGGCCTATTTTAGCTCGAAATGTTCTTTGACAATGTGGACAAAGAATGCTTGACGTTTCTGGAGGAGGATTTCCTGCAGTGGTTTTTCTGTCCTGCCTTTTCTTTACAGCTCTTGCAGTCCTGGTTGCCTCACACATGACTGCACCCTTGTGTAATGATGCACGCCACGAATTTCGGTCTCTGGCTGCAGTCTCCCAGGTGTGATGATGAATTCCAAAAGCATTCAGAGAGATTTTCAGAGTGTCTTTAAAGCGTTTCCTCTGGCCACCATGGGAATGTTTACCTCAATGCAGTTCGCTGTAAAAAATTCGTTTAGGGAGCCTGTGATCTGGCATGCCAGTCAAGTGACCAGCCCAACGAATCTGATTCTTCATCAGTAGAGTGTGGATACTGGACATGGACGCTCTTTCTAGGACTTCAGTGTCTGGGATCTTGTCTTGCTATTTAATCTTCAGCAGTTTCCTTAGGCAGACTGTGTGGAAGTGGTTTAATTTCCTAGCGTGTCGCTGATAAACAGTCCAGGTTTCACAAGCATATAGCAGTGTGGATAATACAACTGCTTTGTAGACTTTCAGCTTTGTTTGCAGGCTTATTCCAGTTCTGTCCCATACATTCTTGTACAGTCTGCCAAAGGCCACACTGGCCTTGGAGATTCTTGCATTCACTTCGTCATCAATTGTGACAGCTTGTGACACAGTGCTGCCAAGATAGGTGAATTTGTCCACAACACTTAGTCTATGATCATTCACTTTGATATTCGGCATAGTGTGATTATTCCCTGGAGCTGGCTGGTACATAACTACAGTCTTCTCCAAGTTGATATTGAGCCCAAAGTTGGCACAGGCATGTGAGAAAGCTGAAACATTATGTTGCATGTCCACCTCTGAGTTGGCGTATAGAGCGCAATCATCAGCAAACAGGAGCTCTCTGACGGTGTCGCTGTTAATTTTGGTTTTAGCTTTCCGTCTTCTCTGATTGAATAACTTTCCATCCATACGGTAGTTGATGTCTATTCCAATGTCGTCGTTCTCGAAGGCATTCATCAACATGGCTGAAAACATGAGGCTGAACAGTGTTGGTGCCAGGACACATCCTTGCTTCAGGATTTCCATTGGTGACAGGAAAGGGTTCAGACAGTTCACCATTTTCCTGTACTCTTGCCTGCATACCATCATGAAATAGGAGCACTATTTGGACAAACTTTCGTGGACAGCCATATTTTGCCATGATATTCCACAGTCCTTCTCTGCTGACTGTATCAAAAGCCTTGGTAAGGTCAATGAAAGTGGAGAGCATTTCGCAGTTCTGTTCCTGACATTTCTCTTGCAGCTGCCTTGCAGCGAAAATCATGTTAGTTAGTTAGTTAGTTAGTCGACAGATCATCCTCATTGCACATCGAACCATTCAGTCCATAAGTGCTCGGATCCCCTCCTCAGCAAATCCCGCAGCGTGTAGCGGCTAACGACGCCAGTTCTGTGTTGGTTTATCAATCTTCTTTGGCTTCCTGCGTATTGTTCTTGTTTGGCCACCCCTCTTTTAATTTGCTGCTCTCGCAGTCTGGCCATTGTTGTAGATTCACTGTCATCACTTGGTTCTCGCAAAAGTCTCACTTCTCGTAGAGCATTCAGAATGTCAGCCTGGTCCATGGCGCGTCCGCCCTCCACAGTAGCCTCACCTGCGAGCTTGTCAGCCCGCTCATTTCCTTGTACTCCCGCATGCCCTGGCACGAAGATGAAACTAATCTTTGCTAGCCGAGACCGCTCCAGAGGCAGCAACCATTCTCTTTGGATCGACTCCTCCTCTATCCTCTTGATCATGTTCATTGAGTCGCTAAGGAAACAAGCCCTAGTGAATGTCTGTGTCTCGAGCCTTGTTATTGCTTTACTTACTGCCATGACTTCCATGGTCAGGCTACTTGTGGTTTCAGTGAAAGCACCAGAGTCCTCCTTCACAATTCTCCCTCTGGCCCGAGCTGTAAAGGCCCATGAGCTTCTCACATGTCGGACGACCGACCCATCTGTGTAGATGACCGCGTCACCGTCTAGCGAATTCTCGAAAATCAACGCTTGTACTTCAGCCTCAACAACAGCCGGATTTTCTTGTCTGCATTTTCTATCTAGTTGGATGCAAACTGAAAAGGATGTGCAGAAGTCTGTTGGCACTTGCACCCACTCCTCGCCAGGTTCTAAGTCCTCAAGTGAACACACCTGTTGAAGAATGTCTTCGGCTTGACCCATCCACGACCGTCCTCTTTTTAACCTGCTGCCCTTCACCTTCCTAATTTCACTATGCAGTGGATATTGTGTGTTTGCGTTAATTCTGAGGTAGGCGCGTGCCCTGCAAACTTGTATTCTCTCTTCAATGGTTGGAAAATCAAGAAGGTAGCGCATTGCCCTGCATGCTGTATCTCTTGTACATCCAAGAATAATGCGCATAGCTTCATTCTGTATCCTTTCCATCCTTTCTATCTGCTTATGGCTGAGAGTCAGGATTGCCATTGCATACTCCAAAACAGACATGACCAGCCCCTCGTACAGAAGACATAGATGGCGCTGCTCACAGTTTGCTGCTGCCATCACCCGCATCGCTGCCAAACCCCGCTTGGCCTTTGTTATCACCTGGTCTATGTGCACATTATAAGCAAGGCTTCGATCATACCGTATCCCCAGGTAATTCATTGCCTGCGTTCTTTCCACCGTCTCTGAACACAGCATTACAGTTGGTGTTGGATTGTTGACAATATGATTATTCAACGAGAACCAAGTCACTGTTGCCTTTGTTGGGTTGACCATTGCCCCAGCTTCATCACACCAAGTACTTATGCGATTGAGTTCGGTTTGTAGTTCCACAGCAACCTCCTCTCTATCCTTACCCTGACGATACACTAAAACATCATCGGCATATGACAATGTCCTGCCAGGTCCAGTGATCTGCTCACTGGTGATTCTCACTGTGTAGGCGTTGAACAGTACCGGAGACAATGGTGATCCCTGTGGTAGGCCAGGATATATTGTTGTTGGTTCCGAAGTCCAACTGCCACATCTAAAAACTACTTTCCGTTGGAAGAGGGCTGCAGCGATCCAACTAAGGAGGAATGGACTTACGTTTAGTTCAAGAAGCTGAAACATTAAAAAATCCAGTGGTACTCTGTTGTATGCGTCCTCAAGATCAATCGCTGCAGCAACGGTTTCAGTGCCTGAGTGGAAACCTTCATAGACATCATGGGCAAAGACTGCTGCATTGGTCCAGGTTTCTCTTTTTGGACGGTACCCACCCAGGGTAGGTGGGAAAACACCTTGCCTCTCTAGTTGGCTTGATATTTTCCTGGCAATTACCTTCTCCAGCAGCTTGCCTATTGTATTCTGCATGGTTATAATTCAATATCCCTGAATTTTTTTGTGGTCTTTGTCAGGCTTCGGCAAGGGAATCAGATAGCTGTGTAACCATTCCTCCTTGATGCTAGCACTCCCTATACTGTTGTTGTACATGTCTGCTAGTTTCTCTAGCTCATTGTCGGTACACCTATTTATGTCGTCGTATCTTATGCCATCAGGACCTGGAGCGCTGTTTTTTGATCGTCGAAGCACAGCCTTGATTTCTTTCACTGTCACTGTGTCTTCATCCGAAGTGTTCTGGGCCTTGCATCTGTCTGAGGTGACCTCCTTGGCCAGATTTCGGCCTCCCATGTCTGTCTGGTTGCTCTGCTCAAGGTAGCGTTCAAAGAGGGCTTTGCCCTTGTCCTCGTCAGTCCTCTGCCAGATGAGGTCAGCACCTTGGAAGTCAGAAATGCTCTTATTCTTGACTACACCACTCATGCTTTTATGTAGTCGCCAGAACAATTTCAGTGACTTGTCTGTGCTTACTCTTTGACACACCTCTGCCCATTTTTCGCTTTTAACCACCTTGACCAGTTTTTTTAAATAGCTTACTTTTGTGTGCATCTCTCTTTCTAAGTGCAAGTAGGGACTGGGATGACCAGCTCTGTTCTTCTTGGCATTTTGCCATCTCCTTACAGCACTACGCTTATCCACCCAAGCCTTCTCCACCTCGAAACTCCACCACGGTGGCTGCTCCCAGCTTTTTTTCCTGCCCTGAAACGTTCTGCGCTTGTCACGTCTTATTTTACTCACCACATCTTGCCTTGTACTGTCATACTGGAACGTCTTTACCTTTAGCTTGTGCTGCCTGGTTCTGCCTTTCTCCACCAATATGCTGCAAGGGTGGTGGTCGCTGCCATGGTGTCCTAGGACACCCCATCTACACACTGTAGTGAGTGAAGGTGAAACTAGCGCCAGATCAATAGCACTGTCCTCATCGCCTGGACGGCTTGCTGTCCTGGTGACACAGCCACTGTTGATACAAACCAGGTCGATGGTTTCCAGTGCAGTCTCGAGCTCCTCCCCTTGTGTATTGGAGGAAGTGTTTCCCCATGATCTGCCTTTAGCGTTGAAGTCACCACAGAAAATAACATTTCTCTCGTGGCCTAATATGCCACTTAAGCACTGCCACTTCTGGGCGTCCACACTCGCATTGCAGGCATAAACATTAACCAACACGAATGGTATACTGGAATGAACTCTCTGTCAGAGTCTTGCATAACACAAGACAAGTAGCTCGTTTTCTGGCAAGTGTGAAGTAATATCAAACTATCAAATCACACGAAGTGAATATCCGAAAGTATTATTCACACGCTTTATTGACGCGTTGCATTAATTATCGCACAAACATCGCGCACTGACAATCTATAGCAATCATTTCAACATGAACAAGATCACTACAATACATAATAATACATGCAAGCAATAAACATCTCACTTACAGTTAAACTTAACAAGCATTCGACTCAGTCTCCCACTGTCGTACAGGCTAGCTCTCAAGGCAGATTCAAACTCGACTCGCATTCCCTTGCGACCTGTCCCTTCAACGATCTCAGCCCGTCTGCCAGTTCCTACACGCTTACACGCACACGTCAGCTGGTGTCCCCTGCACGGTTCACGGGGTGAACTCAATTGCTGTGCGTGGCTACCTATCCGGGCGTCGGTAACGACGCCGCGTTCTCTCTGCCGTGTTTCACATTACTCAGGGTTGCGTGTTGTTATGTTGTCTGGCGTTGGTACAGACAACGCGTCGCAACCTCGGATGTGAGACCTTGACACTCTCAACGCCTGTATTTGTATATCGTCACTGTCCCAACTGGACATGTCTAGCTCTGACGCCACCATGCTGTCACGAACGAGAATTGCCGTTCCCAGATGTCGTCTGTTGTAGAAACATTTGAAGCCGGCAATTCGGAGTAGCTGATCGCCCCGTCTCGTCTCCTGGAGTGCTACAATGTCGTTCCTGTAAACTAGGGTTTCTAAAATAGAGCCCCGTTGTTTTACACTGGCACAGTTCCAATATAGAATACGGATGTTCCTGAGTCCTAGACGGTGACACTTGAGTCTAAAATGTCTCAAACCACCACG
Organism: Cepaea hortensis; assembly: GCA_963921405.1. Lineage (NCBI taxonomy): Eukaryota > Metazoa > Mollusca > Gastropoda > Stylommatophora > Helicidae > Cepaea > Cepaea hortensis. The sequence goes on along the minus strand of OY992876.1, from coordinate 374,169,502 downwards.
CTTACCTTGCTTCTTTCTCCCTGCGCGGCTACCACGCCGCTTCGTTATGTTGACTGCTGACCGCTCGGAGAACACACGTTGTTCCGCCATGTTGAAAAAACGTAAACACAGACTGAGAAACCACACACGCTGCTGAAAATTCACTCAAGGATGGCTTCGCTCGATGCACGAACTCCGTAGCACCCGCGCAGATCTTGAGTAGAAACTCCTGGTTTTACATCCTGGCACACCAATTACACGCAAGAGATGAATAAATCCATCCCCTACGCGAAAAAGTTAACGAACACAAAACAACACGACCGTCCGTCGCCATCTTGAAATGTCAACAGTTCCACGTTCTTTTTTGAAGCCACATTGACTCTCAGGAAGAAGACCTTGATTGAGATGGGCCGTGAGGCGATTGAGAAGAATTCTGGCGAGTATCTTCCCTGCAATTGAAATTAAGGAGATGCCTCGGTGGTTGTCACAGGATTGGCGGTTTCCTTTACGTTTGTAAAGGTGGATTATTGACGCGTCCTTGAAATCTTGTGGCATGGTCTCGTTCACCCATATGTTTGTAAAGACTTGGTGAAGCTGCTCTGTTAGGACCGGCCCACCTGCCTTGTATATCTCTGCTGGGATGGAGTCAGGACCAGGTGCCTTGCCGCTGGAGAGTTGCTGGATGGCTTTGTTTACTTCCACTATGGTTGGCAGGTCATCAAGTGTCTCATTGGTGGGAACTTGAGGAAGGCAGTTGATGGTTTCATCATCGAAGAAGAAAGTTGCATTTAAGTTGTTGCTGAAATGCTCTGCCCAGCGTTGAAGGATTTCTTTCTTATCGGTGACCCTGACTGGTTGATTAGATATTCTATTTGACTCTCTTTCACATCTTCCATCTTACAATCACGAGTAACACGACTATAAGTATTTAACAGGACGCCGAATAGTTTTACAACATCTATTGTGTCCTTGAATTCACATATACAAAGTTTGACATTATCTCAGGTATCAATCTAATTCTCAATCACAGTAAAATGCCTAATAATAATAGTAATTAAAACTATAATATATCTGGCGGCAATCTCTAGGCTGAATTTTGCCACTACGAGTCTGACCCGGTCTAACTTTGACCACGGTCATCCTCAAAGTTCCAGGTTAAAGAGAGACCTATTTCACCTGGCCATCGTCAAAGCGTGCTTTTTGCCGTAAGCAGTGGACACGCTTCAGTGTAATCAGAGCTCACATTTCAGCTCATGACAATTATCTGTGTTTATTCTATTCCCTACACGTGTGTCGAACAGCTGAAACGAATGATCACTACCCATAGCAGGTCTATGGGAGAAGCGGTAACGCAGTGGCTAGCGTGCTTGCCCCTATAGTCGGTGGTCAGATGTTCGAGTTGATCCCGAGGCGGGCAGTGTTTAACAATTGATATGGGATCCCAGGGTGACCCAGCCAAACAGGGGTACCAGAAACTGTTGTGGGAAGTAAAGGTGTCCGTTGAGATAATGGCTACATCACCCATCGAATGCCGAATAGTATATAGAATATGGGACTACTGCCCTCTGCCCTGTATGCCTCAGGGCTTGGGATAAAGTTCTTTATCTGTACACGTGTATGTTTGTGTACTGTGTTTTTTTGTTTTGTTCGCATATCTTTTACAGGACATCGCTGTCAACATCAGCATCTTTCAGCTTATTGTTGATTTCTTGGCAAGATTACGCTCAGTAGTTTGCCATTAATTTCTGAGCGAGCGGCTCACATACCCCGTAAGATACAGACGCAGAGAGAACCGCTACCAATTCTCGTACAGGTTATGTTCCTCACGTGGATATACGAGATTACGGAGAAAGACGTTAACCCTTAGACCAGAGAGACCGGCAAAATATGGCTGTCCTCAAAAGTTTGTTCAAATAGTGCAGCTGTATCATGATGGTATGCAGGCAAGAGTACAGGAAAATGGTGAGCTGTCTGAGCCCTTTCCTGTCACCAATGGAATGAAGCAAGGATGTGTCCTGGCACCAACACTGTTCAGTCTCATGTTTTCAGCTATGCTGATGAATGCCTTCGAAAACAACGACACTGAAATAGACATCAACTACTGCATGGATGGAGAGTCATTAAATCTCAGAAGGCCGAAAGCTAAAACCAAAATGTCCAGCGACACCGTCAGAGAGCTCCTGTTTGCTAATGATTGCACTCTATATGCCAACTCAGAGGCAGTCGTGCAACACAATGTTTCAACTTTCTCATATGCCTGTGCCAACTTTGGGCTTAATATCAACTTTGAGAAGGCTGTAGTTATGTACCAGCCAGCTCCAGGGATTAATCACACCGTGCCGAATATCAGAGTGAATGGTCAAAGACTAAGTGTTGTGAACAAATTCACCTATCTTGGCAGTACTGTGTCACAAGCTGCCACAATTGATGACGAAGTGAGTGCAAGAATCCCCAAGGCCAGTGCGGCCTTTGGCAGACTGTACAAGAATGTATGGGACAGAACTGGAATAAGCCTGCAAACAAAGCTAAAAGTCTACAAAGCAGTTGTATTATCCACACTGCTATATGCTTGTGAAACCTGGACTGTTTATCAGCGACACGCTAGGAAATTAAACCTCTTCCACACAGACTGCCTTAGGAAGCTAATGAAAATTAAATGGCAAGATAAAATCCCAGACACTGAAATCCTAGAAAGAGCAGCCATGCCCAGTATTCACACACTAATAATCAAGAGTCAGATTCGCTAGGCTGGTCACTTGACTCGCATGCCAGATCACAGGCTCCCTAAACGAATTATTTACGGCGAGCTGCGTTGTGGTAAACGCTCCCAGGGCGGCCAGAGGAAACGTTTTAAAAACACTCTGAAGATCTCACTAAATGCTTTTGGAATTCATCATGACACTTGGGAGACTGCTGCCAAAGACCGAAATTCGTGGTGTACATCGTTACGCAAGGGTGCAGTCACTTGTGAAGCAAACAGGACTGCAAGAGCTGTGAAGAAAAGGCTGGAAAGAAAAACCATTGCAGGAGATCCTCCTGGAATGTCAAGTATTCTTTACCCACATTGTCAAAGAACATTTCGAGCCAAAAAAGGCCTTTTCAGCCATCGTAGAACTCACGGCTCCATACTTCCAACCCCACTGGATGAAATGAATGGTTATCATCATTCTTGATTGACAAACAACATATTTCTATACCTCCCGATATGTATATCTCTAACCTGTTGTGTGTGTGCGTGCATGCGGGTGGGCGGGTGGGGGGGGGGGGAGGGTGGGGGTTGGGCCTACAGATCATACCAGGTTGAAAATAACAGTTCTTATCTAGGATCTGTGCTAGCACGCTTGCCTGCCGGCCCAGTGGTTATAGGTTTGACTCGGCTTCGAGGCAGAATTTTAAAATTGAACTGGGCTCCCAAGTTGGCCCAGCTTGAAATGGGTATTAGGAAATGTCCTGGGAAGTAAAAGTGGCTGGTGCCGTATTGACCACGTCTGTCTTCAAGATCTGATTGGCCATATAAAAATATGGGGTTAGTACCATATGTCTGATTTGCCTCACAGGTGTAAAAAGGATCCTGTACTTTTTTTTTACTTACTTACATATGTATACGTGTATACCACCACTTGTGTGTTAATGTCTGATTATTGACTGCACACCTGTTTCACACAGTCGTGTGTCCAGCACTGTAACCCAGCCTACAGCTTTGGAATCAGGCACACATCATTCATGACCCCGCTCATCGTGGATTTGCCGAGTATCGAATGTGGTGCTTGCGACTGATCCTCCATGAACTTCAATAATGAACGATGCAGTAAGGAAAGATAGGTACACTCTTCCTTTAACACTTGACTCACTATGATTGTTTACACCAGCTAACACAGTAGAGTTATTTTATTAATTGGTATACGCAGTTTATCATGATGTCATGTCTTTCTCTCTCATCTCATCTCATCTTGTTCCTCCTTTACCCTGCGGTGTCAGGGTGCAGCATAAACAGCGGGAGAGTACTTGTTTATGGGCTTAATGTATCAAAGTTTTCATGGACTCTATTCCCCCTGCCAATCGTTTACGTGGTCGGCCTCTTCTGTTTTCATTTAGTCTGTATATCATTGTTTGTTGTGGTATAAGGTTAGTTGGTAACATAGCTACATGGCCAAACTATTTGACTTGTTGCCTTCTAATAACTAGTGCTGCTATAATCCCTACTTTAGTCATGATTTCGTCAATTCTGATTTTCTCTGTTGCGCATTATTCCCCAACTGGGGCATAGGTCCACAACCAATTCATTCCTAGCTGCTTATCTTTAGTGCCCCATACAGCTCCATCCAAATCATCCACATATTATTCATGTATCTACCTCTGTTTTAAATGTTTTTAGATTTTTCTCTGTTTATTTGTGCATTTCTTTTCCCTGTAATATCTGGAATTTTATCACAGCCTTCGCCGCTGACATCTCCCTTGTTCTGACAAATTGTTGGAGCAGCAGTTCCGGTGTATTAGGTATATTACACCATGCACCACAGGGGGAGAACCCACTGAAGAAAGACGGTTTTTACTTCACACATTTGGTGCAATTGTGAGCAGCTTTGAATTTCTTGTCACTGTCATTATTCATTGTCTAGCATTCGTATCCACACAAAAGATGGCGTAAGAAGCGTACGTTTGTTAAACAAAACACCATTACATAAACACCATTACATAATAGCAAAATCAGAAGCAGAATAACAAGCCCACATGAATATAATCTAAACGGAGAGTGTAAGGAACATAACATGAAAATTAGCATCAGCAAAACAGAGGCAATGACTATAACCAAAGGAAAAAAAAAACAAAGATTCTTCTAAAAGAACACCCCCTGAAACAAGTAAAGATTATCAAGTACTTAGGATGTATAATATCATCGAATGGCAAATGAGAAGACGAGATCGAAAATAGATGCAATAAGGCAAACTAACTCAGGAGCAATTGAATGCGGAGATTTTCATACAATTACCCTCATAAACCATGTCACTAAGCTTCTGCTGAGAATTATAATGAGAAGAACAAGAAAGAAAATAAAAATGGAAGTTAGTGAAGAACAGTATGGATTTGTGGAAAGAAAGGGTACAAACAATGCAACATATACATTACGGACACTAATAGAAAGGTCATTGACTTGACCAGGGCTTGACCAGTCAGGTCTTAGTCAGATATGACTGAGCTACCGTATAACAGTAGACGGTACTACCTGGTTTCTGTTAGCGCCGAACGTTGGGCGGCGCTTACCAAACCCGACACCCCACATTGTGCCAACGGCTTCGGGCGGAAGAGCGCAATTGGGAGGGTACAAGCCTTACCCTGGTGCGAGGAAATGCAAGCTAAAGACAAAATTGTCATGGCAGGGCAGACCAGGCCCTAAGCCTTGGTTGGCGACTGGTCTAGGATCGAAGCTCCGACAGGCGGACAGTTAGAGCATTGCTTTGCTGATCCGGCAGCTTCTGCAGCTTGTCTTGTTCCAGATGTAGGGGTGTTACCTTTCCTCTGGAGTGAACTAGGCAGGCCGAGAGAGGGATCATGCTGCATGGGCAACACATGATCTCTATATTTTAGCCCAGGCTTTGTGCTATGGAGAGGCAATAACTCCATCCCTGGTCTTAACTGGTCTCGGAATCAAAGCGAGAGGCAACTGTTACGGGTTATAAGTCCTTGTCAGTTGGCGTAGACATGGGGCGCCACGCGTTGCCTCTGACGGTGGGAGACACCTATAGGTGTCACTGATCAGCTACCGCCCGCCTCAAGCTGGGCAGCCCCCCAGCCAATTGGGTGCTGATCCGCCACAGCCTGCCTGCTTCAATGGGTGCTTGGGGCTAGGACAAAATCTGAATCGCAGGCTGTAAAACCAATGCACCAGGTACAAACAAAAATATAAATAGAAACCTCAAGCTACGGCTTGCAACCTGGAACGTGAGAACCATGTGTCCAGGATTTTCCACTGACTTGACCAATATTGACGATGTGAGAAAAACGGCTGTGATTGATGCCGAACTCAATCGTCTTAACATTGATATTGCTGGCCTGCAGGAGACTCGCCTCGCTGAGGAAGGGTCACTCAGGGAAAACAACTACACCTTTTTCTGGAAGGGTAAAGGGCAGGCAGAAAAAAGGCAACACGGTGTGGGCTTTGCAGTGAAGAATTCGCTACTGGGAATGATTGAAATTCCAGCAGGAGGAAATGAAAGACTATTATCCCTGCGCTTGGCAACCTCTTGTGGGTTTGCCACCATTATTACTGCATATGCACCGACACTCGATTCCTCTGATGATGTGAAGGATTTGTTCTATGAGGAGTTAGACTCTGTGATCAAGGCAGTTCCAAAATCCGACTACATTTATATGCTCGGTGATTTCAATGCTCGTGTGGGCAAGGACTCGAGTTCATGGCCAGTGTGCCTTGGAAAATACAACATCGGTCGCATGAATGAAAATGGGCAAAGGCTGCTGGAGCATTGCACCAGTAATGACCTATGTATTACAAACTCTTTTTTTAAAACAAAAGAGATGCATAAGGTCACATGGAAACATCCAAGATCCGGCCATTGGCACCAGCTGGACTTCATCATCACACGGAGACAACATCTGAACCATATATCATTGACTCGTAGTTACCACAGTGCTGACTGTGATACGGATCATTCTTTGGTTGTTGCAAGGGTTAGACTGAGACCAAAGAGAATCTACACAGCTAAACACAAATCTAGCCCCAGGATTAATATTATTAACACTCATGATCCTGAAAAGTGCTTTCAGTTTCAACAGCAACTTGAAGACGCTCTCACTGATACACCAGAAAATTGTACAGTAAATGATAAATGGAATAAACTTAAGGAAACTCTTTGTAAAACTGCCGTAAAGGTTTACGGCACTGTGGATCATAAGAGGCAGGACTGGTTTGCGGCCAACAGCGAGACTCTGCAGCCCTTGATTGATAAGAAGAAGAAAGCTCTCTTAAGAAACAAGGAAAGACCAACGCGTAACACTCTGAGTGAGCTAAGGCAAGCTAGGAAGGATGTGCAAAAGGCTGCCAGGCAGTGTGCAAATGATTATTGGATCAAGTTATGTGAGTCCATTCAAATCGCAAGTGATAAGGGAGACATAAGAAGTATGTATGAAGGAATAAAGAAAGCCTGTGGTCCAGTGATCAAAAGAAGTGCACCATTGAAAACCTTGACTGGAGAAGTCATCACTGATAAGAAACAGCAGATGGACAGATGGGTAGAGCACTATTTGGAGCTTTACTCAAGTGAGACCAAACTAGCGGATAATGCCCTCAACGCCATAGAGGCTCTACCAACTCTTGACCACCTGGACACACTTCCCACCATAACAGAAGTTAAGTGTGCTATAAATGAACTTGCATCTGGCAAGGCTCCAGGTAAGGATGGGATTCCAATAGAGGTTATCAGGAGTGGGCAAGACACACTCACTATACAGATCCACCAGCTAATAGAGCTATGCTGGCGTGAAGGACAAGTCCCACAGGATTTCAAAGATTCAAGCATCATAACACTGTACAAGAACAAGGGTGATCGGAGCGACTGCAACAACTATAGGGGTATCTCACTTCTGTGTATTGTTGGAAAAGTATTTGCCAGAATTGTTCTGCGCAGACTTCAAGTCCTAGGAGATCAAGTCTACCCCGAATCACAGTGTGGCTTTCGACAGAACCGGTCTACCACTGATATGATATTCTCATTGCGACAAATGCAAGAAAAATGCCGTGAACAGAATCAACCACTGTTTATTGCCTTCATCGACCTCACAAAGGCATTTGATTTGGTCAGTCGTGAGGGTCTGTTCAAGGCACTAAAGAAGATTGGCTGCCCACCAACTCTTCTGTCCATTGTGGAATCGTTCCACACAGGCATGAAGGGTATAATCAAGTTTGATGGTGCAACTTCTGAAGAATTTGAAATCAAGAGTGGAGTTAAGCAAGGTTGTGTACTAGCTCCCACCCTCTTTGGAATATACTTTTCACTTCTACTGAAATATGCATTTCGTGATCAGGATGGTGGTATATACATTCACTCACGCTCAGATGGCGGCCTCTACAATGCTCAGAGATTGAAGGCTAAGACCAAAATTAGGAGGGTACTGATCAGAGAGTTGCTTTTTGCAGATGATGCTGCAGTTACGACCCACTCTGAGGAAGAATTGCAATGTCTACTATCTGCATTCTCCAATGCTTGTTCTGAATTTGGTTTAACAATTAGCAAAAAGAAGACACAGATTATGTCACAAGGTGCACATGGGGTACCATCAATCTTTATTGACGACGCCGAACTAGAGATAGTAGACCATTTTACATATCTGGGATCGGTGGTAAATAGCAAATTATCCCTAGATCAGGAAATCAACATCCGGATTGGAAAGGCAGCAACAACAATGAACAGGTTAAGAAAAAGAGTCTGGGAGAACAGGAAGCTTACTGCCAAAACAAAAGTCCTTGTCTATCAAGCCTGTGTCCTTAGTACTCTTCTCTATGGCAGTGAAACCTGGACAACTTACTCACACCAAGAGAACAATTTAAACAGCTTTCATATGCGGTGTCTGCGAAGAATTCTTGGTATTAAGTGGCAAGACAAAATCACAAATACTGAAGTATTGGAAAGATCAGGTTGTGTGACAGTTTATTCCATGCTCAGTCTTCGTAGACTTAGATGGATAGGACATCTTAGGCGGATGGATGATGGTAGAATACCAAAGGATATCTTTTTTGGTGAATTACAGATGGGTAAGAGATCTCAGGGTCGGCCTCTACTACGATACAAAGATGTGTGTAAGCGGGACATGATTGATACAGGCATTGATAATGCACATTGGGAGCAAGTCGCCGCTGAACGTGTTGCATGGAGGGCAAATATCAGAAATGGAATAAAGTCAAAGGAGAAAATTATTGCAGAAAAGTCACACACCAAGCGTTTGAGACGTAAGATGGTGCATGATGGTGGAAATGACCACGTGTTCACATGCACCCACTGTGAACGGACATTTACAGCGCAAATTGGCCTTATCAGTCACACTCGCTACCGCCATAGTTAAAAGTTATTATGCCTTTTTAAAGCACAAACTATCGTCTGTCAAGACGGCAAGGTGCCAATGTAGAAAGGTCATTAGACACACAGAAAGACATATATTTGTGCTTCATAGATTCCTCCCCACGACGCTTGACGGCAGAAGTGGAAGATGATGATGATGATGATAGATTATACTAAGGCATTTGATAAAGTAAAACATAATGAACTGATTAAAATGTTGGAAGATATCAACATTGATGGGAAAGATTTAAGAATAATAAAGAATATATACTGGAACCAACTAGCAGCAATTACAATGGGACATAAAGAGGACAGTTACGAACAGATAAGGCTAGGAGTATGACAGGGGTATGTCTTGTCACCGGATGTCTTCTCCCTATATAGCGAAGTAATAATGAGAGAGAGAAAACAGACGCCAGGAATACTAATCGGAGGTTATAATATAAATAATATACGCTATGTAGATAACACAGTATTGGTGGTGGATAATGCAACAGACCTACAACAACTGTTGGACGTTGTGACGTAGTGACAGAGTGCAAAGAAAGGACTCTCCTTGAATATCAAGAAAACAGTAACAATGGTGATATCAAAGAAAATGATGACACCAAAATGTGACATAGAAATAGAAGGGAACATTCTTAACCAAGTGGATAATTTTAAATACCTAGGGGCATTTATAACATCAGATGGAATATGTACAATAGAGATTAAGAGCAGAATAGGGCAAGCAAAAGTCTCATTTTAGAAAATGAAGAATCTTATGCAATAAGTCATTATCACTGAATGTAAGAAAGAGAGTCCTGAAATGCTATATAGAACCATTTTTGCTGTATGGTAGTGAATCTTGGAATGTAAATGAACAAATTATGAAGAAACTTGAAGCAACAGAGATGTAGTCCTTGAGACAAATGTTGCGAATTCCTTGGACTGCCAGAGTAACTAACAATGATTGCCCGAAAAAAGCTAATGAAACTAGAACATTATAATACAACAATAAGAAAGAGACAAACAGCTTTCTTTGGTCATGTGATGAGAAGAGAGGCATTAGAGAACATCGTGACTACTGGAAAGGTCGAGGTGAAGAGAGGCAAAGGCAGACCAAGAGAAATGATGCTGGATGGATTGAGATGGTGGCATGGAAGAATATCGTCAGCAGAGTTGATCCAGAACACCAAAAACTGAGATCTGTGGAGAGCCATGAACGCCTATGCCAGCTGGCATGGCACTTGATGATGATGAACTCATTGGACAAATGGCACCAATACTAAAGAACAAACATGCATCAATAGTTACTAATAAAGTACTCTACAACAGTCTTCCTACCAACTCTATGCTACCATTGCTAAACCTGGACAATGACAGAAAAAGAGGATTGCACAATTATGTATCATTGTATTGTATTTTAGTTGTCATTTTTCACATATAGTGTGTGTGTATTATATTTTAGTGTTCAAGTTTCACATTTATAAGTATATGAGCATGTATTATACTTTATTGTTTCACGTGTATGTGTGTATGTATTACATTTTATTGTTCCCATTTTCCCATGTACTTGTGGTTGTATTATATCTTAGCATTATATTTTCACATTGATGTGTGTATCTATTGTATGTTATCGTTCAGTTTTCAAATTTATGTACTTATTATGTTTTAGTGTTCAATTTTTACATTTATGTATGTATGCATTATAATTTAGCATTCGATTTTCACATTAATATGTGTGTATTATATTTTAGTGTTAATTTCCACATGTGTGTGTATATGTATTATAATTTAGTTCTCAGTTTTCAAATTTATGCTTGAATCAAATCTATTGTAGTGTTCAGTTTACGCATAAATGTGTGTATGTATTATAATTTCATATTTATTTTTCACATTTATGTGTGTGTGTATTATTTGATTATTCATTTATCACATATGTTTGCAAATATGCATTATATTTTAGTGTTTCAATTTCACATTTATAAATGTATATTATATTTTATTGTTGAGTTTCCACATTTATGTGTGCTTATATTATATTTTAGTGTTCAGTTTTCACACATATTTGTGTATGTATTATATTTTAGTGTTCTATTTTCACATTTATGTGTGTACGTATTGTGTGTTAGTGTTAAAATTTTTTTTAGATTAACAACTTTTTTTAAAAGATTTTTGTGGGTGGGATAGTTTTCCCTATTTCCAATGTCCCTCGCCATCAGACGAATCCATTCCGACTTCTGAGGTACTTGTTATTTACGTCACAAAATCAAGGACGAGAAGTAGAGGTCAGCGTGGCTGAACGGACAAGAACGTGCGTTCTGAAACATCCAGTGTGCTGATGCCGAGGTAGCGGGTTCAACCCCTGAATCAATCAATTTGATTAAAATGTTGACTTCTCGTCCTTGACTTGGGGATGTAAATTACGATTACCTCTGAAGTTTGAATGGGTCCGCCTGAGGGTAAGAGCCAAGCCACACGCAAAGTTCAGCCCAGTGCTACTAGCAGTAGTGTGTATGAACTACGCTGGAGTTCAAAGCGAGCGGGGAAAAACAGGGCAAGAAGTCAGCATTTTAGTCGAGCTGTTGAATCCGCTAATTCGTCATCAGTACACCGGGAATTTCAAAGCGAGGCCCTTACTCATTAGGCCACGCTGACCGGCTCTTCTCTAGTGATGGCGAACATGACTCACTTGTGTATGTCAGCACAGGAAAGCTGCATGCTTTCACACAATTGTACTTTCATCTTGTGCAGGTGTTGTGCCATAGCTTCCTAGTACTGTTTATTTCTTCTGTCATAATCAGATTAAATAAATGTCATTGTTTTCTGAAATTAGACATATTGTTTTCCTTACAGATGTGGTGCCACAGAAAATAGACCATCTAACATGTTTTCTTACTTTCCTTATAGATGTAGTGCCATGGAGAATGAGACCCCTAATATGGTTTCTTACTTTCCTTGAAGATCTAGTGCCACGGAGAATAAGGCCTTTTAACATGTTTTCTTAATTTCCTTACAGATCTGGTGCCGCGGAGAATGAGGCCGCCGAACATGTTTTCTAACTTTCCTTACTGCCTGAACATTAAATGGATTTTAACCTGAGGAATATGTGATTTTCTGAGCATAAAACCAACATCCTGGAACAATGAACAATGTTTATGTGTTCATTACTGTGATTTATGTTCCATTCTTAGATTTTCATTTCGCAGTGGCTTTCACTTGGCTTCGCCCAAACACAGGAGAACTTGAAAATGAATGATCACCAAGATATAGCTAAGAACTTCAACAAAAAGAAAGATATATAACAAGAACGTTTCTTTAAAGTTTTTGTCAATGAAAACAACACAAAATGAAATAGAATAAACAGCTAGAAAACTGAAAATCACAATCATATGTAAGCAATGCACATGTATGAACAAAATAACATTAAGTTAGTTGCATATCTTTTACGGGACGCCGCAGACAACCCCAGAAGGTTTTGACTATGATTTCTTGGCAAGTTTACGTTCATTGCCATTGCTTTATGAACGATCGGCACTCATATCATTGTATGAAAACCAGCGCTAGGCGGCCTGCTTTCAAATTGCCTGTAGCTGTTTAATTGAGGAATTGCGAATTGTGTTTGCAACCCCTTGACCATAGCCCCGGCTAAAATAACATCAACTGGGATTTAAACAAATATAGGAAGTTCTGGAAATGAAACAAGAAAGGGAGAAATTGTGAATGCGTCACCTTTAAATTCAACATACAGAGCACTCATTCAGTGAATTAATCTTTACTTCCATCAGTCAGTCAGGTGCCATTTCCAAGATTAAAGCTGATTGCATCAGGTCCTCGAGAATTCACATATCTTCATCTGTGGCTGGGCACTCAGATTATTTAATGTATGTCGATCTTTTAATGGTATCTTCTCGCGTACATTACGTATAGAGTATTTTTATTGACTGCAGTGTTTGAAAATATTGTCAGTCCAAGTTTTGTATTCACCCTCTGTAAAGTTCATGCAACATAATAGGTAAATACAAAACTTGGGCAATATTTTCAAACACTGCACAGTCATTAAAAATACAACCTGTATATAAATTAAATAGGTGTTACCATGATAAAGCTGTGGAAATGTAAACAGTAAGAAACAACAAAGTGTAGATAAGCTTTGAAAATTACAGTTGAAAAAACGAACAATGCGGTGGTGATAAGCTTTCACCAGAAGCTACAACCAACAAGAAGAAACAAACCACAACACACAAACAACGAACACGATAGTATTAACGTATTATCGTGAAGGAATTACCGTCGGTTCTGGCCTGATGAGAGGAGGGGTGAGGATGGGCAGACGAGAACGATTGTTAGTTTAATGTGCTTGGTCGTAGATAAAGACTTCTGTGTATTGTTGTGGTTTGTTTCTTGTTGTTTGCTGATGAAGGCTTGTCGCTGCAACATCCTCTATTTTTAAAAATTCGAATTTTGTTAAGTTGTCGTACACTTTATAGTATTTTGCAGCTTACACTTTTGTATTCTACCCCTTGATCGCCTGCCTTTGAGTTTTCCATGAAAAATATATTCTTCTTCTAGCATTCGTTCTTTCATGTTTACACCACATTAGTACGGTATCTTTTGAATTGTAGTTCGTTTTCTAGCAACTACCTTGCTAAGTTCACATCTCAAATATGGGAGATTGCCACATTTGAGACGTGACAGAAACATCTATCATCACCAACAAAACATTAGTACATGGTAGGCAGCAGTAAAGTCTAGACGAGATACTCGTGATAAAATATGCGTGGGCAATTGGTGCTAGATTTTAGGTTTGTAAGCATACGTGTAAACATTATTGTAAACGTATAATGTATAACATAATATATAATCAGAAATGTATAATATACGTAATACGGGTGGTATAAAAAAACGTTCAATATATTATCGTTATCCAGTGGATTGTCCTGCGCAGAACTCCCCCCTCATAGCAGTCTTTCTCCGTAATCTATGTAACTGCTATAGTTTTCTAGCCATCTGAAAAGGAGGTAGTTTGCCATTGCTTACCTTCTTGACAGTGGTCATACTGGTCGGGGTCTGTAACTATAAGGAGATGGCCTACATACCGTCTTACATTTCAAACCTTAAGCAACTGCTTATGACAGGCAACGTTCTGTTTGTATATCAGGAGACGGGGAAAGTTGGAGTATATTGCCATCACAGTGAGACAGTTTGAGAGGGGGAGAGATAGAAGGAGATCAAGAGAGAAGATGCTGGACAGTTTGGCATCATGGCTTTGACATCATAACACATCAGTATCAGAAGATTCACAGTACACGAGACTGCTGACAGACACATGACTAATGCCACGCGGCATGGACTGTAAGACGAAGAAGAGGCACAGCTACCAGTCGGTTGCTTTCAACGTCAGTCTATCATGGTTTCACTTTATTATGTACGGGGAAGCAAAATCCCATCTTGCCCATGGGTCTTCTGTTTGCTAGCGGAGGGAAGGAGGTTCCTTGCTTCTTCTGTAATAGGAGAGTCTATTCACCATGTTTCTCAACCATAAATCCAGCTTTGTGAAGGCACATAGACTTATTCTTTGAGAAATTACAGTTCTAGCTTCGCCTCGACTTCCACATCCAAATTATTGGTTTAATTGCTGTTAATACACATCTGTAAGTAACTGCTCTACATTTTGCCATGGCAGAGATAATTGACTGCCCACTTTTTACCTTTTCACTTGTTCCCCCCAATTACCAAGGGTTTTTTAACTTGTGCAGAATAAACACGGGACCTCACATTTTGTTTGCCCTTATCTGAAAAGGTCAATCATCCGATCCACTACTCTGGTCCAGAAGGGTGAAAATATTACATTCCTTGGTTATTTTACTTTGTAAAAATCACACACAACTGCATATAAATCTGGCATATGTAGTAAATAAATGCACAATGTTGAATAAAGTTAATCATAATGGGAGCAACAATGACTAATGGACTGTGTGTACTAGCTTGTGAATTCTGTGGCTGAAATGTGTGGGTTTTCATCGACATGTGGCATGTACTTGGAAGAACTTTGCTCCTCTCGCGCTCCGCCGAACAGATCCTCCACTCTTTGCCAGTTTTTCTGCCTCATCCAATGGTATGCCCAAGATGAATGCAATGTCCTGATTGCATGTTAATGATGGTCGACCCCTGCTTCTTCATCCGGATACACTAAAGTTAACAGGGTCCACTTCATTGCACTGGGTTTATCCCAGCTGGCTGGGTCTCTTTCCCCAGAACAGCAAATCGCTTACTGAGAGCATTGCACAAAGCATGACGCTATATTCAGAGAAAAGGGTGACAGGCTAAAGAGGGGCAAATCATGGATGGGTCGGGCGGAAGATGTCGTCAGACAAGTCTGCAGTCTTACCAGTATCAACCCCGGCAAGGAATGGGTGTCGGTGCCTCCAGCTTTTAAGAGCACTTTCTCCTGCATTATCACACTCGACAGACGGTGCAGAGAGCAGAACCCTGCCGCTGTCAATGCGGAGGTTAACGCGCTCATCTATGAACACTCAGATAGCCCCGAAGTGCTCATCTATACAGATGGATCTGTTGTAAAGCAGCAGAGAAGTGCGTGGGCATTTACAGCCCGTTCAGCGGGCCGAACCGTTCAAGAATCCAGTGGTGCCCACTCTATGACCACGAGCAGCATGACGATGGAGGTGATGGCAGTTACACAGGCTTTCATATGGCTGGAATCACAGCTTTATACCAACGTGTGTGTACTAAGTGATTCAATGAGCATGATTCAGAAGGTCGAAGCTGGATCTGTACGTAGACAGTGGACTGAATCGCTGCGGAAGTCTGTTGTCCGTAAAGTCACCTTCATCTTCGTCCCGGGACATGCGGGAGTCGAGGGAAATGAACGAGCTGACAAACTGGCTGGCTCTGCACCCCCTGTAGATGGCCAGCCCATGGATCATGCCGATGTTATTAACGTCCTTAAAGATATGGCGAGAACAGAGGATTTTGACGTCAGTGATTCCACATCGCTGTCCAGGATGAAAGACCTGGGAGTAAGAATCGGCACAGCCAGACGCGAGAGGTACATCGGGAAAACAAAGCGCCTCGTCAACCAACACAGAACTGGCACTATTAGCCACCGGACGCTGATGCATATGCTGGGGGGAGGATCTGAGCACCTATGGACATGTCCGGAATGCAATGAAGATACCCCAACAGATAACTGATAACTGATTGCACAAAGCACGAACTCCGTAACTCCAGCGATCACACAGACATATACACTCGAAGAGTGAAGTTTGAATCCACGAGCCTCAGAGCGTGATGTAGACGGCTTGACCACTTTACCATGGGCAGCCCAGTCTCCGCGTCTTCCATCATTGTTCTGTCTAAGCCGCTGTGCTGTTTCATGTGACCACTTTGACATTGTCTACGCTCAGAGGAATGGCGAGACGGACATATAATCAGATTGCTACTGGTACTATTGGTGTTGGAACTCTTCGCTGGCTGCTGAGGATGGGGACGGAGCGCTTATGGGAATGCCCCGAATGCTGTGATGTCGGTTCCTAGATCAATCAATCAATAATTTGTCTTGGTCGACGATATTCTAAGAACTTTTCTGTAACATTTAAGCTCAAAGACCTCGACTGTCTTCTCCGGTGATTGCGAAATGGTCCGTGATTGTGAAATGGTCCATGTCTCTCATCCACATGTCACAGGAAAGATGCATGTTCTGCAAAATGTTAACTTATATTAACGTGTTTGCTGGTGTTGTGCCGTGGGTTTTTCGTGTGGATTTATTTGCTCGTGTAATAAGAAGGATAAGTATCCGCATACAGTTTAAACGCCAAAGACATCATTTGCAACGAGAAGAAGAGTGTTGAAGAGCTACATAGAACCTGTGCTTTTGTATGGGTGTGAAGCGTTGACAATGAGCAGCCAAGCTGAAAAACACCTGACGGCCGTGGAAATGTGGTTTTAGAGGAAAATGCCAAGAATACCACGGATAGAGAAATAAACAAAATATGACCAAGTCCTACAAGAAACAAATGGAAGTCGTACACTGATTAGATAAATTATTTGGTCACATTATGAGAAGAATTAAGTTTGAGAACTTAGTGACTACTGGCAAGACAGAGAGGAAGAGAACAAAGGGAGGGCAGAGAAATAAATACTTGGGTGGCTTTGCCATGTGGTATGGTCGAGACAAGAACTCTGAGCTGATCCACGACTCTGGTGATCGAGGGAAATGGCGAAACATGCCCGCCCACGCTTAGGAACATGGCATAAGATGAATGAATTCCCTTGTCCGCCTAAGGGAGATAATCCATTATATAGCAATTATTTTCTAGTAACTCAGTTATAGGCTCCAGCTGATCTTTTGACTGGCTCTGATCCAGAAAATATGTTTTCTTTGTTAAAGCAAGTCTTTTACAGGATGTTGTAGTCAACTCCAGCATTTATTAGCTGTTTGTAATTTACTAGGCAGATGTTTGTAGTCTGCTGCTGCTTTCTGAACGGCCGACTCCTCATACTATCAAAATGATGCAAAGTGGTCTGCTTCAGTTATCAGTTATCAGTTGGGGTATCTTCATTGCACTCCGGACATGTCCATAGGTGCTCAGATCCTCCCCCCCCCCCCCCAGCATATGCATCAGCGTCCAGTGGCTAATAGTGCCAGTTCTGTGTTGGTTGACGAGGCGCTTTGTTTTCCCGATGTACCTCTCGCGTCTGGTTGTGCCGATTCTTACTCCCAGGTCTTTCATCCTGGACAGCGATGTGGAATCACTGACGTCAAAGTCCTCTGTTCTCGCCATATCTTTAAGGACGTTAATAACATCGGCATGATCCATGGGCTGGCCATCTACAGGGGGTGCAGAGCCAGCCAGTTTGTCAGCTCGTTCATTTCCCTCGACTCCCGCATATCCCGGGACGAAGATGAAGGTGACTTTACGGACAACAGACTCCCGCAGCGATTCAGTCCACTGTCTGCGTACAGATCCAGCTTCGACTGGTCTGCTTCAAATGTACCGCAGCAGATTTCGAGCCCCAACTCAAGGAAATGATAAAACTGCGCTTGTCACGATTCCCTAAGCCACAGCGCCGATTATTTTATCATTGGAATCAAAACATTTCGATGGGAAGAATTAAAGAAATTCGTATTCTAGTGTTATGGCTCTTTTCTGATTCTTTTCCCATTCTAATATGAAAAATGGACAATAAACAAATAAGATGAGAAACATTTCAGGGCAGTGGAAATGTCTTTTCGGAGAAAAATGCGGAGAATACCATGGACCGACAGAAAAACCAATGAGTAAAAAAAAAAAAATGAGAATCGTAAATTGGTCCTAGATCTACGCCTTGCGGATGATAACACCTTTTTTTAAAGGGGTGTCTAGTCGGCCATATTTCGAAGTACACTTGTTCATGCAGCGAGGCGCTGTCGTCATTTGGTGGTGACAGATCCTCATGTCCGAATGGATAAGAACGCTTGTTCTTAAACGTCCGTTGTGCTGATGCCTAGGTAAGCGGTTCAATCCCTACAACGAACAGCTGGACTAAAACGCACACAATAAATCCTGAAATATAATCACTCACAGATTCAGACCAAAGAGGACACACACACAACAAATCTTGAAATATAATCACTCACAGATTCAGACCAAAGAGAGCACACAACAAATCCTGAAATATAATCACTCTCAGATTCAAACCAACTATGAAACCAATATCCACATTAAAAAGTGCACAGAATAAAACTAAAACAAATTTATGTTTATTGACAACACCGAGACATAATTTGATAAATATATTAATTAATATAAAACATCTACTATAAATAATTTATATACCAATCTAATAAATAGAACAAATATTTTCAGGGAGACCATATTTTCACTTGCTAAGCGAGAAAACATAAATACAAAACAATAGTGAAGATTAAATCAGAGGTATGAGTGGGCAAGCACTTATTATTATTATTATTATTATTATTATTATTATTATTATTATTATTAGTTTTTTTTTTTTCGGTCGGTCGCTTTATCTCAAACGTAGTCCATACATGCGTTACTACTTCTAGTGCACTGGACTGATTTTTACGCGTGGATTAGCTTTATCTTTAACCAGCGTCCTTCGCCATCAGGCGAACCCACTCCTACTTCTGAGGTACTTGTAGTTTACGACCCGAAGTTAAGAACGTGAAGTCAACATTTTAGTCCAGCTGACCAGTGTAGGGTTGAACCAGCTACTTCAGCAGTGGCACACCGGATGTTTAAGAACGAGCACTCTTATTCATTCGATATCGGGTGCCTCACATTTGGACACTGAGTTCTGAATCTCCACCAAGGCCAAGGTATTTGTTTATCTATTGGAGGAAAAATCCCCAAGAACATGGCCTATATGTGGGCTACTAGGGCTAATGGTCTACAAATGATTAATTCCCAAATTCTTCTCGTGGGCAACAGAAGTGGGCAATGAATATTGTATTGATAGTTATCTTTAATAGTGATAACTGTGCATATTTATTTTAAAGTAACTGATTGTATTTTTCGATTAGGAGTAAGGAGTTTATTTTAATCACAGTTGCGAATAAGAAAAATAAAGGTTAATACATTTGGAATATATAAATATAAATAATGAAAATGGTGTCTATAGCTAACTTCAGAACAAGAAAGAAAATCCCAAATTAAATCAATGTAGACTATGGATGCCGGTCTCTCTGGCCGAGGGGTTACAACACTTTCTCCGTAATCCCGTTTATCACGCAGTCTCGTAGCGGGCGAGAGCTGGGAGCGGTTCGACCCCCGCTGGTGACTTGCGGGATAACTGAGCCGGCTGCTCAGAAAGCAATGGCAAACTACTGAGCGTAATCTTGCCAAGAAATCAATAAACAGCTGAAAGATGCTGCTGTTGACAGCGATGTCCTGTAAAGGATATGCGAATAAAAAAAAAAGAAAAAGACTATGGATGGGCAAATAATAGGCACTACCAAAGCTAAATAATAATAACGGAAAATTTGATCAAAGTCGCTTTTCAAATGACAGCTGAAATGACATAGAAAACCATAACAATAAAACAACAATATGCTATACCCTCTTGGCTTACATTTTCTGTTAAGTGCAAAGGGAATTAAGTTTTTGATCTACAGCTAAATTATGTTGCCTGGAGTATGTTGAGATTGTGATTGTATTGTGTAATCTTTGATCAAATCAATCAAAATTGTGATTGTAAAGTGTAATCTTTGATCAAATCAATCAATCTAATTCTTCGTTCAGGTCTATAGCTATAGTTGCCGTAGACATAAAATGGTTGCTAATTTATAACATTCTCCCAAGAAATCTGGAATACTTCAGATATAGTTATCAATAAGGCATAAATAAATAAATAATACACTTGTAATTTTAGCAATATCAATGTTTGTGTTAAATAGAAAAAGGACATGCAGGAAAAGGAAATGAAGTGCAGGGAGTGCTATAGTTGGATATAGAGGGACAGAGTAAGTGTCTGCTATGAAGAACATACAACAAATTCTTATGTCAGAACATGTACACATAAACATGTACACATACAACCTGACTATGGAGGATATGACAGTAACTAAAACAAAACGTCTGGCTGGAGACACAGACTTGTCATGAGTGTTCAGGAAGATTGAGACAGACTGGGCTCAATGACAGTGGCGGGAGCCTCTGAGGAGGTCAAGGTTGACAAAGATGACCTTTATGTTTATGTCAGGACAAGCGGGTGTAACAGGAAATGAACAAGCTGACAAACTTGCAACCTTGGCTACTGTGAAAAGTGGACAAGTAATCAACCGGGATGGTATAGTGAATCTGTAACTTTGACCAGACTGCAAGCACGTCAAGTCAAAAGGAGTGAAGCCAAACTAGAGAGCTACACGAATAGAATAGCGAACCAACACAGAGCTGGTATTGTTAACTACAACATGCTGAGGGGATTACTGTTGAGGGGATCGCGCACATATAGACTGAATAGTTCAATGCGGAATGAGGATAATCTGATGACTAACTAACTAATGTGTACTGCTGTTAGGTACACGTATTGCAATCAAGTACTCATATTGCTGTTAGAAACAGGTGTCACTCTCAAGTACAACCTTAGCTGCCAAGTATTGCTGTCAAGTACGAGTATTGCAATCAAGTACACGTATTGCTTTCAAGTTCAAGTATTGCTGTTTTAAATGTAATACTGCAGTCCAGTGACATTCTTATAAGGGTGCGGGCCCTCTGTAGCTATTCCATGAATCCACAGAGTGTGTTGCTGATTTTTGGAGATGGCTGTAGTAGCATTGCCCTGGCATTTGAAAGTATAGGGCACCTGAAGTAAAAGTGGTCAGTTGTTTCATTAGGGTAAGAATAAAGTCTGCACAGAGGTGTATATTAACAATATATAAAAGTACATTAATAATGATCTCTATTTGCAAATGAAGACACAAGCAATAGGGTGCATAATTTATTGCCTGGCATATTCTATTTGCTGCATTTCATCAGTTGCATACAGCAGAAATCATTCATAATAACACAAAGCAAACAGTGAATCCTAAATGTTGAATCATACAACGCCCATTTTCCCAAGGTAATTTAAACCGAGTGCCATAATTTTAAACTGTCTATCAAGCTTTTTGTTTACACGGCAATGGCTAAGCCATTCGGATCACAACTGCTTCAGCAGCTTATGAGATGCAGTTAATTACGACAGACAAAACATTGTGCGACTATTGTCTTCATTATTCAAATTCACAATGATCTATAATAATGTTATCACAAATACTGATGAGCTCAATTACTGACAATAACAATACAATATCAAAAGCTACAGATATCTGACGCATGAAAATGTATTAAATATTTAGAAAAATGTGCATTATTACCACTAGCAATGTGTCACAGTAACCCAGTCACATATCACATTACAATATTATAAAACAGCTTGGAAATAATTCAACTCTGGACAAACATGACTAATCTCTCTGTTTTGGTAATCGAGTCTTTCATCATCACTTCCCTTTAGACATCTTCTGGAGTGAGAGACCGTAACTTTAGTACTGTACACACAATCATTGAGATTTTTTTTCCTTTTTTCGCTCGCTCGCTCGCTTTGAACTCAAACGTAGTTCATAAACACTACTTCTAGTAGTGCCGGACTGCATTTTTCGTGTGGATTAGCTTTCCCGATTAAGTGTCCCTAGTCATCAGGCGAACTCACTCTAACTTCAGAGGTACGTGTAATTTACATCCCCAAGTCAAGGACGGGTGGTCAACATTTTAGTCCAACTGTCCAGTGAAGGGGTTGAACCCCCTACCTCAGCAGCAGCACCTCTGATGTTTAAGAACACGCAGTCTTATCCATTCGGCCATGCTGACCTTTTTTGGTGTAATTCTGATAATGAACCGCAGTGGCATTGTGATCTAGTGAGCTGACTGCCAGGACAGTGGTCCATTTTCAATTCCCAGCAGAGACAGAACTATACTGTCTGACCCGTGTGAGATATTTGTAACATATCTGTTTTTCACGACGTTACTCATTCTTATAAAAGAACTTTGTAAATGGTGATTCTTTTCTTTATCTATGTGTCACATTTTCCATTTGAAGTCCTGTGTAGCCTAGAAATTGAAAATGATTGCCCTGTCTGATTTTTATGCCTTTACTATATACAGGGTGTGTTTTTAATGACTGCAGTTTTTGAAAATATTGCCGTTCCAAGTTTTGTATTTACCTGTTGTGGAGTTCATGTAACACAAAGCAACATAATAGGTAAATACAAAACTAGGAACGGCAATATTTTCAAAACCTACACAGTCATTAAAAATACATCCAATATAATGCATATTAGAATTTATGCCTTCTTGGAAACACAGCTGTGGGCGATTTGGAAGCAGACAGCCTTTCGTTAGTTTCCTTACAATGATATGAATGCCGGTTGTTAGAAAGCAACGACAAACTACTGAACGTAGTAATCTTGCCCAGGAGTCACACCCAACCCACAAATAAATAAATAAATAAATAAATAAATAAATAAATAAATAAATACTAGCGTTGACTGTAATGTCCTGTAAAGGATATGCAACTAACTAACTTATGTTGTGCTAATGTTTAATCGTAATCCACCCTTACTCTGCTCCGCCTTGTTTAGAATGGTTTGTAGACTACTTGTAACTCTATTATTAAAACTCCAGTTTAACTTCATGAGTTCTTTCATGGAGTTAACTATACATTCGTTTCCCGCGGTCTCCGTAAAGAAGTAGTCTAACTGCTTGCCTTATGCTATGAATATCATGGTTTGCTTCTGGACTATGTCAGTCAGTTCTTGAGTGCGACGCTTTCAGCGGCCTCTGTGGGTCATCGCTGAAACAACGGAATTGGTGCTTTGCGGCGAAATTTTCAGCAGGATATCCTGCGGAAATACGACTGAGCCATATTGGATAGAACATGGCGCAATGAGATCGACCGTCTTGCCTTTAACCCCTTTTTAAATTATCATCATCATCCCGTGCCTTGCCGGTTGGCGTGAGCGATCGTGCCTCTCCACAAATTACAATCCCCAACGTCATGGAAAAATTCGTGTGTTGACTCCATTCCGTGCCATGACATAAGACTGTCAAGAATCTTGTCATGATGTCTTCCTCTAACTATCTTTCCGCAAATCTTTCCGGTTGTCACAACATGTTCAGTTTTTGTCTTCTCATAATGTGGCCTAACAAAAAAAAAACGATGACTGCTTCTTTCTAATGTGTGTGATAAGTTGTCTTTGCGATTCAGCTTCCCTTAAAACGTCCAGACTGCTCATTTTGGCTGCCCAATTAATTTTCAGCACTCTTCTTTAAAACCACATCTCTAGAGTTTTAAATTATACATTCAATAAATAATTTATTGTGTGTCACAGAACAGTACAATGTATTCTTTATGATAATGTCCCAGCTTTCTTTATCGGCACAACCATTTTGTCGCACAAAAATCAGGTACATTTATATACATTGTTAAACTATCATTGAAGGATAACAATGTACATTTTACATCACTTGTCACATAAATATATGTTGTAAATTATATGGTATATAAATATAATTTTAAAAAAATTTACAATATCTTGCACATAAATAAAATCATTTAAACTTTAAAAAGAAACCACATTTTTGCGTATCAATAACGAACACGAAAGTAATAAATATTAACAAAGAAATGATTTAACCATACAGTCGAAGCATAAATACAATAACAACAGATCTACGTACTCGTGACGAGAAGAGATTGCTGACACATCTGGCAATAAATTGATAGAAAAGCGATGTTCGAGTTTAGAAAAACAAACTATGGTATATATTTTGTTTTTAAACAAAAAGTAATAGTGTGTATTGTCTTTAACATATTTTCCTCACTAACAGACATCCATGATTTAGGAGACAGGGCATAAATGTGTGTGTGTTCTGAGTTGCAAATTACGTCAGTTGTAGTTAATCAATGAATGAATCAGTCAAGATGCAAGTAATATTTATTCTTCAAAGCTCTTTATTTTATGAGTTACTCTGGATGCTGAGGTGAAGTGTATAGTCGAGTTGAGCTGAGTCAAGAAGTGACATCATAGCACTCAGGACATATCCATACGTGCTCCATCCTCATCTTAACAGCCAGTGGAGAGTCCCAATACTAAATTTATCAGTAAAGTACTGTTGAAGCACAATAACATTTATCCTTTAAAAGCTCTATATTTTGGGAGTCTTCGTGGCGAAGTGGTCAAGTCGTTCGACTCGGGCTCCGAAGGTTGTGGGTTCGATTCCTTCGGTTCACGAGTGAAATGTTTCGGAGACTCTTGTGGCTCTCTGTTTAGAGTTACGGAGTTCGTGCTCTGTGCGACGCTTTCCACGCTGCGGAAAGAGACCCAGCCATATGGGATAAAACCCATGTAATGAAGCCGACCCTGTCGACTTTTAAGCTCTATATTTTATTAGTTACTTTGGATGTTAGTAATAAAAGTACAGCTGAAAGACAATAACATTTACTCTTTAAAACCTCTTTATCTTGTGAGTTATTTACACTGGATGTTACTGTGGAAAGTACTGTTCAAACACAGTAACATTTATTCTTTAACTGATTAAGTGCCATGGGATGATAAATCATCTTATTCAAACTTCCCGTACCTGCCATGGGCTTATAAATCAAACTATAGTTTAAATATTTATACATTATTTCCCCTGTAAAACTTCCTTTAATTTGATATATAATACAACATACCTGCTACCATATTAACAACTTTTAAGACATAACTATGACACAACCCTTACTTCCCAATTTTCGCCATCCATTTTTGTTTGGTGGACAACTTCTTGTTGTTTGGCACTGAATCTGAGATCTATTTTTTATGAGTTTTTAACGTGGATGTTAGCAGTAAAAGTACAGTGAAGACAGTAACATTTAATCTGTGAAAGTTTCACATTTGCCAATGAATACTTACTCTTATTGTTACTGCGAAAAGTAAAGTTTTCACCAAAAAAAAAAAAAAAAAAAAAAAAACTGCAATATTACTGAAAATGTTTTTGTACTTTAGTGTTTTTAATATGTTATTTTCAAATACAATGAAAAATGAAAGATACAAGAAATGTCTCTTATGTAAGCTTGGAATAAATCTCTATTTGATACCAGCTCACCATCATCTTCTAACCAAAGAAGAATGAAAGAATGAAAGTATACATAAAATGTACATCTAGATCATAAACATGAAGAGTGACACATCATTGGGTATACATATTACTACATTGAATACCACATTAAACATGCAACATTTACACATGTAAATACGGAACCATGAATGTTAAAACATGGATCTGACCTCTATTAAGAAGAAAATATTTATTATTCATATACAATTTGCATCACAAAATATACACTTAAATATACAACAGGATGGTAATTTTAAACTGTACGAATGACGACATGTGTTGTTCACCTATTTTAAATAGTGTACTATGTTAGTAAATATGGGGATCTAGACCTTGATATTTTAGTAATAATGGTAGCATATAAATATATATAACGAGGTAGGATAGCAGTATTCCAGATCAAAGGAGGAGTAAGGCGCTTACTTACTTCACTAGTCTAGTTGACATCCTTGGACAAGGTGGAGAATAGACACCCCCCTCCCCCGCCTTCACCCCCCCCCCACACACACACACGTGGCCATATGGTGGACTGAGCCTGAGAGAAATTGACAGATATTTGTTAGTTCTGGTTTCAAGTTTGTAAACAATAGGCAAGCTATAGAGATAATAGCTACCTTCCCCGACCAGTATGGTCACTGCAAGGAGGACAGTTAAGACCTTACAGATGCCTAGAACATCATGATTCATCAGACCTGGGTCAAGATCCTGGTGATTGTGTGAGGTGGCATCTATGACCGTCCATGCTTACTAACATGTGTGGCATAACGCAGCCAACATTATTCATTTTATCAACACATGCCGCAAAAAGAGGAAACAACATTAAAAGAAATTGACTTCACAAACGCAATTGGAGATTGGGACTTAAAACTTAACATCAAAACTGGAACTGAACAAGTGACAAATGACGTGGATTCTTGGAAAGATTTCATCAGACCAAGCTCAGAAAACCATTGGATAGGAAAACCACATGACCGCCTTCGCGCCAGTGCATAATTAACATATATTACTATTTCATCAGAAATGTTAATAAGCCCGCACTTTTGTCTGAACTCGCTCCATGGACGGATGTGAGAAGATTGTGTGACCAAAAATTCAATGGGCAAGGCAAAAGTCTGGATCCGAGGTACGTTTGTTAGCCCTTGATTAGACTAAGAACCCGGTGTATCAAGTATCAAGTAATGTAAACCCATGTTTGTGATGTCAATTGAAATGTATGATTATTAATTAAAACCTCTGAAATGTAAAAATGCTCGACTGTAGATTCTAACGACGCAAAGCCATTCCCGGGCAGAATATTCTCTTCGATGAAACTACAATCTCTGATATTCTTAGAGATAATTATTAACTTTAAGAAGTGCATTCCACTACTACATTCTATTCTAAACAACTGTGAGAAGTGATGATTCTAAAGCAATCTTGTGCATTTCACCAGAAACATTGTAAAAGATGCTATCACTCTCTACAGCTGAAATGACAGTTCGTGTACTAGAATAAGTGCCTTGTTCTAAAACAGACTTATCTATGCCTATTTACAATCTAGAAAGCTGAAAGTGAAATCAATCTTTCCTTTCTCCTTTATCTATAGAATTAATAGGGTTTGGCGAAATAAATATTTATATTTATGTCAAATTTAATTAGATAAGGGCACACATGAACTGCAACACATGAGAAAGTTGTGCTTCGCGGAACACCATCACGCGCAGTGAACTTAACTCATTACTCAACATAACTTAAAACACAACACCACTCCACACCACTCATCACCACACAACCCAACACTCAACATCACAACAACAACAGGTAATGGAAGAGAGTTATTAGACACAAGAAGAAGAAGTAGTTAATTGGGAAAACACAGAGAATTATTTATACACATTGTAAACACCATTTAGTGGAAGAAATGTTCTAAATGTAGGTCATTTATTTACATGCATCTTGACATATTCTCACTCTTGTCAATGTCTTACTGTACACGTTCACTGACCCCGGTCAAATAAGAACTTACATACAGCAGGAACAAGTTGATACAAGGCGTACACCGTGTGATAATCTCTGACCACCCCAACTTAACCCAACACTAGCTCAGAGAGAAAAGGAGGGGAGGGGAACTAGTTCCTACTTCAGGAATTTAGATTTCTTCCGACCTACTTCTTATTATTGTATTGGTAGGAATGTATATATGTATGCGAATATTCATCAGTGATCTTGGTGGCTACATACCAACAACCACCCAACACATCAGCAAACTAACCACCTAAATCAGACCTGAGGGAGGGAAGCCGAGAGAAAGAGATGAACCACAAGTGAGAGGGAGGATGACTTCGCCATGAGCAGAGCATGGGGAGGCCTTCAGAGGAGCTATACGGGCAGACCTGAAGTGGATCCATCGGTCAATGGACCCTGGCTTACCTAATCCTCCAGTCACCAGGTTACTTTTCTCATAGGTAGAACCACACCCAATTACAGGAACACTGATATGTTTATGGTTGAGACAACACTATCATACTTAATATGTACAACATCAAAATGTTTACTATGTTTTCACACTTGTTGACATCTCATATATTGATGCTTGTTATTGATTGTCTGGGACAATGGTCCAACGTGCAACTGTTCTATTACTTTGTGTAAATCACAATAGAGATGTATGTACTGACCAGAAGGCTCAGGCTAGTCAATAAATGATTAACATGAATTGACCTTCTGTTAATTTGTCAAGTTCAAACCTATCTGTATCAACAACTTCTTTGTACATCATGTTGTCAAAATCTAATGTGATTGTTTGTGTTTGATTGTTTAAAGATAAATTAACTCATAATGACTTACTGAATGGGGAAATAAAAAGACTCTAGATCTATCAACTGCTCAACATCCATGTTTTCTTCATCTAAATCAGGCTGAGAAAATTCTCCAGACTTTCCTCAGATTTGATCAACTAAAAGGGGGCTCCAGAGCTATTAGAATCATTGGAGAAGGGGCAGATTCCCAGTTAGTAAATTACCATTCTTACCAGGGCCATAATCTATATCTCCTAGACAATACTTAATAGAACGAGGCCTGCAGATAACTCAAGGTTCATATTCTGGGGTTATTGAAGATAGAAGAGGATGGGGCTCTACATCTTTTATTAGAGATGGGGCATGCACTACAGTGATCTCCCACTCCCTTCAAAAATATATGACATATTGTGGGCTAAGTCCTGGATGGTTCCCATATATTAACCTTTAAACAATCACCTAAAAATACATGAACATAGTTATCTTTAGATTATTAACACAGTTATTTTCTAGAATGTTTAACAGATACCATGTGGGGTATTGATTGACAGCCACATGATATGAATGACATTTATAGATAAATAAGATAGGTGACTGATTTTACTCCTGGAGAAGGGGGCCATGTTCAAATAGGCTTATACTTCAGAGAGAGTTGCTCCAGGTGAAATATATAGTGTGTATCTACTCTACCAACACTACTTCTCTTTCAGAGAAGGTGTTCCTTTACTGTGGAGTCTGAACTTAACAGCATTTCATCAACCACCGGAAAATCTTATCCGTTGGGAAAACTCTGTCTAATTTCAGATTCTTTTCTTTACTAGGAATTAATTGTGGTTACTTCAGTGCCTGCTGCCTTTGGCTTTTCCAGCATTGACAGACAGACATAACATAGGGTGTTTTTAATATTGCACATGCTCTGTTGTATCTTTGCAGATCAGGGACTGACAAACTTACGCGGATCAGACTAACTGCAATTATATTGATAGGCAGAGCAAAGCAATAAATTATAGACATGGCGGAAACTGCAAAGTTTAGAGCCCAAATAACAGAAACAGGTAGAGAATGCGGGTTAGATGGCCTTGAGCTAGCTAACTATGTTTCAGATGCATTTGACAAAAGGGAAAGACTGCAGGCTGAATTGGCTCTCAAAGAAAAACAACTTCAGGCTGAATTGGCTGAGAAAGAAAAACAGCTTCAGGCTGAATTGGCTGAGAGGGGAAAACAGTTTCAAGCAGAATTGGAGGAGAAAGAGAAACGATTTCAAGCAGAATTGGAGGAGAAAGAGAAACGACTACAGGCTGAAATGGAAGATAAGGAGAGAGAGCGTCAACACCAACTGGAGTTGAGGAGAATGGAGATTGAAGTGGAGATCCGGAGAATAGAGAAAGGGAGTGGTCCTACACCCTCAACCTCATCAGGATCGCCAGTGACAGAACCACCTCACGTCTCTCAACTTAATTCAGGAGCTATGTCATTTCCTCTGGAACCCTTTAATGAACAGACTGACCACATCGAAGGATTTTTATCACGCTTCGAGGCAATGGCTGTCAGCTGTGGGCTTGAAGAAAGTAGATGGGCGACGAAGTTGGCGCAGGCCTTAAGATCCACGGCGTATGAAGTGTTCTCAAGACTCACTAGAGAGGAACAACAGAACTACACAACACTCAAGACGGCACTCTTGAGCCGATTCGAAGTGGACGCCGAATTTTATAAACTCAGGTTCAAAGCCGCAAGGAAGGAAACGGGTGAGAGCTACGCACAACTAGTGGAAAGACTGAAGTCATACATACAAAGATGGACTTGCTTAGGAGGATTTGGGGAAAATTATGAAGGACTCCGTGAAATGATTATCATTGATCAGATCAAGGGGAAAATGCAGAACGAAATGAAGGCATTCCTAACCCAAAACGGGGCTGACCGCCTGGAAACTATAATCATCCTGGCAGAGAGATTTGAGAAATCTCAAAAGGAGATGGGAGGAAAGGGACGTTCGAACAACACCCCCTCTCAAAACAAAACTCCACAGCCAAAAGAGGGTGAAAACACTGTAGCCACCGGGAAAAAGGGGAAATCCCCGAAAAACACTCAAAATTCAGTCCAAACAGCGCCGAGGGAGGACAAACCATTCTGTACCCATTGCAAGATTAGAGGTCACACATTTCAGAGTTGCAGAAAGAAGCCACCTCCACACACAGCGGCATGTTTGGCCAACCGAAAAGAGAGAAAAGTGAGCACTGGTGAAACGTCCAAACAGACACCTCATCAAGACACATCATCTCGTATTCCGGTTGTGGAATCCATCTTACTAAATGGATTCCAAACGACCTGTTTATATGATACTGGATTATCATATGACTGTGTTGTCTCATCATCCTTAGTTCACCCTGAACAGGTGACAGAGGAAATAGTGGAATTGCAGGGACCACTGAAGAGTTCAACAAATATGTCTCTTCCAGTGGCAAAAGTGAACATAGCCTCGCGGTATGTCACTGGGACGATCAAGGCAGCAATCTTGGACGATCCGATATATCCTGTAATCCTCGGCCGTAGATTTATCGTTCTAGGAGAACCTGTTCAACCTGTGGCGATGGCGACCATGACCACTCGATCACAGGCAACAAAAACTCCAGAAACAACTACGCCAATCCCTCGAACGGAGGAACTGAAGAGGGCAAAAGAAGCCGACAGCACCTTGACACCCTGCTTCAGAAAACTGCCAAAATCACATTTACCTCTACGTAAAGGTGATCTGTTCATGAAGTCAGCACTTCTTTACAGAAAAGCAGGACGAGCTGGACAAGAGTTTAATCAACTTGTTGTACCAACTCAATACAGGACTCAGATCTTAGAGATGGGTCACAGTCTACCATTCAGTGGGCACATGGGTATCAACGCTACTACACAGCGGATTACCACTCACTACTTTTGGCCAGGGATGAATTCAGACATACAACGGTTTGTAAAATCATGCCCACAGTGTCAGAAAGTATCACCAAAACACCGGACACCACCGGCAATGTTGGGTGAATCGCCAATCACTGGAATTCCATTTGAGAAAGTGGCAGTAGACATAATCGGACCTCTCTCAGCAACGAAGAGGCGAAACCGATTCATATTAACGCTTGTGGACACAACAACCATGTGGGCCGAAGCAGTTCCTATGCCCAGCTGTGACTCCAAACACGTCGCTGATGCATTATTAGGAATATTCACACGTCTAGGATTCCCACAAAGGATCTTGACGGACAACGGTTCACAGTTTCGTGGTAAGCTCATGGAAGAGACCTTCAGACTTTTTCATGCACGCCATATCTTCAGTTCACCATATCACCCTCAGTCAAATGGACTTGTGGAAAGGTGGAACGGGACATTGATTAGTATCCTGCGCAAAATTGCCCAGGAGAAGACAGAGGATTGGGACTTGTATTTACCCGCAGCTTTATTCGCTTACAGGGAAGTACCCCATCACTCAACAGGTTTTGTTCCAGCCACACTGTTGTTTGGACGACCAATCAAGGGACCACTTGAGGCGTTACTGCGAACATGGACTGATAATACTACAGATGATACAGTCGTGACTGCATCTACATATGTTGCCGAGTTGAAAAATCGTTTACAACACAGTTGGAAACAAGCGAATGTCAATCTACGTCAAGCCAGACGAAGAATTGCTCGTAACTTCAACCGCAAGGCAAAGGATAGAGAGTTAGAGGTAGGAGAGAAGGTGATGTTGCTGCTTCCAACCAGTCAGAATAAGCTACAAATAGGATGGAGAGGACCTTATGTAGTGACGGAGAAGATCTCACGTACCAACTACAGAATTTCAGTCAAAGGCAAGATGAAAGTATTTCACATAAACCTCTTGAAGAAATATCATGAAAGACCCTCAACCACCAAACCTGCACATCTGATGGCCATGAGTGTGGCTACTGAAGTCGAAGAAGGATCAACAATGGGAGTCGAGTGCCAACTGCAAGCCAAAGAGACCTTTAAGGATGTGGAAATCAATCCCAACTTAACAAAGGATCAGCAAAAGCAGATTAGGGAACTTATGGCAAAATATGCAGAAGTACTTACTGATAAGCCAGGAAGAACTGATTTGGAGGAATTTGACATGAAGTTGAATGACACAGTGCCTGTGCGAGTCAAGACTTACCCAGTTCCTTATGCAAAGCAAAAGACTTTAGAGGAAGAAATACAACAGCTGCTCACCGCAGGAATAATCTCACCATCTGAATCACCTTACAGTGCTAGCGGCGTATTATTGAGAAAGCCAAGTGGAGAACATAGATTGTGCATCGATTATCGACAGCTCAATGCTATAACTAAATTCCAAGCAGAACCTCTGCCTGATCAGAATAAACTCTTCACAGCACTCAACCGAGCTAAGTACTTTACTAGGATTGATCTCAGTAAGGGATATTACCAGATTCCTGTAAAACCGGAAGTTAGACCATGGTTAGCTTTCAGCACGCCTAGAGGACACTATGAGTTCAACGTTCTTCCATTCGGATTAAGTAATGCTCCCAGCGTCTTTACACGTATGATGAGAAAATTACTTGACCCACTACAGCATCCAGACATCAGTCACTTCATGGATGACATCCTGATCGCAACTGAAACATTTGAAGAGCATGTAGAAACCCTGCATCTTTTGTTCAGGCGCCTCAGAGAAACTGGATTGACGGCTAGACCAAAGAAGTGTCAGATAGGATTCCAAGAATTGGACTTTCTAGGTCATAAGATATCTCATGGACTGATAACTCCACAAGAGGGAAATGTGGACAAACTCCAGAGAGCACCTCGTCCAAAAACAAAGAAGGATGTAAGATCATTTGTATCCTTATGTGGATTCTATCAAAAATACATCAAGGACTTCAATACTCTGTCAGCACCTTTAACGGATCTTACCAAAAAGGGGAAACCAGAGAAAGTCACTTGGTCAGCTGACTGTGAGAGAGCTTTCACAGCATTAAAGCAGGCATTAACTGCTCATCCAGTCTTACATCTACCAGACCTCGACCAACCATTCGTGCTGCGCACCGATGCCAGTAACATAGGAATTGGGGCAACGCTGTTGCAGAGAAAGGGAGATGTACCATCAGAGCTATTCCCTGTAGCCTATGCTAGCAGGAAATTGAATGCAGCAGAGAGAAATTACAGTACTATCGAGAGAGAATGTCTTGCGCTCGTATGGAGTGTACAGAAATTTCAAGCATACCTATATGGCAGACACTTCACAGTGCAATGTGACCATCAACCACTCATGTTTCTCGCAGCATCTAAGACTCTGAATGCCCGACTTATGAGGTGGTCGCTGCTTCTTCAACCTTACTCGTTCCAGGTTGAGTATGTTCCTGGGAAAATGAATGTGGGAGCGGACTTCCTGAGTCGACACCCAGTGCCTGATGAACCAGGGCAATCAGATGCAGAAGAGAATACAAGGGAGGAAAAATAGGAACAACTTGATAACTGAAAATGTTGGAAACATAGTTCCATACCATAGAACAATCTGGAGTGGGGCCATGTGGCATAACGCAGCCAACATTATTCATTTTATCAACACATGCCGCAAAAAGAGGAAACAACATTGAAAGAAATTGACTTCACAAACGCAATTGGAGATTGGGACTTAAAACTTAACATCAAAACTGGAACTGAACAAGTGACAAATGACGTGGATTCTTGGAAAGATTTCATCAGACCAAGCTCAGAAAACCATTGGATAGGAAAACCACGTGACCCGCCTTCGCGCCAGTGCATAATTAACATATATTACTATTTCATCAGAAATGTTAATAAGCCCGCACTTTTGTCTGAACTCGCTCCATGGACGGATGTGAGAAGAGTGTGTGACCAAAAATTCAATGGGCAAGGCAAAAGTCTGGATCCGAGGTACGTTTGTTAGCCCTTGATTAGACTAAGAACCCGATGTATCAAGTATCAAGTAATGTAAACCCATGTTTGTGATGTCAATTGAAATGTATGATTATTAATTAAAACCTCTGAAATGTAAAAATGCTCGACTGTAGATTCTAACGACGCAAAGCCATTCCCGGGCAGAATATTCTCTTCGATGAAACTACAATCTCTGATATTCTTAGAGATAATTATTAACTTTAAGAAGTGCATTCTACTACTATATTCTATTCTAAACAACTGTGAGAAGTGATGATTCTAAAGCAATCTTGTGCATTTCACCAGAAACATTGTTAAAGATGCATCACTATCTACAGCTGAAAAGACAGTTCGTGTACTAGAACAAGTGCCTTGTTCTAAAACAGACTTATCTATGCCTATTTACAATCTAGAAAGCTGAAAGTGAAATCAATCTTTCCTTTCTCTTTTATCTATAGAATTAATAGTGTTTGGCGAAATAAATATTTATATTTATGTCAAATTTAATTAGATAAGGGCACACATGAACTGCAACACATGAGAAAGTTGTGCTTCGCGGAACACCCTCACGCGCAGTGAACTTAACTCATGACTCAACATAACTTAAAACACAACACCACTCCACACCACTCATCACCACACAACCCAACACTCAACATCACAACAACAACAGGTAATGAAAGAGAGTTATTAGACACAAGAAGAAGAAGTAGTTAATTGGGAAAACACAGAGAATTATTTATACACATTGTAAACACCATTTAGTGGAAGAAATGTTCTAAATGTATGTCATTTATTTACATGCATCTTGACATATTCTCACTCTTGTCAATGTCTTACTGTACACGTTCACTGACCCCGGTCAAATGAGAACTTACATACAGCAGGAACAAGTTGATACAAGGCGTACACCGTGTGATAATCTCTGACCACCCCAACTTAACCCAACACTAGCTTAGAGAGAAAAGGAGGGGAGGGGAACTAGTTCCTACTTTAGGAATTTAGATTTCTTCCGACCTACTTCTTATTATTGTATTGGTAGGAATGTATATATTTATGCGAATATTCATCAGTGATCTTGGTGGCTACATACCAACAACCACCCAACACATCAGCAAATTAACCACCTAAATCAGACCTGAGGGAGGGAAGCCGAGAGAAAGAGAGGAACCACAAGTGAGAGGGAGGATGACTTCGCTATGAGCAGAGCATGGGGAGGCCTTCAGAGGAGCTATACGGGCAGACCTGAAGTGGATCCATCAGTCAATGGACCCTGGCTTACCTAATCCTCCAGTCACCAGGTTACTTTTCTCATAGGTAGAACCACACCCAATTACAGGAACACTGATATATTTATGGTTGAGACACCACTATCATACTTAATATGTACAACATCAAAATGTTTACTATGTTTTCACACTTGTTGACATCTCATATATTGATGCTTGTTATTGATTGTCTGGGACAATGGTCCAATGTGCAACTGTTCTATTACTTTGTGTAAATCACAATAGAGATGTATGTACTGACCAGAAGGCTCAGGCCAGTCAATAAATGATTAACATGAATTGACCTTCTGTTAATTTGTCAAGTTCAAACCTATCTGTACCAACAACTTCTTTGTACATCATGTTGCCAGAATCTGATGTGATTGTTTATGTGTTTGATTGTTAAAGATAATTAACTCATAATGACTTACTGAATGGGGAAATAAAAAGACTCTAGATCTATCAACTGCTCAACATCCATGTTTTCTTCATCTAAATCAGGCTGAGAAAATTCTCCAGACTTTCCTCAGATTTGATCAACTACAAGGGGGCTCCAGAGCTATCAGAATCATTGGAGAAGGGGCAGATTCCCAGTTAGTAATTACCATTCTTACCAGGGCCATAATCTATATCTCCTAGACAATACTTAATAGAACGAGGCCTGCAGATAACTCAAGGTTCATATTATGGGGTTATTGAAGATAGAAGAGGATGGGGCTCTACATCTTTTGTTAGAGATGGGGCATGCACTACAGTGATTTCCCACTCCCTTCAAAAATATATGACAAGCATCTAGACATCAGTCACTTCATGGATGACATCCTGATCGCCACTAAAACATTTGAAGAGTATGTAGAAACCCTGCATCTTTTGTTCAGGCGCCTCAGAAAAACTGGATTGACGGCTAGACCAAAGAAGTGTCAGATAGGATTCCAAGAATTGGACTTTCTAGGTCATAAGATATCTCATGGACTGATAACTCCACAAGAGGGAAATGTGGACAAACTCCAGAGAGCACCTCGTCCAAAAACAAAGAAGGATGTAAGATCATTTGTATCCTTATGTGGATTCTATCAAAAATACATCAAGGACTTCAATACTCTGTCAGCACCTTTAACGGATCTTACCAAAAAGGGGAAACCAGAGAAAGTCACTTGGTCAGCTGACTGTGAGAGAGCTTTCACAGCATTAAAGCAGGCATTAACTGCTCATCCAGTCTTACATCTACCAGACCTCGACCAACCATTCGTGCTGCGCACCGATGCCAGTAACATAGGAATTGGGGCAACGCTGTTGCAGAGAAAGGGAGATGTACCATCAGAGCTATTCCCTGTAGCCTATGCTAGCAGGAAATTGAATGCAGCAGAGAGAAATTACAGTACTATCGAGAGAGAATGTCTTGCGCTCGTATGGAGTGTACAGAAATTTCAAGCATACCTATATGGCAGACACTTCACAGTGCAATGTGACCATCAACCACTCATGTTTCTCGCAGCATCTAAGACTCTGAATGCCCGACTTATGAGGTGGTCGCTGCTTCTTCAACCTTACTCGTTCCAGGTTGAGTATGTTCCTGGGAAAATGAATGTGGGAGCGGACTTCCTGAGTCGACACCCAGTGCCTGATGAACCAGGTCAATCAGATGAAGAAGAGAATACAAGGGAGGAAAAATAGGAACAACTTGATAACTGAAAATGTTGGAAACATAGTTCCATACCATAGAACAATCTGGAGTGGGGCCATGTGGCATAACGCAGCCAACATTATTCATTTTATCAACACATGCCGCAAAAAGAGGAAACAACATTGAAAGAAATTGACTTCACAAACGCAATTGGAGATTGGGACTTAAAACTTAACATCAAAACTGGAACTGAACAAGTGACAAATGACGTGGATTCTTGGAAAGATTTCATCAGACCAAGCTCAGGAAACCATTGGATAGGAAAACCACGTGACCCGCCTTCGCGCCAGTGCATAATTAACATATATTACTATTTCATCAGAAATGTTAATAAGCCCGCACTTTTGTCTGAACTCGCTCCATGGACGGATGTGAGAAGAGTGTGTGACCAAAAATTCAATGGGCAAGGCAAAAGTCTGGATCCGAGGTACGTTTGTTAGCCCTTGATTAGACTAAGAACCCGATGTATCAAGTATCAAGTAATGTAAACCCATGTTTGTGATGTCAATTGAAATGTATGATTATTAATTAAAACCTCTGAAATGTAAAAATGCTCGACTGTAGATTCTAACGACGCAAAGCCATTCCCGGGCAGAATATTCTCTTCGATGAAACTACAATCTCTGATATTCTTAGAGATAATTATTAACTTTAAGAAGTGCATTCTACTACTATATTCTATTCTAAACAACTGTGAGAAGTGATGATTCTAAAGCAATCTTGTGCATTTCACCAGAAACATTGTTAAAGATGCATCACTATCTACAGCTGAAAAGACAGTTCGTGTACTAGAACAAGTGCCTTGTTCTAAAACAGACTTATCTATGCCTATTTACAATCTAGAAAGCTGAAAGTGAAATCAATCTTTCCTTTCTCCTTTATCTATAGAATTAATAGTGTTTGGCGAAATAAATATTTATATTTATGTCAAATTTAATTAGATAAGGGCACACATGAACTGCAACACATGAGAAAGTTGTGCTTCGCGGAACACCCTCACGCGCAGTGAACTTAACTCATGACTCAACATAACTTAAAACACAACACCACTCCACACCACTCATCACCACACAACCCAACACTCAACATCACAACAACAACAGGTAATGAAAGAGAGTTATTAGACACAAGAAGAAGAAGTAGTTAATTGGGAAAACACAGAGAATTATTTATACACATTGTAAACACCATTTAGTGGAAGAAATGTTCTAAATGTATGTCATTTATTTACATGCATCTTGACATATTCTCACTCTTGTCAATGTCTTACTGTACACGTTCACTGACCCCGGTCAAATGAGAACTTACATACAGCAGGAACAAGTTGATACAAGGCGTACACCGTGTGATAATCTCTGACCACCCCAACTTAACCCAACACTAGCTTAGAGAGAAAAGGAGGGGAGGGGAACTAGTTCCTACTTTAGGAATTTAGATTTCTTCCGACCTACTTCTTATTATTGTATTGGTAGGAATGTATATATTTATGCGAATATTCATCAGTGATCTTGGTGGCTACATACCAACAACCACCCAACACATCAGCAAATTAACCACCTAAATCAGACCTGAGGGAGGGAAGCCGAGAGAAAGAGAGGAACCACAAGTGAGAGGGAGGATGACTTCGCTATGAGCAGAGCATGGGGAGGCCTTCAGAGGAGCTATACGGGCAGACCTGAAGTGGATCCATCAGTCAATGGACCCTGGCTTACCTAATCCTCCAGTCACCAGGTTACTTTTCTCATAGGTAGAACCACACCCAATTACAGGAACACTGATATATTTATGGTTGAGACACCACTATCATACTTAATATGTACAACATCAAAATGTTTACTATGTTTTCACACTTGTTGACATCTCATATATTGATGCTTGTTATTGATTGTCTGGGACAATGGTCCAATGTGCAACTGTTCTATTACTTTGTGTAAATCACAATAGAGATGTATGTACTGACCAGAAGGCTCAGGCCAGTCAATAAATGATTAACATGAATTGACCTTCTGTTAATTTGTCAAGTTCAAACCTATCTGTACCAACAACTTCTTTGTACATCATGTTGCCAGAATCTGATGTGATTGTTTATGTGTTTGATTGTTAAAGATAATTAACTCATAATGACTTACTGAATGGGGAAATAAAAAGACTCTAGATCTATCAACTGCTCAACATCCATGTTTTCTTCATCTAAATCAGGCTGAGAAAATTCTCCAGACTTTCCTCAGATTTGATCAACTACAAGGGGGCTCCAGAGCTATCAGAATCATTGGAGAAGGGGCAGATTCCCAGTTAGTAATTACCATTCTTACCAGGGCCATAATCTATATCTCCTAGACAATACTTAATAGAACGAGGCCTGCAGATAACTCAAGGTTCATATTATGGGGTTATTGAAGATAGAAGAGGATGGGGCTCTACATCTTTTGTTAGAGATGGGGCATGCACTACAGTGATTTCCCACTCCCTTCAAAAATATATGACAAGCATCTAGACATCAGTCACTTCATGGATGACATCCTGATCGCCACTAAAACATTTGAAGAGTATGTAGAAACCCTGCATCTTTTGTTCAGGCGCCTCAGAAAAACTGGATTGACGGCTAGACCAAAGAAGTGTCAGATAGGATTCCAAGAATTGGACTTTCTAGGTCATAAGATATCTCATGGACTGATAACTCCACAAGAGGGAAATGTGGACAAACTCCAGAGAGCACCTCGTCCAAAAACAAAGAAGGATGTAAGATCATTTGTATCCTTATGTGGATTCTATCAAAAATACATCAAGGACTTCAATACTCTGTCAGCACCTTTAACGGATCTTACCAAAAAGGGGAAACCAGAGAAAGTCACTTGGTCAGCTGACTGTGAGAGAGCTTTCACAGCATTAAAGCAGGCATTAACTGCTCATCCAGTCTTACATCTACCAGACCTCGACCAACCATTCGTGCTGCGCACCGATGCCAGTAACATAGGAATTGGGGCAACGCTGTTGCAGAGAAAGGGAGATGTACCATCAGAGCTATTCCCTGTAGCCTATGCTAGCAGGAAATTGAATGCAGCAGAGAGAAATTACAGTACTATCGAGAGAGAATGTCTTGCGCTCGTATGGAGTGTACAGAAATTTCAAGCATACCTATATGGCAGACACTTCACAGTGCAATGTGACCATCAACCACTCATGTTTCTCGCAGCATCTAAGACTCTGAATGCCCGACTTATGAGGTGGTCGCTGCTTCTTCAACCTTACTCGTTCCAGGTTGAGTATGTTCCTGGGAAAATGAATGTGGGAGCGGACTTCCTGAGTCGACACCCAGTGCCTGATGAACCAGGTCAATCAGATGAAGAAGAGAATACAAGGGAGGAAAAATAGGAACAACTTGATAACTGAAAATGTTGGAAACATAGTTCCATACCATAGAACAATCTGGAGTGGGGCCATGTGGCATAACGCAGCCAACATTATTCATTTTATCAACACATGCCGCAAAAAGAGGAAACAACATTGAAAGAAATTGACTTCACAAACGCAATTGGAGATTGGGACTTAAAACTTAACATCAAAACTGGAACTGAACAAGTGACAAATGACGTGGATTCTTGGAAAGATTTCATCAGACCAAGCTCAGGAAACCATTGGATAGGAAAACCACGTGACCCGCCTTCGCGCCAGTGCATAATTAACATATATTACTATTTCATCAGAAATGTTAATAAGCCCGCACTTTTGTCTGAACTCGCTCCATGGACGGATGTGAGAAGAGTGTGTGACCAAAAATTCAATGGGCAAGGCAAAAGTCTGGATCCGAGGTACGTTTGTTAGCCCTTGATTAGACTAAGAACCCGATGTATCAAGTATCAAGTAATGTAAACCCATGTTTGTGATGTCAATTGAAATGTATGATTATTAATTAAAACCTCTGAAATGTAAAAATGCTCGACTGTAGATTCTAACGACGCAAAGCCATTCCCGGGCAGAATATTCTCTTCGATGAAACTACAATCTCTGATATTCTTAGAGATAATTATTAACTTTAAGAAGTGCATTCTACTACTATATTCTATTCTAAACAACTGTGAGAAGTGATGATTCTAAAGCAATCTTGTGCATTTCACCAGAAACATTGTTAAAGATGCATCACTATCTACAGCTGAAAAGACAGTTCGTGTACTAGAACAAGTGCCTTGTTCTAAAACAGACTTATCTATGCCTATTTACAATCTAGAAAGCTGAAAGTGAAATCAATCTTTCCTTTCTCCTTTATCTATAGAATTAATAGTGTTTGGCGAAATAAATATTTATATTTATGTCAAATTTAATTAGATAAGGGCACACATGAACTGCAACACATGAGAAAGTTGTGCTTCGCGGAACACCATCACGCGCAGTGAACTTAACTCATTACTCAACATAACTTAAAACACAACACCACTCCACACCACTCATCACCACACAACCCAACACTCAACATCACAACAACAACAGGTAATGGAAGAGAGTTATTAGACACAAGAAGAAGAAGTAGTTAATTGGGAAAACACAGAGAATTATTTATACACATTGTAAACACCATTTAGTGGAAGAAATGTTCTAAATGTATGTCATTTATTTACATGCATCTTGACATATTCTCACTCTTGTCAATGTCTTACTGTACACGTTCACTGACCCCGGTCAAATGAGAACTTACATACAGCAGGAACAAGTTGATACAAGGCGTACACCGTGTG
This sequence comes from Cepaea hortensis, assembly GCA_963921405.1. Lineage (NCBI taxonomy): Eukaryota > Metazoa > Mollusca > Gastropoda > Stylommatophora > Helicidae > Cepaea > Cepaea hortensis. The sequence continues at coordinate 374,127,449 of OY992876.1, read as the reverse complement.
ATAATCTCTGACCACCCCAACTTAACCCAACACTAGCTCAGAGAGAAAAGGAGGGGAGGGGAACTAGTTCCTACTTTAGGAATTTAGATTTCTTCCGACCTACTTCTTATTATTGTATTGGTAGGAATGTATATATTTATGCGAATATTCATCAGTGATCTTGGTGGCTACATACCAACAACCACCCAACACATCAGCAAATTAACCACCTAAATCAGACCTGAGGGAGGGAAGCCGAGAGAAAGAGAGGAACCACAAGTGAGAGGGAGGATGACTTCGCTATGAGCAGAGCATGGGGAGGCCTTCAGAGGAGCTATACGGGCAGACCTGAAGTGGATCCATCAGTCAATGGACCCTGGCTTACCTAATCCTCCAGTCACCAGGTTACTTTTCTCATAGGTAGAACCACACCCAATTACAGGAACACTGATATATTTATGGTTGAGACACCACTATCATACTTAATATGTACAACATCAAAATGTTTACTATGTTTTCACACTTGTTGACATCTCATATATTGATGCTTGTTATTGATTGTCTGGGACAATGGTCCAATGTGCAACTGTTCTATTACTTTGTGTAAATCACAATAGAGATGTATGTACTGACCAGAAGGCTCAGGCCAGTCAATAAATGATTAACATGAATTGACCTTCTGTTAATTTGTCAAGTTCAAACCTATCTGTACCAACAACTTCTTTGTACATCATGTTGTCAGAATCTGATGTGATTGTTTATGTGTTTGATTGTTAAAGATAATTAACTCATAATGACTTACTGAATGGGGAAATAAAAAGACTCTAGATCTATCAACTGCTCAACATCCATGTTTTCTTCATCTAAATCAGGCTGAGAAAATTCTCCAGACTTTCCTCAGATTTGATCAACTACAAGGGGGCTCCAGAGCTATCAGAATCATTGGAGAAGGGGCAGATTCCCAGTTAGTAATTACCATTCTTACCAGGGCCATAATCTATATCTCCTAGACAATACTTAATAGAACGAGGCCTGCAGATAACTCAAGGTTCATATTCTGGGGTTATTGAAGATAGAAGAGGATGGGGCTCTACATCTTTTGTTAGAGATGGGGCATGCACTACAGTGATTTCCCACTCCCTTCAAAAATATATGACAAGCATCTAGACATCAGTCACTTCATGGATGACATCCTGATCGCCACTAAAACATTTGAAGAGCATGTAGAAACCCTGCATCTTTTGTTCAGGCGCCTCAGAAAAACTGGATTGACGGCTAGACCAAAGAAGTGTCAGATAGGATTCCAAGAATTGGACTTTCTAGGTCATAAGATATCTCATGGACTGATAACTCCACAAGAGGGAAATGTGGACAAACTCCAGAGAGCACCTCGTCCAAAAACAAAGAAGGATGTAAGATCATTTGTATCCTTATGTGGATTCTATCAAAAATACATCAAGGACTTCAATACTCTGTCAGCACCTTTAACGGATCTCACCAAAAAGGGGAAACCAGAGAAAGTCACTTGGTCAGCTGACTGTGAGAGAGCTTTCACAGCATTAAAGCAGGCATTAACTGCTCATCCAGTCTTACATCTACCAGACCTCGACCAACCATTCGTGCTGCGCACCGATGCCAGTAACATAGGAATTGGGGCAACGCTGTTGCAGAGAAAGGGAGATGTACCATCAGAGCTATTCCCTGTAGCCTATGCTAGCAGGAAATTGAATGCAGCAGAGAGAAATTACAGTACTATCGAGAGAGAATGTCTTGCGCTCGTATGGAGTGTACAGAAATTTCAAGCATACCTATATGGCAGACACTTCACAGTGCAATGTGACCATCAACCACTCATGTTTCTCGCAGCATCTAAGACTCTGAATGCCCGACTTATGAGGTGGTCGCTGCTTCTTCAACCTTACTCGTTCCAGGTTGAGTATGTTCCTGGGAAAATGAATGTGGGAGCGGACTTCCTGAGTCGACACCCAGTGCCTGATGAACCAGGTCAATCAGATGCAGAAGGGAATACAAGGGAGGAAAAATGGGAACAACTTGATAACTGAAAATGTTGGAAACATAGTTCCATACCATAAAACAATCTGGAGTGGGGCCATGTGGCATAACGCAGCCAACATTATTCATTTTATCAACACATGCCGCAAAAAGAGGAAACAACATTAAAAGAAATTGACTTCACAAACGCAATTGGTGATTGGGACTTAAAACTTAACATCAAAACTGGAACTGAACAAGTGACAAATGACGTGGATTCTTGGAAAGATTTCATCAGACCAAGCTCAGAAAACCATTGTATAGGAAAACCACATGACCGCCTTCGCGCCAGTGCATAATTAACATATATTACTATTTCATCAGAAATGTTAATAAGCCCGCACTTTTGTCTGAACTCGCTCCATGGACGGATGTGAGAAGATTTTGTGACCAAAAATTCAATGGGCAAGGCAAAAGTCTGGATCCGAGGTACGTTTGTTAGCCCTTGATTAGACTAAGAACCCGATGTATCAAGTATCAAGTAATGTAAACCCATGTTTGTGATGTCAATTGAAATGTATGATTATTAATTAAAACCTCTGAAATGTAAAAATGCTCGACTGTAGATTCTAACGACGCAAAGCCATTCCCGGGCAGAATATTCTCTTCGATGAAACTACAATCTCTGATATTCTTAGAGATAATTATTAACTTTAAGAAGTGCATTCCACTACTACATTCTATTCTAAACAACTGTGAGAAGTGATGATTCTAAAGCAATCTTGTGCATTTCACCAGAAACATTGTAAAAGATGCTATCACTCTCTACAGCTGAAATGACAGTTCGTGTACTAGAATAAGTGCCTTGTTCTAAAACAGACTTATCTATGCCTATTTACAATCTAGAAAGCTGAAAGTGAAATCAATCTTTCCTTTCTCCTTTATCTATAGAATTAATAGTGTTTGGCGAAATAAATATTTATATTTATGTCAAATTTAATTAGATAAGGGCACACATGAACTGCAACACATGAGAAAGTTGTGCTTCGCGGAACACCATCACGCGCAGTGAACTTAACTCATTACTCAACATAACTTAAAACACAACACCACTCCACACCACTCATCACCACACAACCCAACACTCAACATCACAACAACAACAGGTAATGGAAGAGAGTTATTAGACACAAGAAGAAGAAGTAGTTAATTGGGAAAACACAGAGAATTATTTATACACATTGTAAACACCATTTAGTGGAAGAAATGTTCTAAATGTATGTCATTTATTTACATGCATCTTGACATATTCTCACTCTTGTCAATGTCTTACTGTACACGTTCACTGACCCCGGTCAAATGAGAACTTACATGCAGCAGGAACAAGTTGATACAAGGCGTACACCGTGTGATAAACTCTGACCACCCCAACTTAACCCAACACTAGCTCAGAGAGAAAAGGAGGGGAGGGGAACTAGTTCCTACTTCAGGAATTTAGATTTCTTCCGACCTACTTCTTATTATTGTATTGGTAGGAATGTATATATTTATGCGAATATTCATCAGTGATCTTGGTGGCTACATACCAACAACCACCCAACACATCAGCAAATTAACCACCTAAATCAGACCTGAGGGAGGGAAGCCGAGAGAAAGAGAGGAACCACAAGTGAGAGGGAGGATGACTTCGCTATGAGCAGAGCATGGGGAGGCCTTCAGAGGAGCTATACGGGCAGACCTGAAGTGGATCCATCAGTCAATGGACACTGGCTTACCTAATCCTCCAGTCACCAGGTTACTTTTCTCATAGGTAGAACCACACCCAATTACAGGAACACTGATATGTTTATGGTTGAGACAACACTATCATACTTAATATGTACAACATCAAAATGTTTACTATGTTTTCACACTTGTTGACATCTCATATATTGATGCTTGTTATTGATTGTCTGGGACAATGGTCCAACGTGCAACTGTTCTATTACTTTGTGTAAATCACAATAGAGATGTATGTACTGACCAGAAGGCTCAGGCCAGTCAATAAATGATTAACATGAATTGACCTTCTGTTAATTTGTCAAGTTCAAACCTATCTGTATCAACAACTTCTTTGTACATCATGTTGTCAAAATCTAATGTGATTGTTTGTGTTTGATTGTTTAAAGATAAATTAACTCATAATGACTTACTGAATGGGGAAATAAAAAGACTCTAGATCTATCAACTGCTCAACATCCATGTTTTCTTCATCTAAATCAGGCTGAGAAAATTCTCCAGATTTTCCTCAGATTTGATCAACTAAAAGAGGGCTCCAGAGCTATTAGAATCATTGGAGAAGGGGCAGATTCCCAGTTAGTAAATTACCATTCTTACCAGGGCCATAATCTATATCTCCAAGACAATACTTAATAGAACGAGGCCTGCAGATAACTCAAGGTTCATATTCTGGGGTTATTGAAGATAGAAGAGGATGGGGCTCTACATCTTTTATTAGAGATGGGGCATGCACTACAGTGATCTCCCACTCCCTTCAAAAATATATGACAACATGGCGCATGACGATGATATATATATATATATATATATATATATATATATATATATATATATATATATATATATATATATATATATATATATATATAAAACTGTCATTTACTGTCTATAAAACCTTGCGGTGTAGGACAGGGGGGGTCTTAAGCCTGAGGAACTAAGGCCGCATGGCTAGTTGCAATCGCCGTTAACTGTACAGGTTAGAGTTTTCTTTTTGCCCCGGACAGAAAAAACTCCAAACCTCACCGAGGATTCGAACCTGGGTCTCCGAATGAGAGCCCGGTATTCTAGCCACTCGTTCAGCCACTAGCCACTAGCCATATATATATATATATATATATATATATATATATATATATATATATATATATATATAAAATTTCGATCACAAAAAGCTACATTTATAAGCACTACATTAAATACAAATATTATGATACATATTTTATTACAATATATATAATTTCTACTAACATATTTAAATGTTTTACTTAGCAAATCTTATGTAAACGATGGCTAAATACCTACATTTACAAACACTACATAACGTATATATATCACTACAGTGTATATTTTATATATTTCACTATATTATTTATACTAATATAGTCAACTGTAAGCAAATCTTATACAAAAACCAATGCTAAATACAGACATGATAATATATCAGACTTTAGAACAACATTGTAATCTCCCATAAGCTCAATGGCAAGAGTGGGACAATGTAGTCAAAGCCGAGATGACCAACACTTACTTAACTGATTAGTGCCATGGGATGATTAATTTTTCTAAAAGACTTCCTGTATCTGCCATGGGCTTATATACCGTAGTTTTCCCAAGACAACTCCCTTTAATTTGATATATAATACAACATGTCTGCTACCATATTAACAACGTTTCAGTCATAATTGTGACACACCCCTACTTCGCATTTCCCGCCATCCATTTTTGTTTGGTTTAATCTGACTTTTTGTTTGGCACTGAATATGTTAAGCAGACAGCGAAAAGAGATGATAGTGGCTTGGTGGCATAGCATCTACCTGTAACTTCAAAAGAGCCAGGTTCTAATCCAGCTAACGACAATATTTTTAGGGCATTTTCCCCTGAGGATCTCGGTGATGTCACGGCTCTGGGTAGTGTGTTGGGCGCCTCATCTTCTGAAACACGAGTAAGAAAATAGCAATTCTCATGTACGCGCTAGATTAAAAATCCCTTGGAAGTTGGAGAAAGTAAGCAGTAGGCCATGTTACCACCACCATGGCAAAAACCAAGGAAGCCTTTTATTCACGGTCCTGTTCTAGCACATCTTTTTTCCCATAACAGTTTTTTTTTTTAATTTATCTCTGTCCCACGCCAAATGCCCTGCCTCTCTTGCTGTCATGTGTAAATTGCAAATTTACATAAATAATAAAATGTACAACAAAAGTTTTACTTACAGAATGCACAACCACATTATAGAGTGATACTACACTGCACATCAATAATTTCAGATGTAATGTTTGCATAATGTGAAGTATAAATATAAAATATCTTCTTACTGTAAAACAATGATAAGCAAATATACCCCGTGAAATAAAAACGGGTACAAAATAGTGCCTAGTATATGCATGATCTGACTGCCTGTTTTTCTTATCACACATTGTGATCATAGAATTGCTGATTGCTCAAAGGCTGTTTGCTGATTGCTCAAAATAATTCATGAACACAAACTTATCACAAACTGTGATACCAGAATTGCTGATAACTCAAAGGCTGTTTACTAATTGCTCAAAATAAATAATAACTACCCCCATGCATCTCCAGAAATTGTGTTTGCTGGGGTAGATGTGGGTGGGTGTGGGTCGGTGGGTGTTGGTGGATGAGGATATGTGGGAGGGTGGGTGGGTGATGTGTGGGTGGGTGTGTGGGGGTATGTGCAGGTGGGAATAGGGGTGTGTGCAGGGGGTGTGGTGGATGTGTGTGTGTTTGGGTTGGGGATGAGTGTGGGGGTATGTGTATATGGGTGGGTGATGTATGTGTGTGGGTGAGTTGGGGATATCTGTGTGGGGGGATGGGTGGGTGGGGTGGGTGGTCGGGGAATGTTTGTGGGGGTGTGTGGGTGGATGGGGGATGTGTGGGTGGGGGTGAGATGTGTGTGTGTGGGCGACAGATGTGTGGGTGGGTGAGGGATGTGTGTGGGTGAGGGATGTGTGTTTGGGTGGGTGGGTGTTGGTGGGTGGGGGTGGGTGGGGGATGTGTGGGTGTGCAGGGTCTGGTGGATGTGTGTGGGTTGGGAGATGGGTGGGGGATGTGTGGGTGTGCAGGGTCTGGTGGATGTGTGTGGGTTGGGAGATGGGTGGGGGATGTGTTTATGGGTGGTGGGTGTGTGTGGGGGTGGGTGATATGTGTGTGTGAGTGGGAGATGTGGGGGTGGATGAGGGATGTGGAGGGTGGGTGGTTGGGGGATGAATGTGTGGGTCATGGGTGTGTGTGTGAGTGGGATATATGTGGGTGGGATATGTGTGGGTGGGTGGGAAGATGCATGTGTGGAGGTGGATGTGTATGTGGGTTGGGGATATGTGCACGAGGGAGGGATTTTGTGGGTGGGTGGGGGAAGTGTAGGTGACTGCAGGATTAGTGGTTGGTAGGGGGATGTGTGTGTCATTGGGGGATGTGTGTTTGGCTGGATGGTTGGGGGTGTATGGGTGTGGGTGGGTGGGTGGAGGATGTGTGGTGGGTGCGTGTGTGTGTGCTGGGGGATGGTGTGTGGGTGGGGACATGTACGGGGGTAGAGGGATGTGTGTGGGTAGGGGATGGGTGGGTGGGTGGTGGGGGAATGTATGTGTGCCTTGGGGTGTGTATGTGGGAGGCAGTGTGTGGGTGGGTGAAGGATGTTTGTGGGTGATTTTTGGTCGGTGTGTGGGTATTGGTGGGTGGGGGATGTGTAGGTGTGTGGGAGTGTGTGTAGGAGTGTGTGGATGTGTGCGTGGGTTGGGGGATGGGGGTTGTGTGTATGGTTGGGGTTTGTGTGAGTTAGGGTGGGTGGGAGATTTATGTGTGGGATGTGGGGGTGTGTGTGTGGGCGGGAGATGTTTAAGGGTAGATGAGGGACGTGTGGGTGCATGGGGAGATGTGTATGGATGGGGGTGGTAAGTGAGCGGGAATTGTGTGCATGTGGGGATGTGTGCGTGCGGGTATGTGTGTGTGTGTGGGTGGGGAGATTATGCATGGGTGGGGAGATGTGTGTGTGGTTGGGGGATGTGTATGTGGGAGGGCAGATGTGTGTGTGGGTGGGTGGGCGAGGTGTGGGTGGAGGATGTGTGCGTGTGTGTGGGTTGTGGCTTGTGTTTGTAGGTGGAGGAATATGTGTTTGTGGAGGATGTGTGTGTGGGTGAGGGAATGTGTGTGTGTGGGGATGGGTGGGTGGGGGAATGTATGTGTGCCTAGGGGTGGGTGGTTGGATATGTGGGTGGGGGTGGGGGTGAGTGGGGGATATGTCTCATAACATTTGTAATATGCATTGTTAATGTGTACATTAATCATTTGACAATTTTTCCCCCCTATTTATCATGCACTACTGATGAATGAAAGATGAATGACTGGAAGGGCCGAATGTAAGACGGGCCTGTGTGTCCAATTTGTTACCCTTTTAAAATAAAGTTAAATCAAATCAAATCAAATCCACAGATCTAGATCCTGGGAGTTCTGTATGACATAGCTGTTTACTGTAAAACAATGATAAGCAAAAATATCCTATAAGATACAAAACATGTATAAAATAATGCCTAGTATATGCATGATCCAACTGCCTGTGTTTCTTATCACAATCTGTGATACCAGAATTGCTGATTACTCTACGGCTGTTGATGAATTATTTTGCATTTCTGTGTTTGTTTTCTGTACGACACTGACAGGCAGCCTTAATATTAATGTAATTTAGATCCCATTAAAAGTTGATTAATGAGTTTTCAACGCTTTAAGTTGATTGCAATGCACTCAAACAGGTTTCTTCGAATGCATCTCTTGATGTTGTCTACCTACATGTAAGATTATATAGCTTCATATGCATCTCTTGTTGTTATCTGCCTACATGTAAGATTATATATCTTCACGTGCATCTCTTGTTGTTCTCTGCCTACATGTAAGATTATTTATCTTCACATGCATCGTTTGATGTTGACTACCTACATGTAACTGTTATCTTTTCCCCCTAGTGCATCTCTTGGTGTTGTCTACCTACATGTAACTGTTATCTTTCTCCCCTAGTGCATCTCTTGGTGTTGTCTACCTACATGTAACTGTTATCTTTCTCACCTAGTGCATCTCTTGGTGTTGTCTACCTACATGTAACTGTTATCTTTCTCCCCTAGTGCATCTCTTGGTGTTGTCTACCTATATGTAAGATTATATATCTTCACATGCATCTCTTGTTGCTGTCTACCTACATGTAAGCTTATATATCTTCACATGCATCTCTTGTTGCTGTCTACTTACATGTAAGATTATATATCTTCACATGCATCTCTTGTTGCTGTCTACTTACATGTAAGATTATATATCTTCACATGCATCTCTTGTTGCTGTCTACTTACATGTAAGCTTATATATCTTCACATGCATCTCTTGTTGCTGTCTACTTACATGTAAGCTTATATATCTTCACATGCATCTCTTGTTGCTGTCTACTTACATGTAAGATTATATATCTTCACATGCATCTCTTGTTGCTGTCTACTTACATGTAAGCTTATATATCTTCACATGCATCTCTTGTTGCTGTCTACTTACATGTAAGATTATATATCTTCACATGCATCTCTTGTTGCTGTCTACTTACATGTAAGCTTATATATCTTCACATGCATCTCTTGTTGCTGTCTACTTACATGTAAGATTATATATCTTCACATGCATCTCTTGTTGCTGTCTACTTACATGTAAGCTTATATATCTTCACATGCATCTCTTGTTGCTGTCTACTTACATGTAAGCTTATATATCTTCACGTACATCTCTTGTTGTTGTCTACCTACATGTAAGCTTATATATCTTCACATGCATCTCTTGTTGCTGTCTACTTACATGTAAGCTTATATATCTTCACATGCATCTCTTGTTGCTGTCTACTTACATGTAAGATTATATATCTTCACATGCATCTCTTGTTGCTGTCTACTTACATGTAAGCTTATATATCTTCACATGCATCTCTTGTTGCTGTCTACTTACATGTAAGCTTATATATCTTCACGTACATCTCTTGTTGTTGTCTACCTACATGTAAGCTTATATATCTTCACGTACATCTCTTGTTGTTGTCTACCTAAATGTAAGGTTATATATCTTCACATGCATCTCTTGCTGTTGTCTGTCTACATGTAACATTATCTTTCTTTTCCAGCCCAACCCCACCCCCACCCAAGCACATCATTCGACAAGGAACTGTTTCTTTATATGTCTACATTTTTTGTATGACCTCAATCCTATTCAAATTAAGTTATCTTTTCTTTGCTCTCAGTTATTTGTAAGATTAAAAAAAAAAAAAAGCGTCTTTAAAACGCATCTTTGAAACTATATCTGAATTCACAGCTTTGCATTTAAACTGATTTCTCATTATAATACCGGTTACACCGTAATAACAATTGTATTTAATCGTATTGTAAAAAATGAAACATAGCATTGCTAACACAATTGTATAACTATGTAACTATTTTGTACTGCAAACATAGCACCGTTCTAAATTTTGCAACCAAAGTACTGTTCCTCTTTAGTTACGTCACTGCCGTCTGCTGTCAAGCTGTTGTAATGAACAATTTCATGTGTACAATTTGATGTTATTTTAAACTGTACGGCGTGGAACATGTCTGGGTGAATGTGCAGCAAATGTGTCCAGCCTGAAAATAGAGCAACGGTAATAATGATGATAATAGTTGTAAACATAGTAGTAGTAGTAGTAGTAGTAGTAGTAGTAGTAGTAGTAGCAGCAGCAGCAGCAGCAGCGGCAGCAGCGGCAACAGTAGTAGTAGTAATAGTAGTAGTAGTAGTAGTAGTAGTAGTAGTAGTAGTAGTAGTAGTAGTAGTAGTAGTCGTCCATTTGCTACCAGAGTTATTAAGGGAAACAAAGAAAAGTAATATGTCTTAAGAGGCGACCAAGGGGTGCCGGTGTGGGACTGGCTAATTCAACTTCTTGAAAATTTTCGTTACAGAATAAAACCAATCATGAATAAAACCTGTACGTCTTGATCACTTTGTGTGGTCGAGACAAGAACACTGAGATGATCCACGATTCTGGTGATCGAGTGAGATGGCAAGACATGACCGTCCACGCTTACCGGCATGGCACATGATGGTGATGATCATGAATAACACACAGAAGCCACAAACACTATTTTGCACAATTTATTGCCTGGTAAATTTCGCCGCATCAAGTCAGGTGCATACTGCAGAGTTAGTAGAATGAGAAGAGAATTAAAAAAATGAATAATGCTTGGCTGAAATATTTAAAACACAGAGACACTGGAATGTGGAGCATTAGATATCCCCACGGTCAGCGCAAATTTACAATGAAATCTTTCTGTTTCCACAAAGCTGGCTGGGACCATCTAATTGCTATTGCTTCGATATATTTGAGCAATAGAGTATTGTTCGTCGAATACAATTTGCATAACACCTGTTCTTTTTTTTTGTTTGTTTAACTTTATGATGGCTGTTAAGCAGGGACCACGAGATTGACGAGCTCGGCTTTTTATGACCTGTCGACTGCACAGGGATTATTGAAGACTGATTAGCTCTCTTTTCCACCCACACTGGTATATGTTCGGCTACTTGATTTGCTAACTGTCTTTTCGTTCTACCTATGTAATCTTGCTTGGCACTCACAGTGGAATTGAAAAATACAGTTTGATTTGGTGTATGGACACAACGCTTCTTTCACTGGTGGAGTGGTTATCCGGGTGGTTTTATATCTGATAATAGGTTCAGCAGCAAACACTGCTGTTTTAAGTCGATTGTGTATTCGTTTCTTTACATAGTCTCACGGAAAGGTTTGCTGAAGAAACACTTGAAGTTTGGGTACCGATAATTCTGTGACGCTTGGTTCGGGTGGCTGGCTTGATGAAGGTGGTTAAGGATGTCCAGTTCATTTAACGGCACTTTAATTTACTTACACCGTATATACCCACCTTTCTACTTCATTTTAATTTATTTACCTCACTGACACTGTACATACCTTACATTGGCACGAAGTACACTGGTCTGATTCCAACTGCCACTCCTCTCCGTGGGAAAAGGACATGCCCATATATGTGCATGTCGTCTGGGAGAGGTCTTGACCTCCGGTCTCCAAAGTTAAGGATACACAAGGGTTTGAGTCCGCACAGACTGGACAGCATTCCCCAGGTCGTTGAATGGCGTTCTGACAGGCCAGTCTGGGGCAAGTTAATGGCCAGCAGTCTATTTCTCCATGCTGCGTTGAGTAGAAGTCAAAGGTCAAACACAAGGCAGCAATACAAACAACAAATAAAGCAAATTAAATGTTGATAAAGTAGTTCATTTGATAGACATTACCATAGGTCTGCGAATTTGGTAGACATTACCACCACCATCATCATCATCACCACCATCATCATCATCATCAACATCGTCATCATCCCGTGCCTTACCGGCTGACGGTGGCGATCATGCTTCTCTACCAATCTCCGACTGCATGGATCAATTCGTGTGTTGACTCACTTCCGTACCAAGACACAAGACTGTCAAGAATTTGCTCATGCTGTCTTCATCTATCTCTCTTTCTAAAAATCATTACTGTTGTCACAACATGTTCCAGTTTTTGTCTTTTCAACAAAAAAAAAAATGATAACTGCTTCTTTCTGATGCTTGTGATAAGACATTACCATAGGCGTGCGAATTTAGCAGAAAATACCATCACTATGTTGTCACATAAAAAGGTCCATGTTACGACAGGAAGGTCAAAGTTGCCACATGAAAGATCTATGTTGCCACAGGAAAGATCTATGTTGCCACAGGAAAGATCTATGTTGTCAAAGGAAAGAGATCTAAGTTGTCAAAGGAAAGATCTACTTTGCCACAGGAAAGGTCTATTTTGCCACAGGAAAGATGCATGTTGCCACAGGAAAGGTCTATTTTGCCACAGGAAAGATCTAATTTGCCGCAGGAAAGGCCTATGTTGCCACAGGAAAGATTTATGTTGCCACAGGAAAGGTATACGTTTCCGCAAGAAAGACCTATGTTGCACAGGACAAGTATACTTGCCACAGGAAAAGCCTTTGTTGCCACATGCAATTATATGTTGCGACAGGAAGGTACGTGTTGCCACATGAAAGGTCTATATTGCGACAGGAGGGTATGTGTTGCCATAGGAAAGGCGCATGTTCTACAATGTTATTTGAATGTGTTTGGGTGTTGGATTATAGATGAAAAATACACTGACTAATAAAAAGTGGTATATCCGCTTTGAAGCTCGGTCTCTAACGCCTGTGCCCCGCGTCGTCACTGTGCCCTTGTACAACTTTCTTCCATTGTATCTAGTGGTATTGTCCACCAGCAAGTAATGGTGCCTTCCTCTTGCACGCTTCCCTCCCACTCGTCCCTTCCGGATATCCTTCAACAAAGAGCTGTGTCTCTTCATATGACGGAAGTACCTTAATTGTCTGCTCTTGATCTCATTCAGAAATGTTTTCTTTAATCTAAAATCTCGATATTAAGCAGCTAAATCTGCTGTCTGTATCATAACAGGACACAGTCAATTCAATAGTCATTTTACACAACGCTGAAGCTAGGTTCTAAAGCGTTGTGAACATGCTGACAAGCACCCCAGTCTGCAGAACGCACACTACACCATTTTACTAGGTACAACTCAGAAAGTTCTACACTAAGTTCCGGATCAAGCAACACTAGCGGGCAGATTCTACAATGCCCCCAGAATCTCCACAAGACCGCGCAGTTCATGGAGGAAACAAAACCACAGATATGGGCTGATTTCAAGCGAATTAGAAGCAGCATTAGCAGCATGCTAGACGACATCTCGGGGTATATAATAATTCAAAGAATGCAACTTGATAACAAAACACAGCTCGTAAACAACATTCGTCAAATGCAGGTTTCAGAAGCCAAAACGGAACTAAAGAACTAAGTCTACTCCGTTAGACTTTGGCAGTTACGACGCTGTTTATTTTCGCAGCGCATAGGCTTGTATCAACGACAATAATAAATAACAATATACTGTGCATGTTCTGTCCAGGTCGGGCAGTATTACAATTATAATTAAGACGAATAATATGTCCCAAGCCATCTCCGCTCGAATTCTAAACAATGTCCTTGCTCGTCCACACGGCGTCCTTCTCTCTATCTTCTAAGTGTCCTTCCTGCCGTTTATCTGACATCGAGTTTTATGCGTTCGTCTGCCTGTTTATTTGTGGCTTAGATGAATGTTGTCTCCACAGATTGTCTCGTCCATTCCAGTTATTAACTCAGCCACTAATGCGATATACAGCCAGTGCCTAGCCAACCTATCGTTCCCAAATCAACATAAGCTGCCGCTGCTAAGAAGCTCCCAAGTCCGTCTGTTGTTGTTGTTGACAATCTTCCGTGACGTTTCTGTGTTATCACGTCATATCCTTAGCTTTATTAGCGTTTTGGCTTTGGGATTCTCTGATATTTCTAATTTGTCTTATTACGTCACACCTGCTACTTGGCACAGCAGTGGAAGAACATGATGATATAGTCAACCTCGTTTGCTAGCAAGGCTGTATGATGTTTACAATTATTGTACATTGCCACATATTTGTAAGTCTTGTAATACGTTGACATAAGGCAGGAAGTTCGATTCTGCTGCAGGAAATACGCCAGTAAAGTTACAACATGAGACATACATTCACGGGTATTGATCGTCACTCATAGGAGTAGAGGAAAGCGGTAGAGATTAGCAAACACAATAGACTTTTACCCACCAAACATTCATGGTCAGATAACTGTTTCACACCAACCGTGTCTCACCAGATATTCAGGGACAGATAACTGTTACCCACCAAACATTCAAGGACAGATAACTGTTACCCGCCAAACATTCAGGGACAGATAACTGTTACCCACCAAACATTCAGGGACAGATAACTGTTATCCGCCAAACATTCAGGGACAGATAACTGTTATCCGCCAAACATTCAGGGACAGATAACTGTTATCCACCAAACACGCACGGACATATAACTGTTATCCACCAAACATTCAGGGACAGATAACTGTTACCCGCCAAACATTCAGGGACAGATAACTGTTATCCACCAAACACGCACGGACATATAACTGTTACTCACCAAACATTCACATCGTTGGCACTGGTAAACCCACGCGTCTCCATTCTGCTGTCGTGTTTTAAATTCCTGGTGCTCGCAGGTGCTCCCGCCGTCGCAGCTTGGACAACACTTTAGATCCACCTTGGGACTGGAACAGTTGCACGGTATTTGATGACACGTCGTGTGCCCGACCTGCAGCAACAACGGGTGTAGGTACATTAGCAAACAAGACTCATGCTATTACCTCCCACGCTGATAAGCGTGAGTGGTCACCGTTCGCCACCTCCCACGATGACCAGAGTTTTGGATCAGGTCTGTGTTCTTGTCTCGAATAAGCCATGTGGACAAACCATCCCGGTATTTACCTCTTTGTCTTCCACTCGAACATTTTCCACCACGTTTGACAGTTTTCCCTAAGTTCTCATGTTTTATTCTCCTTTCAACGCGTCCAGAAGATATTCACGGTCTACAACTAATTTCTCTAATAAATTTACGGTTTTCATATTTTTTTTTTTCACGGACTGTTTTATTAGTTTTTCTGTACGGCCATGGTTTCTTTGCATTTTCCACAGAAACAAAACGTTCACTGCCATTAGATATTTCTTTTATTAGCTTATTGTCCATGTTTCACACTCATAAAACAGTATAATTTCCATATAGCACTTTAACACTCTTTTTCTTATCGTAGCTGCCAGCGTTTAATTGATGAGCGTATTTCCCATCTTGCAAAAGGCTGCCTTTGCTATGACGATTCTAATCTCTACAAGGCACCCGCCATCAGATGTTATGACTGTTCACTGACAGTTGTACCGATTCACTTGTTTAAGAATATTCCCATTTACTTGGATGTTAGTTAGTTCATTGCATATCCTATACAGGATGTCGTAGTCAACTCCAGGTCTTCTGAGCTATGTGATTTCTTGGCAAGTTTACGTTCAGTAGTTTGCTAACACCACAGAGTATTACTACAAAATGTAGAATCCTATAGGAAATGCTGCTGTAGCAGTGTGACATTCTAAGAACATCGTGATTATGAGGTGGAGTGACCATCTCTCTTTCACACTACTCTTTCACAAATCAGAGCAAAGTTTGGGACCTGTATTATGACCGTGTATGAATAATAATCAATAATCAATATAATCAATATAATCAATAATCAATAATAAGAATTGATTTTAAACCAGTCACATTAGAATTCAAAGCCACATTGGCTATCATAAAAGCCCTGTACTATTTTAACGGTAAATTGCGTTGCATAATAAAATGTACAACCAAGGTTTCATTTACAGAATGCAAAGACACATCTTTCCAGTCTTTCCCTCACTTTAATTAACAAACAACGAGCCAAGGAGTCCAACTGGCAACCGGTCGAGCTCATAAGAATACCAGTTCAGCCCCACATGAACTTCGCTAGCTGCCTCCCTCCACCCACACCCTGCAGGTGTCTGGACTATAATCATCATGTGTCATTCCGATACGCGTGGGCGGTCATGTTTCGCCATTTCACCAGAGTCGTGGATCAACTCAGTGCTCTTGTCCCGACCATACCACGTGGCCAAGCCATCCAGGTATTTACTTCTCTGTCCTCCCCTTGTTCTCTTCCCCTCGATCTTGCCGGTTGTCAGCAAGTTCTTTGATTTATTTCTTCTCAAACGTGACCAAAATATGTTGACTGTTTACGTCTAATTTCTCTAATCAGTTTAAGACTTTCATTTGTTTATGGTAGGACTTGTTCATTGGTTTTTCTGTCTATCCATGGTATTCTTTGCATTTTTCTCAGAAACCATATTTCCATAGCCAGCAGATGGTAATCTTCTTGTATGCTCATTTTTGTTTTTGTTTTTGTTTTTGTTTTTTTTTTCAAAATATTTTCAGAAATATAGAAGATATAAATGGAATCAGCATTGGGGTACGAAACATCAATAACATTAGATATGCAGATGATACAGTATTGATTGCAGACAATGAGCAGGATCTGCAACGTTTAGTAGGTGCGGTTGCTGCACACAGTGAACAACTGGGATTAGAATTAAATTGTAAAAAAGACACAGATTATGGTCGTCACTAGGAAGAACGAAATACCACAATGTAATATACAAGTAAATGGGAATATTCTTCAACAAGTGAATCGGTACAATTATCTCTGTCAGGGTCTTAAACCTGGCTCGTTATACCTAACACGTGTGAGACAAGTACAAGTACAACATGATTGGACTTGAGACACAACGACACGTAGTTCAATGGATTTATTTACCGATCACATGCAATACGATCTAGTTCTGCATGGAATGATCATCACAATACATAAATAATATATATCAATACACTTACAGACAACCCACAGCTTACAGTCTATCTCACAAGATATACAAGCACTCGACTTTCGGTTCTCTACCCACACGTCAGTCCGGTCCGAGTACCCAAAGCTGTCTCTTGTCTTTCACAAAGCGCTTGCCCTCTATGGCTGGACGCGCGCGGACTGCGTGCGTCTTGCTTTGTCCTTGCCTGACCGCTGGCTGTCACGTCAGCCAGCAACCTCGCGGGCAGGTAACTAATACTCGCCTGGCGGGCGTAACGATGTTCCTGCATACCGGCAACATTCGAGACTCTGACACGCTCCCCCGGGGCTTTTCATGAAAGATGTCATCTTTCATGTATACTCTATATACATACCGGGTTAATATTTTAACCATGTCAGAGTCGACCTTTCTGTTGTTATATACTTTGGTATGGAAATACATAAGAATACATATATTGGCATAGAAATACATAAGAAATGCAAGTTGTATTTTAAGACATGTGGTGTTCAATCTTTACCACTTTCCAAGTTTCATCCACTCGATGGACGTTCACCTGAGTTGCAATATTGACCCAGTCAGATCGGTAGCAACAGCTATCCAGCAACTACCTCGCAACCTCAAAAAACGTAATAATATGCTTTTTGAAACAAAAAATATCTGGTAAGACTGTAATACGACTTTTTTACAAGCCGCATTCAACGCTCGAGCTCCGACCTCATTTGGCCGGGAGCCCTTCCGTCGGTCTACAACATCGGTAAACCTACACCATGCCCAGTTGACGACTACTTGGCGTGTTAACAATCTGGCAACAACATGGCTATTTATATACAACACATATTCGCATACATTTCAATTTATCGCCCTTGGTGTAATAATGTAATAATTAAATGAAAGGGACATAATTTCAAAAAAATATCAAATCTAATTAATTACAATTATTGTTCTATTTCTCAGCGTCATAGCTTGATGCTTTTCCATACTAGCGAAAAAATGTCGATAGTATGAATAAGTTAATCAAAGTATGATTCTAAGATTACACTACCTGAAAACATATTAATACACAATTCGTGTATTCGAAATTGGTGTTTCGTAAATATTTTACATGCGTCATAACTTTGTAAGCTTTTGCTTATCGTCTGCTAATTTTGGACTAAATTTATAAATTATCCGGAAGTACACATGAGCAGCTGATGTTGAAAATTCTCTAACACACTTGTTCCGGTCTGATGTAGCAATTCGGAATGTACAATGTTCTAATAGTTCATGTGTTGGTTGTTTCGCTGGAAAACTTCTGGATTTCGTTGACTGCAGTGGTGTAAATGTCAAAGTTCAGTTCACTCTTTCACACACGGATTAAAAATATCACTGGTGGAGAACGGTTCACACTTAGAGTTAGGAACTGTAGGGTCGCTAGTTCAAAACACAAATGACCTCTACGGGCAAGGGTTTCAGATGGCACAGAAAACCTGCTTTGTTTTGGAGGAAATAAATTAGCGTCTATTTGATGTGGTGTGTATGCTTGTCACTAAGTTTTGATTAGGTTTGTATGGCGTTGAGTGTAATTGTAGGTCGTAATGTCGTCAGTCAACAATTTTTTTTTTTCAAAACCACAAGTCACTTTCTTTCCGAAACTTTCTGCTTTCCACAATCAACTTCACAAAGACAATCTAACAATATCTTAACACTTTACAACACTGATGACACATCACTTACATCAAGATGACATTCAGTAAGGACATAGACATCAAGTTTACAAGATGGCGACAAGGTTACAATGGCGACGATTCTACAATGTCGACAAGGTCAAAATGGTGACAAGTTACACAATCACTGATGTTTTACACGTTTACAGGATCAAACAAATGTATGTACTTTACGTTCACATCTAGCCTCCCTATTCAAATAATCTAACACTATATATGATGATGATCTTTTAAGTTGACATTTACATGTACATCAAAGTTGGACAAAAATCTTCACGTTTACAAATCTAGGTTCAAATCTTAATTAATTTAAAGCCGGACGAGCCCCCACGTCCACACATGTCAGGGTCTTAAACCTGGCTCGTTATACCTAACACGTGTGAGACAAGTACAAGTACAACATGATTGGACTTGAGACACAACGACACGTAGTTCAATGGATTTATTTACCGATCACATGCAATACGATCTAGTTGTGCATGGAATGATCATCACAATACATAAATAATATATATCAATACACTTACAGACAACCCACAGCTTACAGTCTATCTCACAAGATATACAAGCACTCGACTTTCGGGCACAGAACTACACAAGCCTTTCTCTACCCACACGTCAGTCCGGTCCGAGTACCCAAAGCTGTCTCTTGTCTTTCACAAAGCGCTTGCCCTCTATGGCTGGACGCGCGCGGACTGCGTGCGTCTTGCTTTGTCCTTGCCTGACCGCTGGCTGTCACGTCAGCCAGCAACCTCGCGGGCAGGTAACTAATACTCGCCTGGCGGGCGTAACGATGTTCCTGCATACCGGCAACATTCGAGACTCTGACAATCTCGGAACAGTCATAACTTCTGATGGGAGATGCCTTGAAGAGATTAGACAAAGAATCGCCATGGCGAAAGTAGCCTTTAGCAAGATGAAAAACATACTGACCAATAAAAAGATGTCAATTGAAACGAGAAAAAGATTGTTTAGGTGCCTGTTATTTTGTATGGATGTGAAACTTGGACAGTGAGCAGTCAAGCTGAAAAACATCTGATGGCTGCAGAAATGTGGTTTCTGAGGAAAATGCAAAGAATACCATGGACAGACAGAAAAACCAATGACCAAGTACTACAGGAGACAAATGAAAATCGTAAATTGATTAGAGAAATTAGATGTAGACAGTCAACATTTTTTGGACATGTTATGAGAATAAATGGATTGGAGAACTTAGTGACAACTAGCAAGATTGAAGGGAACAGACCAAGGGGAAGACCGAGAAGTAAATACCTGAATGGCTTGGCCACATGGCATGGTCGAGACAGGAACATTGAGCTGATCCACGATTCTGGTGATCGAGTGGAATGGCGAGTCATGACCGCCCACGCTTTCCAGTATGGCACATGATTGCTTGATGTGATGAGAAGTTTGCAGTGACGGTTGGCGACAAGCCAATTAAACCATTTTGTGTATTTTAAATGATGCCGCAAAATTTACTGTTACAGTATGGGACGTGAAAGTGGCCATTATTATCGTTAAGATGCGGAGTTGGCTTTTAAGTTAGGGAATCGAAGTTTACTTTAGCAGTTACGAATTTAACTGTTACAGTTGGAAAAGTAAACAACAATATAAATAATAATCAACAGTTTCTGGTCTGATTGCTATTATAACAGTTATATATTATTATAAAAATCATTATCGTTATCATTATCACTATCTGGCGTGTGTGACTTTTGTCGCAGTTTCGATTTCGTTGGAATAGTTTGCGGAGTAATCTACTTATGTTTGTGAAATGTATTTGGTACTGTACAGTGTTGTAGAGTGTATTTTGCAGTTTGAGACGTTTCCCCCACATGTACACATTGCTGTAGAATCTATCTTTAGCGTTGTGTACATGGTATTGAGTCTGACATGCCGTGTGCACAATATACAACCACCCACTGGTTAACATGTGATTTTTCTTAATACTGTATTTTTATTAGATTTTTATTGCGGTAATATGTAACTAGTATGTCTAGCTGTTGTGCCTAGCACCTTCTTTGGCCATTTTGAGCTCTATTATTTCCTGGTATACAGAAATAAAATTAGATTCACTGCTATATAGTAGTTGTATGTCGTCATCATGTTTGGGATAATATATCTTGTATTTTTGTGCGTTTGGTGGATTTGAGTATTCGACGAATTACTTTAAGTACTTGTAACTAATTAAAGTACTTGTAACAATTACTACTGGATGTAGTATAATTTTTTGATTTTACGGGGTCTTCAGCTTTTTTGTTTGTTTGTTGCGTGGTTCGCTTTGAACTGAACTGATTTCACGTGAGAGTTAGATATCCCTATTACCAGTGTCCCTCGCCATCAAGCCATCCCTTCTCCGACTTTATAGGTGCTTGTAATTAATTCTCTCACCCCAGATCAAGGGCAAGAGCAAGTTAAATCCAACTGACCAGCATGTGGGGCGATCAGCAGACCAGTCCCAACACATGGTCAGTGATATTCCATGTCATCCTACTCCTTTTAAATGATAGGTCGCTTCATATGTCCTCCACCTAACGAGTTTCCCACTGA
This sequence comes from Cepaea hortensis, assembly GCA_963921405.1. Classification (NCBI taxonomy): domain Eukaryota; kingdom Metazoa; phylum Mollusca; class Gastropoda; order Stylommatophora; family Helicidae; genus Cepaea; species Cepaea hortensis. Next base: position 374,106,077 of record OY992876.1, on the reverse strand, counting down.
GTGAATAATAAGTCGCTTATGCCCATACAGTGAGCTCCGTATTGAGTGATAAATCGGTTCATATGTCCACATAGAGTTCCCTACTGAGTGATAAATAGGTTCATATGTCCACACAGAGAGTTCCCTTCTGAGTGATAAATCGGTTCATATGTCCACACAGACTTCCGGTCGCCAGCATGGCGGTTAGGCATTGAACCGTTGGGGCCTGTGGCGTGTTTATGCTTGTGGCTACGGTTTACAATCGCATTTTCCTCATGTTGGACTGGTAGTACATGGTTCCGTCGCTCTGCTACTGAGTGAGTGCGTGGGCGACACCGTGAGCTGTGAAATTCGCGTGAAATGCTTTTACATCTGTTCTGTACAGTGAACTGCATGATCAGAACAATGGCTACCGGCGGTTGCTGAATTGACTGTTTTGCCCTTTCGGTTCACGAGTGTATTTGTCGGGAGACTCCTGGGAGTCGGCGCTGAAGCTGCGGAGTTCGTGCTTTGTGCGACACTTTCGGCCGGTCGCCCTGTGGTAAGAGACAGAGCCATGTGAGAAAATCCGGGTCAGTGAGGTCATTCTGGTGACTGCCGAGTCCTTAGTCCATCGACGATGAACTGTGGCGAGTGTGGATGAATTTTGTGTTGGCATTCTGACGGCGGCATTATGCACAGTGTACCTGTGCGGGCTTGTTGGATTGCCGAGACTCCTGTCTATTCCACTTTTCACATTGGGCAGTGAGGAGCATTTTGTGTGATATTCGCTGGCACGGGAATGGAGCATGATGGGGATGACCCGTTGCCGTGAAGTTGGAACCTCGACTAACTATCTAACTATATGTCCACACAGCGAGTTCCCTACTGATTGATAAATCGGTTCATATGCCCATACAGAGAGTTCCCTACTGAGTGATAAATCATGCATATGTCCATCCAGTTAGTTCCCTACCGAGTGTTAAATGCGTTCAAATGATCGTTTAAAAAATAACGCACTAAATAGAGAAATCGGTGCTAGAAGACAGAAGATTTCTATTCTTGCAAGTTTCTTGAAATAGAAGGCCCTTAAAGTCCCAAAAGTGTTATAATTGATGCCACTAGGGATGTATGTTGGACAATACATCTTGCTGGACCATTTGATGAATGCCATCAAAGGTCCAAGACGAAAGAGGAGGGGTATGAAGTCGATGGAAAGGAGGACGAGAGGAACAGGAAAAGAAGAAGATGAAGAAGAAGAAGAAGAAGAAGAAGAAGAAGAAGAAGAAGAAGAAGAAGAAGAAGAAGAAGAAGAAGAAGAAGAAGAAGAAGAAGAAGAAGAAGAAGAAGAAGAAAGGAGAGAAGAAGAAGAAGAAGAAGAAGAAGAAGAAGAAGAAGAAGAAGAAGAAGAAGAAGAAGAAGAAGAAGAAGAAGAAGACGCAGTCGAAAGAGGAGGAGTAAGACGATGGAAAGGAGGACGTGGAGAAACGCAAGAAGCAGAAGAAATAGGAGAAGGACAAAGGTGTTTCACGAATCGGGTGGAACACCAGGTGGCAATCTTGCATGATAAGGTGACAACATAATATTCCTTGAGGACACTCACCTTGCAATGGCACTCCTTGCAGCTGTCCATGGAAGATGTCCATTGGCTTCCATCGGAATGTTCACTTCCCTCAAAGATGCAACCTACATTGACCAGAACCACAATAGCAGTTATCTTCATCCTCATGTGAATGACATTTTCCTAAGTGTCTAATCTTATACCAACACTTTGCTGACTGTGATCATTATTCAAGCACAGAAGCCGCAAACAATGAATAATGCTTTAGCTGAAACAATTTAAACGATTACTCAAATATAGTGAGGCGTTAGCAGTTAGGCGTTTGCAGTCGGTTTTATGCAAACAGAAAGAGTTGGTGTTAAATTTGAAATTACCGTAGGTATTAAAAGATGTTGTGACTGTGTGTTTTCATTGTTTAAGCTAAAATATTACTATCGTATTCACTTCATGTGATATAAATCTACAGTCTGCCTTGTCGAGATGCAACTAAATATGCCAGGCAATACATCGTGCAACATATTGTCTGTGGCTTCCGTGTTTACATTAACTAAGGGAATATATGATAACCATGCTCCGCCATCGGCACTGGTTTGGAGTCTGTTGACGATAAGTACCTAAAACCCGCGGAGGAAACATCACCCATCTGGTAAGTAGGCCAAGGACCCTCTTCTAAGCCTAAAGGCTCATTGGGCAATATGTGCTAGATCCATATTTGTATAGATCAGACTGCTCTTGTATGCCATATGATTAGTATAGCGCTGGCCGCATTAACTGCCTCAAACATGTCCTGGTACCCACTTTAGGCCTGTGGTCTTGGGCTGCGATCCGCATCAGGGCGGTGTCTGTTTACAATACAATTGATCTGGGCGCCCGCGTCGACACAGCCTAAAATAGGTACAAGGAAATGTGTTGGGAATTAAAGGTGCTCGACCACATCATCCATTTAATGCCGTTAGATTATAAAAATATGCATTCATAATCTATATTGTTCCAAAAAAAGAAAAGAAAAAAGAAAAAAGAAAGGCAACATTATTGCAGTTTCAGTTGCAAACTTGTACCAACATTTTATTTTATGGTATTAATGTTTCAAGCCTGGCATGAATCGGAAACATATAGGAAGTCCAGTCATCGTCAATCTGTAGGGCCTTCTAGCCCAAAGACCAGCGTCATGCATCCGGTTCCTGACCGTTTGATCTGAAATTCGACGAACTCCTGGCATTGACTGGACTGTGGAGGACCAGATGCAAATCGGTTCCTAAGGTGATGTAGCCGAATGAAGCGGTCTTCGGCAGCAGTTGTGATTCTGGGTCTTCCACTGCGCGACCGGTCTGCCACTGAGCCATTTTTGTTAAAATCGCCTCCAAAGGCGACTAATGGTGCTTCTAACCACATTAAATTCTCTGGCTACTATACTTTATGACTGTTCAGCTTGTAAACGTCCAATGATGATGAGACGTTGTTCTGTAGTGAGATGAGCCATCTTGCGCACTGAATTTTCAACTAAATTTATTCGAGGAGCGTCAATCTTTTATAAGCATTCAAAATTATGGTCAGAGAGTTTTGTGTTCAGTAAGTTTCACGGGATTATCATGAACCTGTCACGACTTATTGTCGAACATGTTGTTTTGACCTTGACCTCTTTCATGACCTCATGAATCATGAGGTGAGTACAATTCAGGTAACCACAAGAAGTTAATGACCAGATGGACACAATCGAAAGGTTGACCGATGTCCAATAAGCCAATATCTCTTATAAACGTAACACCAAAAATGTTGCGTTTCTTGTTTTTTTTTTTTTTAAACAACAGTATGTATGCTAGTTACGCCTCAGGCGCGTTAAAGGGATCTTTACTTTGACTTTACTTTTGTCTAAGACTGGGGTCGACCTAGGAGGCAATGACAATTTAATAAATTCGAATCCGCCGTTGTGTGGATGGAACTCAGGTCCAGCGGGCCAGAAGGCGAGCGGCTAGCCACTACATTTCTGCCCTGACCAGTCTAGACCTGGTCTCTGTTAGTCTGAACGTGCTGTACTAAAACAATACCTAGTGACACCCCAGTAACCCTCACTGTTAATATACAATTCTCAGTCTGCAACAGACATTCGCAACCAACCAACCAACCAACCAACTGCTGACGTGACCAAAAGACGTTTTTGTTTGAAAAGAACCTCAGAAATGCCTCCAAGACACCCGGTGGAAGGTGGGTCTACTTGAGCTAGAAAATATTTTTCAAAGGCGCCGCCAATATGTGGTGAATACAAGGCGTAGCTGGGGGGAAAAAAGGAGAGGGAGGAGGGAGGAGTTGAGAACTGTTCATTTAACCAACTTTCTTTTGCCTTCACACAGTTATTTCTTATTTCTTTATTTATCTCTTTATATACATGCTTATTATTTTTACTCTTTTTTTCTTTTGGCCATCAACTTAATATTTCTTCAGTCATCCATTTTTTTCTTAGCCATTTGGCTTCTCTGCGGTAATATTTCTTTGCTACTGTAACTATTAGTGTTGGAACTCTTCGCTGGCTGCTGAGGATGGGGACGGAGCGCTTATGGGAATGTCCCGAATGCTGTGATGTCGGTTCCTAAATCAATCAATCAATCAATCATGAATGGAATCCCTGAACATTTCCCATTGTTCGTTTATATTTTGTATTTTAACTATTGCATTATACCGATTGTTCACAATCACTCTGTATTGTTCTTGAATTTCTTTATCTACCTTCAAAACCTCTTTATTAAGTCTCATGTTCATAACCACTTTTTTCTTCTATTCAGTCTTACTTTTATTATACCACATAGTGGTACATGATCACCATCACAGTCAGCACCCGGCATTGTCTTTACATTAATTAACGCATTTCGAAACCTTTTATTAATAAGTATGTAGTCAATTTGGTTGAGCATTTTCTTATCAGGGCTTTTCCATGTGTAAATTCGTCTTTTGTGGTGTTTAAACCAGGTGTTTCCAATTATAATATCATTGATATTTGCCCATTCTATTAGTTGTTCTCCTCGTTCATTTTGTGTGTACCTAAACCTTAATTCCCCACTATATCCGCCATTTTTCCTTTTCCTACTTTTGCATTAAAATCACCTAGTATTATTGTTATACCTTGTGATTTAATTTGAGACATTGCCATGTCTAATCCATCGTAAAAATGTTGTATTTCTTCATCACTACTGCTTGTTGTTGGCGCGTATACTTGTACAATATTTATATCTATTGGATTGCCTTTCAATGTGACCATTATAACTCTGTCTGAAAGACACCAGTAACTATTATTTGATTTGGCTGTTTGTTTATCAAATATTAGCCTTACTTCTTTTTCGTGTGTATCCCATCCAGAATAAATTATTTTGTGTCTTTCGTTTATAATTTTGCCTGATCCCTTCCATCTAATCTCACTAACGCCTATTCAATTTGATACTTTCCATTTCACTTATAACGTTGTGCAACTTTCCAAGCTCACTTAACGTTCTAACATTCCATGTACCTATTTTAAACTTATTTGTTTTAATTAAGATGCTGCCTTCAGTCTTTGGATGACGATTTGGTGGCACTCGTGGCACTTGACTTTCTCAACCGGACGAGGATGTCCTAAAACAGTCATTGACGTCGTTTACTGACATTGGAGTGTGTTTAGTCATGAAGACTTGGGAAGATAATGTGGTGGTTTCCCCTTGCCTTCCACATCCACAAGGAGTTCTGATACCTCAGCCTTTGACAGCCCAATCCGACTGTCAGGACAAGTGAGTGCCCTTCTCTGCCCAGCTGCAGAGGTGTCCAATTATCTTGTTGGTTACATAATCCTTTTTTGCATCTGGTTGAAGTATAATTTGACATTGGGTTGTAGTTTATACGAATTTCATCTTATTATGATCTGTTATAGAAAACTAGTAGTTTACAATTGTTGGTGTTGGTCGGAGTCCTTGATTTGATCATTACAAAAGTCCACATAACACAGACATATATATACACACCCACACGCTCACACATAATTCAAGAAAGGGGCACCATCGCTTTTTGTGTGGTCCTGAATCCAGTTGGAGTCTGCAAACTGTGGTCTTAATTCCCCCTCCCCCAAAACCCTAAAATTCCCCCTTGGGGGGAATTCCCCAGCGGCTGAGAACCACTTGCTTAGAGTATGCCACAAGGCTGTTAGAGAATGAATTATTCGTGCTTTTCTCATTGAGGAGCAGAAGATTGTAGCAAGAGTGCTCAAGGCACCAGAGACAAGCAAGAAACACGAAGACTTCTGTTGATTAAACATAAAAATGTTCATCTCATTTCATCTTGTTCCTCTTGTACCTTGCGGTTTCGAGGTAAAGCATAAACAGCGGGAGAGTGCCCGTTTATGTGCTTGTGTATCGAGATTCCCATGGACTGCGAATCCACCAGTCCATCGTTTACGTAGCCGGCCTCTTCTGCTTCCATTTGTCTGTACATCATAGCTTGTTGAGGTATATTGTTATTTTTTAATCTAGTTATATAGCCAAACCATTCCACTTGATGTCTTCTGATGAAATCTAGCGCTGCTATAACCCATTCTTTAGTCGTGATTTCTTCATCTCTGACTTTCTCTCTTCTTGATACATTGAATATACTTCTCGGGAATCTCATTTTTGTTGTAATTTTTCTTTTCTCTTTTTTTTTTTCTGTCATTGTCCATGTTTGGCATTTGTAGCATACGGTTGGTAGGAATATTGTGTTGTAAAGTGCTTTTCTAGTATCTACCGATACTGTTTGTTCTTTAGTGTTGGTGCCATTTGTCCAGTGAGTTGTTTTGCTTTTTTGCATCTCTTCTGATTTACCATTTGATAATATTATACTTCCTAAGTACTTGAAACTCTTTACTTGTTTCAATGGCATTGCTTTAGATGAATCTTTGTTTTTTCCCCTTCTTTGATTACAGTCGTTACCTCTGTTTTATTGATGCTAATTGTCATGTTATGTTTCTTACATAACAATGTTAAAATGTTTTTAAAAAAGCCTTCCTAATTGACTTAGGCCTGGGCGTTGATGTATTCTACAGATCTCGGCCTGTGATGTTCTGGATCAGATCTATAGATGGCAGTCCTGTACTGCTTCTCCTTCTTCTTTAACCCTTGATGCTCCAAGTGGCGTCTAGGCCCACAAGCACGCGTGCCAAGCTCGTTTTAGACCAGTTCGTGATTGGTTGAATGATGGCTATTTGTTTTCCTGCATTGTGAGATAACCAACCCCCCACTAGCCGTCTTTAGTCGCCTTTTCAATATGGTCAGAGAGTCTACAGTGTTAGTGTTCTTTACTTCCCCTTTCGGGCCCTGGTAAAAGACGGGCGAGGGCTGGGTCACTGGAGTAGTGCAAGCACGCGGTCTGGATGCAGAATTAGTGAAGGATTACCTAGTTGTAACTGTTTATATAATTCCGGGCAAACCAAAGTTAGAGCAGCGTGCTATATTCCACACGCACTGCATCTCTCTCTCTCTCTCTCCACCCTCTCTCTCTCTCTCTCTCTCTCTCTCTCACTGCATCTCTCACTCTCTCTATCCCTCTCTCTAACCCTCTCTACCTCTCTCTGCATCTCTCACTCTCTCTACCTATCTCTCTCTCTACCACTCTCTCTACCATTTTCTATCTACCTTTCTAGCTACCTCTCTAGAATAAGAAGAAGAAGAAGAAGAAGAAGAAGAAGAAGAAGAAGAAGAAGAAGAAGAAGAAGAAGAAGAAGAAGAAGAAGAAAAGAAGAAGAAGAAGAAGAAGAAGAAGAAGAAGAAGAAGAAGAAGAAGAAGAAGAAGAAGAAGAAGAAGAAGAAGAAGAAGAAGAGGAAGAGCCAAGAAGAAGAAGAAGAAGAAGAAGAAGAAGAAGAAGAAGAAGAAGAAGAAGAAGAAGAAGAGCCAAGAAGAAGAAGAAGAAGAAGAAGAAGAAGAAGAAGAAGAAGAAGAAGAAGAAGAAGAAGAAGAAGAAGAGCCAAGAAGAAGAAGAAGAAGAAGAAGAAGAAGAAGAGCCAAGAAGAAGAAGAAGAAGAAGAAGAAGAAGAAGAAGAAGAAGAAGAAGAAGAAGAAGAAGAAGAAGAAGAAGAAGAAGAAGAAGAAGAAGACTGTTAGTTGTTGAAAATCAGTACGATGTCAATATCCCATTTACCAAGTCAATCAAAGCAAGAACCTGAACCGTTTCTTCTAGAACGCCGGCTACCCACACCACCGGGCGTTCGTGTTCAGCAAACAAGTTACTCACTCGAATGACAAGGGTCAGAACTTCTGCACTGACATGTGTATCCGCCTTCTTTGTTGACGCACTGCATGCTGGGATGGCAAGTGTGCCCTTCACCTTCGTCCTGACATTCATCTATGTCTGAATGACAAAACGGAGGCATTATAAATTATCTGAACAAACAAACAAACAGACAGACACAAACGTATCAACGCCACACGCACACGCAGGGTGAAGACGCCCAGGTTTCCTTACTTTTAAACGTCTGCGACCAAGCCAAACATTGATATGTCCCTGATTCTTCTTCACATTGTATTCATATCGTGTCTTTGATGGCATCTGTTGTAAATGGCGATCGGCAAGGAAACAGATCCCCCGCGTTTGGTCTAACATCCCGTTCAGATTTAGCCAACGTGTGAGTACACCCAGCGAGCAGATACTTTCAATAAATGCGTGTCTGTACTCGTGCTGGGATCTCAGTGTGTGCAAACACATGTGGTTGCATAATCTTATATAAAACATATATAAAAATCTTACATACAACATCACATTTATAATATGTATGTATACAATAATAATAATAATAATCATAATAATAATAATAATAATAATAATAATAATAATAATAATAATAATAATAATGTTTACATATCATTTATCCGACATTGCTGTCAACATCAGCATCTTTCAGCTGATTGTTGATTTCTTGGCAAGATTACGCTCAGTAGTTTGCCATTGCTTTCTGGGCGGCCGGCTCACATACCCCATAAGTTACCGACGCGATTCGAACCACTGCTGATTCTCACCGTCGTCACGTTACTTACGAGAGTATACGAGATTATGGAGAAAAGTCGCTAACCTCTAGGCCAGGAAGCCGGCGTATATATATATGTATATATAAATAATGTAATATAACATATCACATAGCAATCGTTGAGTTACTGCACATAATGGTTGAATAAATTCTAAGTATGACTTTACATAATACAACATAAGCAGTTAGGAATGGCGGAAACGGGTATCATTTGGAGGAGCCTCCACCGATGACTTTTACAGCAGCTGATTGAGGTCACTCCTCCTCGGTCTTGTAGCCGGGCTAGGTAAGGGGTGATATCTAGGTCACATCTAAGGGGGGTAATCCTAAGAAAATACAACTTTTATTTTTCTAAGGGCAGATAACTATTGTGTGGGTGTATACTATATATCTAATCAATTAGTAAAATTTAAAAAAAGTCCTTGTCTATCAAGCCTGTGTCCTTAGTACTCTTCTTTATGGCAGTGAAACCTGGACAACTTACTCACACCAAGAGAAACGTTTAAATAGCTTTCATATGCGGTGTCTGCAAAGAATTCTTGGTATTAAGTGGCAAGACAAAATCACAATTACTGAAGTATTGGAAAGATCAGGTTGTGTGACGGTTTATTCCATGCTTAGTCTTCGCAGACTTAGATGGATAGGACATCTTAGGAGGATGGATGATGGTAGAATACCAAAGGACATCTCTTTTGGCGAATTACAGATGGGTAAGAGATCTCAGGGTCGGACTCTACTAAGATACAAAGATGTGTGTAAGCGGGACATGATTGATACAGGCATTGATAATGCACATTGGGAGCAAGTCGCTGCTGAACGTGGTGCATGGAGGGCAAAGATTATAAATGGAATAAAGACAAAGGAGAAAATTATTGCAGATAAGTCACACACCGAGCGTGTGAGACGTAAGATGGTCATAATGGTGGAAATGACCACGTGTTCACATGCACTCACTGTGAACGAACATTTACAGCGCGAATTGGCAAATCAGTCACATTCGCTACCAGCATAGGTAAAAGTTATTATGCCTTTTTAAAGCACAAACTATCGTCTGTCAAGACGGCAAGGTGCCAATGATATTTTAAAAAATTAACATTAAAAAGAAAATTAAAAAGATGAAAAGACCGGGCGCGGGGTAGAGCTGCGGGGGTGGGAGTGGTGGGGGTGGGTGAGTGGAGGGGTAGCTAGATAAGTGCTTCCGAACACTGTCATTAACGTTTCAGAGCATTAAAGGAAAACTTTAAAAAGTAAAGATGGCCGGTATTATTGGTTGCAGTGGGTATGGCTTAGTGAAATTCGTTGTTAAGGGGTGGGTAGTGGTTATTAGTGATTTATAGAGGATCTTATTGGTTGAAACATTATCATCATACGGGTTACAAAAGAAAACCCTAAAAAGTAAAGATGGTCAGTAGTATTGGTTGTAAGTGGTGTGACTTAGTGAAATTCATTGTTAAGAGGTGGGTAGTGGTTATTATTGATTTTTAGAGGGTCATAGTGGATTAAACTCTACATTATACGGGTTACAAAGGAAATCCTTAAAAAAGTAATGATGACCGGTATTATGCGTTGTAGTGTGTATGGCGTAGTGTCATTCGGTGTTAAGGGGTAGATAGCGGTTATTAGTGATCTGTAGAGGGTCATAATGGTTGTACACCGTCATCAAACATGTTGCAAATGAAAACCTTAAAAAGTAAAGATGGCTGGTAGTATTGGTTGTAGTGGGTATAGCTTAGTAAAATTAGTTGCTAAGGGGTGGGTGAGTGGATGTGTAGCTAAATAAGTGCTTCCATATATTAACATCATATGGTTTCAGATCGTTAAATGAAAACCTAAAATCTCTCTCTCTCGCTCCTTTATGTACCCGTTAGGGTAGTCTACCAAGTGTATTTACACTTTCATTACCTCTCTGTGTGTCTACATGTGTCTTTGCATCGTTCCCTAGAAACCCATTTCCAAGGCCAGTATATTTTCTGAGACTAGTCTACTCATTTCCACGTTTCACACTCAGACAAAAGTAAAGATTCAATGTAACAATTCAACATTCAAGTAAGAAAATATGTTAGGCAAATTATTCAAAATGTTGGTCTAATACAAAAAAAAGCTAGTCCAAACTTATAAAAAGTAGGAAAATTTGTAGCCAAATGGGGAAAATATCTACCAAATAGGACAATTTGTTAGTCAAATGTGAAAAATATTGGCCAAGTAATGAAATATCTTGGCCAAACTTATAACAAGTAGGACGATGTGCTAGCCAAATGGGGAAAATATCAACCAAGTAGGAAAATTTGTTAACCAAATGGGGAAATATTGGTCAAGCTTATAAATATCTCGTCCAAATTTATGAAAAGTAGGAAAATTTGTTAGCCAAATTTGAAAACTATTGGCCAAGTAAAGAAATATCTCGTCCAAAGTTATAAACAATAGGAATATGTGTTAGCCAAATGAGAAAAAATATCGACTAAATAGGAAAATTTGTTAGACAGATGGGAAATAAATGGGCTAAGAAAAGGAATGCCTCGTCCAAATTTATAAAAAGTAGGAAAATATGTTAAACAAATATGAAAAATTGTTACCAAGAAAAGAAATATCGCATCAAAACTTATGAACAGTAGGAAAATTTGTTAACAAAATGGGAAAAAATATTGACCAAATAAAAACATATTTAAACCAAACTTTTAAATATCTCATCCAAACTTATAAAAAGTAGGAAAATATGTTAACCAAATGGGAAAAATATTGGTTAACATATTTTAACATATATATTATATAACAAATTCCTATTTGTAAATATCTCGTCCAAACTTATGAAAAGTAAGAAAACTTGTTACCCAGATATGAAAAATGTTAACCCAATAATTAAATAGCTCACGCAAACTTATAAACAGTAAAAAAATATGTTAACCAAATGGGGAAAATATTAGCTAAGTAAAGAAATATCTCACTCAAACTTATAAAAAATAGAAAAATGTGTTACCCAAATGGGAAAAGTATTAGCCAAGTAAAGAAATATCTCGTCCAATCTTATGAAAAGTAAGGAAAATGTGTTAACCATATGTGAAAAATATTGGCCGAGTAAAGAAATATCGCGTCCAAACTTACAAAAAATATTAGGAAATGTTTTTTGCCAAGTGGGGAAAATATCGACCAAGTAAAGAAATATCTCGTCCAAATTTATGAAAAGTAGAAAATTTTGTTAACTAAAGATGACAAAATATTTTTCAAGTAAAGAAATATCGCACCCAAACTTATGAAACCTAGGACATTTTGTAAATCAAAGATGAAAAAAATATTGTTCAAGTAAAGAAATATTGCATCCAAACTTATAAAAAGTAGGGAAATTGTTTAACCAAAGGTGGGGAAAAATGGCAAAATAAAGAAATATCATGTCCAAACTTACAAAAAATTAGGAACATTTCTTAGCCAAATGTGAAAAATATTACCCAAGTAAAGAGAGGCAGAGGCCGACCACGAGAAATGATACTGGATGGATTGCGACGTCGGCATGGAGGAATATGTACGGCAGAATTGATCCAGAAAACCAAGGCCAGAGATCTGTAGAGAGTCATGAACGCCTACGCTAGTCGGCACGGCACTTGATGATGATGATGAAAGAAATATCACGTCTACATTTATGAACAGTAGTAAAATGTGTTAGCCAAAAGGGAAAAATATTGACCAAACTTATAAATATCGTATCCAAACTTATGAAAAGTAGGAAATTGTGTTAACAAAAGGTGAAAAAATATTGCTTAAGTAAAGGAATATCGCACCCAAACTTATGAAAAGTAGGAAAATGTGTTCACCAAATGTGAAAAATATTTGCCAAGTAAAGAAATATCGCGTCCAAACTTATGAAGAGTAGAAAACTTTGTATTTCAAATGTGAAAAATATTGAACAAAATTGGAAATATCTCGTCTAAATTTATGAAAAAGTAGGAAACTTTGTTAATCAAATGTGACAAAAATATTATTTGCAACGTAAAGAATTATTGCATCTAAAGTTATGAAAAGTAGGAAAATTTGTTAACCAAAGTTGAAAAATAGTTACCAAGTAAAGAAATATCGCATCCTAACTCATAAAAAGTAGGAACATTTGTTACCCAAATGTGAAAAATATTCATCAAACGTATAAATATTTCATCCAAACTTATAAAAAGTAGAAAAATATGTTAATAAAATTGATAAAATATTATCCAAGTAAAGAAACATCATGTCCAAATTATAAAAACTAAGAAAATGTGTTAACAAAATGTGAAAAATATTGGCCGAGTAAAGAATTATCGCGTCTAAACTTACGAAAAGTGGGAAATGTTGTTAATCAAATGGCAACAATGTTGACCAAAATAGGAGATATCTCGTTAAAATTTATGAAAAGTGGGAAATTTTGTTAACCAAAGGTGACAAAATATTGTTAAAGTAAACAAATGTCACATCCAAACTTATGAAAAGTAGGAAAGTGTGTTAACTAAATGGGAAACATATTTGCCAAGTAAAAACATATTTCAACCAAATTTGCAAATATCTCAAAATTATATATATATAAAAGTAGGAAACTTTGTTAACCAAAGGTAAAATATATTTGCCAATTAAAGAAATATCGAGTTCAAACTTATGAAAAGTTGGAAAATGTGTTACCCAGATGGAAACATTATGACCAAAAATAGGAAATATCTCGTGCAAACGTATGAAAAGAGGAAATTGTGTTAATCATAGGTGACAAAATATTGTTGAAGTAAAGAAATATCGCATCCAAACTTATGAAAAGTGGTACAATTTGTTAACCAAATAGGAAAAATATTGGCCAAGTAAAAACATATTTCAACTAAACTTTAAATATCTCATGCGAATTTATAAAAAGTAGGAAAATTTGGTAAACAAACGGGAAACATATCTCTCTTTGTAATTTCATATCCTCAATACCATAAAGTCTCCAACCAACCAACAGTGTCTATTATGAAGTCGGTCTTTCTTAACCACACAGCTGCCTTATTAATCCCTTGAATACCATCTAACACAGTGGTTCTCAACCTTTTTTGACCCGTGCCCGTTTCACCATATTTTCAGAACGTCATTCCCCTCCCCCTTGGTATTTCCTACATAAAAATTTGACCCGTGCCCCCTTCACGATATTTTCAGAACGTCATTCTCCCCCCCCCCTTTCGTATTCCCCCCAAGCCCCTACACAGTATACGTAATAATGGACGCTTAATTTAATAGCACACACTACAACAAGTCTAGACGTCCACATAAAACGTGATTTGTAGGTCTACTTACTTTATAATATGAATTTTAGAAGGGTGAGACGTACAGAACCGTACAGTATGAAGGGAAAAACAATATCAAGTAATCAGTTCTTGTATTAACGCGATCTTGAAATAATCTTAATTCCCCATGGAAAACCCTAAAATCCCCACCTGAGGGTGGGGGTGGGGGGGGGGGTGGATATTCCCCACCGGTTGAGAACCACTGATCTAACATATCTTCTAACCGACTTTCAACGTTTCATACCACTTAACACTAACAATCTCTTTGATTACAACACAACAGGTTTTCTGATGACTATGCAAATTTCACAACCTACTGGAGATAGTTGTCTGGCCTCTTTGCAAACAACAGCTGTATTTCAGACAATTAAAAGTATCTTATGCAATAAGTCACTATTGTTGAATGAAAAAATAAAATTTCAACAATGAAATTTCACAAAGATTAAAGATTACATTTCTCTTTATTGTTTACAATTTGAATGTTTCCTGTAGAAATTTAATATCTCTCTCTCTCTCTCTCTCTCTCTCTCTCTCTCTCTCTCTCTCTCTCTCTCTCTCTCTCTCTCTCTCTCTCTCTCTCTCGCGATCTTTTAAAAAAAATAAATTTTGATGTGACATTTCTTTACTAGGCCACCATTTTTCACATTTGTTTAAAACATTTTCCTACTTTTTATAAGTTTGGGCGAGCTTTTTCTGTATTTGACCAACATTTGTAATAATTTGTCTAACATATTTTCTTATTTGAATGTTGAAATGTTACATAGAATCTGTACATTTGTCTGAGCGTGAAACGTGGCAATGAGTAGACAAGCCTGAGAACATATATTGGTCTTGGAAATGGGTTCATAGGGAGCGATGCAAAGACCCGTATAGACACACAGAGAGGTAATGAAAGTGTAAATACACATGATGGTCTACCCTAACGGGTATAGAAAGAGAGAGAGAGAGAGAGAGAGAGAGAGAGAGAGAGAGAGAGAGAGAGAGAGAGAGAGAGAGATTTAAGGTTTTCATTTAACCATCTGAAACCTATGATGTTAGTGTTCAGAAGCACATATATAGCTACTCAACCACCCACCCACCCCTTAACAACTACTTTCACTAAGCCACATCCACTGCAACCAATAATGCAGGCCATTTGTACATTGTAGGTTTTTCATTTGTAACCCTATGATGATAGTGTATAAACCACTATGACCTTCTACATATCACTAATAACCGCTATCCACCCCTTAACACCGAATGACACTACGCCGTACACACTACAACCAATAATAACGGTCATCTTTCCTTTTAAAGTTTTTCATTTGTGTAATATATGATAATAGTGTTTAAACCACTACGACCCTATACAGATAACTAATAACCGCTATCCACCCATTTACAACGAATTTCATTAAGCCATGCCCACTGCAACCAATAATACCGGTCATCATTACTTTCTAAAGGTTTTCTTTGTAACACTATTATGATAGCGTTTAATCCACTATGACCCTCTACAGATCACTAATAACCACTACCCACCACTTAACAATGAATTTCACTAAGTCATACCACCTACAACCAACACTACAAACCATCTTTACTTTTTAAGGTTTCCCTTTGTAACCCATATGAAGATAGTATTTAATTCAATAAGATCCTCTACAGATCACTAATAACCACTACCCGTCCCTTAATAACGAATTTCACTAAGCCATTCCAGCTACAACCAATATTACCGGCCATCATTACTTTTTTCATTTAACGCCCTGAAACCGTGTGATGATAGTGTTCGGAAGCACTTATCTAGCTACACCTCCACACACTCAGCCCCGCACAAAACCCCGCAGCCGGTCTTTTTATTTTTTACTTTTGTGTTTAATTTAATTTATTTTATTTTTATAATTGATTAGATATATATATATTATACACCCATACAATAGTTATTTGCCCTTAAAAACATAAAAGTATTATTATCCCCCTTAGATTTGACCTAGATATCACCCCTTACCTACCACAGCTGCGAGACCGAGGAGGAATGACCTCAATCAGCCGAGGTCAGGGAAGCAGGGGTGTTTCCAAGGCACCAGGGCCGGATAATATACTGGCCAAGACCTATTGACGCGTCCTCGTCGAGCGTCCTGGGCAAAAGGTCCCTTCGGGGTCCTGGCTAAAGTCAGTAGGATCGCCGATTCCTCCAAAGTCGGAGAGTGTCTGCCTGTATGGCGAGGAACCACCAGTATGCACACCAATAAGCCAGACATGGGACAACGGATACTCACGCAAACCTCAGGTCCTGTATAACATCACACTGATGTTGGACAACAGGATGCCTTCATCCGACAATACAGGACTTCGCGTTGGAGCTCAAGCCAACGAACACAAGCAAGCAAGCAAGCCGAGGTCAAAGTCAACGGTGGAGGCTCCACCTAATGATATCCGTTTCCGCCATTCCTAACTACTATTGATCTCATCTCTTCTTTCTTGTTCTTTATTTCTTTTCATAAATGTTCTTTCTTATTGTAATAAGCTAATGTCTTTATAGAAATGTTCTTTACAAATTCTTTTTTTATTTTTATTTTCTCTATTCATAAATTTTCTGTTTATCGGTATCCCTTTCATATTTGTAGGAATTTGTTTTTCTTTGTTTTACCTTCCTTCCTTACTTCCTTCCTTCCTTCCTGCCTGTTCGCCCGCCTGCTTGCCTGCCTTCCTTCCTCCCTCCTTCCCTTCTTCCCTGCCTGCCTGCCTGCTTGCCTGCCTGCCTGCCTGCCTGCCTTCCTTCCTCCCTCCCTCCCTCCCGTCCTTCCCTTGTTTATTTGTTTATTACACACATAGACCACATGTTTATGTATAGCATTTGCATGCTAATGCCGCGTGCATATATAGAGCACATACACAGGCCACAAATGAGCATACAGCATATACATACACACATTCATCCACAGGTCCCGTGCAAGAATGCAGCACATATATACACCATACACATACACCACACACATATGCAGGCCAGATGCAAGCATATAGCATATATATATATATATATATATATATATATATATATATATCAATCACAGGTCACATGCAAGTATGTAGCACACACATACATAGTTCACGCGCAAGCATATAGTCCACACATACACAGGTCACATGCAAGCATATATCACTCACATAGACTACATACATACACCATACACATACACAGACCACACACCTAGTCCATATATACAGACCGACTACAAAACTGGTTTTCATACATTGGTATGATTGTCAGTCGTTAAGAAAGCAGTGGTAAACTACTGAACGTAAACTTGTCCAGAAATCACAAACAGCCTCAAACTTCTGGGATTGCCTGCGACGTCCTGTAAAATATCTGCAGCTCCTGTTTAAAAAAAAATTATTATTATACTTCGTTGCTGTTTCCACCTAAAAGCATTACTCCTAGTTCTGTACCTCAGAGGAACATAAATACTAACTTCTTGTATTATATTGACCTCTTGTGTTATATTGACCTCTTGTGTTATATTGACTTCTTGTGTTATATTGACTCTTGTGTTATATTGACCTCTTGTGTTATATTGACTTCTTGTGTTATATTGACTCTTGTATTATATTGACTTCTTGTGTTATATTGACCTCTTGTGTTATATTGACCTCTTGTGTTATATTGACCTCTTGTGTTATATTGATCTCTTGTGTTATATCTACCTCTTGTGTTATATCTACCTCTTGTGTTATATCTACCTCTTGTGTTATATTGACTTCTTGTGTTAAATCTACCTCTTGTGTTATATCTACCTCTTGTGTTATATCTACCTCTTGTTTTATATTGACTTCTTGTGTTATATTGACCTCTTGTGTTATATCTACCTCTTGTGTTATATCTACCTCTTGTGTTATATCTACCTCTTGTGTTATATCTACCTCTTGTGTTATATCTACCTCTTGTGTTATATCTACCTCTTGTGTTATATCTACCTCTTGTGTTATATTGATCTCTTGTGTTATATCTACCTCTTGTGTTATATTGACTTCTTGTGTTATATCTACCTCTTGTGTTATATTGACTTCTTGTGCTATATCTACCTCTTGTGTTATATTGACTTCTTGTGTTATATTGACCTCTTGTGTTATATATACCTCTTGTGTTATATTGACCTCTTGTGTTATATCTACCTCTTGTGTTATATTGACCTCTTGTGTTATATTGACCTCTTGTGTTATATTGACCTCTTGTGTTATATTGACCTCTTGTTTTATATCTACCTCTTGTGTTATATTGATCTCTTGTGTTATATCTACTTCTTGTGTTATATTGACCTATTGTATTATATTGACCTCTTGTGTTATATCTACATCTTGTGTTATATTGGCCTCTTGTGTTACATTGACCTCTTGTGTCATATTGACCTCTTGTGTTATATTGACCTCTTGTGTTATATTGACCTCTTGTGTTATATCTACCTCTTGTGTTATATCTACCTCTTGTGTTATATCTACCTCTTGTGTTATATCTACTTCTGGTGTTATATCTACCTCTTGTGTTATATCTACCTCTTGTGTTATATTGACCTCTTGTGTTATATCTACCTCTTGTGTTATATTGACCTCTTGTGTTATATCTACCTCTTGTGTTATATTGACCTCTTGTGTTATATTGACTTCTTATGTTATATTGACCTCTTGTGTTATATCTACCTCTTGTGTTATATCTACCTCTTGTGTTATATCTAACTCTTGTGTTATATTGACTTCTTGTGTTATATTGACCTCTTGTGTTATATCTACCTCTTGTGTTATATCTATCTCTTGTGGTATATCTACCTCTTGTGTTATATTGACTTCTTGTGTTATATTGACCTCTTGTGTTATATCTACCTCTTGTGTTATATCTACCTTTTGTGTTATATCTACCTCTTGTGTTATATCTACCTCTTGTGTTATATTGATCTCTTGTGTTATATCTACCTATTGTGTTATATTGACTTCTTGTTTTATATCTACCTCTTGTGTTATATTGACTTCTTGTGTTATATTTGACTCTTGTGTTATATTGACTTCTTGTGTTATATTGACCTCTTGTGTTATTTTGACCTCTTGTGTTATATCTACCTCTTGTGTTATATTGACCTCTTGTGTTATATCTACCTCTTGTGTTATATTGACCTCTTGTGTTATATCTACCTCTTGTGTTATATTGACCTCTTGTATTATATTGACCTCTTGTGTTATATTGACCTCTTGTGTTATATTGACCTCTTGTGTTATATTGACCTCTTGTGTTATATCTACCTCTTGTGTTATATTGATCTCTTGTGTTATATCTACTTCTTGTGTTATATCTACCTCTTGTGTTATATCTACCTCTCGTGTTATATCTACCTCTTGTGTCATATCTACCTCTTGTGTTATATCTACCTCTTGTGTTATATTGACCCCTTGTGTTATATTGACCTCTTGTGTTATATCTACCTCTTGTGTTATATCTACCTCTTGTGTTATAGTGACCTCTTGTGTTATATCTATCTCTTGTGTTATATTGACCTCTTGTGTTATATCTACCTCTTGTGTTATATTGACCTTTTGTGTTATATCTACCTCTTGTGTTATATTGACTTCTTGTGTTATATTGATCTCTCGTGTTATATCTACCTCATGTGTTATATCTACCTCTTGTGTTATATTGACCTCTTTTGTTATATATGCCTCTTGTGTTATATTGACTTCTTGTGTTATATTGACCTCTTGTGTTATATCTACCTCTTGTGTTATATCTACCTCTTGTGTTATATCTACCTCTTGAATTATATTGACTTCTTGTGTTATATCTACCTCTTGTGTTATATCTACCTATTGTGTTATATTGACCTCTTGTGTTATATCTACCTCTTGTGTTATATTGACCTCTTGTGTTATATCTATC
This sequence comes from Cepaea hortensis, assembly GCA_963921405.1. Lineage (NCBI taxonomy): Eukaryota > Metazoa > Mollusca > Gastropoda > Stylommatophora > Helicidae > Cepaea > Cepaea hortensis. The sequence continues at coordinate 374,086,382 of OY992876.1, read as the reverse complement.
TCTTTTGTTATATTGACCTCTTGTGTTATATCTACCTCTTGGTTATATTGACTTCTTGTGTTATATTGACCTCTTGTGTTATATTGACCTCTTGTGTTATATCTACATCTTGTGTTATATTGACTTCTTGTTTTATATTGACCTCTTGTGTTATATTGACCTCTCGTGTTAAATTGACTTCTTGTGTTATATTGACCCCTTGTGTTATATTGACCTCTTGTGTTATATCTACATCTTGTGTTATATTGATTTCTTGTGTTATATTGACTTCTTGTGTTATATTGACCTCTTATGTTATATTTACTTCTTGTGTTATTGTAACGTGCGTGTTAAACGCCAAGATAGAGCGGATGTAGTGGGTAAGAATTTGAATAGAACAATGCGAGATCACAGGTGTGAGATGAGAGTGAGACGGATATGGGGCCAGAGAGGTCGATGAAGAAGTCCCAAGACAATGAGAGAGGCCCAACAAAGTGGATTGTTATAGCACGTAGAGGTCAGTCTGAGTCACCCGTGCACAGAGAGGAACGTGCTAGAGAGGGGACAACACATAGGGAAAACCTAGAAAGGGATTTTCATGAGAACTGGGAACTGGGTTCAAGGGTGAAATAGATTTTCAGGTGTGATCCTGAGGAGGCTGAATAAAGACAGAAGTTTGGGCAAATTAAAGGGAATTGAGTTTTGGGCTAAAGAGGGAAACTTAACCAGTAGAGTTGGTTATTGTTAGTCAAACTGAGAGTTCGACAATCATAGCTCTTTTATCGCGGTGTTATAAAGGCCGGTGGAAGGCAGTGTTGTACTCCACAGGAGTGTAAATGATAGATGTATGTCATTCATTCATTCATTCATTCATTCAGTTGCATGTCCTTTGCAGAACCTAGCTCCCATAACAACCTTCCGGAAATCTTCTCGATCACAAGGAAGATGTCCCGCGTCCGATACACCCATCTGGAGATCATCCGCCACATCCTGCACCCATCTTTGGCCTTCCTCTTCCTTTCTTCTCAGTCATATACCCCTCCATTATTATTATCTCCAAACTTTCATGATGTTTCAAGTGACCAAAATATTTCAATTTCTTTGTTTTAATGTCTTACATAGCCAACCCTCTTCTATATTCAACTCTTGAAGTATGGATGCATTTGTTCATTTCTTTACTCAAGATATTCTTAGAACCCGTCTATAACATTTGTATTCGAAGGCATTTATGCGCTGTTCAGCTTGTTTAGTAAGTATCAAGGTTTCACGGGCGTATGTTGTAATGGGAAAGATGCATGCTCTTACAAATCTAATTTTTGTAGTTCTATCTGTCCCATTCCTTAATTTATTCAGTTGTTTTAGTCTCGGAAGAGCACTTGATAGCCATCGTTTAATTTCTTTCATTGTGTCACCATTGTTGGTAATCAATAACCCAAGATATTCAAAATTTTCCACCACCTCCAATCTTTCCTCATTAACATTTCTTTCTTTCTCCATACTAGTTTTATCTGTGTGCATTATCTTTGTTTTTGCTATGTTGAGATATACGTTGCGATTTTCACTATTTCTTTGGATTGAGGTTATCAAGTTTTTTATACCATTCCTTGATGTGGATAGCAATACTGTATCATCAGCATATCGAATCTCTGATATTTAATGACCACCGATATTTAGGGCATCATATAGCTCCCTGGTTATATCATCTCTGACATTTCTCATTATATTTTCGGCGTACAGGTTAAACAAATAGGGTGACAGCCCACAGCCCTTACGGATTCCTTGCTTGATGTAAAAACAGCCTTATGTCTCGCCATCTATTCTAACCGCTGCTTGTTTGTCTAAACCAGGGGTCACCAAACTTTTTTCACGGCGGGCCGGATAAATGACAAAATGACGAGCGCGGGCCGGATACTCATTCTGTACAATATTTGCGCCGGTCTCCGTGGCGAAGGTATTATCAAAGTGGTTCGTAATCCCGTATACCCGCGTTCGAAACACAGCTACGCGCGATTTGGCAGTAGACCACTTTGCGCTGGTTTTTTACGCTATGGTATGGGTGCCGGTTGTTCAGAAAGCAATGGCAAGCCACTGAACGTAAACTTGCCAAGACATCAACAACAGCAAATAATGCTGGTGTGACGGCAATCGTCCTTTAAAGGATATGCAACTAATTGTAACAACACTTGCAAGCCAGAACGAAAGCTCTGGTAAAAATGACGAAAAACTAAGTTAATCATAGGTGAGTGGCGTGCAATTCACAAAAACAAAGAGACCGTAGCTTGGTGACCCCTGGTCTAGACAGAGCATTTTTATAAGTTGTACTACATGTGATAGAAAGCCCATATTCCTCATGATTTCCCAAATTTTCGGATGTCGTACACGGTCAAATGCCTTTGAATAAGCCACAAAATACGAGAATAGGTTTAATTTAAATTCTCTGCACTTCTCTATTATTAAACGCATGTTGAGTATATGATCTCTTGTTCCCCTTCCTTGTCTAAATCCAGCTTGAACCACATTAATCTCTTCTTCCATTTTCTAACTAAGTCTTCCAATTATGATTGTTAGTAGAATTGTACTTGCATGACTGATCAGGGCAACAGTTCTATAGGTGCCCTATAAGATGTATGTCACTGTTGAATTTTCTGGAAGAGTACTGTATCACTGAGTTCGTTTCGAATTAAAATTATGTGTGTAAACCGGTGTTACCAAGTGTCACAGTAAAATAGAGAGTTTAGACTGGGTGCGTGCAGCAAACTTGAACAGGTTGTTCTAATCGCAATCGGTGCAAATTTAAAAAAAAAATTAAACAGCACAAACTGAGAAAGTACAGCAGTACTTAAACATGTTGTTCTAATGAAGAACGGCTTGGTGTCGCTGCTGTGGCGACTTGGTCGTGTCGAAGCTGTTGTTTCCTCCGCGAGTTAACGTGGGACAATAATAAACATTTGGTGTGGCTTTCGCTGGCACGGGAACGGGGCGAGAACGGGAGGACTCGTTGCTATGCAGTTGCGACAGTAGGACTACTACCATTGTGTTCTAATTGTTACCAGAATAAATGGGGAAATGCAAGCATAAACTGAGTGAGTGCCGCAATAATTAAACACAGGCTTGTTGGTTGTTGGTACAAATAAATAAAGGAAGCATAAACTGAGTGAGTGTCGCAATTATTAAACACAGGCCTTGTTGGTTGTTGGTACACATAAATAAAGCAAGCATAAGCTGGACGAGTGCCGCAGTAATTAAACATTGGCCTAATTGGTTGTTGGTACAAATAAATAAAGCAAGCATAAGCTGGACGAGTGCCGCAGTAATTAAACATTGGCCTTATTGGTTGTTGGTACAAATAAATAAAGCAAGCATATGGGTGAGGGCAGCAGTAATTAAACATAGGCCTTATTGGTTGTTGGTACAAATAAATAAAGCAAGGATAAACTGGGCGAGGGCAGCAGTAATTAAACACAGAACTATATACTTATCGTCAGTACAAATAAATAAAACATAAACTGAGAGAGCGCAGCAGTAATTAAATAAGACCTATATATTGGTCGTCAGTACAAATAAACAAAGCAAGCATAAACTGAGAGTGCAACAGTACCCAGACAGAGACTGCCGTAATGGTTGTCGGGCCAGGTGGAGTGGAACCCCTCGAGACAGTCGCAGTGGTACCAGCCTGGCATGTTGACGCACACCGAGTGACCGTGACACTTGGAGATTCCCAGGGCGCACTCGTCGATGTCTGCCAGAGGATAGATAACCCAGAGTTGTCAGCGAGTGATTGGGTGTGTTCCTACTGGCGTCTGTGTGAGTGTCGGCACACACACACACGTGTGTGTGTGTGTGTGTGTGTGTGTGTGTGTGTGTGTGTGTGTGTTCCTGCGTGTGTCTGTTGTGATATAAATATCTTGCGTCATTACAATTTCCTGGAAATGACGCCTTTGTTACCAAGCCTTATAAAGAAATGCACTACACTTGTAACCATGTCTTTTGATAAGGTACATGTATCATCTCATCTCATCATGTTCCTCTTGTACATTGCGGTGTCGAGGTGAAGTATAAGCAGCGGGAGAGTGCCCGCTTATGGGCTTCATGCATCGATATTCCCATGGACTCTTGTTATTCCCTGCGTCCATCGTTTACGTGGTCGGCCTCTTCCTCTGCTTCCCTCTGGTCTGTACATCATTGCTTGTTGTGGTATACTGTTAATTGGTAACCTACTTGCATGGCCAAACCATTTGACTTGCTGCCTTCTAATAAAATCTAATGCAGCTATAAACCCCATTTTAGTCCTGATTTCTTCATTTCTGATCTTATCTCGTCTTGATACATTGAGTATTCTTCTCAGGAATCTCATTTCTGTTGTTGTGATATTTGTTTTCTCTTTTTCTGTCATTGTCCAGGTTTGTCATTGGTAACATACAGTTGGTAGGAAGATTGTGTTGTAAAGTGCTTTCTTAGTAGTTATTGATACATGTTTGTTCTTTAGTATTGGTGCCATTTGTCCAATGACTTAGTTTGCCTTATTGCATCTGTTTTCGATCTCGTCTTCTGATTTTCCATTTGATAATATTATACTTCCTAGGTACTTGAAACACTTTACTTGTTTCAAGGGATGTTCGTTTAGGTGAATCGTTGTTGCTTTTTCTTTTTAGTTATAGTCAATACCTCTGTTTTACTTGTGCTAATTTTCATGTTATGTTCGCTACACATTTCGTTTAGACTATTCATGTGGTCCTGTAATTCAGTTTCTGATTTTGCTATTAGTGCTTGGTCGTCCGCAAACATGTATCATGTGTTTAAATATGAATTGTGAAAACTGTTAGATCAACAATCCATGTGAGAAGATGTCCTGAGTGATTGCTCTCTACTGAGCGGACACGTTTGTATCACTGCCGAATTATCCTATGCTTACAATTTCAATTCCTATGTGTAACTTATTATATGCGTTGTGAAGCTATCTCGCAATCAATGCATATCGATCTGCAACTGTTCTATGTGCTGTGGAGTGTTGGCTCTAGATGCATTTCATGAACCGTTTCTCTATGCGGAAGAATAGTTACTATTAACGCATATCATGGACATATTTTCATGCTGGAGAAATAGTTTCACTGACCTGTAACTTGAGCTATCGTGCCATTACGGCACATCTTCTTGTTTACATCTTAGTAACCACACCGCTTGTGTGATTGTCATGTAATCCTTTCATAAATATGCAAGGGAAATGCCATGTTTGATGAGTGTAATCTCAAAGGAGAGGAAAGGAAAGCAGCATATAGATATATATTCAAGTGTCTGGCAGGACGTGCCTTCCGTCCGCATTGCACCTTTGTTGTCGGTGCCTGGGCGAATAATTATGTTCAGGAATTTGCCAACAGCGTTTAGGATGCTTGCCATACTGCAGAAGATATTCCAAAAAGTCAGAACACTTCTTATGCTAGCAGCAATTGGTGAGTTAGAAAATAGCGTTCATTAAACCCCATGCGCCTATAGGCAGGTGGGAAGAGGACCATCTGTTCTGGTCTTACGGTTGGATGAGTGGGGGGAAATATCCCAAGAGCATTATTATCATTATTATTATATGAAGGATTCACGTGTTTTCTCTGTTATGAGATTTATATATTCTATTCGTGATTGTTACTTTAACTGCTGGAGTATACATTTTAATGTTACCCCAGAGGGGACATGATGATGATGATGATGATGATGATGATGATGATGATGATGATTAAGAAGCCTTGTGTACGTCTGTACCTCAAGAAAAGAATGTTGACTGGTATGGTCGTTGGCCTTTGGCCTAATGCTGTTCGCAGCTATGGAAAGGAGATGAGGAATTCTGGACAAAAGACCTATGTCTCAGAGATTCTTGTCATGGTATGACAGGTGTGTTATCAGGATATTTGGAAGGTTAGGATGTCTCTAACTCATCAAAAAGTCCCAGTAACGATCTCATAAAAGAATACTCAGTGAGGAGATACCCTACTCACTTTTGGAGTTAGAATAACTCCACAATAAGAGAAGAGGAGTGGGGGAAATGGAATCATCCTCCTTTCTCCTTCCTCCTTGATTTCTTTATTTATGTTGTGATAAGGATACCCCGACGTGGATGTTGTTATTAATGTATTCGGGTTGTGTTCTTTTGTCATCTTGTAGCTCTGGAGAGGCAGGTGGTGGTTTCGACGTTAGCACAGAACAGGAACTTGGATTATAAGGCTGCTTCTGATTCTTGCCTTATCCATACAGTCTGGACCTATAAAGAAATGTTACCGCCGCCCTTATTGGCTGACTCTGCCAGCGAAGGACGTGTACGATGATAATTATCAAGATGTTGTTGCAGATTCAAGAAACGAAGGGAAAATCCAAGTTCATCTAACATACATTAGTATTGATGCACCGACAGCCTCGCAAATTCCCAGTTTCACTGGTAACAAGCTTTACCCTTCGACACAAATAAGGTGCAGGCGGGTTCAACACCAGGTCCTAATTATGATCACCCTTGGAAAGTGGTATGAAAAAAGCTAGTGGGGTCAATGTTTGCACACATGCAGCAGTAGAGATCCTCTGGCTGTCCTGCGACTCCCAGGTTGTATAGAGGATGTATTTCTCTTCTGTTCCGTGTCTGTGCAAACAAGTTCTGGACGTAGTACCAGATGTTATCAATGGGTGACTCTCAGTATTGTATGTTCCTACACTGGAGTGTTTATATTCGATGGATGGCTCTTTGCTGGTCCCATGTCGGCCTGATAGCATTGTATAAGAGTGTTCGTTATTCGTTCCCTGGATAATAGGTATTATGATACGCTCTTAGACCAACTTACCGTGGATATTAGATGGGTGGGACACAACTGAGTGCATTTAATTCGGTCCCTGGATAATGGGGATATGATCTGCCAAGCATTGGAGAGGCATAACTTACTAACAAGAATGAGAGATAATAGGACTTGTTAATTAGTCTAATTATTGCATTCTGAATTTAGAGTGTTTTATTTGGTTTCTTGACAGATGTCATTGGTTTATGAATCTGTGGATTTGTCAAATTTTGGGAACCAAATAGGATTTGTTGATTTTGATATTGGTTGCATTATTTGTTGGGATACATGGGGTTATCACATTTGAATGTGTAGATGATATTACATACATCCCATGGACTTTCCAAACTCAATACTGTCCAATACAAATATATGTGTACTCCAGATCTTGATTTAATTCATGGTGAATGGTTAGTTTTAACGTTGATGTTTGCATCAATTGTTTGTTCAACAGTGGTTGTTCTATACGTTGTAGACGATCAATGTTCTCTAACACTATATCAAATCTTAAAGGTGACTGAGTTGGAAGGGATGCCTACACATAGACACAGTTGTCTTAAGAAGTGAATTGCCTTTCCCCTTGTGTCTGTGGTAAATTCCCCTGATCACCTCGCTTTATAAAAAGGTTCAGTGAGAATGAAAACTCATCCCATCCGGGATCCCCTAGACAAACTTAGCAAATATTCTCATATATTAAAATTCCACATCCCACATCTGTGTTTCCGCATATACGTCTATGTGTGAGTGTGTCCCCCCCCCCCCGCATACATGCCTGTGTGTGTGTGTGTTCTCGTGCTTGGATCTGTGTGAATGTCGGCATACACTCTATGTGTGTGTATGTGTGTGTGTTCGTGCTTGTGTCTGTATAAATTTCCACATACGTGTCTGTGTGCTCGTGTTTAGGTCTGTGTGAGTTTTCGCATTCACGCCTGTGTATGGTCGTGTTTGATTCTAAGTGAGTTTCTGCATGCACGTATGTGTGTGTGTATGTGTGTGTGTGTTCATGTGTGAGCTTTCATAAACACGTCTCTCTCTCTCTGTGTATTATATATATATATATATATATATATATATATATATATATATATATATATATATGTGTGTGTGTGTGTGTGTGTGTGTGTGTGTGTGTGTGTATGTCAGAAACCAGCAGCAGGGTATTTGGAACCAGGCCGCCTTGTGTTGAGTTGTAACAATGGTGTGAGCGTCGGTTGTATAAATATCAGTGACAAAATACTGAACGTAAACTTGCCCAGTAAATCACAAACAGATAAAAAATGCTGGGGTTGATTGCGACGTCCTCTAAAGGATATGCAAATAACTCTATATATGTATGTATATGTATATGTGTATTTTTTTAAATTGTTTTTTATTTGCATATCCTTTACAGGACATCGCTGTCAACACCGTCATCTTTCAGCTGTATGTTGATGTCTTGGCAAGATTGCGCTCAGTAGTTTGCCATTGCTTTCTGAGCGGCCGGCTCACATACCCCGTAAGTTACCGATGCGATTCGAACCACTGCTGATTCTCACCATCATCACGTTACCGACGAGAGTATACGAGATTACGGAGAAAAGTCATAAACTCTAAGCCACGAAGCCGGCGTATATGTGTATATGCCATTTATATATGTATGTATACGTATATGCGTATAGAGGCTTATATGTCATTGCTCTGAGTGCGTGATGTGTTGAAAGAAAAAGTCTTGAACAACGAACATATAATAAGTTGCATTACACAAACACACAGAACTCAGCGACACACGTCTATCATTTATATTACACTCAAGCATTTCACACAAATTCTTCATGTTACAAAGTCGAGAATTAAAAAAGTCAGATTATACGAGGGGTCTTCAAATGAAAACCTTAAAAATGTGATAGAAATTACAATAACCATGCCATTGTCTCGTGACCTGTCAATATTGTTCTTAGGGATGTCAAGTGGGTTAAGCGCATGATATCATGGTGCAGACAAACACGGCGAGGCGGCTATAAAGCTGTATAGTATACGTTATCTAGGAAAGAGACAAACAGCGTTCTTTGGTCATGTGATGAGAAGAGAGGCATTGGGAAACATCGTGATGACTGGAGAGATCAGTGGGAAAAGAAGCAGAGGCAGACCGAGAGAAACAAACTGGATGGGCCTAGATGGTGGTATGGAGGAATAACAGAAGAGTTGATGCAGACAATCAAGGATTGAGATCTGCGGAGAGACAAGCCTGTGTTATCAGATTGCTACTGGTACTATTGGTGTTGGGACTCTTCGCTGGCTGCTGAGGATGGGGACGGAGCGCTTATGGGAATGCCCCGAATGCTGTGATGTCGGTTCCTAAATCAATCAATCAATCAATCAATCAAGCCTGTGTCATTTGGCAGGGCACACCGTTATGAACAATATGTTATCTAGCTTTTAGTTCATTATTTTGATTGCTTAACGTCACATCTGTATGGAATGGTATCTATGCCAAATGTGAGTTGAGTTGAGTTAAGAACTGACATCACTGCACTTAGGACATTCCTATACGTGTTCCGTCCCAGCCAGCGAAGAGTCATACTACTAATCGTTCCCACCGCTATCTGATTTAAAGTTCTCCTGGTCTTCCCTCTCAGTTTTGAGATTCTTCCAGAACCCTGCCGATTCCCCGCAATCTCATTCTTTGCCCTTATACGGGTTCTCAATCTGACCCCCCCCCCCCCCCCCCCGCCTTCTCCACCTGGTCCCACAAGCGCACGACCACCTCCCACTTGATCTTAGGCAATCTACCACCAAGAAGTACACTCCCTGCCAGCATATCAGATGTTCATTCCCCCCACACCCCCTCATGGCCAGGGCAAAATACCCATACAATTCTCACAATCTGTGATCTCTGAAGCGACGATGTTGTTTGTCCATCAAGAATGATGATGACCATTCATTTCATCCAGTGGGGTTGAAAGTATGGAGCCGTAAGTTCCAAGATGGCTGATAAGGCCTATTTTGGCTCGAAATGTTCTTTGACAATGTGGACAAAGAATGCTTGACGTTTCTGGAGGAGGATTTCCTGCAGTGGTTTTTCTGTTCTGTCTTTTCTTCACAGCTCTTGCAGTCCTGGTTGCCTCACAAGTGACTGCACCCTTGCGTAATGATGCACGCCACGAATTTCGGTCTCTGGCTGCAGTCTCCCAAGTGTCATGATGAATTCCAAAAGCATTCAGTGAGATTTTCAGTGTCTTTAAAGCGTTTCCTCTGGCCGCCTTGGGAGCGTTTACCACAACGCAACTCGCCGTAAAAAAATTCGATTAGGGAGCCTGTGATCTGGCATGCGAGTCAAGTGACCAGCCCAGCGAATCTGATTCTTCATTAGTAGAGTGTGGATACTGGGCATGGACGCTCTTTCTAGGACTTCAGTGTCTGTGGTCTTAAATGACGTTGGATGAAGAATGACTTGCGCGATGAATTAGATTAAAGTGAGGGAGAGTTGCGCAATTCGTCGACCTCACTCTCGCCTGAGTCCATCTGAATCCAGTGGCAAGACAAGTCAAGACGACTGGAGACGAATACAGGTACAGTGGATGACCAGGGCGCTCTACGTGCCTTGCCGTGCCCATTACGTTCCACAATGCTTTGCAGGTAAACGCCGTCTTGCCCGTTGAATCAGGAATGATTTCTTCCGCGCAGTCTGCCGGGTCCTGTCTTCACATGTTGGGTAGGCATACCCTAGTTCACCGCTTGGTTTGACACCAAATCGGCTACCCGCGCCTGGTTTAGCCAGCCTCTCCCAGCTGTTGCCCGGGGGGTGGCCGCTGTCGCATGCTTACAGCTACTAGTAGCCACAGGCGTGAGCTGGGTGTCAGGCTTGGACCAGTGGGGGATGGGTCCTGAAAAGGACATGAGAGTCATCCTTACCAAAAGTGCTAGAAGCGACGATAGCCATTCCACGCGAAACATTCCTTTCTCCACCTTACCATGCATACTCTTTGAATCCGTAATGAATACAATGTGTGTTGCAGTAATCTCCTCTAACCAACGGAATGTCATTGTTACTGCTTCCACCCCAATTCACATGCTGGAGGTTGTAATCTCATATGCCAGACTCTCCTTTTTCAGGACTCGTCCATTAGCCTTTGCAATAAAACCTCAACCACTGCGTGTTTCTCACCACTGACCCATCGGTGTGGATGACTATGCCACCTTGATGTGTGTTACTCTGGATCAGTTGTTGCACTTCAAACTCAGTGCGGCCCGCTGCCCATTCTCTGCACTCACGATCACTGTTACTATTACATTGTGCCAGTCCGTCATGTCTTCCGGAACTTCAACCCACTCTTTTACACGATTGATGGTCTCTAGATCACACACCTAACGTATAGATAGTTCTGCATGTGCCATCCAGGACATACCTGGTCTTAGTCTATGACCCTTGACTATATCCATAGCGTCATGCAGGGTTTGATACCTATCTGCACCAGCTCTCAGGTACCATATGGCCTGAAGGACTATATGCCTATCCATCATTGTTTGTAGCGCTAGGATATGCCTCATGCATTTAATTGGTGTGTCCTTTGTGCAACCCAGGATTACCCGCATGGCAGCATTCTGTATGCGCTCCAACTTTTCAAGCTGGATCTTTGAAACTGTCAGCAGCTTCAAGCCATACTCAATGATATACATTATTAACTGCTGAAAGAGCCTGTAAAGCATCCTCTGATCTACCCCGGTTGCTGTCATCTCCCTCAATGCATTAAGTCCCCGACCAGCCTTCACGACCAAAGCCTCCACATGATTCTTAAAAGACAAACACCTGTCAACGGTGATACCCAAGTACTTCAATTTACTCTCTCTACTAAGAGGACATCCATTTAACATAATACCTGGGACATATGCCTTGACCATCTGGTTATCCAGAGAGTACCATACAACAGATGCTATGTCTGGGTTTATAACGGAACCTGCATTCCTGCAGCATTCTGCTATCCTGTTTACTGCCACATGTAAGACTTCCTCCAAACTGGCACTGTCTCTGGCCTGTCTGTACACCAGCACATCATCTGCAAATGTCAAGATTCTACCTACACCTGGTGTCTTAATAGCTGCGATTTTGCTGGTATAGACATTAAAGAGCACTGGGGACATGGTAGACCCCTGTGGCAACCCAGGTGTAATAGTGTAAGGGTCAGAAGACCTGGAACCCATTTGCAGTGCAACTGTACGCTCATGAAGGCCTGCCGCAACCCATCTAACAAGCAAAAACAGATCTCCATGTCCAACAGTGTGTATATCAACCGATCATACCTGACCCTGTTATTTGTATCCTTCAGATCAAGAGCTACCGCCACGGTCTCTTATTTATCCTGGAAGCCCTCGTAGACATTAAATGCAAAAGTTGCAGCATTGGCCCAGGTGTCCTTCCCGAGCCCTTTGGGAAGCAGATTACTACTTTCCATATGTCGCTGGAGCCGAGGACTTTGCCATACGTGTTTTGCAGGTTTATGATTCGGCAAACTATAAATGACTGATTAACAGAAGGTATTAGTGGTTGTCTAACTAAACGGATACCTACCTAGTTCACAGTTTGCTCCAATGTAGCCATGTTGACACTCGCAGACATGTGGATGGATGCACTTTCCCCCATTTCTGCAATCGCCGAGACAGTGCGCTGAACGAAAAGACGTTAATAAAGTTATTCGATGATCAAACAGCAGCCATACCTAAATACACATCAACAAATACCATGTCTCATGTCTCCGCCATGACTGATACTATTCGGACGCCATGGTATCGAGATATTCACTTTTATAACTGGTGGAATCGAGAATGTTGCAGTCACTCAGCGTGCCAACCTAAGGACCCGGAAAGTCACTCGGCGTTCCAATCTAAGGCCTGGGAAAGTCACTCTGCGTGCCAACCTAAGGCCTCAGAAAGTCACTCGGCGTGTCAACCAAAGGCCTAGGAAAGTCACTCGGCGAGCCAACACACATGCACACACACAGACACAGCACACACACACAGAGAGAGAGAGAGAGAGAGAGAGAGAGAGAGAGAGAGAGAGAGAGAGAGAGAGAGAGAGAGAGAGAGAGAGAGAGAGAAGTTCTGGACTCATTAGTTTAAAATGTTATTATACAATCGCCATATGCACATTTCATCACGATGGGAAGTCAAACAGTTTGAAGAACAAAACAATTTAACGTCAGCGTATTATTTAATAACAACAAAAACATTTGTCCTATGGTCGCGGTGGCATAACACTGGCCTGAGTATGAGATAGCCGAAAGAGTTGCAGAGTTGGTGGTGGGGGAGATCGTGAGAGAGTAGTAGGTTGGGACTGAAGTAGAAATTCGCCAGGGTTAGCCATTGTTGCTCTAGATTCACTCACTTTGCATCAGTTCGTACATTATTACCTACAGAGTATAACAACTATAGTTTTGAATTGGGATGAAAATAGGAATAACATTAAAAGAATTATGGTTCTTTATATAACAGCACCAAATCTGGGCATCTTTAAAGATTTGGCCTGTTAAAATAAACATCTGGAAGTCACAGGAAAACACTAAGACAAAAGCTATTTTTAGCCGCTTTGTGTCTTGCTGGAGAATGAAGATGAGCGCTGCGACTCAGTTTGAAACTTGTGATCAGTCCGCCTGAAAGATGGAGTCGAGAGACAAGGAAATCTTGTTTCTGGCTTGTGGGAAGCTTTTCCAGATCATGATCAGTCCTGTGTCCTAAGCGAGAGCAGAGTGGCTGACTAATGTCAGCATTCCTGGGCTTATGTTGGAGTAGCAACTTATTGTTGAGTGGTGTCACAATTCTTATGTTTATGTCGCGACTTAAGATTTATGTTGTGTAACTTATGTTTTTGTAGTGCCTTATTGTTGTCCGTGTCAAAATTCTTTATTGTGACAGTCTACCCAGCTATTGCTGGGAATACCTGTGTTGTGGTACTTGGTGTACCCTGTTGTCTTAAGTTCTGTTGATTGGTTAGGGTTTACCCTTTGCTGTTGTTCGATATCTGCAGTTGTCTGTTGTATCTATTATTGAACTTCAATGTGTTATGCGACATGTTCTGTTAGAAGTAATAAATAAAGAGAATGTTTGTTTGTCCTTGATTTGTTTGTTTAATGTCTTTTAGTATTTACAACCACTATTTCTACCACAATCTAGCACATTAATTCACTGTCTGGGTTTCAACATAATAGTTCTTGACTGAATATCAGTAATAGTTGAGATCCCTGTCCAAGAATGTCGAATATTCTTCTCTAATTACTATCCCTTTTTGTTAGTTGGGGGAGGTGTGAGGTTCCATTTCACTTTTTATTCCTTTTCTTCTTTGGCCCTAACGAAGTCAGGGTTACTCTCTACCTACACATCCACAACACAGAATGGTATAGAAAACCTAATAACCTCAACCCAATTGAATAGTGAAAATCACAACTCATATCTTAACATAGCAAAAACAAAGATAATGCATACAAATAAAACTACTATGGAGAAAGAAATATATGTTAATGAGGAAACATTTAATGTGATGGAAAATTTCGAATATTCTAGGTCATTGATTACCAACAATTGTAACGCAATGAAAGAAATTAAAAGACGAATATATATTGCTTTTCAAAGACTAAAACAATTGAATAAATTGTGGAGTGGGACAGATAGACTACAAAAATAAGATTTTTAAGAGCATGTATCTTTCTCATTGCAACAAACGCCAGTAAGACCTGGACACTTACTAAACAAACTGAACAGCGCAGAAATGCCTTTGAATATAAATGTTATTGACGAGTTCTAAGAATATCTTGGATAAAGGAAAGAACAAATGCATCCATACTTCAAGAGCTGAATATTGAAGAAGGCTGGCTATTATAGACGATAAGACAGAGAAAAATTAAATAATCTGGTCACTTGAAACGTCACGAAAGTTTGGAGAAAACAATAATGGAAGGGTTTATGCTTGGGAAGAGAGGAAGAGAAGGCCAAAGAGAATATGGGTGCAGGATGTGGCGAATGATCTCCAGATGGGTGGATCGGAAGCGGGACATTTTGCTTAAGATCAGGAGGTTTTCCGGAAGGTTGTCATGGAAGGCAATCTGCTTCCAAACCGTAGACGGCGAATCCTCAACTTGGTATGAGGAGAATTGTGAAACGTAATCACTGCCCCTAAGCCACAGTGTAGCTAAACTTAGAATAGCACAAGCAAGGGCAGCGTTTCACCAGACGAAAAATGTTCTCTGCTGAATATATAAATCTATGTCGAGGCGAGAAAGAGTGTTCTTAAGAGCTATATTGAACCAATCCTAATGTACGGTAGTGTATCATAGACAAGTCAGGAATTACGTGGAAGCTGCGGAGATATAGTTTTATAAATGAATGATGAGAGCATCGTAGACGACAGGGATGAAAATCGAAGATATCTTGAAATAAATTAACTCAAAAAGAGAAATAGTTTACTCGACGGAGTACGTCATGACAACAGGAAAGCTGAAGAGGTGTCACGGAACGCCGCTTTACCATCTCAGAATACTTTCTCGGTCACCGACATCTGAGGGGCCAATTAGAGAAATAAAGAATTAATCACGCTCCTCAGTGGTTATCCAGACATGACACAACACTGCGCGCACAACCGCATGATGCAAACAGTCTGTGTTAGCACAGGTGTAAAACTCAGGCTAATCGCTCAATGAACACGGTATGCTGGCTACGTGAGACCGACCGTGAAGTCTGACTGCCTTGTGAAACAGTCTAGAGACGCAAGGTGTGAACTCACTGCTTGATAAGACTCCCCGGGATAAACAGTGTCAGACTGACTGGGAACTCTCAACCACACAGGTGTGAGATGTGCGTATTGACGGACTGAAGGGTAAAAGAGCCTGGCGCAGCAGGAGATAATTCAAACTGGATCGAGGAACTAGATGAGAAGTGTTGGACTGATAATGAACCTTACTACGGTCAACGGTGTGAAAGGATGGACACCACGGCAGTGGCTAAGTAGTCACTGGGTCGGGCAGACCAGCAATGTGGCTGTTCTGTGTTGTTACTGCTATGAGACATGTTTATGTTTCATTCTGTATGTATACAATATTGTTACTAACTCATACATTGTGCTATTATGTTGAATATCATTATATGCCTATTGTGAATTTGCATACTTTATGTGTATTTGATGTTTGAAATGCAATTTGTCATACTGTACTCACTAGAAGGAATTGGGTGTTATGCTGTTGTGTGCTTATGCGCCGCGCGCATTGGTATATTGCCTATTGATTGTGGGTGACGCAGAGGTACAGTGATGCGGACTTTACCAACAATTGGGATATGGTATATAGTGCTTAACCCGTGCAGTGTATTGTGAAAGAGCGTTCACGTAATTCACGGAGGCCTTTCAGAGAGACTGATCGTGGCACTTAAGCCCGGAGATCAGGGGCTATTTTGATATCCCTACCGATCCCTTGATCTGCTAAAACCAACTTTGAATGGAGCGGCTGTAAGGAACCGAGTGTCTGAATTAGTGACATTAACATAGGACGTTTCATTCCTCATGACGGGACGTTATAAGGTATTTCAGGAATTGTAATAACTACCGACGTAAAGCTGGAAGAGAGACACGACCAGACTTGTGAGTGTGTATATGGGGGTGATAGATTGTAGGTATTACCTAGGATTTTACTAATGTAGAACTAGATAATACACATTCTTGATTATCTCTTCCAAATTCTCAACAAGAGCCCCTGAGTATAGATCCCAAGAACGAGGGACGACCAGGTAGCGCCAGGACTGACAAGCGTTCAGCAGATCGGCGAGCTGATTCTACTGGAGAGTGGGTGCTTACTGGACCTAAGCAGAACCCTACTGTTTGCGGATCTCACTTGCAACTGGGACACATATCCTGACATGATACAAGTAACATTAATGTTATGTAATTTTTTTCATAATTTCACTTACTTAAGTGTTATATTTTATAAACTTCCATAAATTCACCATCATCATTCTGAGAACCATCATGTACAATGATTAATTATAGAAAATAAAATTGAATGTGGTTTGTTTTAACACATAGTTCAGTTGTTATGCTTTTGTTTTCCAAGGGACGCAATTGCCTTGCTCTCCTTGGTGGAGGCTTACTTAAGTACCAGGGAGGGGAAAGCAGCCGTAGAGGATCATTTGCCCTGGCTAGTAATCCTTCTGGAGACGTAAACCTAGTCATCTAACTTTCCCTTTTCCCGCTACTTGGAGAATATCCAGATAGCTAATTTAATGAACAGCTTGTAGCCACTTGTAGCTGTATTCTGGGATATTCAGCGGCGTAATCTTTATTTCAGCCATATAGATTTGTCCCAAGCCAATATAACATTATTGTGATGTGAGTGAGAGAGTTAGTGAATGGAAGAGAGAGAGAGAGCGAGAGAGAGAGAGAGAGAGAGAGAGAGAGAGAGAGAGAGAGAGAGAGAGAGAGAAAGAGAGTTGAATTGCATCACTAATTTTTACGCTACACAATGTATATGTACAAGTTTTTCTCCACTTCTTACATTTTTTGCGAGAATGCTCACGACAATCATCAGTGTCTCAACTGTGTGTAAAGTGTGGGAGTTTGTTCTTATTAGTTTCAGTGATCATGTATGTGTGTCCATGTGAGGATGTTTGTGTGGGTGTGTATGTGAGGGATGTGTGTGGGGTGTGGGGAATGTATGTGTGGAGTGGTTGAATGTGGGGGATGTGTATGGGTCGATGGGTGATGTGTGGATGGGTGAAGGGATGTGTAGTCATTGGGGGATGCATGTGTGTGTGAGGGATGTGTGTGTGGGGGATATTTGGGAAGATTATTGGAAGTATGTGGGTGTTGATGGGTTGGGGGTGTTGGTAGAGAGTGTGTATTTGGGTGGGTGAATGGGTGTGTAGGAAATTGTGTGGGTTGGGGGATGGGTGTGTAATGGGTGTGGGGGATGAGTGTGTGGGGGGTGTCTGTGAATGGGATATGTCTGTGTGGGTGGGAGTGTGTGAGTGTGGATGGGATAAATGTAAGTGGGTGGAGGATGTATGTGTTGGTGGTGAGGATGTTTGTAGGTGGGGGACGTGTGGGTGGGTGGGGGAATTTGTGAGTGGGTGAGAGATGTGTGGGCGGGGATGTGTATGAAAGATTCATGTGTGGGATATGTTTGTGGGGGGAATGAGTTTATTGGTGGAGTTTTGTGTGGGAGGGGAGATGTGTGAGAATTGGGGGAGGTGTGGGATGTGCAGGTGGATGATGGATGTATGTGAGGATGGGGGATGTGTGTTTGGCTGGGTGGTTTGGATGTGTGTGGGTGGGAGGGTAGATGAGAGATGCATGTGTTGATGGGCGTGTGGGTGATGTGTGGGTGTGAGTGGTTGATGGATGAGTACGTGAGTGGGTGGATGTGTGTGAGAGATGAGTGTATTTAAACGGTATACACCCACACACACACACACATATATATATATATATATATATATATATATATATATATATATATATATATATATATATGAATACGTTGACGTGGTCGAAAGAATAAGAGCATTTGCTCTTAAACTTCCTGTGAACTGATGGCGAGGTAGTCGGTTCAACCCCTATACCGACAGTCAGTTGGACTTCAACTTTGACTTCTCGTTCAGAAATCAATGGCAAACTACCGAAGGTACACTCGACTAGAAAATCAGCCTGGGAAAGGACATGCAATATTTAGTTTTAGCTATGTGGAAAACAAATGATACCTCCCACCACCTCGACGGGGATCCTGATGCACGATCAACGCTAGAGAATGTACTTGTATATAGCAACTCACTAGTCAGGACAGAGTTCAACAGGCTATAGATTGTACTTGTATATAGCAACTCACTAATCAGGACACAGTCCAACACGCTAGAGATTATACTTGTATATAGCAACTCACTAGTCAGGACACAGTTCAACAGGCTAAAGATAGTACTTTTATATATCAACTCACTAGTTAGGTCAGCTCAACAAGCTAGAGATTGTACTTTTATATATCAACTAACTAGTCAGGACAGAGTTCAACAGGCTAAAGGTAGTACTTTTATATATCAAGTCACTAGTTAGGTCAGTTCAACAGGCTAAAGATAGTACTTTTATATATCAACTCACTAGTCAGGACAGAGTTCAACAAGCTAGAGATTGTACTTTTATATATCAACTCACTAGTCAGGACACAGTTCAACAAGCTAGAGATTGTACTTTTATATATCAACTCACTAGTCAGGACAGAGTTCACCAGGCTAAAGATAGTACTTTTATATATCAACTCACTAGTCAGGACAGAGTTCAACATGCTAAAGATAGTACTTTTTTTTATATCAACTCACTAGTTAGGTCAGTTCAACAAGCTAGAGATTGTACTTGTATATATCAACTTACTAGTCAGGACAGTTAGTTAGTTAGTTAGTTATGCTGAGCTGTTGATCCATCCTATAACTTATTGATAATCCACAGCACGCATATTAATTTAGCTCGTAGAAACCGTAACACCAACAAAGAGCGAACTCGATAATGACAAATAGAATGTGGCTCCAGTAAAAGTTTAACACCGTTTTAATTTGGTGTTACAGATTAAACAATATAATATAGTGTCACTAGATATCGGTACCCGTCTATCTAACGTGTGCACAATTAAATACGTTCATACCTGCATCATTATTCACCTTGCCATCTAACCTATTTCTATTCCACTATCCTGTGTTCCTGACCGTTCGGTTTCTTGATAGATTCATTTAGTTCCATAGTTGCTTTCCAACAATTACCTCCGGTTATTATCCACTTGAAGCTCAAATACATTTGCTTGCATCCAAATATCCAATTCGGTTCCACAATCGAAAAACACATCTAACCTTGAAGATGGCACCACAGCGTCCCTTTCTTTGTTGTCCTGTGACGTCTCTTGTATCCCTTAGCTTCGTTGGTTCACTATCCACTTTAGTGCATCCTTAGGAACAATCCCTTTATCCTCTTTCTGAATCCTGTGTTGGCGTGCTCGCTATCTGGCATTATCCCCCCCCCCCAAAAAAAAAAAACAATGATGAAATCATATATATATATATATATATATATATACACACACACACACAATCTGTAAATACTAAACTATGCCTCATGGCATCACTGACAACACAAGTAATAACAATTGCTGAGTAGAACATTATGGCTACCGTTACTAACCCTAAAAAAAATAATGCTATATGACGGGCACGCACTCCTGTTCAATCCCACGTTGAACGTCGTGTGGCCGGCCCATGGGAAGGCCAGTCCAACTAATTTATATTAGTCCCTAACTTGTCAAAATAAACACGTGTCCTCACTTTAGGTCAACACCTAGAGTTGCGGACGAGGGTAGTAATAGGTACCACGCAATCCGTATCAGTTGCTGCTCAATGTTGTCGCTGTTTATGAATATCTTGATTGTTTTTCCATCAAATGTCCGTAGGTAAGGTAGACGCCATTGCTGTTCCTCATGCACAATGCTACTTTAGAGATATTTTCTATTACCATCCAGTGTACTTGTTTAGTGGATATCGTAGAACACATACAATCTAGATAAATACATAATCTGGATACCTAACCAGTGCAATTTATAACAGTTATTAATTATTTAACCATTAATTAACAATTTTTAATGTAACTATTCTAATATCATAACTAAAATAATATAACACAGTTAACCAATGTACTAATTATTTATCCATATATCTAAATTTTCACGTAATATAATGTTCACATACTACCTCTATCATGTCAATGTTAATACACTATGTACTCAGTGTCATTCTAATAGATATTATCACACAACTTGTCTCTAATTAAAATACTTAGTTCCGTAGGAATAATGTTCATTCGGATCCTTATATCGGCACAGCAAAATTATGTCGTCCGATCAATTGGTGTCTGGACCCGAACTCAACAGTTAAGTCATCACCACACTTGATGAGAGTAAAATTAATAGTTGAAATATATCCCAACACAAGTCATCTCCTAATTTCACGATGACCCTGCCAAGAACGATAAACTGACAAATGTATCTATCCGACTACACAACATAATAATAATACTAATAATAATAATAATACTAATGAATGTACAATTTATTGTTGGTTGCTATGCACATTGCCAATCAACCAGGTGCAATCTGTAACATATATATTAACTTCTCTAACACTCTATGACTAACACAGATAAACATCAAATTTAAAAGAGAACAACTGTGAAGCAGACTTATCTATTTACAATCGACTAAGAAGATCAGCGAGATTGTTATCTTTTCCAGGAATATGACAGATATCGAATTCATAATCCTGCAAGAGCAAAGACCATATATGAATTCTGGAATTCTTAGGATGACCAGATTTAAATATCTGTAGAGGTTTGTTATCTGATAGAACCAGAAATTTTCTACTCAGTACATATCTCTAGAATTTCTCAATACTCTCAATTAATGCCAAAGCCTCAAGTTCAGTGATAGCATAATTTCTCTGTGTATCTGATAGTTTTTTTTACTGAAGTAAAGGATAGGATGTAACTTTCCTTCATGTAGTTGAAGTAACACAGCTGAAATTGCATGAAAACTTGCATCTGTTTGTAAAACGAAATCCTTTGAAATATCAGGCAATTTCAGAATAGGATAGGTACTAAACAGAGTTTTTATCTGTTGTAATAGTTTGTCATGGTCATCTGTCCAAACTATTTTAGTAGGCTGACCCTTCTTTAGTAGTTCAGAAAATGTTGCTGTCATGTCAGCAAAGTTTATTACTTATTAATAATCCACAGCAAGCATATTAATTTAGCTCGTAGAAACCGTAGCACCAACAAAGCGCGAACTCGATAATGCAAAATAGGATGTGGCTCCAGTAAAAGTTTAACACCGTTTTAATTTGGTGTCACAGATTAAACAATATAATATAGTGTCACTAGATATCGGTACCCGTCTATCTAACGTGTGCACAATTAAATACGTTCATACCTGCATCAGTATTCACCTTGCCACCTAACCCATTTCTATTCCCCTATCCTGTGTTCCTGGCAGTTACTTAGTTAGTTAGTTAGTTAGTTAGGTAGGTAGGCAGGCAGGCAGTCAGTCAGTCAGTCAGTCAGTCAGTCAGTTAAATAGTCGACAGATCAAGCTCATTGCACATCGAAACATTCAATTCATAAGTGCTCGGATCCCCTCCTCAGTAAATCCTGCAGCGTGTAGCGGCTAACGACACCAGTTCTGTGTTGGTTTATCAATCTTCTTTGGTTTCCCGCGTGGTGTTCTTGTTTTGCCAACCCTCTTTAAACTTCTGTTCTCACAGTCTGACCAATGTTTGTAGATTCGCAGTCAGCACTTGGTTCTCACAAACGACTTGCTTCTAGTAGCGCATTCAGAATATCAGCGTGGTCCATGGCTCGACCGCCTTCCACAGTAGCCTTACCTGCAAGCATGTCAGCTTGCTCATTCCCCTGTACACCCTCGTGCCCTGGCACGAAAATGATACTAATCTTTGCCAGCTGTGACCACTCCAGAGACAGCAACCACTCTCTCCGGACCCACTCCATCTCTATCTTCCTGAGCATACTCATTGAGTCACTAAGGAAACACGCCTGAGTGAATGTCTATGTCTCGGGCCATGTTATTTCTTCACTTACTGCCATGACTTCCATAGTCAGGCTACTTGTGGTCAAAGCAAAAGCACCAGAATCTTCATTTACAACTCTCACTCCGACCTGAGCCATAAAGGCCCATGAACTTCTCACTTGTCGAACGACCGGCCCATCTGTGTCAATGGCAGCATCACCCTCTAAAGAATTCTCAAAGATCAAGACCTGTACTTCCGCCTCCACAGCAGCCGGATTTTCTTGTCTGTATTTTCTGTCTAGTTGGATGCAAACTGAAAAGGGCTTACGAAACTATGTTGGCACTTGTACTCACACCTCGCCAGGTTCTAAGTCCTCAAGTGAACACACTTCGTGAAGAATATCTTCGGCTTGACCCATCCACGACTTTCTTCTTTTTAACCTGCTGCCCTTTACCTTCTTAATTTCGCTATGCAATGGATGTTGTGTGTTTGCGTTGACTCTGAAGTAGGCACGTGCTCGGTAAATTTGTTTTCTGTCCCGCATTGTTGGAAAATCAAAAAGGTAGTGCATCGCCCTGCAAGTTGTATCTCTTGTACATCCAAGAATAATACGCATAGTTTCATTCTGTATCCTTTTCATCTGCTTATGGTTGAGAGTCAGGATCGCCATCGCATACTCCAAACCATAAAATACCAGACCCTCGTAAAGAAGACATAGATGGCGCTGCTCAGTTTCCCGCCACCCTCAGCCTCATAGCAATCAAACCCCTCTTGGCCTTTGTTATCACCTGGTCTACGTGCTCAGTATAAGCGAGGAGTCGATCAAAACGTATCCCCAGATAATTCATTGCCTGCGTTCTTTCCACCGTCTCTGAACTCCAGTTGGCGTTGGAGTGTTGACAAAGTGGTTATTCAAAGAGAACCATGTCACTGCTTTGTTGGGTTGATCATTGCCCCAGCTTCAACACACCAAGTGCTTATTTGATTGAGTTCTGTGTTTATAGTTCCACAACAACCCGATCTATATTCTTACCCTGACGACACACTAACACATCGTCTGCATACGACAGTGTCCTCCCTGGTCCTATGATTTGCTCGCCAGTGATTTTCACAGTGTAGGCATTTAAAAGCACAAGAGATAATGGTGATCCCTGTGGCAGGCCAGGATATATTGTTGTTGGTTCAGAAGTCCAGCTGCCACATCTAAAAACTACTTTCCGTTTGAAGAGGGCTGCAGTGATCCAACTAAGGAGGAAATGACTTATCTTGAGTCCAAGAAACTAAAGCATAAATACATTCAACGGTACTCTGTTGTACGCGTCCTCAAGATCAGTCACCGCAGTAAATGTTTCAATGTCTGAGTGGAAACCTTTATAGACATCATGGGCAAAAACTGCTGCATTGGTCCAGGTTTCTCTGTTTGGACGGTACACTCCCAGGGTAGATGGGACAAGACCTTGCCTCTCTAGCTGGCATGATATTTGTCTGGTAATTAACTTCTCCAGCAGCTTGCCTTTTGTATTTTGCATGGTTATTACCCGATATCCCTTCTTCTTCTTCTTCTTCTTCTTCTTCTTCTTCTTCTTCTTCTTCTTCTTCTTCTTCTTCTTCCTCTTCTTCTTCTTCTTCTTCTTCTTCTTCTTCTTCTTCTTCTTCTTCTTCTTCTTCTTCTTCTTCTTCTTCTTCTTCTTCTTCTTCTTCTTCTTCTTCTTCTTCTGCTGCTGCTGCTGCTGCTGCTTCTTCTTCTTCTTCTTCTTCTTCTTCTTCTTCTTCTTCTTCTTCTTCTTCTTCTTCTTCTTCTTCTTCTTCTTCTTCTTCTTCTTCTTCTTCTTCTTCTTCCTCTTCTTCTTCTTCTTCTTCTTCTTCTTCTTCTTCTTCTGCCTCTTCTTCTTCTTCTTCTTCTTCTTCTTCTTCTTCTTCTTCTTCTTCTTCTTCTTCTTCTTCTTCTTCTTCTTCTTCTTCTTCTTCTTCTTCTTCTTCTTCTTCTTCTTCTTCTTCTTTCGTTCGCTTGAAATATGTCTATAACTGCAATGCTGTCTCTTGTATGAATTTAACTGTCTTTTTCAGTTCACACAGCGGTCCATAGAGTTTATCTTCCACTGTCATCACTCTAGGCCAGAAGGTTGGCCTAGATATGTTATATTGTGGGCAGTCTTGGAGTATGTGCTCTGCTGTCTGCGACGCCAACCCACACGTGCACATGTCCCGATATCCCTGATTTTTTTGTGTGATCTTTGCCAGGCATCGACAAGGGAATCAGATAGCTGTGTAACCACTTCTCCTTGATGCTAGCACTTCCTATACTGTTGTTGTACATGTCTGCTAGTTCCATTAACTCGTTGTCGGTACACATATTAAAGTCATCATACTTATGCCATCTGGCCCTGGAGCGCTGTTGTTTGATTGTCGAAGCACAGCCCTGATCTCTTTCACTGTCATTGTCTCTTCATCTGAAATGTTCTGGGCCTTACAGCTATCTGTGATAACCGCCATTGGCAAGATTTCGGCCTCTCATGTCTGTCTGGTTGCTCTGCTCTAGATAGCGTTCGAATAGGGATTTGCCCTTATTCTCGTCAGACCTCTGCCAGATGAGGTCAGCACCTTGGAAGTCAGAAATATTCTTATTCTTGACTACCCCAGTGATACTTTTATGTAGTCGCCAGAACACTTTAAGTGACTTATCTGTGCTTACTCTTTGACACAACTCTGCCCCTTTTCACTGTTAACCACTTTAACTAGTTTTTTTGTTTGTTTGTATTTTGTTGTTGTTGAAATTGCTAACTCACGTGTCCATTTCTCTTTCCAAGTGCAAGATAAGGCTAGGATTGGCACTTCTTTTCTTCTTGGCGTTTTGCCATTTCTTTACAGCACGACGAGTATCCATCTAGGCCTTTTCCACCTCACAATTCCACCAAGGTGGCTGCTCTCAGGTTTTATTTTCCTTCCATGATGATCTCTGCGCATGTCGCGCCTTATTCTACTCACCTCATCTTGTCCTGTACTGTCATACTTGAAAGTCTTGGCCATTGACCTGTGCTGCCTTTCTCCACCTATATTCTGCAAGGGTGGTGGTCGCAGCCATTATACCTTAGGAAACCACATCTACACACTGTAGTGAGTGAAGGAGAAACCAGCGCCATGCCAATAACACAGTTCAACACGCTAGAGGTTGCACTTTTATATGTAGCAACTCACTAGTCAGACAGAGTTCAACACGTTAGACATTGTACTTTTATACAGCATCTCACTAGTTAGGACAGTTCAACACGCTAGAGACTGTACTTTTATATAGCAACTCACTAATCAGGACACAGTTCAACACGCTTACGAGTTCAAATCGCGCAGAACATTCATCGTTTAACAAAAAGACATTGTGCAGACAATCCAAATATTTCTCAGAACACTGCTTAC
This sequence comes from Cepaea hortensis, assembly GCA_963921405.1. Lineage (NCBI taxonomy): Eukaryota > Metazoa > Mollusca > Gastropoda > Stylommatophora > Helicidae > Cepaea > Cepaea hortensis. The sequence goes on along the minus strand of OY992876.1, from coordinate 374,060,628 downwards.
GCTGGTGATAAATAATGGCGTGAACGCGTTCATGGGATCAAGGATAAGTAAGACAGATTTACAAAGTTAGGGGGCACAGTGCCATAATGGCATAGCGGAGATGTGATGGCTGGGACTTGTTGTCCGCGGTCTGGGCTCCCAGGTCGATCCAGCCTCTAAATAGGGCACCAGGACATTTCCGGGGAAGTAAAATCGATCAGCCTGATACTGACCACATCGTTCATAGTGCTGATTGGTCTAAATTATAATATATGATTACAGGTCAGCATGGCCGAATGGATAAGAACTGTGTTCTTAAACATCCGATGTGCTGATGCCGAGGTAAGGGTTTCAACTCCTACACCGGACAATAGGAGTAGTAGGACTAAAATGTTGACCTATTGTCCTCGGCTTGGGGACGTAAATTACAAGTACCCTGAAGTCGGAGTGGGTTCGCCTTATGGCGAGGGACACTGGTAATAGGGAAAGCTAATCCATACGCAAAGAAAGGTCGCAGAAGCAATGGCCATTTTTCGACAGAAGCCAGTTTTATGGAAACAGAAAGACAAGATAGTCATTTAAAAATTACCGTGATCGAAAATTGAAATTACCGTGTGAATATGTGTATTGACACAAAGCTTGAAGGATTTATTTAATTACTTAAGTTTATTCTGTGTGATTTCTGCAGTATGTACCTGGCGAGATGCAGTGAAATATGCCAGGAAATAAATCTTGCAATCTATTTTTTTGTGTTTTCGTTATTCATATACAAAGATATATGTAAGCAAGGAAAGGACTCTCCTTGAATATCAAGAAAACGGTAACCTTGGTGATATCAAAGAAAATGGTGACACCAAAATGTGAAATAGAAATAGAAGGGAAAATTCTTAACCAAGTGAATAATTTTAAATACCTTGGGGCATTGATAACATCAGATGGAAGATGTACAACAGAGATTAAGAGCAGAATAGGGCAAGCAAAGGCCGCATTTAAGAAAATGTAGAGTATCTTATGCAAGAAGTCACTGTCACTGAATGTAAGAAAGAGAGTGCTGAACTGCTATGTAGAACCAGTTTTTGTGTATGGAAGTGAATCTTGGAATGTAAATGAACACATTAAGAAGAAATTAGAAGCAACAGTGATGTGGTTCCTGAGACTGTTGCGAATTCCTTGGACTGCCAAAGCAACTAACAACGACTGCCTGAGACGGGCTAATGAAACTAGAACATTATATACAACAAAAAGAAAGAGACAAACAGCTTTCTTCGGTCATGTGATGAGAAAAGATGAATTGGAGAACATCGTGACAACTGGAAAGATCGAGGAGAAGAGAGGCAGGAGCAGACCAAGAGAAATGATGCTGGATGGATTGAGACGGTGGCATGGAGGAGTACCATTAGCAGAGTTGATCCAGAACACCAAAGACCGAGATCTGTGGAGAGCCATGAACGCCTACGCCAGCTGGCAGGGCACTTGATGATGATGATATGTAAGCAAGATAATTACAAGAATATCTACATAATATAGATTGTTGAAATGGTTTAGGGGAAGATCTATAGAACAGATATGGTTTAAAGGAATATCTGCATAATGATACATCATTTGAAAGACGGTGTACTCACGTAGACAGTTGAATCCATCGCCGATGTAGCCTTCCTTGCAGGTGCATGAGTAGCTTCCATTGATGTTCACACAGTGGGCGTCCGAATGACACTTGTGTGTGCCGTGGACACATTCGTCGTAGTCTGAGAATGGATATATAACCAAGTGTAGTTAGGCAAACATGAAAATTCTGCATTTGGGAAAGTAGTCAGTTATTACATAAAACGTGGGGTATGGTATCATCGTCTTGTTCTGCCAATCGACCAATGGAACATGGGCACTCAAGCAACCCTCGCCAAGCCCATTGTAAACTTGATTATGATTGGATTTTGCAGTTAACGGTTTTTTCTACGAGATGAGACAGTAAGTCTCACGCTAACTGTCTTTAGTAACCTCTTAAAGTTGCAGTCAACCCCAGCATGTTTTGGCTGTCTGTGATTTCTTGGCAAGTTTAGGTTCAGTAGTTTGCTATCGCTTTCTGAACGACCGGCACTCAAACCATTGTATGAAAACCAGCGCAAGGTGGTGTGCTGCCATATCGTGCTGGGATACCGTTACGAATGCGCTATGCGGGATTACGAATTGCGTCTGTAACTCCTTCACAACAGGATCCCTTACACGTGCATAATAGGTCACAGTATCGATACTCTTTGCTTTACCTGTGGTTCCCGGTAAGCGGTAGGCGGAGATGTAAATATCTGGATACGTGGCATGGTTGGGACAAGAACACAAAGCTGATCCACAACTCTGGTGATCGTGTGAGATGATGAAACATGACCGGCATGGCACATGCTGATGATGATCCCCGGTAACACGTATGCGGTGGGAATGGTGTGATGCCCGTATTTTCGGTCATCCGATAGATGATGTCCAGGCCGCACCACAAAGACAACATGAACCATCTTACAGAAAGAACCAGAACACAATTTCCCCCACTTGGAACACAACACTGAGGACGACAATGACATGGAATATACTGACAAGGCTGGACACGATGGTGGTTTACTGAGGACGACAATGACATGGAATGTACTGACAAGGCTGGACACGATGGTGGTTTACTGAGGACGACAATGCCATGGAATATACTGACAAGGCTAGATACGACGGTTTTTTTCTGAGGACGACAATGACGTAGGGTATACTAGCAAGGTAATCCACAGTATACAGTTAACGGATGTCACTCCCATAAAACAACGGTGTAGACGCATCCCTCCAGCTTTATAAGGGAAGTACATCGAAAAGGCCTCCCGGACAAGAAAAATGTTCCAGTCCTTGGGCTTAACTGATTGCGTCAGTTAGGAAGAAAGACAGTCTCCGTGGCGACGTGGTCAAGCCGTCTGCTTCACGCTCCGAAAGTTGTGGGTTCCATTCGGACCACGTACTTCGGTTCACGGGTGCATTTTTGGAGACCTCTGGGGGTCGTCGCTGAAGCTACTGAGTTCGTGCTTTGTGCGACGCTTTTGGCGCGTCGTCCTGCGGAAAGAAACCGAGCCATATGGGATAAAACCCGGTGCAATGACGTCGTTCCTCTCGACTTTAAGACTCTTTTTTAAGGAAGAAAGGCGATAGGATGAGACTGAACGTTAGGGCATTGAATTTAACTGATTTGGTTGCGAAGGATAATATATCGCCAAGTGTGACTTAACATTTGGACAGAAGGACGATATATCGCCATACTAGGGTCATCACATTATTTATTTTATTTCGTGGCATCTTCGGCAATTTCAATGCTCAGTGAACGGAAATTTACATGATAATACTTGTTCTTTTGATTGTGTACTGTGTTTGGTCTTAACCTACATTTTGTAATGTTTGGCACTGAATCAAAGTCCAAGAAGAGTGTTTACCCACCCCTGGTGTTGACGAATATTTTTAGGAGGAACCAAGAAGTATTCCTTCGTAGATTTGGCGATTGGGTACTGCCTAATGACTATAAAGCCATCAGGCCTGGAAAAGACAGCGTCTATTGCATCAGCAGTTCTCAACCTTTTTTGGTCCATGCACCCTTCCACCCTGTGTTCAGAATGTCATTCCATCCCCCCCCCCTCACCCCCCCCCCCTTTTCCCACTTTGTATGTAGAACAAATTTGAAAAATGAATTACATGATGTCATCAAGAATGTGCTCCACAGTCCATCGTGAAGCAATATGCTGCGAATGGCTGTCCTCTGCTGGAGTAATTCTTTGCATTCCAAACAGCATCGGATTTTATTTTTTTCAAATTTGTTCTGCATACAAAGTGTAATGAAACTTTACAAACACCATGTATATTTATATGGCATCCTTGTATAATCATGGGATTTTTCAGAACATATGAGTAGATTTGGAACTGTTTTTCAGAAGTTGTGTATGTTTGGAAAACAAGAAGTTCCTAAGCAGGCATCAGCTGTGGATCCGTGACATATTATGTACTACATTTTGTAGGCTGCAGTGCATGGAGGAATGGGGGATCAGTCTCGTAGCGGACCGCCAGCTCTGGAGTCGAACCCTCATCCAATCGAGCTGTTTCTGTTATCGTTCGCTCGTTTTGAACTCGAGCGTAGTCTACGCTGGACTGATATTTGCGTGTGGACTAGCTTTCTTTATTACCAGTGTCCCTCGCCATCAGGCCAACCCAGTGCGGCTAGGACATTACAGATGTTTGGCCTCACTTTAAATCTAGTCATGAGTAATGCGTGTCAGCCTCAGTACAATTTTTAGACCTTATCATTTCAAGTTATGGGATTGGAGCAATTGAAGATAAGGTGGTTGCTATACAGTAAGCCCCAGTTATTTGAACTCAGAGTTAAGAGCTTTCCTGAGCTTAGCAAGTTATTACCGTGGATGTGTGCCTACATTTGATACGCCACCTCCGTGAGCTTTTTGTCCAGTTGAACCAAGAACAGACTGAGAAGCCTAAGAAACATCATCCCATTGGGAAGCTTAAGTCTAAGGCCTTTCAGTCGATTTGGAGATTTGAAGCGTTTTGATTATGTTACGTGTATCGTAGGCCATGGTATTGCCACTGAAGCAAAGATACAAGCATGTTTATTTCTGTGGAAGGTTATATTCATGTCCTCAGCAAATGCACTACATTTATTGTACCCTAAGAAACCACACGGCTCTATGCACATTTCTGGTTGTATTTATACTCAAGTCAACGATTGAGGCTTAAAGGTTAGTGAACGCAGTTTCACAGTTCCCGACATACCGAGTCGAGGGTTCGAGATCAGCTGTAGGTGATTTAGAAGCTTTTTGCATTACGTCGATTCCACTTATGACTTTCGGCCGTTCAAGAAGCAATGACAAACTCATTCATTAATTCAGTAGTATGTCCTTTGCAGAACCCCGCTCCCATAACAACTTTCCGGAAAACATCTCGATCATAAGCATGATGTCCCGCGTCCGATACACCCATCTGGAGATCATCCGCCACATCCTGCACCCATCTTCTCTTTGGCCTGCCTCTTCCTTTTCTCCCCAGCATATATCCCTCTTTTATAATGACAAATTATTGAACGTAAAATTGTCTAGAAAATTACAAATATGCAATAAAGGCTGCGTTTTTTGTTTGTTTTTGTCTGCATTCGCTCGCTTTGAAATCAAGCGTAGTCCATATATATTCCACTATTGTTTAGTACACTGGACTGGCTTTTGCGTGCGGATTAGCTTTCCCTATTACCAGTGTCCCTTGCCATCAGGAAAAGCCACTCCGACTTCAGGGGTACTTTTAATTAACGTCCCCAAGTCAAGGACGAGAAGTCAACACCGAATGTTTATGAATGAGCACTCTTATCCATTCGGTCATGCTGATCTCTAATGCTGCGGTTGATTGCAACGTTGTGCTGTTTTTGTCCATGTATACTCCGGGCGTTCATAAAGGTCTCGCTGGTAGTGGTGTGGTCACGTTCGGCTACTGATGTGTTTTATGTGAGTTTTTCTTGTGTGGAGCAGCTCAACGCAGTGCTAACCTCGTCTTTGTAGGTCACGTTTTCATACAGCAGTTTACCACACCATCACAGAAGTATGGGTTTAGTGTCAATGATATTAGTTGATTAAACCATTGCGGGAACATTGGTTTAGTGTCAATGATATTAGTTGATTAAACCATTGCGGGAACATTGGTTTAGTGTCAATGATATTAGTTGATTAAACCATTGCGGGAACAGTGTTTTAATGTCAATGATATTAGTTGATTAAACCATCGCGGGAACATTGGTTTAGTGTCAATGATATTAGTTGATTAAACCATCGCGGGAACATTGGTTTAGTGTCAATGATATTAGTTGATTAAACCATTGCGGGAACATTGGTTTAGTGTCAATGATATTAGTTGATTAAACCATCGCGGGAACAATGTTTTACTGTCAATGATATTAGTTGATTAAACCACCAGGGAACTTGGATTACGGTAACGTGTGGATGTTTTAATGTCGGGTGCAAAAATAAAACTCTAACGTGAAAGTTTCGCGACGACTGTACCAGCCAGTCGGTCTTAATTCCTCAGGCTCAAGTACCCCCTACCTTACATCGCAAGGTACTGTATAAGCAGTAGATGACAGATAGGTATTAGTTGATCAAACCATCGCCGGAACAACATCGCGGAAGCGAGCAATGAATGGCGACATCCCTCCTCTACGAAACTAAAGAAGTTTCATACGCAGCCATGCGCAGTGAAGGTTATGCTGACTCTCTTTTGAAATGAACGAGGCGTTGTTTTAAAGCACTACATGCCAAGAGGGGAAAACAGCCACCAGTGATACATATACAGATCTTCTCAGGAATCATCTTCGACCCGCAATAAAATCCAAACGACGTGGACTTCTGAGTAAACGTGTACTTTTGCATCATGACAACGCCCGACCCCATACTGCACGTGCAACGGTTGAAACCTTCGAAGACTTCCACTCCCAGTGTGTACCACTTCCCCTACTCGCAGGGCCTAGCCCCAAGTGATTTCCGCCGCTTTGGACAACCCAAGTGTCTCAAGGAGTCACAAGGAGGAGAGACTTTTCGGTCCGGTGCAGAGATCCAGCAGGTAGTCCATGAGTGGTTACACACGTGACCAAGAGAATTGTTTTCTACAGGAATCCAAACACTTTATCGGCGCTTGAGACTTACATTGATGACTACATTGGAAAATGATACACTTGTCCTTTACCTTTTCAGAATATATTCAGAAAACAAACACAAAAATACATTTAAGGTTTTCATGGGAGGCCCCCTCTTATAAGTGCAGTATGGACCTGACTGACGAGATGCAGCGAAATATTCCAGGTAATAAATTGTGCAACATATTGTTTGTGGCTTCTGTGTTTACATAACTATTCTCTGCAACTATATACACTAAGCCCACATATATTCATGCTAATTATTCTCTGCAACTGAACCCACATATTTTCATGCTAATGTAATTAAACAACCGGACAGAAAGATTGTAAACATGGTCGCCACTGCCTGTCGACATGTGATTCCGTTATGTTCACTGATGTATCACCGTCCCACTGTTATCTTCGCCATCACCGAGAATTACTTGATCAAACTGACAAGTCTTAAGTAAATATGCAGCTGGATTTTTCACCTCCGGTCGTGACCTAGTTTGAGAAAATCAAGGACCGTAATTAGGTCACAATAAAACACTACCTGGGAAGTCAGATTACCGACTGACAATCACCCAGGAACAGACACGACCTGGAGTATTTATTAAATGAAAATTGTGTTCTAGCGAACAAACGAATAAGTAGGGAAACACGCCAGAACGCACCCGGTGACATCTTATTTTTCACCGCTTTTTTCTTTCCCCCCTTCTTCTTAAAAGTAAATGTAAGAAAACACAGGTAGCATTGCTCGCGGTACCCGCCAGGGGTAGAAGTCAAGCTTTGTCTCTGTAACTCTTTAAGAGCAGTGATTTGAAATGTCTTCGCGCCGGCCTGGGGTTGGGGATATTTACACAAATTCTGCATGTGCAGAGCGGGTTTCTGGCTCACCTGTTTCATCAGACGGTAAACAACGTTTCTTAGTTTTCCCCGTCTTTCCTCCCTCGCGACCACCCAGTACCCGTCCCTCGCGGCTAGAACAAGCCTATTGAAACCAGTGTAGGCGCTGGATGAGTCAGTCGGCGTTAGGTGTGTCTGTATACCTATAGAAATCATTCCGCAAACATGTTTTCATATCCAATTGTTGCAGGATGCGCGCGCACGCATGAACGCACGACATTCAGAGAATGGGGAGATAGGCATAGGAAGAACGGATGGACACACGCACTCGCACGCGCGCGCACACACACACACACACACGTGGGTAGGTGGGCAGGGAGTAAGCTGGCAGGAAGACATATATACTGACAGACATGTTGGTAGATAGATAGGTAGGTAGGTAATTAGGCAAGCTGATAGATAAACATACAGACAAACAGGTAGGTGGGTAGGTGGGTTGGTAGGTATGCAGACAGGCAGACAAGCAGAGAGGTAGGTATGCAGACAGGCAGACAAGCCGAGAGGTAGGTATGCAGACAAGCAGAGAGGTAGGTATGCAGACAGGCAGAGAGGTAGGTATGCAGACAAGCAAACGGGCAGAGAGATAGTTATGCAGACAGGTAGACAGGCAGAGAGGTAGGTATGCAGACAGGCAGAGAGGTAGGTATGCAGACAGGCAGACAAGCAGAGAGGTAGGTATGCAGACAAGCAGAGAGGTAGATATGCAGACAGGCAGACAAGCAGAGAGGTAGGTATGTAGACAAGCAGAGAGGTAGGTATGCAGACAAGCAGAGAGGTAGGTATGCAGACAGGCAGACAAGCAGAGTGGTAGGTATGCAGACAAGCAGAGAGGTAGGTATGCAGACAGGCAGACAAGCAGAGAGGTAGGTATGTAGACAAGCAGACACGCAGAGAGGTAGGTATGCAGACAGACACGCAGAGAGGTAGGTATGCAGACTGGCAGGCACGCAGAGAGGTAGGCAGGCAGGCATGCAGAGAGGTAAGTAGGCAGGCAGACAGACAGACAGACAAGCAGAGATGTAGGTAGGCAGGCGTGCAGAGAGGTAAGTAAATGGGCTGCAGAAAGACATACATGTAGACAGACATATTGTTAGATAAATAGGTGGGTCGGTAAGTAGGCAAACAGGCAGACAGACATAAAGACATACAGGTTGGCAGGTATGCAGACAGGCAGGCAAGCAGAGGTGTAAGTAGGCAAGCAGGCAGACAGACAGACATAAAGACATACAGGTTGGTAGGTATGCAGACAGAATGGCAGAGAGGTAGCCAGGCAGGCATGTAGAGAGGTAAGTAGGCAGGCATGGACAGGCAGACAGACAAGCAGATATGTAGGTAGGTAGGCAGACAAGCAGAGAGGTAGGTAGGCAGGCATGCAGACAGATAAGCAGAGAGGTAGGTAGGCAGGCAGACAGACAGATAGAGAGGTAGGTAGGCAGGCAGACAGACAGATAGACAAGCAGAGAGGTAGGTAGGCAGGCATGCAGACAGACAAGCAGAGATGTAGGCAGGTAGGCAGGCAGAGAGGTAGGTAGGCAGGCAGGTAGACAGACAGACTGCCAAGCAGAGATGTAGGTATGCAGGCAGGCAGAGAGGTAGGTAGGCAGGCAGACAGATAGACAGATTGGTAAGTAGGCAGAGAAGGCATGCAGGTAGTTAAGCATATAGACATTCAGACAGTCAAGCAGACAGACAGACAGACAGATCCACGCACGCATCCGACGCCCACCTTGTACATTGTTCTGTGATTTCGTATGTCCTCTAATAAATATTTCTCTCCTAAGACTAAGACTCAGACTAAGACCCATACTAAGACTCATATTAAGATTCATACTAAAACTCATACTAAGACTGAGACTGAGACTAAGACTCATACTAAGACCCATACTAAGACTCAGACTATTTCTCATACTAAGACTCAGACTCGGACTATTACTATTACTCATACTAAGACTCAAACTCAGATTCAGAATACTAATCATATTAAGACTCAGACTCAGACTACTAATCATATTAAGACTCAGACTCAGACTCAGACTAAGATTCAGACTCAGGGTCAAACTGAGACACAGACTAATAATAAGACTCAGATTCAGATTCAGACTAAGACTCAGACTCAGACTAAGTCTCAGACTCAGACCCTGACTCAGACTAAGACTGAGACTCATACTAAGATCCATACTAAGACTCAGAGTATTACTCATACTCAGACTCAGACTAAGACAGACTCGGACATAAGGCTCATACTAAGACTGAGACTAAGATTCAGACTCAGACTAAGACTCAGACTAAGACTCAAGACTCATACTCAGACTAAGACTCAGACTCAGAGTATTACTCAGACTCAGAGTATTACTCAGACTCAGAGTATTACTCAGACTCAGACTCAAGCTCAGACTCAGACTAAGACTCAAACTAAGACCCAGAAGGCGGCGCGCTAGCGAAGTCGACAGCCAACTGCGCTGGTAATGTCATGAGCACGGCCGAACTCGGAGGTTAAGAAACAACGCAGGAATCCGCCGGGAAGGTCACGATGCCCATCTTTTGAGATATGAAGTGCCATATATTGTTGCATTTCCAGAAAAGGGGTCAAAATATGACTAGTGTTAGATGTTGTGACACGCTAGTAAACAAATTAAAGCATGCGATACGATCGTTGCGCCGAGGCTTCTCTCAAAAGGAGTATTGTTGCTGCAGGACAACGTCCGCCCTCATACCGCTAGGAATACAGTGTTTACTCTACATGCTCTGAATTTTGAGGTCATGAAACATCATCAAAGGTTGGCAAAGGAAGGTGGAAGACTAACTCAGCCTGACATAGACATAACCTATGACGAGACCAAGAGATTTATAAGATGCAAATATCTCTGAAGCCGAAGTGGGTCTGCCTGATGGCGAGGGACACTGGCATTAGGGAAAGCGGTGCCACACGCAAACATCAGTCCAGTGCTCGCGCTAGTAGTAGCAATTGCTGCAACTTCTATTAGTAGTATCACATGTATGGACTATGTTTAAGTTCAACGCGAGCGAAGGGGGAGACGGGGATGGGGGTGGGGGGGGGATGCGCAGCTGGCCGAGCGTCCGGGTACATTTGTTTCTGCATCCAGACGCTGTCGTCATTTCAAAGCTATCACCATTTCCAATTTCGATCGACTGTAACACCGAATTCTTTGGCGTCTGACGTGCTTTCTAATTTAAACGTCTTCCCTTTTCCATTTTACGGGTACTAATCAATACCCCAGGACGCTATTTCTCTCGTGTGTTTAACAGAGCTCAGTAATAAATGTAAAGGGCCCTTTCACATGTTTGTTTTTTTCCGCATGGGGCATATAGTGCCAGGCCCATATTAGTATATATCAATCAGCTCTGGCTGGGTGATGTGGCGTATCACACGGCGGCTGCCTTTACTTAACAAGGCATTTCCTGGTACGCACTTCAGGAGGTTTTCAGTTTTAAAAAAAAACGATCAGATCAGCATGGCCGAATAGGTAAGAACACGTGTTCTTAAACATCCGCTGTCTTGATGCCGAGGTAAGCGGTTCAACCCCTACACCGGACAGCTGGAATAAAATGTTGACCTGTCGTCCTTGATTTAGGGACCTAAATTACAAGTACCTATGAAGTCGGAGTGGGTTCGCCTGATGGCGAGGGACACTTAATAGGTAAAGCTAATCCACATGCAAAATTCAGTCCATCACTAATATAAATAGTGTGTATGGACTGCGCGTGAGTTAAAAGCGAAAAAAAATAAAAAAATTATCTAGGCACCCAGGTCAACCCAGCATAAAACAGGCGCCATGAAATATCTTGGAAAGTAAAGACAGTCGGCGAGATACTGACCACATCAGCCACCGAGTGACGTTTGGTCTATATAAATATGGGTCTGGTATCATACGCCTAGTGCGCCCCTTAGGCGTGGGAAGGGACCTTTACATTTAAAAAAATTTCAGAATAAGCCGACCTGGGGGACTATATTAATTTTAAAAATCCGCCCCTGACACGGATTCAAGCTCATAACCCACAGGCCGATAGGCGAGCGTCTAGCCATTGCGACACCGCAGCTCCCCCCGAATAAACGCTAAGTTAGTTGCATATCCTTTACAGAACGTTACAGTCAACACCAGCAGTATTTTGCTTTTGTGATCTCTTGGCAAGTTTACGTACAATAGTTTGCCATTGTTTTCTGAACGATCGGCACCCATACCATTTCGTAAAATACAAACGCAAGGCGGTCTGTTGCCAAATAGCCCGCAGCTGTGTTTCGAACGCGGGTATGCGGGATTACGAACTGCGTCCGTAACTACATCGCCACGGAGCGGGCTTAATATACGTACATAGTGGATTATAGAGTGCTTTCTGTGACCTATCCTAATGACACCAGAATTGAGGTCAAAGCAAGGTCTCTCTGACCCAGACATTCGATGGCAGCCAGGAACCGCGCTGCTGACAGCTCTCGTCACTGCTTGAGTGACACGAATACCAGACACCAAATGGGTTCCTCCGACCCGCGGCTGTCCCCTTCCTTCACTCCACTCAACGGCGAGGATTCAGACTGAATCGGTTTGACACTGGAGGATCTTTCTGTCTTTCAATAAGGTTCTTTCTGCCTTTCAAGAAGGTTTTTTCTGCCTTTCAAGAAGGTTTTTTCTGTCTTTCAAGGGGATGTTTCTTGTCTTTCAAGAAGGTTCTTTCTGTCTTTCAATGAGGTTCTTTCTGTCTTTCAAGGAGGATCTTTCTGTCTTTCAATTAGGTTATTTTTGTCTTCCAGTGGGGTTCTTTCTGTCCCTCGTGGAGGTTTCCACTGTTTCTCATGGAGGTTTCCTCTTGGTCTCTCATGGGGGATCTTTCTGACTCTCATGGAGGTACCATCTATTTATCATGTTGTTCTTTCTATCTCTCATTTAGCTTCTTTCTTTCTCTCCCGGAAGTTCTTTCTGTCTCTCTCAGAAACTCTTTTCGTCTCTCATGGATGTTCTTTCTTTTTCTCGTGATGTTTTTTCTGTCTCACTTCTAGATTCTTTCTGTTTGTTCCTGGGGTTCTTTCTGTCTCTCCTCGAAACTCTTTCTGTCTCTCATGTAGGTTCTTTCTGTTCCTCCCGAACATTCTTTTCATCTCTCACAGAGGTGCTTTCTATCTCTCGTGTAAGTTCTTTCATATCAAACAATCCAGTTTGCAGACAGGTAAGTAGACACGCAAAGAGGCAAGCAGCCAGGACAAGTTTAGTCGGCGGATAAACATCACGTCACACGGGTGTAACCCATAAGTGCTCTGTTCTACTCCTAACTCAAGTCTGAGTTTGGAGAATCTCATCTCAGTGCACGAACTCCGTAGCACCAGCGAGGATCCTGAAATACTTTGGGTAGATGTTTAACTCGAAATTTTGCTCGGGCAGCGCCGTTAGGCTACTCTTTTTCGATTTCCAACTGCCAAGGCATTTTTTAAGTGCGCAACAATACACACGGGCGTCCGATCTCACTACCCAGAGACCAGGGGAAATTTTGTTACTAGAAGTCCAGATGAAAAAATCCCGGCCCTCACAGGGGCTTGAACCCTGGACCTCCAGCACTCGAGACCGACACCATACCTCGTGATCATTCAGAGCTCCCCCCTCCCCCAGGACAAACGAATGATACAGAGACAGACATCAGAGTGACAGACAAGCAGCGTGATAGCCATATAGATAGACAGCCTCAGAAATTAAAATGACCTAACTTGTGTCCTTGGCAAAACTAATTTACATCATTCTAAAATAAAAACGAGCCCTTTTATCTTGACCTCAAAGCTGCGAAGATCAGACGAGGCTATTCGTTATTCCCCGTCACGTTCAACATTCAGCGTTTATCAAAACCGTAAAACGAAAACGTGTCTGATTTACGACTGATAGACCTGTGTTAATTGAGTGTGTGATTCTGAAGAACGCAACGTATTCGCAACAGGAGTACATCCTTTCAAAAACAAAAGCAATATAAAAAAAAATCATCATATTTTGTGGTATATATATTCCAACTATAATATACACAACATTAACAGCAGTTGTGTTATCAGTTACGTTAAACTTATCATTTACCATCGAAACAATCACTATTAATTCAACACGATTCTTCTTTTTCTTATCCTTCCCCTACTTCCTCCTGCTCCTGCTGCTCCTTCTCCTCGTCATTATCTTCTTCTTCTTCCTCTTCCTTTTCGTCCTCTTCCTCCTCTTCCTCTTCTTCACAGGACCCCGTAAATTAGAGAAAGAAATGAATCATATGGGGATGACAAGTACGGAGTTGCAGGAGATCACAATAGATAGGCCGATGTTACCTGACTTAATTGTGGGATATTCTACAGTAGGGAATAACGGGAAGAAGAAGAAGAGGAAGAAGAAGAAGAAGAAGAAGAAGAAGAAGAAGAAGAAGAAGAAGAAGAAGAAGAAGAAGAAGAAGAAGAAGAAGAAGAAGAAGAAGGTGGAGGAGGAGGAGGAGGAGGAGGAGGAGAAGGAGGAGGAGGAGGAGGAGGAGGAGGAGGAGGAGGAGGAGGAGGAGGAGAGGAAGGAGATGGAGAAGAAGAACAATCGGTAATCTAATTCTTTCCACATACGGATTCTCAATATGTTTCCCCCACCTTGTCCACTTTTTCCCACAGGCGCTTGACCACCCCTCCGTTGTCCATAGGTAATCTACCATCAAGAGGTGCATTCCCTGCCAGCCTGTCAGCATGGTCATTATATAATTGGTTAAGACAAATTCTCTCAGACAATAAATTAATACAAATTCTATCAGATAATAAGTTAAGACAACTTCTGTCAGATAATAAGTAAAGACAAATTCTGCCAGATTAATAAGTTAAGACAAATTCTGTCAGATAATAAGATACATTCTGCAAGATGTTAAGTTAAGACAAATTCTGTCAGATAATAAGTTAATGCACATTCTAACCTATAATAAGTTAAGACACATTCTGCCAGATAATAAGTTAGGACAACTTCTGTCAGATAATAAGTAAAGACAAATTCTGCCAGATTAATAAGTTAAGACAAATTCTGCCAAATAATAAGTTAATATAAATTCTGACAGATAATAAGTTAAGACAAATTCTGCCCAATAATAAGTTAAGACAAATTATGTTAAATAATAAGTTAAGACAAATTCTGTCACATAATAAGTTAAGACAAATTTTGTCAGATAACAAGTTGAGACACATACTGCCAGATAATAAGTTAAGACAAATAATGTCAGATAATACGTGGATCCAGGAAGGGATACACAGCAGATATTTTGCCATGAAATACACCTCAAGTAATTTATCCTCCCCACTTCCCTAGTCTTGCCTACCGACCTGGTGGTCACGTGTTTTAGTCTGTCGATATTCTCCCCCTCCCTCTTTCCTCCATTTACCTAAGCTCCTAGGTAGAACCAGTCAAAGTGGGTGCTAGGACATTACCTGGGAGGTAAAGGCGACCGGGATGACTTTGACCACATGGACCACCCAGTGCCAGTTGGTTTGGTCTAAACATAAGAGGCTAGCACCATATACCCAATTCGTCTTAAGCTGTGTCAAGGGGTCCATTTATTCACCTGTACTCACCATGTGCCCGTCTTCTTATTTGTTCCTCTTTCCAGGGTGAGTGTGTCACATCAAGTTATGCGCCCCGAATGTCAGCGTGTCCGACTTCGGCATGTATTTGTGTCAGGCCTGCTTTCTCTCCACTAGTGGTTCTCAACCTTTTTTGGCTCATGCATCCCTTCGCCACATGTTCAGAATGTCATTCCCCCCCCCCCCCCCCCTCCTTTCGTATTTTCTCCCTATAACACCCCCCCCCCCTTTTTTACTCAGTATACGTAAACATGGAAGCTAAATTTAATCACACATACTAGAACAAGTCTAGACGTGAAACGTGATTTGCGGGTCTACTAACGTTATAAAACGAATTTAAGAAGGGCGAGACGTACAGAACTGCAAAGTATGGAGGGAAAACCAATATCAAGTAATCGGTTTTTGTATTAACGCGATCTTGAAATTATCTTAATTCTCCCCTTGGAAACTCTAAATCTCCCCCGTCCCCACACTTGGGGGGGGGGGGGGGTTACCCACTAGGTGAGAACTACTGCTCTAGACAGATTCCACCCCAGGTGACGGGCTCCAACTACCCGTGGCAACGATTTCATGCCAAAACAACATTGCCAGGGTAGTGGCCTCACAGCCTACTCTTGGTGATTTCCAACTGCCGTGGGATTTGTAACGTGCGCAGCTTGCAAACTGGGGGACTCCTGATTATTTTGTCTTTATCTGAGAAGGTTAGGTATCCTAACTCACTACCCAAAAGATCAGGGGGTTGGGCGTTTGATATTAGGTAACAATGGTTCTTGTACGCATTCCCAGCCTTATGCATGAATTGAACCGGGGTTATGGAAGAAGTGGAAGAGGAAGAGGAGGATGAAGAGAAGGAGGAAGAGGAGGATGAAGAGGGAGGGAGAGGAGGAGAAGGATGAGGGAGAGTAGGAGGGGGGGGGGAGGAGGAAGAGGAGGAGCAGGAGCATGAGGAAAAATAAGAAGGCGGAAGAACAGAAAGAATCGGGTTGAATTAATAGTGATTGTTCCGAGGGTAAAAGATAAGTTTAACATAACTGATAACACAACTGCTATTAATGTTGCGAATATTATGGTTGGAATATATACAAGATATTATTATGATTATTATTATATCGCTTGTATTTTTGAAAGGATGTACTCCTGTTGCGAATAGATTGCGTCCTTCAGACACGTCACACCTTATGCAACCAATACACTTCAATAGACAGATTGGCTGGTAACGCATCATTAAGGGGCGATTTGATGCATGATAAGGCAGATGTGTAGGCCTCCTGGGAGAATGTGAATAATGCAGAAGAACAGACAGACTATCATGGTCTAGAGAGAATGCTGCAGCGAGGGGCGGTCGGAGGATCTGGTCGACAGTCGTCACTCACGGGTAAAGCAAGACGGACATATAATCAGATCTCAACGGGTACCATTAGTATTTGAACTCTTCGCTGGCTGTTGAAGATGAGGACTGAGCGCTTATGGGAATACCCCGAGTGCAGTGATGTCGGTTCTTGATTCAACTCAACGCGCTAACCAATACACCTCAAGGGGTTAAACTTTTTACCTACTTCCCCAGCCTTTATACGTACACCACGTCAAATGTTCGTTCCAGCGCCTCCCCAACTTTGTCTGGGGAAACATTAGTTCAACAGAAGTGAAAGGAGGAGAGAAATTGAGATATCGTTTATCTCCCTGCTAGATAGCGAGGAGAAACTCTGTAATAGGATCTGTCAGAGTTATCATTCTTGTCGCCAGGAAACGATATCTTGATAGCCAATGAAAATATATTCTGAAGATTCAATAGAGCAAATTGAGTTCGCGCCGAGCCAGTGTAAAACCTGCAGCAATTAAAGTAGCTCATCTTTTTTTTTTTTTTTAACTGATTCAGTGCCAAACAAACAAGTAGGTTTCGACCAAACACGTGGTACACAATCAAATGAACAAGTTTTATAATGTAATGTATGTTCACTGAGGATTAAAATTGCGGAAGATACCACGAAACAAAGCAAATAACCAATGACCCTAGTATGGCGATATATCATCCTTCTGTCCAAATGGAAGGTCATATTTGGCGATATATTTATCGAGTAAACGGTTCATTAATCCTGAAGCACGCCTAATGGTTCTCCAGAACTGAAATGAAAGAATCTACAAGGTAAAGTCTCACTACACTTTGAATGTACAGGGCGTATTTTTAATGACTATGGGAGCCGGTCGTTCAGAAAGCAATGGCAATTTATTGAACGTAAAATTTGCCTAGTACATCAACAGCAGCTGAAAATGCTGATGTTAACTGCCACGTCCTGTAAGGGATATACAACATTAAAAAAAAGTTTTGTATTCATCCTCTGTAAAGTTCATGCAACATAACAAGTAAATACAAAACTTGGTCCGGCAATATTTTCAAACACTGCAGTCATTAAAAATACGCCCTGTAGAACAGCTGTTTGTTGGAGAGTATGTTCTCCGTCTTGCAAACGGAAAATATTCTCCCTAACAAACAGCTGTTCTACATACAAAGTTTTTTTTTTTTTTTAATTCGCATATCCTTTACAGGACATTGCTGTCAACAGTAGCATCTTTCAGCTGTCTGTTGATTTCTTGGCAAGATTACGCTCAGTAGTTTGCCATTACTTTCTGAGCGGCCGACTCAGTTATCCCGCAAATCACCAGCGGGGGACTAACTGTCCCAGTTCTCGCCCGCTACGAGACTCTGCGTGATAAACGGGATTACAGAGAAAGTGTTGTAACCTCTCGGCCAGAGAGACCGGCACATACAAAGTGTAGTGAGACTTTACTAACATTCTGTATTTGATTATAGTTTTTTGTTTTGCTTTTGTTTTTAACTGTCATCACCTGGAGCCATCAACCATCGAGAGCCGATTGGTTTGACCTAAAAAGAGATGGAGCTAGCATCATATACTATATACCCAGTTTGCCATAAGGCGTGGGAAGGCGTCGTTTACTCACTTGTACTTACCATGTACCCGTCTTCTTCTTCCTTCCTCTCTCGACGGAAGTGTGTCACCCCCTAGTCATTCACTTTAATGTGTGTCCGCATTTCTGCAAGTTTAGCTTGGCAGGACAACATAAGGGAGCCAGCAAAATGGACTGATGGAATCATAAACCCTGGAAAGAAATCTGTCTACGTGAAGAACACACCGAATGTCAAACCACTACTGCCTTGAGGAAGTTCTTGTAAGAACACAGGCTAGGGCAACAATGTCAGACATAAAATATAGGCAGGCAGAGTCCACAAGCCCGGACGGCAATCTGCATGTGGGAAGGGGAATTCAGAAAAAAAAACCCAACAATCAAAGTCGGAAGATGGAACGGAAAGTGACATCTAGGCAATACAATAGATGCTATGCGCGACGACTCATAACAAACGTTGATCGCAGATGAAGAAGAAGAAGAAGAAGAAGAAGAAGAAGAAGAAGAAGAAGAAGAAGAAGGAGGAGGAGGAGGAGGAGGTGAAGGAGGAGGAGGAAGAGGAGGAGGTGGTGGTGGTGTGGTGGTGGAGGAGGAGGAGGAGGGGAGGAGGAGGAGGAGGAAGAGCTCTGCGCAATTTTGTAATTTTTATCAAGGTCTGAAATCTGTATTTATAGCTCTACCAAAAATACCAGGAGCAATTGAATGCGAAGATTTTGGAACAATCAACCGCATAAACCATGTGACTAAGCTGCTACTCACAATTATAATGAGAAGAACAATAAAGAAAATAAAAATGGAAATTGGTGAAGAATAGTATCGATGTGTTGAAGGAAAAGCAACAAATAATGTTGTATCAACACCTTGTGTCACATTTAGTGAAAGACAAAAGATCAAGTGGTTTGACCATGTCGTTAGAATGCAACACCATCAACTACCATCACTGGCCTTACATCAAAGATCATCTGCGACGAGATCAAGTGGACGTACAAGAAGAAAATGGATTGACGACATCAAAGACATTGTACAGCCACACGGAATGACACTATCCAGTGCCGCCCATCGGGCGCTGAAGCCCAAATTATTCCTCCCCACGACGCTTGACGGCAGAAGTGGAAGACGATGATGATGATGATGATGATGATGATGATGATGATGATGATGATGATGATGATGACACATTACGAACACAAATAGAGAGACCAATGAAAGCATAGAAAGACATATATTTGTGCATTATAGATTATACGATGTGATGAAGATAACAACGTTAATGGGAAAGGTCTCAGAATAATAAAGAATACTTATTGGAAACGATTAGCAGCATTAAACTGGGAAATAAAGAAGGCAGTTATGAGCACATGAAGCAAGGAGTAAGATAAGGGGGTATTTTTTCGCTTCATCTCTTTTATCTCTCTCTCTCTCTCTCTCTCTCTCTCTCTCTCTCTCTCTCTCGCTCTCTCCTCTCTCTCTCTCCCTCTCTCTCTCCCTCTCTCTCTCTCTCTCTATATATATATATATATATATATACCGGTATATATGGCCTCTACAATGCTCAGAGATTGAAGGCTAAGACCAAAATTAGGAGGGTACTGATCAGAGAGTTGCTTTTTGCAGATGATGCTGCAGTTACGACCCACTCTGAGGGAGAATTGCAATGTCTACTATCTGCATTCTCCAATGCTTGTTCTGAATTTGGTTTAACAATTAGCAAAAAGAAGACACAGATTATGTCACAAGGTGCACATGGGGTACCATCAATCTTTATTGACGACGCCGAACTAGAGATAGTAGACCATTTTACATATCTAGGATCGGTGGTAAATAGCAAATTATCCCTAGATCAGGAAATCAACATCCGGATTGGTAAGGCAGCAACAACAATGAACAGGTTAAGAAAAAGAGTCTGGGAGAACAGGAAGCTTACTGCCAAAACAAAAGTCCTTGTCTATCAAGCCTGTGTCCTTAGTACTCTTCTCTATGGCAGTGAAACCTGGACAACTTACTCACACCAAGAGAACAATTTAAACAGCTTTCATATGCGGTGTCTGCGAAGAATTCTTGGTATTAAGTGGCAAGACAAAATCACAAATACTGAAGTATTGGAAAGATCAGGTTGTGTGACAGTTTATTCCATGCTCAGTCTTCGTAGACTTAGATGGATAGGACATCTTAGGCGGATGGATGATGGTAGAATACCAAAGGATATCTTTTTTGGTGAATTACAGATGGGTAAGAGATCTCAGGGTCGGCCTCTACTACGATACAAAGATGTGTGTAAGCGGGACATGATTGATACAGGCATTGATAATGCACATTGGGAGCAAGTCGCCGCTGAACGTGTTGCATGGAGGGCAAATATCAGAAATGGAATAAAGTCAAAGGAGAAAATTATTGCAGAAAAGTCACACACCAAGCGTTTGAGACGTAAGATGGTGCATGATGGTGGAAATGACCACGTGTTCACATGCACCCACTGTGAACGGACATTTACAGCGCAAATTGGCCTTATCAGTCACACTCGCTACCGCCATAGTTAAAAGTTATT
This sequence comes from Cepaea hortensis, assembly GCA_963921405.1. Lineage (NCBI taxonomy): Eukaryota > Metazoa > Mollusca > Gastropoda > Stylommatophora > Helicidae > Cepaea > Cepaea hortensis. The sequence goes on along the minus strand of OY992876.1, from coordinate 374,040,027 downwards.
ATGCCCTTTTAAAGCACAAACTATCGTCTGTCAAGACGGCAAGGTGCCAATGTCATGTATATATGACGAAATGATAATGAAAGAGATAAAGAAAAGGCCAGGAATTCAAATTGGCGGTTATAATATAAACAATCTACCTGTGCAGACGACACAATATTGATACAGAAAATGAAAAAGATCTACAACTTTTAATCATTGTAGTAACAGAGAGTGAATATCAAGAAAACAGAAAGAATGGTTATATCAAAGAAAAAGATGACGCCAACATATGAGATAACAATATAAGGGAAAATGCTTAAACCAAGTTGATAAATGTAAATACCTACGGACATTTATAATATCAGACGGAAGATGCACGACTGCGATTAAGATCAAAATAGGTCAAGCAATAGATGCATTTCAGAAAATGAAAAGTATCTAGAGTAAGTGTGCTGAAGTGTTATAAAGTACTTGTTTTGCTGTCGGCAGTGAATCATGGAGCGTGAATGGAAAAAAAAAAAAAAAAAAATCAGGAAAAACATAGAAACAACAGAGATGTGGTTCCTGAGACGAATGTTACTAAATACCTTGAGTAACTATAGTCTGTTTACTTTTGTCTGCCCCAATATAAAATTCCAAATCTCAGTAACCAACTAAGGGAAAATGATGAGATTTAGCTTAAAACCTTATTATTATGTCCACCCAACAACAAAATGTTTGTTCTGGAGATTGTACAGCAGATTTCAAAGTTTGTTTATATGTGGTATATAATTTACGAGTCAGAGATGAAGTGCACATTATTAAATGTATTACGTCTTACAAGGAAACATTAGCGTTAAATAGTTAATTTTTTCGTGGAACATGGATTGGCCTTATGACAAGAGCCTCGGTAGCGGAACGGGGCATTACTGTAAAACAAGTTTGTTAGCGAGAAATCACTAGTTTTTCACCAAAACATCAAAGAAATGTCGCGGCTTTCCATGATTTAAGTTGCTTTTGGACCTATCAAAGACATATTCCTTGGGTGGGGGTAAATATAAGACGGCAGGAAAAAATTCATAACTATGCAACAGACAGTTTTCAAAATAATTGATCGTGAATGAAGGCATTCATTTCTGGACAGACTATAACAATGACTGTCTGAAAGAGACTAATGAAACTAGAACATTATACACAACAATAAGAAACAGACAAACGGCTATCTTTGGTCATGTGATAAGAAGAGAGACGTTTGAGAACATCGTTACGACTGGACAGATTAGTGGGAAGAGAGGCAGGTGCAGACCAAGAGAAACGATGCTGGATGGATTGAGATGGTGGCGTGGAGGAATATCAGAGGCAGAGTTGATCAGAGCACCAAGGACCGAAATCTGTGGTGAGTCATCAAGGCCTACGCCAGTTGGCGCCAGTTAATGCTGAGATCTGCCAGTAAAACGTCACTTAGTGTAGACAGGCCATCAATTTGTCCCCAAACATTATCAGACACAACCATGAGTGCTACAAATTAATGTGGCCGTCGTCTGGACACGTTGCTCCCTCTTTGTTGAAGTGATAAAACCTGCAGTGATTTGCGGTGTCCTGATAAGGTATTGTGGCTCCACATTGCTCATCTGAATAGCTGTGTCTTCACAGGCTTCGGCTTTTAACTGATTCAGCGCCAAACAAGAAGTAAGTTTGGACCAAACATGGCGCAACATCAAATTAACAAGTATTGTAATGTAAATTTCCACTCACTCAGCTTAAACATTTCGGAAGATACCACGAAACAAAACAAATATCACGATGACCCTAGTACGGCGATGTATCGTCCTCCTGTCCAAATGGGAGGTCAAATTTGGCTATACTGTATCCTATTTTTTGCCACTGAGTTAATTAAGTCTGCCGAATCGCATGGGATTATTTGTCTTTTCAGGGGCTATTCAGTTGGTAGTAAAACATGCTGTCCTTGTTTCAGATGGTGGCCAGGCGCCAGGGATTGGAAGATATTCCTGAAATGTTTCAGATGGTGGCCAGGCGCCAGGGATTGGAAGATATTCCTGAAATGTTTGAGATGGGGGACAGGCGCCAGGGATTGGAAGATATTCCTGAAATGTTTGAGATGGGGGACAGGCGCCAGGGATTGGAAGATATTCCTGAAATGTTTGAGATGGGGGACAGGCGCCAGGGATTGGAAGATATTCCTGAAATGTTTGAGATGGGGGACAGGCGCCAGGGATTGGAAGATATTCCTGAAATGTTTGAGATGGGGGACAGGCGCCAGGGATTGGAAGATATTCCTGAAATGTTTCAGATGGTGGCCAGGCGCCAGGGATTGGAAGATATTCCTGAAATGTTTCAGATGGTGGCCAGGCGCCAGGGATTGGAAGATATTCCTGAAATGTTTGAGATGGGGGACAGGCGCCAGGGATTGGAAGATATTCCTGAAATGTTTGAGATGGGGGACAGGCGCCAGGGATTTTAAGATATTCCTGAAATGTTTGAGATGGGGGACAGGCGCCAGGGATTGGAAGATATTCCTGAAATGTTTGAGATGGGGGACAGGCGCCAGGGATTGGAAGATATTCCTGAAATGTTTGAGATGGGGGACAGGCGCCAGGGATTGGAAGATATTCCTGAAATGTTTCAGATGGTGGCCAGGCGCCAGGGATTGGAAGATATTCCTGAAATGTTTCAGATGGTGGCCAGGCGCCAGGGATTGGAAGATATTCCTGAAATGTTTGAGATGGGGGACAGGCGCCAGGGATTGGAAGATATTCCTGAAATGTTTGAGATGGGGGACAGGCGCCAGGGATTGGAAGATATTCCTGAAATGTTTGAGATGGGGGACAGGCGCCAGGGATTGGAAGATATTCCTGAAATGTTTGAGATGGGGGACAGGCGCCAGGGATTGGAAGATATTCCTGAAATGTTTGAGATGGGGGCCAGGCGCCAGGGATTTTAAGATATTCCTGAAATGATTGTTGTGTTTTTTTGTTCACTCTCTTTGAACTCTCGTGTAGTCTATAAAAGTGCTACTACTTCAAATCCACTGGACTGATGTTTGCGTGTGTGTTTTACCAGTGTCCGTCGCCATCTGCGAATTCACTCCGACTTCAGAGGTACTTGTATTTTACGTCCCCAAGTCAACGTCAAGAAGCCATCAGTGTAGGGGTTGAACCCGCTACCTCGACATCAGCACACCGGATTTTAAGAAGGAGCGCTTTTATCAATGCGGCCATGCTGACTTCCTTTCCTGACTGATGATTTATTTGCGATCGTCTTTGTTGGACTGGATGACTGAGTTATTACTCTTAAGTCTGATGCATTAAGTTCTGGTCATTTGAAACATGAAAAGTTCATGTATTTAACGGAACATATTCACACCAGTTCTATACTACCAGTGTCAAACTTGGAGATTATCCAAACCACACTTACGCAAAATCACCACCTGCTAGATGGGATGCTTGAGAAGAGCTGCCAGCTTAATTATCGGAGACGGAGTAAGAAATGATGTTTTCAGACAGATAGTGAGATCAATACCGTGTACCACATAAATAGGAAAAGGCGGAAGATCAAATGTTTCGACCATCCCGTTAGAATGCAACACCATCAACTACCAGCTCTGGCGCAATATCGAAGGTGATCTGATTCAAGAGCAAGAGGACGTCCGAGAAGAAATGGCTTGTCGACATCAAAGACATTGTACAATCACACGGAATGGCACCATCTAGTGCCACCCATCGGGCGCTGGAACGTCTACGATTCGTCATTACGTCGCTTGAAAGCACAAGTGGAAGATAACGATGATGATGAGGGTTGGTTAGAGGCTTTCCTCCAGACCTAGGACTATGTTACCATCTCCAGCGGAAGTGTGTTGCAGAGGTCTCCCTCCCCTCTAACAGCTCAGAAAGCAGCCAGGTTGGCAAGACTTACAATGAGACCACATTTGTTGAGCGGCATACCAGGAAGCAGCCCGATCATGAGTTAACACAGCAAATACAACCTGGTTTATATTTAGCCTTGGATGGTCATGTCTCTTCTATAGATTTGGATACTTTATTGTCATTAGACTTCAGCCGATACCCAGAGAGATCCATTCAGGGTCAGAGTAAACAAACAGATCAGTAATACTGTGTGAAAGAGTTAACTGTCTCACTTAGCCCCCCCCCCCCCCCCCCCCAACCCCCTACCGCGTCTGCTACGAAATGTACTAGTATTGAAGGGTTAATAGAGTTAAACTGCGGGAAAGAGTACGGCGTTTGTTTTACAAGCTGTAGATAATTTCTCTTGGCGGGATTTAGAGAGGGGCCCGCAGAAAATTTTCTAGACGGCACGAAGAGATTCCTCAGACGGACCCCATATAAATTCCCCAGACGAGCCGCAGAGAAAACCTGAAACCGACCAACGAACGAACGAACGAACGAACGAACGAACGAACGAACGAACGAACCAACGAACGAACCAACGAACGAACGAACCAACCAACCAACCATCCAGCCAACCAACCAACCAACCAAAAAAACAAAAACAACCAACGAAACAACCAAGCTAGAAAGAAAGCAGTCAACTAAATAACTAAGTAACTAAGCAACCAACCAATTAAAGACAGAAGAAGAAAACAAGAAAGAATTGTTAACTTTAATGGTATGGTGGGGCTGGGGAATGAAAAGGCGGACAGATTGGCTGGCTCTGCAAAACTTGGTGGAGTATTGGTGCACGACAAGGCAGACGTGGTTGCGGCCTTGTGGCGGAGGAGCAAATGGATCACCATGGTCTGGCAAGAATGAGACAGTGAGGAGTGACGAGGGGATCTGGCCGACGCTCGACGCTCAGAGGAAAGGCGAGACAGACATATAATCAGATTGCTACTGGTACTATTAGTGTTGGAACTCTTCGCTGGCTGCTGAGGATGGGGACGGAGCGCTTATGGGAATGCCCCGATTGCTGTGATGTCGGTTCCTAAATCAATCAATCAATGGCATGGTGTCCAGCCTAGACTAGAGTTCATACAGTAACATTCCTAGTCCATCACTCAAAATCCGACACTCATAGTCTAAGACTCAGAGTCCAACATTCATAGCCCAACACTCATAGTCTAGCACTCATAGTCTAGCACTCATAGTCCAACCCTCCTTAGTCCAACACTCATAGTCCAACAGTCATTGTCCAAACCTCATAGTCCAACCCTCATAGTTCAATATTCATAGTCCACTATTCATAGTCCAACACTCGTAGTCCAACACTCATAGTCCAACACTCATAGTTCAATATTCATAGTCCAACACTCATGGTCCGGCATTCATATTCCAAGATTCATAGTCCAACACGCATAGTCTAGCCCTCATAGTCCAACAGTCATAGTCCAACAGTCATAGTCCAAGACCCATAGTCCAACCCTCATAGTTCAATATTCACAGTCCACCATTCATAGTCCAGCACTCATATTCCAACACTCATCCACCCTCATAGTCCATGACTCATAGTTCAACAGAGTATCACAGCCCGGCGTTCATAGATAAGTAGCACAGTTGTGTGTGTGTATGTGTGTTTTCAATTTTTCATGTTTTCTTCATTGTTCTCATTGTTTCATCGTTTCATTCTTCTCCCCCTGTTCTTGTGCCTTAATGTAGTCACTGTAGTGTCTTCCCAGTGATTGTATATTATGTTTATGTATTTGTTTGCTGATGAAGGCTAGGCGCCGCAGCGTCCTGTGTTTTCTGTAATTGTGTTCTGTCAAGCTGCATTACATTGTGCTATGTTATATCGTTTACATAGTTCAACAGAGAAGTCCAACACTCACAGGCCAGAATCGAGAAGCAAACATTCATTGACCAGCATCGATAGATCAGCAGTCCTTGACCACTATTTATAGTCCACCATTTATAGACCACCATTTATAGACCAACATTCATAGACCACCATTCATTGACCATCATTCATAGTTCAACATTCTGAGACTAGCATTCATAGTTCAACATTCATAAACCAGCATTCATAGTTCAACATTCACAAACCAGCATTCATAGTTCAACATTCATAAACCAGCATTCATAGTTCAACATTCATAAACCAGCATTCATAGTTCAACATTCGGATACTACTATTCATAGTTTAACATTAGTAGATCTCCATTTATGGAGTACCATTCATAGTTCAACATTCATAGACCACCATTCATAGTTCAACATTCATGAACCACCTTTGATAGACCACGATTCATTGTTCAACATTCATAGACCGCCATTCATTGTTCAACATTCATAGATCACCATTCATTGTACAACATAGACCACCATTCATAGTTCTACATTCATAGACCACCATTCATAGTTCAACATTCATAAACCGCCAATCATAGACCAGCACCGACTTTACACACGAATGAATGAAAGAGTTAAGGACTATTCTCTCTCCCCCCACCCCCATCCCACCACTCGCACTAATTTTCACGGGGAGAAAGGGTTGTTTAATTTACGGGAGGTTGGTGGAGGTTAGTAGCACAGATGGTTTTTTTTCCCTCCCTTAAAACAGTAGATTTCAGTCCCAGAATACATCTTCTCCCAGCAGGCACCATGCCATTCAGTGGAAAGCTATTTCCGTTTCCTAGGCGCGTTTCGGAAGCGACTGTGATGTCAGAAGTATTGGCTCTTCTTCGTTTGAGGTTTGGGAAAATCTTTTGGGGCACAATAAAACATCCCCAAAAGTAACGGTGTTTGCGATGTCGTTTATATCAAGACATGAACTAGAATAAAAATGATGTTTTAGAGGCGAGGTTTAAAAGTCTATTTTATCCCCCACCCCCACCCCCACCCCACCTACTTTAGTGGATAATTAAAAACAAATAGGAGGAAACGGCGGACATGTCAATGTTAGTTAGTTAGTTGACAGATCATCCTCATTGCACATTGAACCATTCAGTCCATAACTGCTCGGATCCCTTCTCAACACATCCCGCAGCGTGTAGCGGCTAACGACACCAGTTCTGTGTTGGTTTATTAATCTTCTTTGACTTCCTGCCTTATGACTTATTTCTCGTAAAGCATTCAGAATGTCAGCCTGATCCATGGCGCGTCCGCCTTCCACAGTAGCCTTACCTGCGAACTTGTCAGTCCGCTCATTTCCTTGTACACCCGCATGCCCTGGCACGAAGATGAAACTAATCTTTGCCAGCCGAGACCGCTCCAGAGACAGCAACCACTCTCTTCGGATCCACCCCATCTCTATCTTCTTGAGCATGCTCATTGAGTCGCTAAGGAAACATGCCCTAGTGAATGCCTGTGTCTCGAGCCATGTTATTGCTTTACTTACTGCCATGACTTCCACAGTGGCCATGTCAATGACTCCTCCTCCTCCTCCTTCTTCTTCTTCTTCTTCTTCTTCTTCTTCTTCTTCTTCTTCTTCTTCTTCTTCTTCTTCTTCTTCTTCTTCTTCTTCTTCTGCTTCTTCTTCTGCTTCTTCTTCTTCTTCTTCTTCTTCTTCTTCTTCTTCTTCTTCTTCTTCTTCTTCTTCTTCTTCTTCTTCTTCTTCTTCTTCTTCTTCTTCTTCTTCGTCTTCTTCTTCTCCCGTGGATCACACAGGGGGTAGTTGAACTTATGAGAGACCGGGACAGGGCACATAAAAATAGAGATCTAGCTATGTACCGTAGTCTGAGAAACATAGTTCAAAATGTTATCCGAAAGGAAAAGAAAAACTATTTTAAGAACTTAATAATAGATAAAACCAACACTAAGGATATATGGAAAGCAATTAATACCTTGACAAACAAACACAAATCATCACAATCGTTACCATCAAATCAGGTTACATGTGATCAATTCAGTAGTTTCTTTCAGTCTGACATAAACCACCTGAAGGCTGCAATACCAGATGTGCCTCATGACATATCGTTATTATCATCATTATGTGAGAGCAAATGCTGTGGAGACATTCCCACAAACATACCGCTAATGACGACCAATGAAATATTTACTCATCTAATTAACCTAAAAAACAATACTCATCAGGACTTGATGGAATCAGTAATCGGATCCTTCGCTATGCTGCACCGACGATCTGCGAGTCACTAACTTTTATATACAACCAATGTCTCACCAAAGGTCACTTCCCATCAGCCTTTAAAATCGCTAAAGTGTTTCCTCCTTTAAAAGCTGGTTCATTAGATGATTGTATATTGTATCATGAGTAATTATAGGCCAATTTCCATATTATCCTCTTTATCGAAACCGCTAGAGGAGATCGCTTTGCGTTGATTTGGGTACATTGGGACTCGGCGGTGCAGACAGCAATGACAAACTACAGAACATAATAATTACCTAGTAAATCCCAAATAGCTAATAACTGCTGGGGTTGAATGCAATGTGGCAGGCTTCCATTCAACAATTAAAAAATAGTGAGTATCTGTTGGATTTTTCCTCATGTCCATGCTGGTGTGGTGGGAAACGAGCAGGCGGTCAGATTGGCCGGGTCTGTACCACTTGGAGGGGTATTGATGCATGATAAAGCAGATGTGGTATGGGCCCTTTGGAATCGTGTGCATAGTGCAGAAGAACGGGTAGATCACCAAGGCTTGGAGAGAATGGTGCTGCAGGGAGTGACCAGAGGATCTGCCGATACTCAAAGCTCCGAGGAAAGGCCAGATAAACCCATAATCAGACTGCTACTGGTACCACTAGTATTGGGACTCCTCGCTGGTTGTTACAGATGAGGACGGAGCACGTGTGGTAATGTCCCGAGTGCTGTGATATCAGTTCTTGACTCAACTCATTTTTTTTTTCAGGGCTTTCTTTCTCACCTTGATTGGCAATGATATATTTCACAGAATAATCTTCATCTTGTGAAGTGCTGCTTTTGCTTATAACGTATGTAGTACATTTTTCACATGCTGATATCAAAGTACCAGAATGCCTAAATGCATTGCCTTGTTTCAGACTAATTCATTTCACTTTGATGTTGCATTTGGGAAGACATTTTTCCTTGTTATTTACCTTTACTGTTGTGTGTGTGTGTGTGTGTGTGTGTGTTTTGTGCGTGTGTGTGTTTTGTGTGTGTGTGTGTGTGTGTGTGTGTGTGTGTGTGTGTGTGTAAATAATTAACCAATAATCCTTAACAATAACTGCCGACGTCTGCTCCAGACCAGACATCTGAAGAAGAAGAAGGTGGAGAGGAAGTAAAAGACACCCTGTGGGTGTATGATGCTGACCACTAAATTTTGTAGGACAATCGGCATTTAGTGGGTGGTGTGGTCAATATCACGTCTGCCGCCTGCTCTTCTCAGACATTTCCTGGTCCCTTCTTTAATCTGGGTCGACAGGGGAGCTCAGGCCAATTTAAAAATAAAATCCTCCCCCCCCCCCATTTCCCCCAGATGGGGATTCGAACAGCTAATGGCTATGCCGATATGCAAGGGTGATGGGTAAGAAGGCTGTATGAGTATTCAGTTATCTCACGCATTCAACACTCTGTGTGTGCCCTTTCCTGTCTTAGTTAAAGTTTGAATAACATTTGTGGAACTGCTGTTAAGCTGTGGAAATGTGAACAATATACTTTACGGAACACAGTTACAGAAAACAATGGACGCTGCGGCTGCTAACCTTCAACAGCAAACAAATACATACAGCAGACCACACAAATACGGGAGCTACTTTTAAGCTACTTATTTCAGAATTCCGGGCTGTGATATTCACTATCATAACCTGGGATTCTGAGATAAGTAGTACATTTGTTTCCACCCCGGGAAGGTTAACCTGGTGAACAAAAACCCGCAGAAGTCCGATGTGTCGGCCTAAAGGCGCAGTATCGCAGCTCCGCTGTAAACAGGCAAAACGCAATCACATCCGAAAAAAGACTCTGGATGAACGCAGCAGAAGAAGAAGAATTTGTTTCCATTTTTGTTTTCAATTTTCTTTACATGTTTCTTATTTTTTTTTTTTTTTTCATTTTTCCATTTCTCTCATTCCGTTATTATGCCTTAATGTAGTTACTGTAGTCTTTCCAATCTTAACACGTCAAGGGATCTCATGTGCGCTTATGTTTTTTAATTAATTTTTTTTTTAAAGCATAATACCATAAACACATGCGTGCCCACGGCCATATAACGCCTCACTGGGATCAAATCTTGAACATTCACGGCTGTGCCAGTGCCCTACCTCGACACGCCCCTCGCGCATTGTAAGCATTGTAAGATCAGTAGCCTGATTCTCGTCCATAATCCTCTCCCCTATCACTAAGCAACGCATCCAGACCAACCATGATTCTCTCGCCATCTGGTTAACATAAATCAACCGTCGACTTTTCTACGCATACCACGTCACGATTCGAACCTAACCAACTGAATCTTACCACAACAGCCTACGCGAGTTCCCGTGTTAAGGGTTAAAATGGAATTCAGGTAATCTTAACCCTTGTGACAGCATCTACAGGCTAGTGAAGTACCCGCCGAACAGATGTATTACTATTACAGCAATGGTTCTCAGCTTTTCAAGGAGCCGAGCACTTATTTTAATTCTAATTGTCAACAACTTAACTGACAGGCATCAACGGGTACTTCTCACACACCCATACAAGACAACTTGCAAGTCGTGTGGGAGGCAAAATGCATGGTCCATTTTATTGCCGTTGGCTCGCTTACAAGCGGTAAACAGTCGCTAATGCAATACACAATATACAGCCACAGAATTATCTAACACAAACTGCTAACCCTATGCTAGTTCTATCTATTAGTGAACACAAAACTCCTAACGCTATTCTAAACGATGTGAACGCCTCAAGTCCAGTCTCCCGTCTGCCTAACCTCTCTCCCGTGGTTACCCACCACGCGGGGTGACCTTCACCTTCGTGCGTGTTACCTCACATCGCACTCTGCTGGCAAACGTGGCCTGTTGAGTGTCTACTCAACTGTGCTATGGCTTCACGAGGTGTGGTACTATCGTGATTAGAGTGCTAACTCTCTGAACACCGCCTGTGTGTCTCATGAGGGAGTGGCTAACCCTCTCCTATTACCTCATCTCCCTCGGGCACCGTATCTCCTCCTGGTCTCTTCAGGGTTGACCGCTCTCCCTGGCGGAGGGGATGTGGTCGAGTCTTTGACACACACCCACCCCTCTTGTGTTGCGTCATCAACTTTCACTCATTGGTTGTGACGCAAGAGGTTCCTAAACAAAAAATTAGTGTCTCTAATTTTTGTCAAAGACTCTAGATAACCTGGCTTTGGGCATTCCAATAGACTATTAATAACTATTGTCACAATGTAGCAAAGCCTTACTTGGCTACTGGCAATCGCCACAAACTTGACTGGTTGGCGTGAGCCCCTTCTCACATGCTATATTATATTTATCAGAGGTATGTCTGAACCGGACCGTTGTCTTATAAGACCTGCCCTCACATAGTAAATTAACTTACTACCCATACAAAGTTGACTTTCTTAGGGTCAACACATGAATTATTTCATGTCCCCCATATAATATTTAACAACCATTCTACAAGAGTGTGTGCGACAGGCTTTACCTCCTTCGCTTCCGCGCGTAAGACTTTATTTCACTGTTAATTTAGTTCTTCGTTGTCTATTATGTCCCCTGGCCCCATAGTTATCTGTCTTTGATTTACAAATAGTGTATGCAATTTATATGTTTGTTTTTCTGTTTGTTTGTGTGTTTGGAAGTAATAAATCTACTAATCTAATTTCTATCCTCTATTTATAAATTCTATGTGTATGTATGTTAGTTTTTTGAGTGTCATAATTTGGTTCAATGTGGCCACAAACAGGTGTATAACACTAATTCGTGACTACATTCACTTGTTATGAAACCCAAAATACTGTAATCTAAGTTCTAAACTATATTACAGACAACACATTCACACTAACACAATTTCACTAACGAAAACTTTACATTCTAACATACCATTCTAATTCTATAACTAAGTATTTAATGTGTTACCTAAATTTATTAAATTTGTTATGTTAATTATATGATATGATTATATTACTTCTTATTTTTTTTTCTAATCTAAGTGATGTAATCTAACTATTTAAATGCAATTGTTGTGATGTGAGTTATGTACCTTAATTAAATGGATTATGTGACCACAATCTATGTACGCCTCCAAACACTATGCTAAACAATGTTTTCAAATGCACAAAGGAACTACATGAGTGATGTTCCCAATCTAACCGGTGTAAATGCTGTATGTTACCTTATCTACTCTTTTTAATCCACTATGATGTAAAATGATGATACCAACAAATGGCAATATTTGAAAGATGGTATGGTTTCACTAAGATGGAATAAACTAACTACAATGAAACCAAGTGAAATATAACAATCCAAATGGTACTATTCATATCATAAATTTAATTTAACCCGCAACAAACTACTCCCATGTCTAAACCAATACTCTAATCTAATTTTAATGGGTCAATCACTGTACTAACTACACCATTAAAACAAATGAGAACCGTTATAGTTCCCAACCTACATCTAACCTATCACTATCTTAAAATATTATATTACATATCACAATAAGTTTATATACATAGTATTTGGTTTACACAGGTTAGTAGTTGCCTTCATGTATGTGCAATGGTTGTATAGGCATAATATAACCACACACTTTGCCTGGGTATCTGAAATACATTACACAGTCATCTTAATGTTCTCTCGGTAGTGCACGTGTAGAGTTCGCTGGTGTTGTAGCTCTGTCTTTTCGTGTCTGTAATTAAGCACTGTTCTGACACTGTTTTCTGCGGTTCATATATATGATACACCGGAATGGAGCTTAGTTGGAAATGAGCTGTCCTAGTTCACACGGTGGTATCTAAGTATAGCAGCACAGTTCTTAATCTGATGTCCACGGACACATGATAGTTCAGTGTTTTGGTACATGATTACGCCAATAATGTGGATATGTATGTAAGCTATTTTACATCTTATATTATCAGATACCCATGTACCAACCATCACTCTAATTTAACTGTTGGATTTCAGGTATTTCTACCCCAGATGGTCTACTAAGGGTATCAGCTAGGGTGTTGTCTTTCCCCTTAATATGCTCTATACTGAACGTATAGTTTTGAAGGATAAGAGACCACCTGTATATCCTGTCGTTTCGGTGCACACCAGTCTGAATGACCGTAATGGGAGAATTGTCGGTCTGGATAATGAAGTGCACACCCGCCAGAAAGCGGTGGAGCTTTCTCACTGAGTAGATGACGCTCAGGGCCTCCAGTTCTGCTATCGAATATCTGGACTCGGTAGGTGTGATCTTACGGCTCACGTAGCAAATCGGATGGAAGATGCCCTCATAAAATTGGCCTAGGACTGCAGCGATGGAGATCCTGCTGGCATCTGTCCTAAGATAATAAACGAGCCCAGGGTTAGGCAAGCGGAGGATGGGAACATTACTAAAAAGAATTTTCAATTTTGACAATGCAGAAATTAATAATGCATCTTTCACATCCAATTTTACTGATGCTTTTAATACATTCGAAAACACACTAGTTATTTCAGCTAGGTTTGGAATAAATTTACTATAGTAATTAACTAATCCCAAAAGACTTCTAACCTGCTTTTTCGTAGTAGGCATGGTTAGATTCATAATTTTTGTAATAATCCTATTGTCAGTCTTCAGTTGACCTTGAGAGATGACATGACCCAAAAATTCAATTTCTTTTAGGCCTAATTCGACTTTGCTCGGTTTGACTGTGAGACCGAAGAGTCGCAACCTATCAAACACATGTCTCAGTTTCAGTAAGTGTGTAGTCCAGTCTTCAGTATGGACACATATATCATCTATATAGGTCACAGTATTCGTCACTCCATGTAACAGATCTCTAGTTAAGCGTACGAAAGTGGCAGGAGCATTTCGAAGTCCGAAAGGAAGAAATCGCCACTCGTATAGTCCTAAAGGTGTTGAAAACGCAGTAAGATGCATAGATTGAGCTTGCATCGGGACCTGCCAGTATCCTTTAGTAAGATCTAGTTTTGAAAAGATTTTAGAAGTAGACATGTCCAAGATAAGATCTTCGCAGGAAGGAATAGGTTCTGCGTCGATCTTAGTGATGTTATTGAGTTTCCGGTAGTCCACGCACAGACGAATTGTGGAATCCTTCTTCTTAATTAGGACGATTGGAAAAGAGTACTCTGATGTAGACTTTTGGATAATCCCGCTAGCTTCTAAATTAAGAATTTCCTTATTTAGATTTTCCCTATAGCTGAGTGGGATAGAGTACGGCCTACATTTAATAGGCTTAGAATCCGAAAGAAGAATGGAGTGTTCGATTCTGTCCGTCCTACCTGGGATGTCAGAGAATAAGTCTTTGTATTCAGTAACTAACTCCACTAATTGTCGTCGTTGAATGTCTGTTAGTCCCTGATCTATATGTATGCTGTCCACTGTCGCAGTTTTGTCTACAATGGGAACAGGTAGTTCCATTCCGTCGTCGTCTACCTGATTCAGTACCGTGGTGGTGCTAAGTGTGTATTCTGTTAACTCACTGGGTGTATTGCCATTGTCGGAACTGCCAGTCTCGCTAAATAGTGTAGTTGCGTTGTGTATGTCTGTCGTCTGATCACTGGGTGTTGGTGCACTCTGTTCGTCTGTCACTACTTCTGTTTCTTGTCTTGTATAGTAAGGTTTCAACATGTTGACATGGAATATCTTTAAGTGTCCGTTTATCGATATTTCATAGTCAACATCTGAAATTCTGCGTACCACCTTGAATGGCCCTTGCCATGAGGTTAATAGTAAATTTCTTTTGTCTGGAAGTAGCAAGAGTATGTCTTGATCTGGTTCAAGTTCAATTGTTCTTGTCCCTTTGTTGGCATATTGGCGGTAGATTTGACCCTTCCTCTCCAAAGCTGCCTTAGCTATAACACACGATTTCATGATCTTGTCTCGTGTCTCTGTCACCATTTCATAAGGTGTTTTTGGGGTAGGAATTTCTATCGAATTTGTTAGTACCTGATGGTAAATAGTTAGGGGTCCACGTGGGTTAGCCCCGTAAACTAATTCAAAGGGTGAGAAACCCGTGCTAGAATGGGGAATCTCCCGATAGGCGAACAGCACTGTTGGTAACAGTGTATCCCAATCAGCTGGGTTTTCTGCTGTAACCTTAGCCAGCATGTGCTTTAGGTCCCCATTAATTTTCTCTACTATTCCATTGCTGGCTGGATGGTAAGCTGTCGTAAAATGTTGCTTAATGCCTAACATTTTTGTAAGGGCTTGCGTTGCAGCCGATATGAACTGAGTTCCACGATCGGATAAAATGGTCCGTGGGAATCCGAATCGTGAGAACAGGTGTAGAAATACATTGGCAACGTCTTTGGAGGTGATGTATTTCAAAGCTACTGCCTCAACCCACCTTGTACATAGGTCGACCATTGTCAATATGAAGCGATTTCCTTTGCTGGACACCTGGTTTAGGGGTCCAACAATATCTACCGCCACACTTTCAAATGGCCTAGAAGCCAGTGTAGAAGGCTGTACCTCAGCTGTAGGATGTTTACCTTTACGTACCAATTGTTGACAGACATTACACGAACGACAAAATAATTTTATGTCATTGCAAAAACCTGGCCAATAGAAATGAGCCTGAATTCTGGCCCTGGTCTTATCATATGCAAGATGACCAGCAAACGGTGACTCATGTGCAATCTTTAGCACAGTTAGACGATGTTGTTCAGGTAACACCGTTTGCTGAATCTCATGGTTACCAGTAGTATAATATCTAGTTAAAATACCATTGTTAAGTCTAAAAACCCAAGATGCATTTTTGGTCACTTTGGCTTTATCTTTTAACAATTTTAAGTATGGAGACACACTAGTATCAGCTTTTTGCTGTTCTATAAATTTCTGTCTGCTGGTGTCATCTGTGCCAGTTGGGGAAAGCAACAGTAGTCTCTCATCTTGTAGTGTGTCTTGATGTTTCACACTGTCTGCTCTTGTTGTTGCATTAGCTGCATTTAATTTCTCCCATGCAACTATTTCCTCATTAGTACATTGTTTCAGTTGAGGTAAACACCCCAAAATTAAATCAGTACAAGGGTTGTTAAGTATTGCACAAGTAAAGGTACCAGAAAGAAACGGAGAATCAATACGGGCTTTTGCCAAAGGGTAAGTCTCAATGTTACCCGAAAAGGTTCGGCATTTCACAGTGTCACCTGTGTAATCACCCGGACTCACTAGTTCCTTTCGAAGACCAATAAGGGTGCTGCCGCTATCCAGCAAACATTGGCATGGTACATCATTGACCATTGCATTGTGGAACACTAACTTGCCTCTGGAGGCTAATGCTGCATTCACACTCTCATATGAGCATGGTACTGTATGTCCACATTCTAGTATTCCGTCTGCATGGAATTGGTGACATCGTTCACAGCTGTCAAAGCTTAACATATCGTTAGCAGCACACACATCCTCTGCTTGGTTAGTTGGTAAGTCACTTTCAATCTCACACTCATTCTCACTACCACTATCTGAAGAGGTGTCAATCAACATAGCGTTGTTAGCTTTCAAACGTTGGCGGCCAAGGCACTTATTAGAATAATGGCCATAAGAGGAACAAAAAAAACATTTGATTGCACGCCTGTATGCAGACCGTTTGCTTTGCTGCTTCTTGATCACATTTTCAAGATGCGCCGGATAATTCGGCGATTTGTCGCACATAGCATAAGTGTCGTGCATTAGTTGACAGTACATGCATTTGGAAACTTTTCTATCTTTCTTATCATATTTCTGAAAAGGTTTTCTGTTACCTTGAAAGTTTTTTGATTGGTCTTTGACAAAGGAAACTATCTCAGAGTCACTTGAGGTCTTAAAAATCTCTCTGTTAGAAGAAAAATATGCTGAGCCTTTTTTTTCGAACTGCTCGATGTTTTCAATGTCTGACTGCTGCAAAAACTTAGCAAAAGGAGAAGGTATAGTAGATATACACTTGTCCATAGCTATTAGGTTTTTTAATCTATCAAAGTCTTTTCCTATGTTAGCTGCTTTAAGCCACCTGTTTAGTACACTCTGCACATTTGAAAAATAATCTATAAAAGTTTCACTAGGTTTAGGTTTTAAATTTGAGAACTGAACCTGATACCCAGGGGCATCAAGTAAAAAGTGCTGCATAATCCTATCATGGATGTATTGATAGCTAGATCTAAGTTCAATAGGAATAGACTCTATTACTTTAAGGGGCTCACCACTTAGATTCTTCATGTAAATCGGAGCCCACATATCTAAAGGAACTTGGTGATATTTAAATTGATACTCTACATTCTCTGTCCAGGCAGATATGGAGTCCTCTTTACAATATGGTTTGATAATATTTTTGTATTTGTTGAACTTATTTTCCTCTTGTTGACTTCTTAGTTTAGTGGCAGAGATCTCTGCGTGTGAGTCTACATCCATGCTTTTCATCTTTAATTGTGTCTCTGATTCTACCTGAATTTGTTTTTCTTTAACTCTTGCCATTTCATCTATCTCTTTTTGCTTTAGATCTAATTCCTTTTGTTTTAATTCTTTCTCTTGATCTAATTGTTTTTGTTTCATCTCCTTATCATGTTCTCTTTCTCGTGCGCGTTCGTCTCTCTCCGCATTCTCTTTTCGTGTTTGTTCCTCTTTTGTTTCTTTAAATTTCTGATCAGCATATTGTTGTAGTTCTTTTCCTGTTAATTCTAGTTCTTTGCCTGCTTTTATGAAATCTGATAAAGTTGCCATCTTACTTTAGTACTTGGCTAACAGTGATAGGCAATGATGACTTTAATCAGTTATTTATCTTTGATATGTTATGTTTGTTCTTATCTGATCACTATCAGTTGTGCTTTCTGTTTATACCCTGCCCAGATTTATCTTGCAGAAAAACAGAGTATACAAATATGTCAACGTGTTACAAGCTGAACAAGAGATGCACTATTAATCAAATTGCATGACAAAATATATAAGTGTACTCAGCTTAATGTGGGAACGAAGCTCCTTTGACACAGGTCACCTTGTTTGGTACACTGGGGTGGCGACACGTTTCGTACGTAGCACACTGTATTTGGCCCACAGGTGTATGTGCACAGCTGTTGTTTGCCCTCTGATATATAGGGCAGCAGTAAACACGCCTACTAAACGATATGATTTACTCGACAACTAAGGACAATGACTTAGACAATGACAGACTTACGAACACCTAGAATATGATTAATTAATTTTAATGTCAATGTCCTGTCTTTGTTTTAAACAATAATTGTCTTTCGTTACTAACCTAGTTAATTTCTGTAAACGTTGTGCAGCTAAGTATCAGATGCTTAGCCCGAAAATAGTTCCATCGTGACGATAAGCAAAGAGAAAATAGACCCAAAAATGAATAAATGCTTGTAAAGAAATCAAAATAACATAATAATGTGTCAATAAATAAATATATTCATTTAGTAACTTAAATAAGTAAATAATAAACAATATACAGCACAGATTCAGGCGGGCCGCCGCTAAGCGATTTTGTAAACACTCGACTGCTTTATGCTAATGACGCAGAACAACTGTCTGTCAATCACTTTACGTCATCGCGCAGCGCTATTTTTAGATCTCAAAAATCAATATTGTCGGCTGCCTGTGTATTCCTGCGCCGTGAATCATGTTTGGTGCTTATTCAAGAATAAATTGGTAAATATATGAATAAATATAAGAAAATAAGAATATTAATACTTACAGCTTCGAAGAATACATGATTTCATTGAATAAATATATCATAAACACAATTAAACACTATTTTGTCACGATAGGCATATTTCTAGCTCGCAAATTCTCCCGTCTGCACAAATTATCGTTACTACAAAAATGAAACCCTAGTCTCGAGCCCGTGGATGAGTGGATTAGCTTGAACTTTTCGTTCAAGCTTCACTTCTTGACACCACAATTACCCTTTTACTGTGGGTATTAGCTTGGCGCTTTCGTCCAAGCACCACTTTCTGACACCACAATTACCCTGGCCTGTCAACAACTTAACTGACAGGCATCAACGGGTACTTCTCACACACCCATACAAGACAACTTGCAAGTCGTGTGGGAGGCAAAATGCATGGTCCATTTTATTGCCGTTGGCTCGCTTACAAGCGGTAAACAGTCGCTAATGCAATACACAATATACAGCCACAGAATTATCTAACACAAACTGCTAACCCTATGCTAGTTCTATCTATTAGTGAACACAAAACTCCTAACGCTATTCTAAACGATGTGAACGCCTCAAGTCCAGTCTCCCGTCTGCCTAACCTCTCTCCCGTGGTTACCCACCACGCGGGGTGACCTTCACCTTCGTGCGTGTTACCTCACATCGCACTCTGCTGGCAAACGTGGCCTGTTGAGTGTCTACTCAACTGTGCTATGGCTTCACGAGGTGTGGTACTATCGTGATTAGAGTGCTAACTCTCTGAACACCGCCTGTGTGTCTCATGAGGGAGTGGCTAACCCTCTCCTATTACCTCATCTCCCTCGGGCACCGTATCTCCTCCTGGTCTCTTCAGGGTTGACCGCTCTCCCTGGCGGAGGGGATGTGGTCGAGTCTTTGACACTAATAATGTTATCACAACGCCCCCCCCTCTCTCTCTGCGTGTGTGTGTGCGTGCTCACGCGCTTGTGTGTGTGTGTTTGTGTGTGTGCGTGCGTGCGTGTGTGTGTGTGTGCGTGTGTGTGTGTGCGTGTGTGTGTGAAATTAGTAAAAGAAAAAGCATAATCATCCCCATGACTTCAGAGATGTAGTTTTACACATGAATGCTGCCAATTGCCCTGACAACCAAAATGAGTAGTCTAAACATAACAATGGTGGCTAAGACAATAACTAATTACAAATACAAGAAAGAAACAATGGAGATTGTTTGCCACATTATGAGAAGGGTAAACGCTAGAATATATTGTGACAACTGAGAAGATTTATGGAAATAGGGATAGGGGAAGAAGCGAGAGAACATTCTTGATAGCCATGTGTCATGGCACGGAAGGGTGTCAACGTACCAGCTGATACATGCTGTTGGAGATATGTAAACATGACTCTTCGCCTCTAGCCGGACGATCACCACCATCATCACCACCAGCATCATCATTACCGTCATCATCATCACCATCAGCATCAACATCATCATTATCACCACCATCATTATCATCACCACCATCAACACCATCATCATCACCACCACCACCACCACCACCACCATCATCATCATCATCATCATCATCATCATCATCATCATCATCATCATCATCATAATCATTATCACCATCATCACCAGCACCATCACCATCATCACCAGCACCATCACCATCATCGCCATCACCATCACCATCATCACCATCACCATCACCATCATCACCATCACCGTGTGCATACCGATAAATGTGGGCGATCATGGTTCGCCAACTCAACGGATCACCATAGTCTCGAACCAGGTCTCAGTTCTTTTACTGATTATGACAACTGACCACCGCCATACAGATATTAATAAGTTTGCCTTCCCCTTAATCGTTTCCCCATGAAGTTTTCAAGTTCATTTCTCCTCATAACATGCTCTAAATATCTTAACTGCAAACATGCAATTTCTCTAATCAATTTATGGTTTTCTTCTGTTACTCGACTGTCTCATTCGTTTTCCCGCCCGTTCATTGCATTCTTTGCATTTTCATGAGAAATCACATTCTGGCTGCCATTAGATATCTGTCGACTTTTCTGCGGATTGTTCGGTGTTCGCATGCATATAACAGAGTAGATTCTATAACTTGAACTTCAACACTCTGTTCTCACTGAAGTTGTCAGTATTTTTTTGTTTAACAAAAATTTTAAAAATTGTTGGTATGTTTACCGTCTTGCACAATGTTACTTTACCACGGCAATTCTTGTTCTCATCTCTACAAGACATCTTCCGTCAGATGTGATTGCTCCGAGATTTTTGCTCCAAGATGTTTGTACCAGTTCACATGATTAAGAATGCTCTATTTACATGGATGTTGCAGTGTAGTATTTCTTTCTTCTTGGAGATAATCATATCTGTTTTGTTTTTTCCTTAACAATTTCTTCCTCTTCTTCGTTTACCGTCAGACGTGAATTAATTCAAGGTAAGCGGCAGTCAACTTAAATTTGTTGACATCTCCAAAAAGTGTGTCCTCAAATGGAGTGGGTGTAGGCCAAAATGATTGCCTCTGTTCTGCATATGTTGGGCATTCCTGCAACAAATGTTTATCTGCCATTTTGCTAGTTCCACAGTTACATTCATCAGTACCTCCTATGTTTTGTTTGCTTGTTTCTTTGTTTGTTGTGATACTTGGTTAATTACAAATCTAATCCGGTGTCACCGCATTTGTTATAACATTAACATTATATGTTCTCAAACCAGTTGGTGGAGCCCTTCCAACGAGACTGGTACTGGGCTGTGTGACCTGGAGGTGTAGAGGCTTGTCAAAGTCCCACTTGGCTGTGTGACCTAGAGGTGTGGAAGCTTGTCAAAGTCAAATGTCTTCAACGTCTCCTTTGTATCTGGATAAATTTATTTGATATCCATCTCAAGTGCGGAGACTTGGAAGACATCTTGCTTATGACTGAGACGTTTTCCGGAAGGTTGTTATGGGAGCGAGGTTCTGCAAGAGATATGCTACTGAATGAATGAATGAATGAATGAATGAATGAATGAATGAATGAGTGAGTGAGTGAGTGAGTACGTGAATGAGTGAGTGCGTGAGTGCGTGAGTGGGTGGGTGGGTGAGTGAGTGAGTGAGTGAGTGAGTGAGTGAGTGAGTGAGTGAGTGAGGGCCGGGATTTTTTCACGTGGACATCTAGTAACAAACTTTCCCCTGGTCTCTGGGTAGTGAGATCGGACGCCCGTGTGTATTGTTGCGCACGTAAAACATGAATTGGCAGTTGGAAATCCAAAAAAGAGTAGGCTAACGGCGCTGTCCGGGCAAAGTTTCGAGTTAAAAATCTACCCAAAGTATTTCAGGATCCTCGCCGCTGCTACGGAGTTCGTGCACTGAGCTGAGATTCTCCGGACTCAAGCTTGAGTTAGGAATATAACGGACCACTTATGGGTTACACACGTGTGCCGCGATGTTGATCCCTCGACTAAACTAAACTAAACTAAACTAAACAACAATGTAATTCTAAGCATAGTTACTCGCTGTCTAGTATAGTCTGTTTACTTTTGTTTGCCCTTATATAAAATTCCATATCTCAGTAACCAACTGAGGGAAAATGATGAGATTTAGTATATAACCTTATCATTATGTCCACCCGACAAAATTTTTTTTTTCTGGAGATTGTACAGCAGATTTCAATGTTTGTTTATATGCGGTATGTAATTTACGGGTCAAAGATTAAGTCCATAATTTTTAATGTATAACACCTTCACCCAGACACATCCGCGCTTTTTAAAAAAATTATCTCGTGGTTCACGTTATGGCACCAACGGCTCGCAGTTAAATGGGATTGTTCAGAGGTGTCAATGTGGGTTCTTTCATTGAAGCGATTATATAAATAAATATATAAATAAATCTCACCATTAATATAATATTAATAGCAAATTTTTGACAGTAACAGAGAGTGCAAGGAAAGGACTCTCCTTGAATATCAAGAAAACAGTAACAATGGTGATATCAAAGAAAATGGTGACACCAAAATGTGACATAGAAGTAGAAGGAAAAATTCTTAGCCAAGTGGATAATTTTAGATACCTAGGGGCATTTATAACTTCAGATGGAAGGTGTACAACAGAGATTAAGAGCAGAATAGGGCAGACAAAGGCCGCATTTCAGAAAATGAAGAGTATCTTGTGCAATAGGTCACTATCACTGAGTGTAAGAAAGAGAGTGCTGAAATGCTATGTGGAACCAGTTTTGCTGTATGGCAGTGAATCTTGGAATGTAAATGAACAAATTAAGAAGAAATTAGATGTGGTTACTGAGATGAATGTTGAGAGTTCCTTGGACTGCCAGAATAACTAACGATGACTGCCTGAAACAGGCTAATGAAACTAGAACACTATATACAACAATAAGAAAGAGACAAACAGCTTTCTTTGGTCATGTAATGAGAAGAGAGGCATTGGAGAACATATTGACAACTGGAAAGATCGAGGGAAAGAGAGGCAGAGGCAGACCAAGAGAAATGATGCTGGATGGATTGAGACGGTGGCACGGAGGAATATCAGCAGCAGAGTTGATCCAGAAATCCAAAGGCCGAGATCTGTGGAGAGCCATGAACGCCTACGCCAGCTGGCAGGGCACTTGATGATGATGATGAATATTTGAATGTGTGAATATTGTTCAATGGGATTGAATGTGAAATTGTGAACTCTTCAAAGCATCGCTATGAAGTTGTACACATATTTGTGTCAAGAAGCTGATCGCAGGAAACTGTTTCATACTGTTACAAATCCCGAAAAAAAGAACAGTGCCTGCATTGAGTTTGAGTAAACGGTCATTTCATCGATGGGTGCAAGAAACTGGAATTAAACCAACACGCGATAAGCAAACGGTAGGTAGAAAGGCAATTGTAGACAGCTTTCGCAAGGATGTCATAAGGCGAGCTATTATAAAAATGCTGGATGCCAAAGAAACAGTGACTGTAAGAAAACTTAGGGTTTGGTTGAGAAAGAACAATAACATAGAGCTATCCAAAACAACTTTGTGGAAAATTATAAGGACATTAGGCTTCACTTTTAGAAAGTATAAGGGAGGCAGAAATATCCTTTGCGAGCAACCGCATTTAGGAGCCATGAGAAGCAGATACCTACGTGAAATAAGGGAAATGCGCAAAGAAAATTATGACATAGTGTATTTGGATGAGACGTGGATCAATGCGCACCACACAAGTGATAAGGAATGGCAATCAGTGGATGGACAGATAAAGCGATATGTGCCCAGTAGTAAAGGACAGCGTTTGGTCATAGCCTATGCTGGTAGTACTCATAATGGCTTACTACAGAATGCTGGACTCGTGTTCGTATCAAAGCATACATACAATAGGGATTATCATAATGAGATGAATGGTAATGTATTTAGAGATTTGCTCGCAAATACAGTACTTCCATCCCGTGATAGACCGTCTTGTCTAATCATGGACAATGCATCATATCACAATGTTGTTGTCCAAGAAGACAAAATACCTACGGCATCGAGCACAAAGGGAGCAATAAAGATATGGCTTCGAATGAAAAATATACCATTCCCAGAAACATATCTCAAGCTACAATTGTTGTCCCTTGTAAAACAGGCGCAAAAAAGCAAGAAATATCAAATTGACAAGTTGATAGAAGAGCATGGCCATGGGTGCTTGAGACGTCCGCTGTTCCATTCTCATTTAAACCCTATAGAACTTGTGTGGGCTAAAATTAAAGGACAGGTAGCAGCTGACAATACTACATTCAAATTGTCTGACGTCAAGATACTAACCCAGTCCGCACTATTAAATATTGATAAAAGTTACTGGGAAAAATGTGAGGATCATGTCTTGAAACAGGAAGAGGACTATTTGAGAAAGGATGGATTGAATTTTATGCAACCGAGAGCAGTCATCAACCTACTGGAATCGTCCGACACAGATTACAGTATGGGCAGATCGCAGACCTTAATCCACGTGCACACTTACTGGGAAATTTTGCTCCAATTATTCAGACGAATTGCAGGCCCTAAACATTACAGCATCAGCACAATGTCAAAGGCAACAGTTTGTATTCCACAGTGATGAATTATCAATTCCGCAAGCCCTCAGCGGTGAAAAATAACTGGTATTGAAAAAAAAAACACACAAAAAAACACACACACACTTAACGCATTGAATAGCAACAGAAGAGTAATGTTGCGGTGGAAACTGACATATTGTGGCATAACAAGAAACGTGAGATTAAACATGTTGTCAAATTAGGGGACAACACACGTACATACGAATCAATCTATAAACTTCAATGAAAAGAGGACCAACATCTTGGTCGTTAAGAAGAAAGCCCACCACAGAGACACTGACAACTATTTTCTTAGTGCAAAACAGTAATCATGTTCCGTCTCTGAACGGTAAACAGTAGAGTAGACAATCTTTCACGAAGACTATAAGCGGGTCTGTCACCCATGTGTACGTGTGAACAAACTACACAGACAGCTGAACAGATCCTTAAAAATTTACACATGATGGCTAAATTGCGGTATCATTTTTGGTCACTCCATACGCACATTAACGCACAGTTATTTGGAAGCTTTCACGAACTCAATATAAAAAGCTAAATGCATCCTAGTAACATGACTCCTTGTGTACACATTATTAAACAGCAGCTGAAGAAACAAGAAGGAAATGAAAAATAAGGTTAGAAATATATTCCTTCTACTTTCCTGTCAATTTACACATTATTTACCCCATGCCTCTGTAAATTCTCTGTCTTTACTAATATTACACATTGCACCCCTTTCGGGAGTCTCCGTGGTGAAGTGGTCAAGCCGTCAGACTCGGGTTCCGAAGGTTGTATGTTCGATTCGGGGCCGCGTCCTTCATTTCACGAGTGAATTTTTTTGGAGACTCCTGAGGGTCGTCGCTGGAGCTACGGAGTTCGTGCTCTGTGCGACGCTTTCAGAGCTGCGGAAAGAGACATATGGGATGAAAACGCGGTGCAATGCAGTCGACCCTGTCGACTTTTAAACGACTTTTTTAAAAATTGCACCCACTCCCATACGAATCTGGCTACGCCTTGTACTTGTGTGGGTACCCGAAATGACGTGTTTTACTGTAAGACTAGTTTGTTAGCGTGAATTCACTATATTTTCGCCAAAACATCAAAGAAATGTCGCCGCATTCGATGATTTAAGTTGCCTTTGGACCTATCAAAGACATATTCCTTGGGTGGGGATAAATATAAGACGGGAGGAAAACTTTCATAATGATGCAACAGACAGTTTTCATAAAAATTGATCGTGGATAAAAGCATTCATTTCTGAACAGACTTTAGTCCAAGTTTAACAAGATAAGTAATCTGGGGAAATTGTATACCAGTTAGAGCTTCCAAAATTAGCACATTTTATTCTGATTTCCACAGAATTGCTCGATTCATTCTGAAGAATGTCTGCCTGATGCTTAGTGCTTTGGCCAACTGCAACCCAGCCCACGGATGAAGCAGGCGCATACTACCACATGGGTAATTCCATTTCCTGCTTGAGTAGCCATACAGTTTTGGTTTCTTTAATTTTCGTGAACTTGCGTATCTAATTTCAACGAAAACTGGGGGAATTAGGTCAAGGTGAAATAATTGCAGAATCTTTACTTCCTGTAGATAGGAAATTTATTTTCGCAGGTTTCCGGAAAAAGTAGGAAGTTGGCTGGTACTTAATAATTAACAGATAGCCTAATTGTGTGTATGTTTGTAGAAAGTATGCATTTTATTACAGTAGTATCATCAACTTATATCAACTTATTATATATAACAATAAGAAAGAGACAAACATCTTTATTTGGTCATGTGATGAGAAGAGAGGCATTAGAGAACATCGTGACAACTGAAAAGATCAATGAGAAGAGAGGCGGAGGCAGGCCAAAAGAAATGATACTGGATGGATTGAGGCGGCGGCATGGAGGGATGTTATCAGCAGAGTTGATATAGAACATATAAGATCGAGATCTTGTAACAGTGTACAGAGACTAACAAGACGCGTTGGTTTTATGCAAATACTGTTTATTTCTTCATGATGACAAGTCAGCTTCCTCTCTAGTCAAAGGCTTGATGTTAACTCCCCTTGCCAACCCAATACGTCACGATTGAGCATCTCTCCCCGCTTTCAGTCTCAATGCTCAATCGTGCTGTATCTGTTCCCCACTAGATCCTAATAATACCCCAGTACTCTATTACTATTACACCTCCCCATGTTTATTAAAGAATTTTCCTTATAAAGGAAAAATCTTTACTCCTAATCCCCTTACTCTATTCCCTCTTTTTCCTTACTTCTCCCAGTTCCTCTAATCTTCCCCAAACTAACTAACTTAAACGAATATTCAATTTCTTTACTTTTTCCCTTGCTATATAGTCAACCCCCTTCTTCTTCGTTTCCGGCCCTTCAACCAACCATAACATATTTACATATCTTTAATAACATTTCAATTTCAACTATGTACAATAACATCATAACACGTCTTCTTAAATACTCCTTCCTCATAAGCAATCTGCTTTCAAACTCAACTCTAACACCAACTCCTTATTTTATCACCAACGCTACAAATTCCCCATTTTCAACTAAGCCGAAATTACTTTCACACGATAGGAAGACAAAGAATCGGTGGCCACCGGTATTAAAAAGAAGCAGTAGAACTCTTCCACACAAAGACCACACTCAGCCAAAAATCACACAACCCCTTTACTAAACCATACTCCTTTACCCTCCTATGTCATTTGAGACTTTATGTAATAAAGTCTAAAACCACACTCACCTAAATCACACACCCCCTTTACCAAACCATTATGATAAACGTTTACGCTGCTATCTACAGCATCAAAAACATTATTCACATCCAATATATATTACAGACACTACTACTTTTATGTCTCTGAACCTTACTTCAACCTCTCATTGTAATGTCAACCACAAAACACGTCCCGAGGACACAATTAAAAATCAAGACCTGTTCCAACACAGATCACTTCACATAATATACCTCTTGCCCTCTTACTGTCCATTTATTATGGGCACAACTACTCAAATCTCCCTTCATGCCGTTATCTACAGCAACTTAGTAACCTCAAAATCTCCCCTTAAATGTCTATAGACACCAGTAACTTCGGAATGTTAACCACAACATCGTAATCTGACCATTATATACCCTACTCCAGCAACCCACTTATTATTCTACCTCTGAAGCTTAATACACCCAAAGGGATAACCATTTACCTCCCGTCTTTAACGGACTCTCAAGAACCCATGTCATTATGTCTCCACTATGTTCATCAACTTACACTCCCTTACTATTGTACTGTTATCCACAGTGTCTAGTTAAACATGGATCCAATTCATGTTTACTTTCTGGGGTAATTTTCTTATTCTTCTATAACCCAGCATTCTGTGTACATCATGGTTCTTCTGACCCCATGTAACCCATGTTTAAAACTTTCTCCTCATTTACCCCACTGCTATATTAATCTTTTCTTCCCCCATATGGCTTCTAATCCATATATTTCCAATCAATGCTGACTTTAGTGTACTTCTAAACTTCCCCATAACCATCCATATATTTCCAGTACTTCATAACCATTTTAACCTCTCTACGCTGATTATCACAGCAACAAAATACCCATGAACTTATTCTTCACAAAGAGAATGTGTCTCTTTATTAGCTCTCAGTAGTTTTATTAACTCTTTTCTGAACGAATAAATGTCTCTCTTCTAGTCCCCAGTAGTTTATTACTATTTTCTAAACGAAGGATCCCAAATAAATGTCTCTCTTCTAGTCTCCAGTAGTTTATTACTATTTTCTAAACGAAGGATTAAAATAAAGCCCATGTATTGTCTTTATTCTAGACAAAACCCTGTACTTAAACATAACTTAACTAACTACTATTTAACATACAAAACAGCGAAATAAAATCACAACAGAACATCATACCCCCCCAAATTTTTGTAACAATCATTTATGTTTCCCCGCAACTCAACTAAAGGTATGATGACGATGGTGATGATGATGGTGATGATGATACAACATACATCCTATTCTATTTTTACCTACTACTACTGGTCTCTTTTACGGACCAGTAGTTTACACATAAAAGTCTACAAACACAATAATCTTATTCTAAAATAATAACAATCATTTTACAGGACCAAATCAAGCAAAAAAAACATTTTATACATGAGGCATCAACACTCAGACTCCACAAAAGAATTGTCTTCTCGCTAAAGACAACTCCCTTCAAACTACTACGTACAGTGGCCCATCAGCCTTGGCCTCCCATAACCGAGAAAACAAAACACCTCACTGCTACGTATGTATATCTGTTAACCACAGACTAACTTTTTAATCTTAGAACAATATTTGTTCTCCTCAACCACAATCACCACTCCACCATTGACCGTTCCATTTTCTGGAAGTCAAACTAACTCCTTATACATCACATTATTTGTAATTCCATCACTGTAAACTACAGGTCAACTCATTATACCTATCTCAATGTTACCACAAAGTACCAGTGGTCAATTATTTCCCTTAGATTTATTCCAAGTATTTCTACAACTACTTATTTTTATTACCGTTAACCACGGTATCTCCAACCTTCTAACCTCTTACGTCTAAGAAAACTTTGTCTCTCACCAATACAACCAACTCTACTTTTTAAGTTTCTCGTCTATCCGACTCAATTTACTTAAACACATCATTTTCTTCCAACATCTCACCACGACTACTCTATCTATCCTCAAGTCTCTCCTAGCACTCTTACATCGTGATGACAATCAAACTGGTCACCCTCCTCGGAACACGTTCTCCAACATTCATTTTACTAACCCTGTTTACCTCCGCATTTTTCATTCTTCTTGTTATTTCTCGGAACTCTTTCAGAACTGCAACCTACGCCACTTATAACCAACAACAGACCTCTCTTTCCTCGTTTCTCAGTCTTAGGCACTCTTGCTTCGCCATTTTCCTGTCAAGAATACTAAACATTCATAATGTTAATTCAGCATATAACTTCCATAATTTCCTTCCAAGTTCAGATATTCTACGAAAAGACATTACAATTTTCTTTCTATCTCTCGATTTTCGCATGCTCTATGTTCCACCACGATTTATCAACGTCACTTATCAACCGCTCTTCTCATATTCACACGGACAATGACACACAACCTCGCTCTCATCTCACGCCTACTCTCGCATCGCGACAACCTAACGTCTCCATACTATTACTACAACAAAATACTTTAGACGCCACCTCAACATTCCAGCAATCATTTACCACATATCTACACGTATTGATCTCCTCTACACACATTGACACAAGACATATTAACGCAACCATTACATTTTATCTATATATTACACTTAAGTGACGTTATCACAGCTCTATCCTGCCTTACTCATCACGACGAACACCTGTTTGACTACAGTTATACTCATGTATGAACAACGCATAACCAGACGAATTTTTCCACAGGACTTTCACAATTCACTTCTTCCTTATTTCTACTTTACTTAATCATTCACTCCCATACGAAAGTCAGACGCTGCCTCTCGCAAGTTATATCGCTTTCACAGCACTACCTACTATCTTTTCAAAACAAACTACATTCCGCTTTCTATATTTCTCCACACAATAACTCTTCTTTCTCCACAGTCTTTTACTCCTAATACTCTTCGCGTTCAACTGACTATTTTACTCACAGGATACTTAATTCCTCCTCAATCTATTTCTCCTCATCAGACATTCTCGGTTCAGCTGTCATACAATACTATTCTTTCTTCTCAAACCAACAAGCAAAACTATCTCAGACATCACGTCATAGCTCTGAGTCAAACCATTTATCACTCACCTTCTACTAATTTTGTCCTGAATCTGCCCTATTTTACTTAATATACTCTCTCTCCATCGTGACCCAATAGTAGATATCCTGTATTACGTAATCCACGTGGAATATCATTTGCTGTACTTCCTTAACCTCAACATCACTACCACCTACCCTGTACCATGCTACCCCAAAAATTCATCTATCTATTTTGGACAGTTCATATACCTATACTCTCAAACCGGAGTTCTTCTCATAAGCCCAAAACTATTTCATTTTTTCTTCTTCACCCAAGGAATTTTAAGCGTTATATAGTGTGTCCAAATTAAACACTTCACTGTCTTTCAATACATTCACCCGTCTTTCGCTTATTATGTCTTCATCACTATCTGTTGTCAAGCTGTTAAAGTATTCAGGTCTTAAGGTCATAAGGTCTTCTATTTTTCTTAAGTCGCTTTCCGTCGTTGAATAAATTCCCGCTATCTGTCTACCACTATTCTTTTTCTTAAATGAGTTCCTTCCTTTATTTCTGTCGTCGGTCTGCTCACTGTTTCCTGTCAACCTTACGTAACGTTTGTACTTCCCCATCTCGTCTTCAGATGACACACTAATAATAGTTCCTTCATCAGACTCATTATAGTTTACTGCAAACACGTCGGCCCTATTTCCATAGTCATCTTTAAAACGTCTGACTTTCTTTCTCTTTCTCGGTCTTCGTCCCTTAGCCTTCCCAATATAGTCACTAACTACAACTCTGTCCGTCTGTCCACCAGCAACTACTCCGTATGAGGGAACATCACGCCTCGATTCAGGATCTGCTCGTAGTGCAGCACTCTCATTCTCCGAATCCTCAGTAATAATATCCGTTTCAGCATCACTATAATATTCGGCTGTAGGAATATCTTCTCCGTAACCTGCACTCTGGCAGCTAATATTCCTACACCATTTGGGAATTAGTTTCCTGTCTATAGCTGAAGAGCTTGACATGGCACTACCTCTATTTACAACCACACTATTTCTTTCTTCAATACTTCTCCTCTTTATCTTTCTTTCGTTCTTGGTCCTCGTCTGTCCATCTTTCCTAACTTCAACCTTGTCTCTCTTAGTCAATTGAGTTGGTTTTGACTGATTCTCTATGAAGTCAGTTTGAGTTCCCTTTGTTATCTTGCTGACTGGTTGTACCTGAGTCTGCGTACTACGTTCTATCGTATTACTTGTCTGCGTCTGTGTCTCTCGGTTTATTTTCCTTACTAACACCGTCGTCTTCTTTTCCTGTTTAACAGTCATATTTGCAATCACCTTGGGAATAGTTGAATTTTCACTTACGTTTTCTACTTTGTTCTTTGACCCTGACTTCAAATACTGTCTCTGTCTCTTTTCAAACCAGTCGTTACGTCTTTTTCTGGCGCTTACCGTATAGGATGGCCAACTCCTAGAACAATCTCTCTCATGCCCATTTCTGTATCTCTGATCATTGTACCAGCTCCTAACCCTAGTCATCCTTGGACTAACATAAATGCTTCCATACTGCCCTCTATTTTCATCAAGTAGTGGCTGTCTTCGGCTATTCCTGTTGTTCCCTTTTATCTCATTACCTCTTACATTGCTCTGTAACCAGTGTACAAAACATTCTACCTCGCTGACTGCCACCTTTAATTCTCCTAACCATGCAGTCACGTGTCCTAAGTCTCTGTTCAAGTACATTTTTACTCTTTATGCTATCTCAGCCGAAATAATTCTCACTTGTGTCGTGATGAATCTGCTCTGCTAAACCTGTGCTAAGGTGTCCTGTTCCGCCATGCTGAAATAATACTGAAACAAGGCAAGCAAAGAAACACACAATTTCAACCTCTAAATTTAAAGAATACACTTACTTATTATAGACACAATTTTAACTTCTCAATTTAAGCAATGCACTCACTTATCATAGCAATGCGCAGTTATTTTCTGGGTCTAAGTATCACACAAAT
This sequence comes from Cepaea hortensis, assembly GCA_963921405.1. NCBI lineage: Eukaryota > Metazoa > Mollusca > Gastropoda > Stylommatophora > Helicidae > Cepaea > Cepaea hortensis. The sequence continues at coordinate 374,007,631 of OY992876.1, read as the reverse complement.
TTACTTCTAAATTTAAATAATGCACTCCTTGTAGATATTTGCTTCTTAAACCACAATAATGTCCTGTACTCCGCTCTAATTAAGAAATTCGGAACATCACTCTGACTCTATCTCCTTAATTAAGCAGTTACCTTCTTTTACTCGCTGACGGATCCAGTTCAACCAACAAGAGCCCGCATCAACTGAAATTTAGTCTCGGAATTCAGGTGGCGGAGTTCAGATATCCCTTCTCTTCCCTCAGGTAATTTCGTCCTTCTCATGGGCTGCCAGACAATCTTCAACCCCTGGTTGGGTCACATCTCATGGGCTGCCAGACAATCTTCAACCCCTGGTTGGGTCCCTTCCTTGATTCTCGAGTGGGTACTTCATCGTCGTTTTGAATGGGTCATAGGAATTACGAGGCCCAAAAATGGATTAGGTGTGTTTGGGTCATAGGAATTACGAGGCCCAAAAATGGATTAATATCAGCCAACGGCCAGTGATGACCTGACCTTGAACGAGTTCTGACTCCAGATGAAATCTTGAACTTAAATTGGAGGCAAGTCCCTTGAAAATGGCAAGGTTCAAGCAACGGCCAGGGTAGGCCCCTTTAAAATAATAAAGTTCAGACAACAGCCGTGGTAACGAGCAGGCTGTGTGACAATGATTCAACTTTGAAGTCCCTGCAACAGTGGGAGGTACGATCAGAAGTAGGTATCCCCATGTCGTCCGCCGAAATCAATCCCGTCAGCAAACCGCTCGAACAACAATGCCACCGTGCCCGGCGAGGACTTGACAGTGATAGCAGCTTTCACACACCAGTAAAGCTCGAAAACGATTTGAGAGCGGACTGGACTTCACCACCAGTAAAGCTTGAAAACGATTTGAGAGCGGACTGGACTTCACCACCAGTAAGGCTCGAAAACGATTTGAGAGCGGACTCAGCGAAGCGGGCTTCACAACCGCAATAAGACAGTGGAACTGAACCTGCAAAGCGGGCTTCACAACCGCATACAGATTCTTGTAGAAACTTCTTGAAATCTGTTCATCAGAGGTTTGATAACGTGCCAGTGTCAAGGGCACCGCATTTTCCCAACAAGCGCAGTATGAAGTATGGCTGTATCAAATATAGTGGCCCAGTACCTCCGCTATGTGCCGCGACAAATTGAAGTTGTTGTTAATCCTGGTCACGGCACCATTTCGAGTCCTGTAACAGTGTACAGAGACTAACAAGACGCGTTGGTTTTATGCAAATACTGTTTATTTCTTCATGATGACAAGTCAGCTTCCTCTCTAGTCAAAGGCTTGATGTTAACTCCCCTTGCCAACCCAATACGTCACGATTGAGCATCTCTCCCCGCTTTCAGTCTCAATGCTCAATCGTGCTGTATCTGTTTCCCACTAGATCCTAATAATACCCCAGTACTCTATTACTGTTACAATCTGAGGAAAGACGTGAATGTCTACAACATCTGGCAGGGCACTTGATGATGATGATGAGTATCATCAAGTTAGTCAGTCCAGATTAGGGTTGCCAGAATGTATAACTGAGAAACCGGGAGATTTCAAGCGTAAGAAGAATTAAAGATGTTAAAATATTAATACTGTCATTTAAATTTTAAACACAAGTTGGGGGGGGGGGGGGGGGGGGGGGAAAGAGCGACCTGCGCTAACAGTTTATCTTACACTAATTCTGTACACGCTACAACGGACAGAAACCGACTAACCGCAATGACCACACGATAATGAAAACGAAACTACTGCGTTTACGCGCGCGGACATTTAATGTTTCCAAGTTAAACAGTTCTACAAAAATGAAAACATAGAGAGATGTGGCTTTAGTTACATCTTTCATTTGACAGGTAAAGAAAACCGAGACAAAAAGGAGTCCCGAAAACATATTTTCAATATAATGAATTATTTCATTAAAAACCCCGGGACTGTCCCGGAAAACGCAATTTGTTAACAATGAAAATGTCCATGTATGTGTTAATTGTGGGAGAGGGAGGAGCGGTGATAGAGGGGTATGTAAGTATGTTAGAAATATATTTAAACTACTTCAGTGGCCGAGGTAGATGTGTAGCTGTTGACAAGAGAGAGAGAGAGAGAGAGAGAGAGAGAGAGAGAGATGGAGAGAGAGAGAGAGAGAGAGAGAGAGAGAGAGAGAGAGAGAGAGAGAATGGCACTAGGGAAGAGAACAATTATGTGTATGTGGTGCGCGGGTATTAGAAAAGGCGTGGCTAAGTCTCAGTGGTAAGACTGAGTACGGAACTACTAGTCTGGTGGGCAGGAATGATAATCAACACTGAAGCCGGACAATCTGAGTGAGACAATTCTACGTGCGGACGTGCGTTTGTAGGACAGAATGCACGATTACTGCAAATCGTTGATCTTAATGGTGAAATATAAATCACATAACATAAATCTCTGCTATGAATCATCATATCCCACCGGAGATCAACATGGCGAGGTGGTTAAGAGCCTTGGCTCTTAAACTTCCGGCATGATAAAGCTGCTTCAACTCCTACACCGGCCAGCTGGACTACAATGTTGACTTCTCGTCCTTGCCTTGTGGACGTAAATCCCAAGTACCTCAGTAGCCAGCAAGGGTTCGTCTGATGGCGAGGCAACACTATAGTAATAGGGACAGCTAATTCACACGGAAACATCAGTCCGGTGCACTAGAAACAGTAGCACATGTATGGACTACGCTTGAGTACAAAGCGAGCCTCAGACTCCAGCCGGCGAGATGATGTGCAGACGGTACACCTATTAACAGAACCATGAGCTGGCTTGTAACGCTCTGTGTTCGCAGAAACTTACTTCGTGTGGTTAGTTGTTTTCGCGCAAATACCGCATCATGTATTAGCGCATACCGCATCATGTATAAACACATACCGCACCATGTATAAACACATACCGCATCAAGTATAAACACATACCGCATCATGTATAACCACATACAGCACCATGTATAAACACATACCGCACCATGTATAAACACATACCGCATCATGTATAAACACATACCGCATCATGTATAAACACATACCGCACCATGTATAAACACATACCGCATCATGTATAAACACATACCGCATCATGTATAAACACATACCGCACCATGTATAAACACGTACCGCACCATGTATAAACACATACCGCATCATGTATGAATACATACCGCATCATGTATAAACACATACCTCATCATGTATAAACACATACCGCATCATGTATAAACACATACCGCATCATGTATAAACACATACCGCATCATGTATAAACACATACCGCATCATGTATAAATACATACCGCATCATGTATAAACACATACCGCATCATGTATAAACACATACCGCATCATGTATAAACACATACCTCATCATGTATAAACACATACCTCATCATGTATGAACACATACCTCATCATGTATAAACACATACCTCATCATGTATACACACATACCTCATCATGTATGAACACATACCGCACCATGTATAAACACATACCGCATCATGTATAAACACATACCGCATCATGTATAAACACGTACCGCACCATGTATAAACACATACCGCATCATGTATGAATACATACCGCATCATGTATAAACACATACCGCATCATGTATAAACACACACCTCATCATGTATAAACACATACCGCATCATGTATAAACACATACCGCACCATGTATAAACACATACCGCATCATGTATAAACACATACCGCATCATGTATAAACACATACCGCATCATGTATAAACACATACCGCATCATGTATAAACACATACCTCATCATGTATAAACACATACCTCATCATGTATGAACACATACCTCATCATGTATAAACACATACCTCATCATGTATAAACACATACCTCATCATGTATGAACACATACCGCATCATGTATAAACACATACCGCATCATGTATAAACACATACCGCATCATGTATGAACACATACCTCATCATGTATGAACACATACCGCATCATGTATGAACACATACCTCATCATGTATAAACACATACCTCATCATGTATAAACACATACCTCATCATGTATAAACACATACCTCATCATGTATAAACACACACCGCACCATGTATGAACACATACCGCATCATGTATGAACACATACCTCATCATGTATAAACACATACCTCATCATGTATAAACACATACCTCATCATGTATAAACACATACCGCACCATGTATAAACACATACCGCACCATGTATAAACACATACCGCATCATGTATAAACACATACCGCATCATGTATGAACACATACCTCATCATGTATGAACACATACCGCATCATGTATGGACACATACCTCATCATGTATAAACACATACCTCATCATGTATAAACACATACCTCATCATGTATAAACACATACCTCATCATGTATAAACACATACCTCATCATGTATAAACACATACCGCATCATGTATGAACACATACCTCATCATGTATGAACACATACCTCATCATGTATAAACACATACCTCATCATGTATAAACACATACCGCACCATGTATAAACACATACCGCATCATGTATAAACACATACCGCACCATGTATAAACACATACCTCATCATGTATAAACACATACCGCACCATGTATAAACACATACCGCATCATGTATGAACACATACCTCATCATGTATAAACACATACCTCATCATGTATGAACACATACCTCATCATGTATAAACACAAACCTCATCATGTATACACACATACCTCATCATGTATAAACACATACCTCATCATGTATAAACACATACCTCATCATGTATAAACACATACCTCATCATGTATAAACACATACCGCACCATGTATAAACACATTCCGCATCATGTATGAACACATACCTCGTCATGTATAAACACATACCTCATCATGTATGAACACATACCTCATCATGTATAAACACATACCTCATCATGTATACACACATACCGCATCATGTATGAACACATACCGCACCATGTATAAACACATACCTCATCATGTATAAACACATACCTCATCATGTATGAACACATACCTCATCATGTATAAACACATACCGCATCATGTATAAACACATACCGCATCATGTATAAACACATACCGCATCATGTATAAACACATACCGCACCATGTATAAACACATACCTCATCATGTATAAACACATACCGCATCATGTATAAACACATACCGCATCATGTATAAACACATACCGCACCATGTATAAACACATACCACATCATGCATAAACACATTCCGCATCATGTATGAACACATACCTCATCATGTATAAACACATACCGCATCATGTATAAACACATACCGCATCATGTATAAACACATACCGCACCATGTATAAACACATACCGCACCATATATAAACACATACCGCATCATGTATAAACACATACCGCATCATGTATAAACACATACCGCACCATGTATAAACACATACCTCATCATGTATGAACACATACCTCATCATGTATAAACACATACCGCATCATGTATAAACACATACCGCATCATGTATAAACACATACCGCATCATGTATAAACACATACCGCACCATGTATAAACACATACCTCATCATGTATAAACACATACCGCATCATGTATAAACACATACCGCATCATGTATAAACACATACCGCACCATGTATAAACACATACCACATCATGCATAAACACATTCCGCATCATGTATGAACACATACCTCATCATGTATAAACACATACCGCATCATGTATAAACACATACCGCATCATGTATAAACACATACCGCACCATGTATAAACACATACCGCACCATATATAAACACATACCGCATCATGTATAAACACATACCGCATCATGTATAAACACATACCGCACCATGTATAAACACATACCGCATCATGTATAAACACATACCTCATCATGTATAAACACATACCGCACCATGTATAAACACATACCTCATCATGTATAAACACATACCGCATCATGTATAAACACATACCGCATCATGTATAAACACATACCGCACCATGTATAAACACATACCTCATCATGTATAAACACATGCCGCATCATGTATAAACACATACCGCACCATGTATAAACACATACCTCATCATGTATAAACACATACCGCATCATGTATAAACACATACCGCATCATGTATAAACACATACCTCATCATGTATAAACACATACCGCATCATGTATAAACACATACCGCATCATGTATAAACACATACCGCACCATGTATAAACACATACCTCATCATGTATAAACACATACCGCATCATGTATAAACACATACCGCATCATGTATAAACACATACCGCATCATGTATAAACACATACCTCATCATGTATAAACACATACCGCATCATGTATAAACACATACCGCATCATGTATAAACACATACCGCACCATGTATAAACACATACCTCATCATGTATAAACACATGCCGCATCATGTATAAACACATACCGCACCATGTATAAACACATACCTCATCATGTATAAACACATACCGCATCATGTATAAACACATACCGCATCATGTATAAACACATACCTCATCATGTATAAACACATACCGCATCATGTATAAACACATACCGCATCATGTATAAACACATACCGCACCATGTATAAACACATACCTCATCATGTATAAACACATACCGCATCATGTATAAACACATACCGCATCATGTATAAACACATACCGCACCATGTATAAACACATACCGCATCATGTATAAACACATACCTCATCATGTATAAACACATACCGCACCATGTATAAACACATACCTCATCATGTATAAACACATACCGCACCATGTATAAACACATACCTCATCATGTATAAACACATACCGCATCATGTATAAACACATACCGCATCATGTATAAACACATACCGCACCATGTATAAACACATACCGCATCATGTATAAACACATACCTCATCATGTATAAACACATACCGCATCATGTATAAACACATACCGCACCATGTATAAACACATACCTCATCATGTATAAACACATACCTCATCATGTATAAACACATACCGCATCATGTATAAACACATACCGCATCATGTATGGACACATACCTCATCATGTATGAACACATACCTCATCATGTATAAACACATACCTCATCATGTATAAACACATACCGCACCATGTATAAACACATACCTCATCATGTATAAACACATACCTCATCATGTATAAACACATACCGCATGTTTAATAAAACTGTACACGGTGGCCCAAACACGCTAAAGACACCCGACTTGTTCTTTGTAACCGGCAGCACAATGTGGTGTGTACATGTCATATATCATAATCCCGTATACCCACGTTCGAAACACAGCTGCGGGCGAATTGGCAGCAGACAGCCTGGCGCTTTTTTTTTTAAACGGAATGGTATAGGTGCGGTCGTTCAGAAAACAATGGCAAACTACTGAACGTAAACTTGCCAAATGATCACAACAGCAAGGAAATGCTAGTGTTTACTGCGACGTCCTGTATAGGATATGCACCTAACTAACAAGGCATATATGTGTGTCTAGAGGCGGAGTCACAGAATATTCAGTACTGCTGTATGGATGATCAGACATATGCAGAAGTACTCATAGAGTTGCCCGTCTCCCTGGCCTAGAAATTAACGTCTTTTCCCGTAATCCAGCATACTCTCGAGAGTAACGTGACGTATGCGAGAATTGAAAGCGGTTCTCGCCACGTCGGTAATTTAGGCCGCTCAGAAAGCAATGGCAAACTACTGAGCGTAATCTTGCCAAGAAATCAACAATCAGCTGAAAGATGCTGATGTTGACAGCGATGTCCTGAAAAGGATATGTGAAAAAAAAAAAAAAAAACTCATAGAATTACTAATTAACTTCAAACATTCTTTAACTGATGAATAGAAGGACTGGCCAGGTAGGACATAATCAGTAGTGCGGAGAGGGGGTCTTCATGGCCGAATGGATAAAAGCGCTGGCTCTTAAGATTCCAATGTGCTGATGACGAGGTAGCAAGTTCAGCCGCTACACCGGTCAGTTGGACTAACATATTTGACTTCTCGTCCTTGACTTAGGGACGTACATTACAAGTACAGTACTACAGAAGTCGGAGAAGGGTTCGCCTTATGGCGAGGGACACTAGTAAAAGGGAAATCTAACCCACACGCAAAAAAAAAAAAAAACAGTGCAATATGGACTACGCTCGAATTCGAATCGAGCTAATAGAAAAGAAAGAAAGAAAGAAACAACCAATGCTTAGCTTAGACAAAGAACCAGAGATATTCCAGCCAGGTGAGGAAAACACACCGGCGCAGGATTGGACACGCAAATAGAACACCTGAAATACGATAACATACTGGCGCAGGATAGGACATGCAAATAGAAAATCTGAAATACGAGAAGACATTGGCGCAGGATAGGGCAGGCAAATAGAAAACCTGAAATACGATAACACACTGGCGCAGGATAAGACACGCAAATAGGATACATGAAATACGATAACACACTGGCGCAGGATAGGACAGGCAAATAGAAAACCTGAAATACGATATTAATAAAGTCTTTTCTACGGAACCTACAAGTCAAAGGAAATCGAGGGAGACATATCACACGGACACGAAATTCGAGATTGAGATGAATATAGGGAGGGTGTGGAGGAAGCTGACGGGAATGGCAAAAATACTAGGATATCTTGGTTGAGGGACTACACGCCAATGCGGGATAAAGGGAAGAAGAAGAAGAAGAAGAAGAAGAAGAAGAAGAAGAAGAAGAAGAAGAAGAAGAAGAAGAAGAAGAAGAAGAAGAAGAAGAAGAAGAAGAAGAAGAAGAAGAAGAAGAAGAAGAAGAAGAAGAAGAAGAAGAAGAAGAAGAAGACGAAGAAGAAGAAGAAGAAGAAGAAGAAGAAGAAGAAGAAGAAGAAGAAGAAGAAGAAGAAGAAGAAGAAGAAGAAGAAGAAGAAGAAGAAGAAGAAGAAAAAGAAGCCAGAAGCAAGAAGAAGAAGCAAGAAGAAGACGGATGAAGAAGAAGCATGAAGAAGAAGAAGTCAATATATGTTTCTAAAATCAAATGACAGCGTCGCGAGAATTACATTTGTAGATAGTATAGAATATGGTAGCCAGAGCTTCAAATATCAACCATACATTCAAAAAGACGAGAACGGCCAAACGTAAATGTCTACAGATCTGTCGTAGCGTCCTCTTATTCCTGTATATTTGTACTGCTTGGCACTCGACCGTCTGCTGTAAAGTTGCCAACGAGTGCCAGAGTTCTAGTCTGAGAACACAGCACGTCTGGCTGGCTGGCTGTACAGGTTTCAGCTGCCGATGATTCGTGTCTACACGCAAGGTTCCCGAGCATGGTTGCTCCTGCACACGACCTATCTACTCCAATCCGCACATGGACACACGATTTCACGATACCAGATAGGATTATGTCGGACATATAGACCCAAACTTCACGCTATCAGTAACCTAGCTATTGTGAGCAAAAATAACCACCGACACGAGATATTCAAATAGGTGGGCGCAGAAAGCGTGTGTCATCAGGGCATGCACTGATTTATTTTCCAAGGCCAGTGTTTATACCTGTTCTCCCGTCGTGTTTTTTCTTCTACTTGTAACTTAGGCAGGTAAAATATATTCCATCTGTACATTTTAAAATCGTCAGCTGATTTTACTGCTCATCACCGTGTAGCAAAAACATCCAAATATCAACATGCATATAATAAAAGAAGTTGATAGACTCTTTATTCGTCCCAACGCTGTATTACCAGTTCCAGACATGGACAGTTCTAGAAACACATAATAGAAATTACATCATGTGAGTTGAGATGCGTAGAAACGCAAATGGAAATATAAGACGAGATGGAGACAAATGAGAAACTAAGGACAAGTGTGGGCATAATACCGATTACTGATTACAGAACAGCAAAAAATTAAATGGTTCGGACATTTAGCTAAAAAGGAACAAGATCAACCAACGATCAGAGAACAACGGAATGCAAAGAGGACGACCCAGAAATAGATGACTAGTTCGAGTAAAAGAGACATTGATGAAGTCAAATATTGCACTAGCATAAGTAACCAGACAGGCTAAGAACAATTACATCTACCTGGCGACGCATCATTGCAAAAGTAATAGGACAAAAGAAGAAGAGGAAGAAGCCTGTAGCAAGTCCTTCGCAGAATGTCCGTCTCGTCACGGATAGCTGAAACGGTCCTCGGTCCGTTGCCAATTCTCCTGCCTCGTGCATCTTCATGTTCAAGTAGTCTTCATCGTCCCGTTTTACATAACAGAGTTACGCTCTCTCTCTCTCTCTCGCTCTCTCCCTCTCTCTCACCCTCTCTCTCTTTCACCCTCTCGCTCTCTCCCTCTCTCTCTCGCTCTCCCCTCTCTCGCTCTCTCTCCTCCTCTCTCACTCCCTCTCTCGCGCTCTCTCTCCCTCTCTCTCTCCCTCTCTCGATCTCTCTCTTGCCCTCCCCCTCTCTCGCTCTCACCCTCTCTCACTCTCTCCCTCTCTCTCTCCCTCTCTCTCTCCCCTCTCTCCCTCCCTCTCTCTCCCTCTCTCTCCCTCTCTCTCTTCCTCTCCCCCCTCTCTCTCCCTTTCTCTCTATCTCTCTCCCTCTCTCTCTCCCTCCCTCTCCCTCTCTCTCCCCCTCTCTCTTCTCCCTCTCTCTCCCTCTCTCTCCTACTCTCTCTCTCCCCCTCTCTCCCCCCTTTCGCTCTCTCTCACTCTCTCTCTCTCTCTCCCTCTCTCTCTCCTCTTACATCTGGCTTCTCTGTGCATACCTTCTTCACGTGCATTGCCAGTGGTTGGATCTTACACAACCCCAACAACTCCAGCACTGGGCGAGGGGCTCCTGAAGCGCGTTGTATGACTGGCAACCATACTGACTATTTCGTAGGTTACAATATACCCCATGTGGTAGGTCGCAAGCACTTTTCCTCTCTCTGTCTCTGTCTCTCTCTCGCTCTCCTCTCTCTCTCTCTCTCTCTCTCTCTCTCTCTCTCTCTCTCTCTCTCTCTCTCTTCTTGCATAGACTGTACATATGTCCACATACACTAGCATTTTGTCTGTTGAAGTGTGTCTATGTATGTACGCGTGTTCATTCACACCAGTCCACCCAGACCAACAACACAATGGGGTCGTAGTAAATTTTACACGCCTCCTACCCCGCCCCCTTCTTTCTATGTGCTCACTGAACCGTAACATCCAGCACCGTATATAAATACACCCGAGATTTCCGTAGTCATTTACAGATCCGTACGTGAGGTGAGTATACAGTTTTTTTCTCTATAAACAGTTTTTCTATTTAACATTTTCTTCGACTAACATTCTTTGCAATTAACATTTTTTCAATTCTCATTTTCTCTTCATTGCTTCCATTTTTCCATGCATTTGTTCCTCTCGTCCTGTCATCACCTTCTAATGTAGTCACAGGAGTTCTCCTTGACTGTATGTTGTGTTTGTGAATGTGTTTGTTTGCTGATGAAGGCTAACCGTCGCAACGTTCTGTATGTGTCGTAACTCTGTTATGTAAAGCTGCACTACTTTGTGTCATTTTATATTGTTTAAACTTTCACAGCTTTACCGCAGTTCCAACAAATTTTATTCATCGTCCCGTGCCCATCTTGAGGAAGTAAATCTTACACAAATGCATGCCGGAGTCTTAATTGCCCCGTGTCCATCTTGAGGAAGTAAACCTTACACACATGCATGCCGGAGTATTAATTGTTGAGGAAATAAATATACATAAATGCATGCCCAAGTCTTCAATACCTCGTGTATATCTTGAGGAAGTAAATCCTACACAAATGCATGCCAGTCATCAATGTCACGTGTATATCTTGAGGAAGTAAATCTTACACACATGCATGCCGGAGTCTTAATTGTCCCGTGTCCATCTTGAGGAAGTAAACCTTACACACATGCATGCCGGAGTATTCATTGTTGAAGAAATAAATATACATAAATGCATGCCCAAGACTTCAATACCTCGTGTATATCTTGAGAAAGTAAATCCTACATAAATGCATGCCAGTCTTCAATGTCACGTGTCCATCTTGAGGAAGTAAATCCTACACAAAACATGCCCAAGTCTTCTTGAGGAAGTAAATCTTACATAAATGCATGCCCAAGTCTTCAATGTCCCGTGCATTTCTTGAGGAAGTAAATCTTACATAAATGCATGCGTAAGTCCTCAATGTCCCGTGCATATCTTGAGGAAGTAAATCTTACATAAATGCATGCTCAAGTCTTCAATGTCCCGTGCATATCTTGAGGAAGTAAATCTTACATAAATGCATGCCCAAGTCTTCAATGTCCCGTGCATTTCTTGAGGAAGTAAATCTTACATAAATGCATCCGTAAGTCCTCAATGTCCCGTGCATATCTTGAGGAAGTAAATCTTACATAAATGCATGTCCAAGTCTTCAATGTCCCGTGCATATCTTGAGGAAGTAAATCTTACATAAATGCATGCCCAAGTCTTCAATGTCCCGTGCATTTCTTGAGGAAGTAAATCTTACATAAATGCATGCCCAAGTCTTCAATGTCCCGTGCATTTCTTGAGGAAGTAAATCTTACATAAATGCATGTCCAAGTCTTCAATGTTCCGAGTCCATCTTGAGGAAGTAAATCTTACATAAATGCATGCCCAAGTCTTCAATGTCCCGTGCATATCTTGAGGAAGTAAATCTTACATAAATGCATGCCTAAGTCTTCAATGTTCCGAGTCCATCTTGAGGAAGTAAATCTTACATAAATGCATGCCTAAGTCTTCAATGTCCCGTGCATATCTTGAGGAAGTAAATCTTACATAAACGCATGCCTATGTCTTCAATGTCCCGTGCATATCTTGAGAAAGTAAATCTTACATAAATTCATGCTCAAGTCTTCAATGTCCCGTGCATATCTTGAGGAAGTAAATCCTACATAAATGCATGCCCAAGTCTTCAATGTCCCGTGCATATCTTGAGGAAGTAAATCTTACATAAATGCATGCCCAAGTCTTCAATGTCCCGTGCATATCTTGAGGAAGTAAATCTTACATAAATGCATGCCCAAGTCTTCAATGTTCCGAGTCCATCTTGAGGAAGTAAATCGTACACAAATGCATGCTCAAGTCTTCAATGTCCAGTTTATATCTTGAGGAAGTAAATCTTACACAAATGCATACTCAAGTCTTCAATGTTCCGAGTCCATCTTGAGGAAGTAAATCGTACACAAATGCATACTCAAGTCTTCAATGTCCCGTGTCCATCTCGAGGAAGTAAATCCTACTCAAATGCATATCCATATCTTCAGTGTCCCGTGTACATCTTGAGGAAGTAAATTTTATGCAAATGCACCTAAACCCCAGATGCTGACTAAAGTGAGATACAGTTAGAACATTAGACGGAACTTGTTTAAGTGGCGTAAGTATGGATCATTCTGATTGATTGATTGATCGATTTAGGAACCGACATCACAGCATTCGGGACATTCCCATAAGCGCTCCGTCCCCATCCTCAGCAGCCAGCGAAGAGTTCCAACACTAATAGTTCCAATAGCAATCTGATTATATGTCCGTCTCGCCTTTCCTCTAAGCGTCGATCGTCGACCAGATACCCTTGTCACACCTCGCTGTCTCATTCTTACCAGACTATGGTGATCCATTTGCTCCTCCGAGGTGTACACGTGCTCCCACAGGCCGCAACCACGTCTGTCTTTTCATGCATCAATACTCCACCAAGTTTTGCCGAGCCAGCCAATCTGTCCGCCTGTTCATTCCCCAGCACACCGGCATGCCCCGGAGAAAAGATCCAGGTGATGCTTGCTACCCGTGACATCCGAAGTGGATCATTCTGACTTAGTGGGAAGGAAATGACCTAAATGTTTGCTATGTTTTGACGAGCTTCCTATACTCTTCTTCAGGCTCTCCCCCCCCCCCCACACACACACACACACATGCACACACATGCGCGCGTGCGCACATACGAGGGCGCGAGCACACACACACAGATACACACAAGGTTAACTGTTTCACAGTTCATGCTTACCCAAATAAAAGCATGCCCTATTTGACTCAGATAAGCAATTCCGTGGCGAAGGTTGTTAGTACACAGTTCGTAATCCTGCATATCCACATTCGAAACATCGCTACGTGCGATTTGACAGCAGACCGCATCGCGTTGGGTTTTTCTGAAAATGGTATTGGTGCCGGTCGTGCAGAAAGCAGTGGCTCACTTTTTTTTGGTTATTGTTCGCATATCCTTTACAGGACATCGCTGTCAACATCAGCATCTTTCAGCTGATTGTTGATTTCTTGGCAAGATTATGCTCAGTAGTTTGCCATTGCTTTCTGAGCGACCGGCTCACGTACCCAGTATGTTACCGACGCGGAGAGAACAGCTACCGATTCTCGCGCAACGTCACGTTACTATCGAGAGTATAGGGGATTACGGAGAAAGTCGTGTAATCCCTGACCAGGGAGACCGGCAGTGGCACACTACTGAACGTAAAACTTGTCAAGAAATCACAAACAACCAAAAGAATGCTGGGGTTGACTGTGACGTCATGTAAAAGATATGCAGCAAACTTGGTTTAAGCAACGGCTGTAGCAGGATATAAAAATAGGAAATGATCAATTCCAGGACACAACCAAGTACTATATTTTATAATTGTATGTTCTTTTTTCTTCAGATATGTTTGTGTCCTGGAACCCTGATGAAAATTTATACAATCGAAACCTCCTAGAAAAAAAAAAAAAAATTTTTTTTTTTTGGGGGGGGGGGGGGTGTTCGCATATCCTTTTACAGGACATCGATGTCGACATCAGCATCTTTCAGCTGATGGTCCTACAATACTTATTTTTATTTGATTATTTTATTGTTATATAATTTTTGGATTGTCTCTTTTTGGGGGAATTTTCACTCTGTGATTTATGTTCACCTTTATGGAGTCCGTTATAAGGCATGTTGAACACTGTGTCCGTGATTAGTTTGTTTCATCTTTTCGTAGGTGCTACAAAAACCTAACTGTATTTCCTATTTAACTCAGTCAGATGCAACTGTTACTTTCAACTAACAACTGTAAGGCGTATTTCCTGAGGGAACATACCGGTGTAAAACTTGCATATTTCACAAATCAAATGTAAAGTACATATACGCCTTTGAATATAACTGCCACAGAATAATAGTAAATATTAATTGGACGAAAAAGAGAACAAACAGATCTATCAACAAGAAATCAATATTGAAGAATACTGATTATTAAAACAAATAAAATTGACAAAAATGAACTATTTTGAGCATGTAAAAAATGGCATGAATGTCTGGGAAAGAAGATTATGGAGGGAAATGCACCAGGTAAGCGAAGAAGAGGAATAATCACAACATAGAGGATAAAAGATATGATAGACAATTTACACACCACAGAAACAGAGGCGCGGCATCTGGCTATGACTGAGGGACAGCCCGAAACTGCTGTGGGGGAATTGTTCTGAAGACGACAGGCCACTGCGTGATGATGATGGTTCAGAAAGAGATAATACCGGTGCGCGGTGGCTAAAAGTTATTAGGACGGGACAGGGAGAGTTAAAGTAATAGCAGAAATGAGAGCAGTAGTGTTACAGTTCGGTGGTGCAAATGAGTTTACCAGGACACATGCGTCTATTTTGTTGTTATGGTTGTTATCGCGTGGTGTATTTTTTCGTATAGAATGAATTAATAATATTGTCAATGTTAGCACATATTCAAATGAAATAATTCTATAGCTGTGAGACCGAAAAAAATAGTACAACGTTGTCGAAACCTAGGTAATATTTAGTTTTAAACATTGAGCACAACCCACTACTGGCAACGCTGATCGTATTCCGGTACGAACCTAAGGCCCTGTCCATGTCAATATGGAAGCACTAGATTCGAGTTTCGCTTTCGTTTGAGCTCATCAGTAGTGTATATCCCTTATTGGACCCGGGATCAAACCGGATCACTGGCTTGTGAGTAACCACTAGATCACACGGAACACACTAGACGCGACCAAATTATCACACCAGAATATCACAACATCACACATCGTAGGCTATAGTTCAAAATTTGCCCGATCGCCGCGACTGACATCCATCAATTGATGTTGCCCCGAATGATCAGGTCTTCTCGACTGGCAAGGCACACTAGGTCGCATAAAGTCCAGCGAGCAATAATCAAATTGATTTATTTGGTTTTTTCCGGGATTTGAAATTTAAACATTGAGCACAACCCACTACTGGCAACGCTGATTGTATTCCGGTATGAACGTAAGGCCTTGTCCACGTCAATATGGAAGCATTAGACTCGAGTTTCGCTCTTGTTTGAGCTCGTCAGTAGTGCATATCCTAGACTGGACCCGGGATCAAACCGGATTACTGGCGTGTGAGGCGGGTGAGTAACCACTAGACCACACGGAAAACGCTAGACGCGACCAAATTATCACACCAGAATATCACGTCACCCATCGTAGGCTATAGCTCAAAATTTGCCCGATCGCCGCGACTAACACCCGTCAATCGATGTGGCCCCGAATGATCAGGTCTTCTCGATTGGCAAGGCACACCAGACCACCTAAAGTCCAACGAGCAATAATCAAATTGATTTTTGTTTTTTTACTGACGAGCTCAAATGAGAGCGAAACTCGAGTCTAGTGCTTCAATATTGACGTGGGCAGGGCCTTAGATTCGTACTGGAATACGATCAGCGTTACCATTTGTGAGTTGTGCTCAATGTTTAAATCTCAACCCCCCTCCCCCCCAAAAAAAAGAAGGGGAAAAAAAACAAATAAATCAATATTTAGTTTGTTTCAGGGTTGTAAATGCACAGCCCAAAATTGTTCTACACACGTATAAATGGAGCTGTGAATGGCTGTCGCAGTTCACTTCAAGTGGTCACATGGAACAAAGTAAGTAAAAGTTAATTAGCCAGCATCTAATCCTCATTCACATCGAACTATTCGACCATAAGTGCTCAGATCCCAGTGTGTAGCGACTGGCGACACCGGTTCTGTGTTGGTTGACTA
The DNA here is from genome assembly GCA_963921405.1 of Cepaea hortensis. Lineage (NCBI taxonomy): Eukaryota > Metazoa > Mollusca > Gastropoda > Stylommatophora > Helicidae > Cepaea > Cepaea hortensis. The sequence goes on along the minus strand of OY992876.1, from coordinate 373,990,540 downwards.
ATCTTTATTTGTTCCTTCCACGACTTCCAGCTCACCCCGTTGGACGTGATAATCTTGTAGTCTGGTCAATGTTGCAAACCCACATCCATCCCTTGAACATTTACTCGTCCTGCCTCCCTGAAGCCGTTCAGTGTTCGCCTGGCATATCGTTCACCCGCTCTCCACAGCAGTCTAGCCCGCAAGCCTGTCTGCGCTTAAACATTGCACGCCTTGAGGCGCAATCGGTATAGTTTACAGTAAACAATCGATTTGCACCCCGTGAAGCATATTGGATACACTTTACAGTAAAGTAAACAATCGATTTTCACTCCGTGAAGCATACTGGGTATAGTTTGCAGTAAACGATCGATTTTCACACTGTGAGGCCTACTGGTACAGTTTACAGTAAACGATCGATTTTCACGCTGTGAGGCCTACTGGGTACAGTTTACAGTAAACGATCGATTTTCAAGCTGTGAGGCCTACTGGGTACAGTTTACAATAAACGATCGATTTTCACACTGTGAGGCCTACTGGGTACAGTTTACAGTAAACGATCGATTTTCACACTGTGAGGCCTACTGGGTACAGTTTACAGTAAACGATCGATGTTCACACTGTGAGGCCTACTGGGTACAGTTTACAGTAAACGATCGATTTTCACACTGTGAGGCCTACTGGGTACAGTTTACAGTAAACGATCGATGTTCACACTGTGAGGCCTACTGGGTACAGTTTACAGTAAACGATCGATTTTCACACTGTGAGGCCTACTGGGTACAGTTTACAGTAAACGATCGATGTTCACACTGTGAGGCCTACTGGGTACAGTTTACAGTAAACGATCGATGTTCACACTGTGAGGCCTACTGGGTACAGTTTACAGTAAACGATCGATTTTCAAGCTGTGAGGCCTACTGGGTACAGTTTACAATAAACGATCGATTTTCACACTGTGAGGCCTACTGGGTACAGTTTACAGTAAACGATCGATGTTCACACTGTGAGGCCTACTGGGTACAGTTTACAGTAAACGATCGATGTTCACACTGTGAGGCCTACTGGGTACAGTTTACAGTAAACGATCGATGTTCACGCCGTGAAGCCTGTTGGTATACAGTGTGAGCCCCATATTTGAGACCAACCGGCACAATCTTGGCTGACGTGGTCAGTTTGGTGCTGACCGCCTTTACTTCCCATGACATTCCCAGGTGCCATTTTAGGCTGGGTCGACCTGGGAGCCCATGACAATTTAATAATTGAATGATGAATGAAGAAAAAAAACAAAAAAAACTCCGATGTCAGAGGGATTCGAACACATGATCACCGAACCATGGGACAAGCGTGCTAGCCTCTGCTCTGCCACGGCTCCCGTGAAAGAGCATTGATAAATCATTGACATCAGGGATATACCATCCATCCAACCAGTCAGTTCCCTCCACGCTGGCAGGGAACATGTCCTTCTGCAGGAGCCTGCTGTTGTGGTAGGTAAAGTGATAGCACCATCACAATTTTTACGCCAGAGTGTAGGAAGAAAAAGATGGCCCATCTTTTCCCTCGAGTACAAAATGGTGAATGCAATCATTGAACACTCGCCCGACCGCCTACATGCGAGTGTCACGTCTTAACCATTACACCAACGCGCTAGCTATCCCACGGGGAAGGTTAGCTGCAGTGGATCTTCTACATGTTCCATCTCTCAATGTGGTTGTGCACTCGGGTAGACTGCTGCTCGTCCATCTCTTGGTGGTTCGGATTGTGGTCTACTCCTGTGGTTTTAGCATGTCTTTACCTGTTGCCTCCAATCTGAAGGCATCCATGGCAAAGTGGTTACGCAGTCTACTGCACGCTATGATAGTTGTCTTTTCGTTTCTGGACTCGGTCATTCGATGCAAGGGTCAATATTTTCCGGAGATCCCTGGAGGGGGGGGGGGGGGGGTCGTCGCTGGAGCTACTGAAATAGTGCTCTGTGTCACGCCTTCAGCAGACGGCCGAGCCATGTAAGGTAGAGCCTGGTAAACTAACGACAGTCCTCACGCCTTTAAAGTTCCACTTAACTGCGCTGGGGGTTTGGTTTTATTTCTTTTATCAGCTTCTGGTTTCATCCCCTTTCTCATCATCATCATCATCATCATGCGCCATACCGATAAGCCTGGACAGTCCTGGTTAGCCAGCTCTCCCAGTCACCTGTCTTTGACCAGGTCTGTATTCATGTCCCGGTTACGCCACGTGGCCAAGCCATCCAAGCGTTTATCTCTTTTCTTTCCCCATTCTTCTTTTTCTAAGAAGTTTGCCAGTTGTTACTAAGTTTTCTTGTTTATTTCTCCCCTTAATGAACCCAAACAATCATGACAGTCTACGTCTAATTTTTCTAATCAGTTTACGCTTTCATTTGTTTCTTGAATGACTGTTTTATTCGTTTGTTTCTGTATATTTATGACATTTTTTGCATGTTACTAAGAAACCAAATTCCCACTGCCAACAGATGTTTCTCCGCTTGTCTCCTAATTGTTCATGTTTCGTAAGCATACAACAGTACAGGTTCAAAATAGCATTACAACACTCTTTTCTCACTGTAGTCGACAAATCTTTCTAGTCATTATGTTTTCCATCTTACAAAAGGCTGGCTTTGCCATGGCGATTCGTTTTGTAATCTCTGAAAGACATGTTCCATCAGATGTTATGACTGTTCCAAGATTGTTGTTCCAATTCACTTGTTTGAGATTGTTCCCACTTACTTGGATGATACATTGTGGTGTTTCTTTTTTCTTGGAGATGAACACAATCTCTGGTTTCTTACAATTAATTCTAGCTCTGTTTGCTCACTGTGTATAATAAAAGCATTCTCTAAAATTACTCTAAATGTTGCAAATCGTGTACATTGTCTCCAAAATCCATACTGTACCATCTGCATATCTGATATTGTTGACGTTTGTAGATTTCTCTTTTATATTTTCTATGACAACTATATTTATTCGTTTCCATTCCAATGAAATGTGACCTTGTCTTCTGTTTGACACATTTCCAGGTAAGGTAACGACACAAATCAAATGTAAACATTGAATGCAACTGAGGTGACACAACAAGAAAGAATAGTAGCTGTATTGCTTGCTTCAGCTCATATCATTCACACTTGAGAATCTTATTTTTCTTGATGTACAGTAGAGTATGCATTGTAGTCTAGAAAAACGTCACATAATCTTTAGAGAAGAAGCCGTATATCAAGAATTCAGCAATAGATTGTCTGCGATAGCCTGAGAAACCTGGTCACAATTCAGCAGTAGATTGTTGGCGATAATCTGAGAGACCTGGTCAGAATTCAGCATTAGATTTACCGCGATGGCCTGAGAGACATGGTCAGAATTCAGCAGTAGATTGTCAGCGATAGCCTGAGAGACCTGGTCACAATTCAGCAGTAGATTGTCCGCGAAAGCCTGAGAGACCTGGTCAGAATTCAGCAGTAGATTTACCGCGATGACCTGAGAGATCTGATCAGAATTCAGCAGTAGATTGTCTGCGATAGCCTAAAAGACCTGGTCAGAATTCAGCAGTAAATTTACTGCGATGGCCTGAGAGACCTGGTCAGAACTGGAAATATCAGCTAAGAGATATGCAAGGACTATGACGCAATCCGCCGCATGCGCGCGCGCACACACACACACACACAAGTACACACAGTAAGACTTTAACAATATTTTTCCCCATTGGGAATTTTATTAATGAAGACACAATCAATGTTATACGCAATCTAGAACCTGGCATATTTCGGTTAATCTCGTCAGGTGCAAACTATAACCTAAATAAACAGACTACATTGTCCTATGCTTCAATGTCGCCGCGGTAGCTTTAAAGAGACTATCGTGTTTTTTTTTCGTTTTTTGGTTTCTTACATAATTGTGGTTTTCCCTAGTGTATAGCACACGTCTCGGCATATCTTTGTTAACTTTGTTAATTCTGTAGTATGCACCTTAAGAGATACAGCGAAATATGCCTGGCAATAAATTGCGTAATATTTTGTTTGTGTCTTCGTTATTCAAATAAGACTATAGCATTAAGTTTAAGAGGTATGAGAGATATGGTTAGAATTGGAAATTCCAGTTGCTAGGCAAACTAAAAATTACCACATCACAAGACATTTCTCGTCAGGATTTGAAGTACCACAAGGTGAACGGAAAGACACACACAGTCACAACAAGTTGAAGATAGTTGATATATCTACACATAAGTGGAAATACCAATAGTTAGAGAAAATGTCACAAACAACAAGCAGAAATGAATGATGCCTTGGTAACAAGTTCAAATGCATTTTATTAACATTGTCAATGTTTAAATTATGGACAAATTTATGAACAACATGGTCAAGCATTAAAAATAGTTAATATTACCTTTGAAAACAAAATCATAAGGCTGATATATTTGTTTACTGAAATCTATTATTTTACCATTTACAAATGTTAAGAATCAAAATTTGCACCTGTTCTTCCATGGAAGAACCTAATAAAATACCATGATAAAGAAGAATGTATGTGTGAATTACTGTTAAAATGCAAACATTAATTAACTGATGCCTATGCAGAATAAAGGGACTGACATTGTAATGGCACAGTCACCAATGTGGAGCTCACGGAGAGAACTAAACCAATTCCAGCGAATCAAGAAGTAAGGACAAGACACTATGGCTGGGTAGGACACACAGTGAGAGAACCTGCTATTTGTAAAACTAGAAAGGCCCTTCTCTAGAACCCACAAGACCAAAGAATAAGGGGGAGGTCTAAAAGCAAATGGAGAAGATAGCGACAGAGTTGTATACTATGGGGAAGACATGGGGGAGCTGAAACACGAAGCAAAGGATAGGACGGTTTAGTGCATGTTTGGTAGATGGCGTATGCTCCAGTGCGAATCCTTTGTGTGCCGAGAAGATGGCCAGTGTGCCGAGAAGATGGCCAGTGTGCCGAGAAGATGGCCAGTGTGCCGAGAAGATGGCCAGTGTGCCGAGAAGATGGCCAGTGTGCCGAGAAGATGGCCAGTGTGCCGAGAAGATGGCCAGTGTGCCGAGAAGATGGCCAGTGTGCCGAGAAGATGGCCAGTGTGCTGAGAAGATGGCCAGTGTGCTGAGAAGATGGCCAGTGTGCTGAGAAGATGGCCAGTGTGCTGAGAAGATGGCCAGTTCAGTAGAATACTTGTCTCTCATTCAGGAGATCTGGGTTCTTGGCCCAGTCATGTTATCTATCGAGGGTGAAAAGCAGTGTCAACATTGCAAGATGACAGCACTAAGGCTGGAGGTCTTTTCACACTCAGCCCTTCAAACCCACCTGGCAAACATTAGCAGTTATAGAAGTTGCCAATTGAAAGGTTTCCTGTATAATGTGTCACAGGTTACCTGACATCACATAGGACCTCTACGGAACCCCTTTCACATGCTTTCAGGTGTATCTGGCATATGGTGTTAGCCCATATTTTTCTAGAGGGAAACTCAAGGGAGATGATGTTGTCAGTATAGCACTGGCCGCCTTTAATTGTGAGGATATTTCCTGGTATCTATTTTAGGCTGGGTGACCTTTGCTTCTCAAGACATTCCTAAAAAGACATGCTAGACAGCTCGATGATTTGAGAAGTGAAAAGCTGTTAATATTCTTTTAACCGTGATTTCAGACTGTTATTTTGAAGGACTGTGAAACAAATGCTCTACATTCAAACAATATCAGTGACTTTGTGTTTTAAGTATTTCAGCCAAAGTATAATTCACTTATTAATTTCATATGATATGTAACTCTGCATATGCACCAGACAATATGCAGCGAAATATGTCAGGCAGTAAATCATGCAACCTATTGTTTGAGGCTTCTGCATATCTTTTTCCATGTTTGTACTTGTTTGTTTCATGTTTTATTATTCTGTTCAACGAATTATTCTCCTCTAGTTCTACTCCCCCTCATTTGTTTGTACAAATATGATTTTAGCATTGCTGCGAATAGTTACACGTGGTGAAATAATTGTGTTCTATTTACTTTCTTCATTCATTTAATCTTTCACTTAAAAATCAAAACCTGTGGTTATTGTGATCCTGAGTCAGAGTGTCAAAGTTCAAAGGTCAGGCTTCATTTGGTCAAGCCAGACTTATTTTATAAATAAGGATTTTTTACACAAAATAAATTAAGAAAATATACAAGATCATAGATCTCAGGCTGTACAAAATCATGAGGTGGCACTTTACAGTCGCAGTGGCACATTCAAGTATGTATCACCTAACCTAGTATCGGGTATACCCGCTAAAATCCAGGTATTGATTATACCCACTAAACACCTAGTGTCGACTATATCCACTAAAAACCAAATATAGTATTGAGTATATCCTCTAAAATCCTAGTATCTACTGTAGCTACTAAACACTAAATATGGTATTAAATATACCTGCTAAGCACTTAACATGATTCAAGTATAAAGCTTAACGCTTAACACGGTATCGGGTACACCCACTAAACACCTAACATGATATTGGGTACACCCACTAAACACCCAACATGATATTGAGTACACCCACTAAACACCTAACATGATATTGGGTACACCCACTAAACACCCAACATGATATTGAGTACACCCACTAAACACCTAACATGATATCGGGTACACCCACTAAACACCTAACATGATATCGGGTACACTCACTAAATACCCTACATGATATTGTGTACACCCACTAGACACTTAACTTTGTCTTACAACATTCCAAAACTTTCCAGTGGTATGATGTTTTACTGAATAATAATGCTTTTATAAATCAGGATATGGTAGGAACGGAATCCCTAAGATATATCGGGCATGTGGAGCGAGACCATCTTTTATAGACCTCTAGGCCATCTTTACTTCCCAAGGCATTTGCTGGTACTGCCTTAGGCTAGGTCAACCTGGGAGGTCAGGTCAAGTTTGAACATTGACAAGCCGCTTATGTTTCATATCGCTAGTGATATTATCAAAGGGGTTTTAAAAGGATTGAAATTTAATATCTCTAATGGTATTTTTAAAGTGGATTTATCAGGGATTTATCTTCCTTTAACAAAAATCAATATTTTTTTTTTGGGGGGGGGGGGGGGGGGGGGGGAATTACAAAAGAAGCGAAACAAGAAAACAAAAAGAAAAGATAGTTCAATTTCAAATCACAGCCCTGAACATGGCCGACAATGATATTAACATTTAGCATTGTGGCCAGGAAACTGTGAAAAATCTTGATCTCTAAGCTGATCTAGCATATTGCCTTAAAGTAAAGTTTTAGCCTCATACTGACGAAGCAATACATCTTAAATGTGCCACTCTTCTGTAAAGGAAATAAGATAACAACAGTATATACATCCATAATTCACACACGCTTCATCATTCCAATACCACAAGTTAATAACAATAATAATAATAATAAAATCATCACTGAAAGATTCAATAGAACCTCCATACATATTTAAGTACACAGTCTTGCAGGTCAGAAAAAAAAGGAACAACAACATAAATAAAATGGGGGAAAACCCTCGAGCCAAGTTGGCAAGAAATTAACGTGTGCCAACTATCTGCTGCTGCAACAATTTGCAGATAAAAAAAAAATACAGAAACTGCAATCTCAGGGGATTGTGCAGATGTTGTCATAACACATGCTTCTTGGAGTGGTTGTCTGGTCCAACAAGTGCAATTACAATTTTTTTTTGTTTTTTGTTGTTGTGTGTTTACCTCCCCAAGTCTGTGGTTTTGTTAGCATTTCCTTGTTTTACTTGCTTTCATTAGAATTATAGTCTGGATTTTTTAACTGTTAGGGTTGTAAAAATTCATTATTGTCACCTTTGAAAATGCAGCATAACAATTATAATAAGCCAGAAATATTATAGTTTCAGCTAGGGAAAACAAAGAAACAAGCAGTCAATGCGAATAACATAAAATGTGACTTGGAAGCACGACAAACAGAACAACACACAGATACAGGCAAAAGTATCAACCAAAGTCTTTGTCAATGAACAAAAATGACAAAACAACAATAAGCAAACAACACAACAAGAATATTTGCTTCAAAACTGAAGAGTAACCCCAGTAGAACACAAAATCTAGGAACTGTTAATGTGTTGTGTTTTGCATTTCATTGGATTACTCTCCAGTTTCCTAGCCATGTATTCTTATTTTGTCTTGTTTGTTGGTAAAGACTTTGGTCCAAACGAATGCCTACATTTTTATGTGATTTTCCTTTTGTTGAGCTGTCCAGACATATTTTGTCCAGTATTAGCTCTGCAGCATCCTTTCTTCGATACCATTAGGATATGGAGGGGAGGGGGGAGTTATGAACTAGCTAAGTATAAACTAAATTGCTCTAATGTTCTGTTGGACAATCTATGGTATATTTATAGTGAAATCTATGATCTGTTAGCCTGTGTTATGTGACTGCTGTATCTATACTTTAAATCTAGCTAGATATAGTAATAATGCGCCTTATAAAAGTGGCTATACTGCATAATTGTAGCAAGATATAGTAGTAATGAGCCTTATAATAAGGCTTGTTAGATACAATATAATTTTCCTAGAAATTGTTTACAGGATAATTTACACAATTTTCCTGGGAATTGTTTACTGAATTATTTACAGTTTTCCTGCATTTATTTACTGGATAATTTACAAAATTGTCCTGGGAATCATTTACTGGATAATTTACATAATTTTCCTGGGAATTGTTTGGTAACTGGCCACACCATGTCATTATGTGATACTTGGGATGTGTGAAGGCTTATCACTTCATACCACAAAGACATTATCTGCCATATACTTATTCCTCTACCTACAATAGAAAGCTTCCTCTAATATGTACACCGACAACAAAGAGAACATTATACATAAAACTTAATATCTAGTGACGCTCAATGGCACAGTAACCCATCTATATATTAAATAAATAATCAACAACTGCACCATCCAGCCCGTTTGCACATAGTCAAGTAAAGAAGACCTTACTTAGTTCATCACCAATTACAATATATTACTATATATTACACAGACATGAAAATATTACCTAGAAATCTATCCAGCAATAAATAGTAATAAATAGATGGAAAATGACCTTTTTTTTATACAAAATCATTGTATTCTACAAGATGGACCTTTTTGTCCTTTCATTTGTTCACATAAAGGTCCCATGCCAGTCAGACATATACAATACACATAAGTAATATCATAATAATATAACAATGTCTTCCTTACAGGAAATACCATAACAAAATGCAAATATATACAAAATATGTACATTCATAAAAACACTGTGTTCATTGGTGCATTTACTGTTTTTTTGTTCATTGGGTGTAACATACTGATGATGTGCCAGGTTGCCCTGGATTTTGTTTATACATATATGGCTGAGCGTCATCTAAAGACTGGCCACATTTTAAGTAATTGCAGTGACAGTTTCACAGGATGATTTCTACAATCACACTATCATGAGACTCGCACCATTCACATTAACACTTTCATGAGATTAGATATGTACAATTACGGTACAGTAATTAGTTCATATTCAAACTAACACTTTCATGAAATGACACAGGCAGTCACATTAACTATTTAATGAGATGAGATAATTTGAACAATTACGGTACAGTAATTAATTAATGAAACTCATTCATTCAAACTAACAGATTCATGAAATGACTCAATCACATTAACTATCTCATGAGATGTGATACTCACATCACCCATACATAACATTCATAAGACTATGTGATTCTTATATCCACGTTAACTAGTTTATCAGCTAATCACAATCACAATTTCACAAGTGAATCACAAACACACATATGTATTACTAAATGATGAGAATAATTATTTCACATGTTATGATATTTCCTCACACATTCAAATTTTCTGATCTATGAGATTCATGTTATCAATCACTAAAATATATTAGATTCGCCTGATCACATAGTTTTATAGGATGATCCATACAATCACATCATCTTGTTTTATGTGAGTGATGCCATCAAAATAACGGACTCACACAATCAAACACTGTGTGTATATACAATTCACCACTACTAACTTGACATTTTGATAATTACACTTACAAGCACGCAGCTGGCACAATAGTCTCCTGAGATTCACAATACCAACTCTACAAAATTCACATCAAATAATCACATGAGGTTCACAATAACAACCCTACAAGATTCAGACCAAATAATCACATGAGATTCACAATAACAACCCTAAATGATTCTCACTATATCATCACATGAGATTCACAATAACAACAGTACATGATTCTCACCAAATAATCACATGAGATTCACAATAACAACCCTCCATGATTCTCACCAAATCATCACATGAGATTCACAATAACAGCCCTACAAGATTCACACCAAATCAGCACATGGGATTCACAATAAAAACCCTACATGATTCTCACCAAATCATCACATGAGATTCAGAACAACAACCCTACATGATTCTCACTAAATCATCACATGAGATTGACAAGTATAGCCACATAAGATTCAGACAAAGTACCAAACAAGATTCATGCTAATCAGATGGGATTCACAGTAATTACCATCTGCTATTCTGGTACTTCATTTTTAATTCACCGCAAACAAACCGCATAGTTATTTTTAGCACTGACCTAGATCTGGTGGAAACGTCGATTTTCAGAATAGGGATATTGGGATTCACTTTGTGGTCGACAATTGTGTAGATAATTTTGCAAAGTGTGTTTTGTGCTTTTTGTGTGTTTTCATTGTGTTTTCATAATCAATTGCTTTTATCTCTTACCCTAACCCTAGGGTAAGAGTTAGCATTAGGGTTAAGTTTTAGCATTCCTTGTGCACAGAGTTTTTCTTGTCACACAAATGACCCTACCCTATACACACGCTACACAGTATATCAACATGCCCACTATGGAATCATCCTGATGTCACATGATTTCCAGGAAACTCCCGGAATTCCTTTGTTTGCGGTGAATTAAAAATAAAGTACCACTATTCTTACTAATCACAGCTTGAGTTTCACAGAAATTACCACAAGAGATAAACACTGATAGGCACATGGGATTCACATGATCTACTAGAACATGTAAATGGGATAAATACAATCACACTAAACAGTCACATGATATCCACAAGGTTACCCCCATCATGCAAACATGTATGTTCGAATGTTTCTGTGATTATATACAAGAGGATCCGGTCACATGAAACTGTGAGTGAGCTGCACAACAAGATTTGAACAGTCTGTTTAAGTAGGTAGGTAGACAGGCAGGCAGGGAGGAAATTACATAGGTAGGTAGGTAGGTAGGTAGGTAGGTAGGTAAGTAAGTAAGTAGGTATGTAGGTATGTAGGTAGGTAGGTAGGTGTTCTGGTGTGTGATTAGGTAGATGAATTGACAGACATACAGGAAGACAGACAGATGATTTATAGACAACTGAAAGATTAGATGATTAGACAGACATACATGTGGATAGGAGAATAGATAGATGAGCTGATGGATGATAAACAGGAGATGGATAGACAGACGGGCGGACAAATAGATGAATAGAATGTGATAGGCAGACAGACAGACAGACAGACAGGTAGATGGACTAGCAGACGATGTAACGCAGACAGATAAATGTATAGATTAATAGACAGTGAGTGATAGGCAGCATGTCTTGCAGACAGACAGACAAGCGAACAGACAGACAGATGAATAGATTAATAGACAATCTGGCAGGTAGGCGGATGGACTGATAGACAGGCGAGTGGATTACATGATTGACAGACAAACTGTATATGAAGACAGGTAAGCGGGGAAAGGAACACCTACTCATACACGCGGATATTCAGTACATTTGAAAGCTATGTGCAGACGTCACCTACCAACCAGATTTGGCGTTGCTCATCGTACTAAGGAATTTGAAAACAGCGTAGTTATCACGTTTCTATGGCAACGACAGACGCATGTGATATATTCAATACGTGCACTTTATATAAGCATGTTCTTCTTGGAATCCTCTCTCTCTCTCTCTCTCTCTCTCTCTCTCTCTCACACACACACACACACACACACACACATCTGCCCCCCCCCCCCATTTTCTCGTGGTTTTCAACAAAATATATTAATTATCAGAAACCTGCAGTTTGTATTAAATGACGCAACTGCGCTAGAGAACGCGCGCGCATACACACACATATATAATTACATCTCACACACGCACACACATGTATAACCATACCCCTTTACAGATTCGGGGCCAAAAGTAGATCTGTTCCTAATAAAACTGAATAGCTGAAAATGGGACGTAGGGGTGTGTCAGTTATGGCTTAAAAGTTGTAAATATATGGTAGCTGACATCTATTACATGTCAAATTAAAGAGGGTTGCATAAGGAAAACTACTGTATATAAGCCCATGGCACATACAGGGAATCGCTTAAGGCGATTAATCATCACATGGCATTGAATCACTTAAACTGGCTGGAATATATTACTACATCTTGGGGAAAATAATGCATAGATTCCCCCGTCCTTCTTCAGTAACTGACTTAAGAAGGTTAACAGGCTGGCCAATCACACCAGCTCCCCGTCACCCCACCGCCCGCCTCAAGCCCTCCAGTCAGATTTATTGAGTGTAGGGATTATTGATCATAGATTTGGGGACACTTGATCATTAACTGTCAGGACATTTTCAAAGTCGTTGGTGAACGCTGGGCCATACTCTGTACGTGATTTTGTCGCATGTATTTATATCTGCTAGGTCAGCGATGCTGTTCTTAAAGCTCCCCATTCTCTAACTGTAGTTATATGTCTCTCCTCCTCATGTCACCTTAACTCATAATATATTTACTATAAGGTGGAATTTTACAGTCAGAATCAATCAATGAACATGTGTTGGCTAATGGGAACATTCATAGAGGTGGCGGGAAATCCCACTGAAGATGCAGGGAAACTTATAGAAGATGCAGGGAAATTCATAGAAGACGTGGGGATACTCATAAAAGACGTGGGGATACTCATGAAAGACGTGGGGATAATCATAAAAGACGTGGGGATACTCATAAAAGACGTGGGGATACTCATAAAAGACGTGGAGATAATCATAAAAGACATGGGGATAATCATAAAAGACGTGGGGATACTCATAAAAGACGCGGGGATACTCATAAAAGACGTGGGGAAACTAATACAAAATGGGGGTGGGGGTAATAAAAAACGTGGGAAAACTCACAAAAGAGGTGGGGAAGCTGATAAAATATATATGGGGGGGGGGGGGGATTTCATAAAAGAAGCGGGAGAGCTCTTAAAAGACGCGGGGAAACTCATACAAGAGGCAGTGAAACTCTTAGATGAGGTTAGAAAACCCACAAATGATGCGGGAAAGTACTTAATAGACAGTGGCAACTTGTTTAAGACCGGAGAAAATCCAAGATGACACTGTAAAAATTGTAGAAAACACTAAGAAAAGAAGAAGGGTCAAAACAAAACCAGTTTTGTTTAACTCATTCTCTTGCAACTTCGATGATGTTAAAGATGTGTACAGCGGCAACAAGGGTTCGTGTCCCATGAGGGACTGCCAACTGTATCAGAAAGATAGGTGCGATTGCTGTGATTATTTCAGAGATGAGAATGAAAGAAAGATTGAAGGAATGGGGAGGAGAAAAGAGAAACAGGAGTAAGAGTAAAGAGAAGAAATAGAAGTGCAAGGAGATGACTACAAGTATTAAGAGGAGGAGCTGTTGGTGTTTTGTTTTCCTTAATAAAGACTGTTCACTTTTAGAAGGCCAACGGTCGGTATTCGAGGTATACATTTCTTAAAATTGGTTACCGGGAGCCAGCACCCATAACCCACACTACACCACCGTGTCCCCCAACTAGTAACTTACGCACACATTCATTCATTCATTCATTAATTCATTAATTCGGCTGAGGTCTAATTATTCAGGGTGCATTTTTAATGACTGTGCAGTGTTTGAAAATATTGCCGGTCCAAGTATTGTATTTACTTATTATGTTGCATGAACTTACAGAAGGTCAGGCAATATTTTCAAACACTGCAGTCATTAAAAATACACTCTATAGCGGCATACGTGTATCAGCACGCAATTGGCGATTGGGTCAATATCACACCTGCCGCGTTTACTTCCCAAACCATTTCCAGATACGCATTTTAGACTGGGTTGACCTGATAGCAAACTTCGCCTCAGTAAGGATTCGAATGTGTAAGCCATGCCGATAGGCACGCTTGGTGTCAGTATAGTGCTCAGTAAAACAAACTTGGAAATAACTAACTATTAAACCGTAAGTGAAAGGAAATCCCAAAAGAGACGGAGAAAGACAGAGAAAGCCAGCGCGAAACATGGGAACACTCTCAAGATCTTTAGATCGAACTATCCTTAAATTGCCGGTCGATTGATTACTGCCGATATTCTACAGTGTGTATTTTTAATGACTGTGCAGTGTTTGAAAATATTGCCAGTCCATGTTTTGTATTTACCTATTATGTTGCATGAACTTTACAGAGGGTGGATACAAAACATGGACCGGCAATATTTTAAAACTCTGCACAGTCATTAAAAATACACCCTCTAATGAATACGCCACAAATAGTGCGTGAATGAGTGGGTAGCTAAGTGTATCGCTGTTAGTTGGTGTATTATAATTGTAATGTCAAGGGCTCTTTACGCGCCTTAAGACACAGAAGGAACATGGTGCTAGACCCATGTCTGATAGACCAGTCGGCACTCGGTGGCTGATGTGGTCAGTATAATCTCTGCCGCCTTTACTTTCCAAGACATTTCCTGGCATCCATGTTAGTTTGGGTCCCTCCTGGAGCCCAGGTCAATTTCTAAATCCGTCTCAATTGGATTCAAACCCATAGCCATTAGGCGACAGGCTAGCATCTAACCACCACCCTACTGCAGCTCCTGATAACAATGTTTTAAAAAAAGGTAGTTGCATATTCTTTACAGGACGTTGCGGTCAATCCCAGCATTTTTTGGCTGTTTGTGATTTCTTGGCAAGTTTACGTTCAGTAGTTTGACATTCCATTCTGAACGACAGGCGCTCATACTACTGTATGAAAATCAACGAAAGGCGGTCAGCTGTCAAATCGCCCACAGATGTATTTCTACCGTGGTATGGGGGATTAGAAATTGCGTCCCTATCTTTCACCACATAGCCGGCATTATAACAACTAACGGTGCCCTAATCATGAGTTTCATTCCTTCCATTCTAGACTGACATTTATTGTGGTAAATAACAACTGTCCCGCTTTACCTTTATCCCCATTTGGGGCAGAGGTCGTAGAATAACTAATTCCAAGCCCTCCTATCCTTAACTACCCCATGCAGCTCCATCCATGTCCTGCTTTCCCTTTATCCCCATTTCGAACAGAGGTCATAGAATAACTAATTCCAAGCCCTCCTATCCTTAACTACCCCATGCAGCTCCATCCATGTCCTGCTTTCCCTTTATCCCCATCCTGCTTTCCCTTTATCCCCATTTCGAACAGAGGTCATAGAATAACTCATTCCATGCCCTCCTATCCTTAACTACCCCATGCAGCTCCATCCATGTCCTGCTTTCCCTTTATCCCCATCCTGCTTTCCCTTTATCCCCATTTCGAACAGAGGTCATAGAATAACTCATTCCAAGCCCTCCTATCCTTAACTACCCCATGCAGCTCCCTCCATGTCTTGCCCATGTTATTCATTTCTGTGGCTGTTTCTCTTCTCCTTGTGTTGTTGGGTCTTCTTGTATTTCTTTCGCCTTGTGGGTTCTAGATAGACGCTTTCCTAGTTATACTATTCTCGAGTTTTCTCAATGTAATGTCCTATCCAGCGACAGTGTCTTTTCTTCACTCTTGGTTCACTGGTATTTGTCTAGTTATCGCCATAAGCTCCACGTTGGTGACTGTCATACCACACCATTTCTTCTACTTTTCCCAGGCGCCAATTAATGAATATTTGTGGTTAATTCATAATCATTTCTGTCGTTCAGGCGTCAACTAATTAATATTTGTGGTTAATTCATAATCATTTCTGTCGTTCAGGCGCCAATTAATTAATATTTGTGGTTAATTCATAATCATTTCTGTCGTTCAGGCGTCAACTAATTAATATTTGTGGTTAATTCATAATCATTTCTGTCGTTCAGGCGCCAATTAATGAATATTTGTGGTTAATTCATAATCATTTCTGTCGTTCAGGCGCCAACTAATTAATATTTGTGGTTAATTCATAATCATTTCTGTCGTTCAGGCGCCAATTAATGAATATTTGTGGTTAATTCATAATCATTTCTGTCGTTCAGGCGCCAATTAATGAATATTTGTGGTTAAATCATAATCATTTCTGTCATTCAGGCGCCAATTAATGAATATTTGTGGTTAATTCATAATCATTTCTGTCGTTCAGGTGCCAATAAATGAATGTTTGTGGTTAATTCATAATCATTTCTGCCATTCAGGCGCCAATTAATGAATGTTTGTGGTTAATTCATGGTCATTTCTGTCGTTCGGAGGTCAGGGTAACCGAATGGATAAGGACGCTCATTCTTAAACATCCAGTGTACTGATGCCGAGGTAGCAGTTAAACCCCTACACAGTTCAGTTGGATTACAATATTGACTTCTCTTCCATGACTTGGAGACGTAAATTGGAAGTATCTCTGAAGTCGGAGTGAGTTTGCCTGATGGCGAGGGACATTGGTAATAGGAAAAGTAAATCCCCATGCAGAAATTGGTCGAGTGCACTAGAAGTAGTGTAGATTGTGCTTGAGTTCAAGGCAAGCAAGCACAGATTTTAAACAAATTAATTTCTGTGGTTCTCCGTGTTTCTGGAAGTTAGGAACATAAATAACAAGAAGTAGCGCAGGCTTCAGTCTAGGAGATGAACCAGGAACCATATCTTCAACCAGAGAACTATCCTTGAGGAATGCAGAAAGAATAATGTAGATCTACATGATTGTTTCATAGAATAGAATAAGAGCTTCAACTGCTCAGCATCAGAAGTTGTGGAACGTTGTAAGAGACATGGGGTTTCCATACATTTGATCCACTTCGGTATAAAATATGAACAGCAAGCAGTTGTCAGAGTAGCCAGTGAAATAGCACACTGGTTTTATATGTCAAGGAGAGTAATAGACAGTTGCATTCTCTCTCTCTCTCTCTCTCTCTCTCTCTCTCTCTCTCTCTCTCTCTCTCTCTCTCTCTCTCTCTCTCTCCAAACCTGTTTAACACCTATGCACAAGTGTCATGAGAAATGTCAAAAATGGTTAAACCTGTGACAGTTAGATCCACTCATTATTGACGGAAATTCAATTCCAGAACTTAGATATGCAGATGACGCAGTTATCCTATCAAACAATGCAAAATGGTCAGAACAGTTAATCCTGTCTGTAAAGAGATACTGCAGGTCAGTATCTTTTTGTTCTGAACTACATGCCACCCAAAACTCACAATCAAGGATGAAGAAATTGAAAATGTCACAAACCTTAAAACCCTTGGCTCCAATTAACTACAAAGGAGATGGTCATCCATAGTGATGTAGAGGTTAACAGTATGAAGAGCCTCTGGCACAATACCAGGAAACAAACAACAGTAGCAAGTTTTAGAAAATGCATTTTCCCTGTGGTAACATACGGATGTGAGTCATGGTTCATGTCACAATCGCTAAAGAAGTAAGTTAGGGTTTTTGAACATGAATGTGACAGAAAAATATTTACAATTCTATGGATTATCAGATTCGGGCCAAACAAAAAGTAGGTTAGGACCAAACAAAAATGGGTGGCTTCAAATGGGAAGTAGGGGTGGGTCACAGTTATGACTTAAAAGTTGTTTATATGGTAACAGATATGTTGTAATATAACACAATAACAACATTTCGGCAATATATAAGCCCACGGCAGATAAGGGACGTCAGTTAAGATGATGAATCATCCCATGGCACTGAATGAGTTCAGAAGAAGAAAAATGCGGACATTCTACAAGATCTGAACATGGAAGAAATCTGGCCAGTAGAAAGCATTGTGTCTCCGAAACTGAAATATTTGGACCATATTCATCGCTGCAGTGGTTTACAAAGAACTGTAGGGATAGTTCCTGGACAAGAGACAGGGTTCTTCTTCATCTTCTTCTGCGTTCATCCAGAATATTTTTTGGACGTAATTGTGTTGTGCCTATTTACAGCAAAGCTGCAATATTTGCACCTTTTAGCCGACACATCCGACTTCTGCAGGCATTTGTTGACCTGATTAACCTTCTCGGGTAGGCAGGGGTTGACCAGGAGGACATGACATTAATGACACCCTGGGTTTGACAATACATGAGGTAGGGGAAGCGGCCGTAGATTGAGAGTCTTTCTGTCAGACCGTGATGGGAGCATCATTCTGCAAAGGATCCGCTATATGATGATGATGATGAATCAGAACCTATATATTAATTGTAAAATATGTTCATAAACATACAACAGATAAAAGAACAAACATAGAAAGTGGAATGGGTCGGCTTGACAAGGACACAACCATAAGTCACAGAATGGATGATGCAACTTCAAAGCTTGCAGCAAACATACATAGACATGACATAAATACTTCCTAATCCTGACCCCAGTTCATAAAATCACTAGGGTAAGTCAATAAGTACGTCACACAATGATATAAGTCAGTTAGGAAATAGTTGTAGGCAGTTTATAAACATGTCTTTATATGGCATATCCATCTAGCTTACATGTTTATGTGTGGTAGACAGATGTGTGTGGAGATTATATTGAGAAGTAAAGAGTGATGTAAGTACAACATTAAATTATTTCCATGTTTGCATCTCATATAGTTTTTTTTTACAAACACGTACTATTTTGTGACTTACTTACTGACTTACCCAGGTATAATACGGCATCAGAACTCACTTGTAATTTGTTAAGACCTATCTATATAAACAAGTCACAGACAGATGAATCTATGAACTAAGCTGATGGCAATGTCAGTTTGCAACATTAGTTGCTTAAATCGCTAATATAATGTTTCATTGGTTTTTCTTGGAATTCTCAGGCTGCATCCCTGATTCTTCTTGCCTATTTTTCTTCTGCCTTTCATCTGGCAATGTCGAGTAGGCCCTCAACCAACTCAGGCTAAGTCACGTCACGTGTAGACTTGTTTATGGAGGGTTGGCTTTTGCAGGTAAAGTTCTCTGCAGTTTGAGGCAGCCACACTCACTCCAGCCCTGCTTAGTCACTATTTAGGACATGCATTGTGCAGGGTTACTATTCTTTGCTACCTTACGGTCCCGTTAACACACAGGAGACATCCCTGATAAGGTTATTTTTTAAAATTTTCTTAATAAGAGTAGTTTGATGGACAGCTTCCTTCCCTGTCATGCTAATTCTCCTGTACTTACGTAAGGTACAGGAGAAGCAGAAGCAGCAGCAGCGCGGGCACACACGATGCTTGGGCTGTGTACGAAGCATAATTATGTGTACCTGTGCAGGCATAAGAGTCCAGCCGGTTGTGTCCTTTGATGCAGTCACAGCGGTAGGATCCGGGGGTATTCACGCATACTGTGTTGGCCGTGCAGTGGTGGCCGAGCGGTCCGCCTGCCGTCTGGCACTCGTCGATGTCTGTGGATGACATAAATGCAGTCGGTGATACAATCAGTTATCAATTAAGTAAACAGTAAAGGATCCTATACAAGGCCTCTAGGCACCTGGGGCATACTATGCTACATCCACTTTTGTATAGACAAATCAGCATTCAGTGGGTCATGTGCTCGGAACAAGCCGGCTGACTTTACTACCCAAGACATTTCTTGGTAACCATTGTAGGTTAGTCGACCTGGGAGGCCAGGTCAGTTGTAAAACCTCAATTCCTCCACAAAGTGGGTCAAACCCATGACCACTGGGCCAACAGGCTAGAGTTTAGCCATTATGCCACCGCTGTATTCTAAGAACTGACAATGAAACATACACAAGCAAATAACGGCTCAAGTGTGGAACTCAACAGGGAAGTAACAGTATCGCAGCCATCTCCTGGGTGTAACGGTAAGGAATTGCGCTGATATTGCTATGAGAGTGGTCGGTGAGGGTTTGATCCCTGGGCTTGCCGCTGGCCACCTATTTCCCCCGTGCACTCAGGCCTACAAACAGTGATGGTCCTAGCACATCACAGACCCCATATCAGGTTTCTGCTCCGGGGGTTGGTGTTGTTATTTTTTTTGGGTTTGTTTAAGCGTTAAAGTACACACAAAAAGCCAGAGTAAATTAGTATCTACATAGCAATGTCCCCTTTTAATATATCATGAAAGATGACTGAGCACTTACGAATAAACCCGGAGTGTGACAATATCGAGATATACTAATAATAGTTATTATTAACCCAATTTTGCCATGGGATGATAAATCATCTTTTCAAACTTCAAGTAACTGCCATGGGCTTATAAATCAAACTATAGTTAAAATATAAATACAATAGATTTCCCTATGCAACCTCTTTTAATCTAATATTAACACAGTGTGTCTCCTACCATATTAACCACTTTTAAGTCATAAGTTTGACACACCCCTACTTCCCATTTTCCGCCATCCATTTTTGTTTGGTCCAAACCTACTTTTTGTTTAGCACTAGTCTGTTAAGGATGTCTGGTTTGAGTGATCCTAAAGGATGTCTGGTTTGAGTGATCCTACAATGATGTCTGGTTTGAGGGATCCTACAATGATGTCTGGTTTGAGGGATCCTACAATGATGTCTGGTTTGAGGGATCCTACAATGATGTCTGGTTTGAGTGATCCTAAAGGATGTCTGGTTTGAGTGATCCTACAATGATGTCTGGTTTGAGTGATCCTACAATGATGTCTGGTTTGAGGGATCCTACAATGATGTCTGGTTTGAGGGATCCTACAATGATGTCTGGTTTGAGTGATCCTACAATGATGTTTGGTTTGAGTGATCCTAAAGGATGTCTGGTTTGAGTGATCCTACAATGATGTCTGGTTTGAGTGATCCTAAAGGATGTCTGGTTTGAGTGATCCTACAATGATGTCTGGTTTGAGTGATCCTAAAGGATGTCTGGTTTGAGTGATCCTACAATGATGTCTGGTTTGAGGGATCCTACAATGATGTCTGGTTTGAGGGATCCTACAATGATGTCTGGTTTGAGTGATCCTACAATGATGTCTGGTTTGAGTGATCCTACAATGATGTCTGGTTTGAGTGATCCTAAAGGATGTCTGGTTTGAGTGATCCTACAATGATGTCTGGTTTGAGTGATCCTACAATGATGTCTGGTTTGAGTGATCCTAAAGGATGTCTGGTTTGAGTGATCCTAAAGGATGTCTGGTTTGAGTGATCCTACAATGATGTCTGGTTTGAGTGATCCTAAAGGATGTCTGGTTTGAGTGATCCTAAAGGATGTCTGGTTTGAGTGATCCTACAATGATGTCTGGTTTGAGTGATCCTAAAGGATGTCTGGTTTGAGTGATCCTACAATGATGTCTGGTTTGAGGGATCCTACAATGATGTCTGGTTTGAGGGATCCTACAATGATGTCTGGTTTGAGGGATCCTACAATGATGTCTGGTTTGAGTGATCCTACAAGGATGTCTGGTTTGAGTGATCCTACAATGATGTCTGGTTTGAGTGATCCTAAAGGATGTCTGGTTTGAGTGATCCTACAATGATGTCTGGTTTGAGGGATCCTACAATGATGTCTGGTTTGAGGGATCCTACAATGATGTCTGGTTTGAGGGATCCTACAATGATGTCTGGTTTGAGTGATCCTACAAGGATGTCTGGTTTGAGTGATCCTACAATGATGTCTGGTTTGAGTGATCCTAAAGGATGTCTGGTTTGAGTGATCCTAAAGGATGTCTGGTTTGAGTGATCCTACAATGATATCTGGTTTGAGGGATCCTACAATGATGTCTGGTTTGAGGGATCCTACAATGATGTCTAGTTTGAGGGATCCTACAATGATGTCTGGTTTGAGTGATCCTACAAGGATGTCTGGTTTGAGTGATCCTACAATGATGTCTGGTTTGAGTGATCCTACAATGATGTCTGGTTCGAGGGATCCTACAATGATGTCTGGTGTGAGTGATCCTAAAGGATGTCTGGTTTGAGTGATCCTACAATGATGTCTGGTTTGAGGGATCCTACAATGATGTCTGGTTTGAGGGATCCTACAATGATGTCTGGTTTGAGTGATCCTACAAGGATGTCTGGTGTGAGTGATCCTAAAGTATGTCTGGTGTGAGTGATCCTACAATGATGTCTGGTTTGAGGGATCCTACAATGATGTCTGGTTTGAGGGATCCTACAAAAATATTTCTAAAGAGTAAGTTCGAAGATATGATAGACTCTGATAGAAGCCATCTTGTGGGTTCAGGTGCATGACGGGCCTGGCTAGTGATGACACCTTTTTGTAAACTGACTATATCCTAGAAGACTATGTGTCTGGTCTCACTACCCAAGCGATCGGGGGACACATGATATCATTAGATACCATTGGTGCTTGAACAATTTCCCTGTCCTATGCTGAGATCAGGGGGATGAGTGATATAATTAGATACTATTGGTGCTTGAACAATTTCCCTGCCCTATGCTGAGATCGAGCCATGTACCTTGGTTGCCTGGAGAATGGACTGAGCTAACAGAGCGAATGTCCTCAGAGAGGCAGGGCAATTACATGAATACATTACCCTCCTCACACAATAATCACTTTAAATTAGTATCCTATCTATGGTTGTACTTTGGTCACAGGATTATTAATCTGAGCCAGGGATGGACCCTAATATAAATTCTCTTCTGAGGTTGAATAGGGTAATGGTGCAATGAGGATAATGGAGATCCCCTTCCTCGCCCAGGGTGCATGTTGGGTATAAGGTGAATATCAAACATGTAGAAGTTGTTGAATATAGATTTTCCGGGAAGGTTAACCCGGTCAACAAATGCCCGCAGAAGTCGGGTGTGTCGGCCTAACGGCGCAAGAACGCAGCTCTGCTGTAAACAGGCACAACGCAGTCACATCCGGAAAAAAAATCCGGATGAACGCAGAAGAAGAAGAAGAAAATAGATTTTTAGGAATAGTTATTTGCATTTCCTTGATATGATGTTGCAATCAACCCCAGCATTTATTGCCTGTTTGTGATTTATTAAGCAATTTTACGTTGAGTAGTTTGCCAGCTTTCTGAGTATAATGTAATAATAGAATTTATGTGAATCTGCAACCCTGACCAGATTTCAAGAACATCAAGTCAAAAGGGGCTGAGGCCAAATAAGGGAGCTATCTTTGCAGTCAAATCAGATTGTTCAACCAACATAGAACTAATGTTGTCAACCGCTAGCAGCTGAGGTAGATACTGATGACGGGATCTGTGTACTTATGGACTGAATGATTCGATACTCAATGAGAACAACCTGACTAATAACTAATATTGTCTAGTTCAGTGGTTCTCGACCTTTTTTGGCCCGTGCCCCCCTTCACCATATTTTCAGAACGTCATTTCCCCCTTTCGTAAATTCCTACCTAAAATCCCGCCCCTGCCCCTACACAGTATACGTAATAATGGAAGCTAAATTTAATAACACATACTAAAACAAGTCTAGACGTCCGCATAAAACATGATTTGTGGGTCTACTTACTTTATAAATTGAATTTTAGAAGGGTGAGACGTACAGAACCGTACAGTATGAAGGAAAAAACAATATCAAGTAATCGGTTCTTGTATTAACGCGATCTTGAAATAATCTTAATCCCCCCCCCCCTCCGGAAACCCTAAAATCCCCCCCGGGGGGGGGGGGATGCCCCACCAGTTGAGAACCACTGGTCTAGTTGGATGGCGCCTGCATAAATTTGTCCTTTGGCGAGATTCAGTTGTCATTTAGAGGGTTCAGGTTCGAGTCCTGCTATACTGTTAGCTTTGTCTTTTTATAACTACTACTTTAGTTTACTTCTACGACTGGATCTATGCCTTTGATTTTATTTCTTGTGTTATTGCAAGCGCTCACCAGCAAACTATAATGTAACTTTAGTACACAAAAATTTTGCACTTTTCTATAGACGGATTTTCTTCAATTTCTTTCCCCCGTAGACATTTTACTGCAGCTTTATATTTTTATTTTTGCTGAGAAATTTTTTGAAACCTGTTGAATTATCTCTGGCTTATGCTTTTCCCCCTCTCTTCTGTTTTTTTTTTTTTTTTTTTCTGCTCAGAGCCGAAAAGTTCACAGCCGTTGGAAATGGCTTTCTTATGCTGTTTTCGTTGTACATTTTTCGCACACTCAGCAAGGGAGGCAACCGTCAGTTTTATGACTAAGGTAGCTAACTTCCTCCAAGTGGATTTGGATTCTGGTTTAAAATGGAACACGCGGGGGTGATCTTTGGAAAAAAAAAAGTTCTTATTTTAAAATCAAACAAGAGTTGCGGATCTTCGTCTGGGGATTGATGTTTTGTTAAGAAATTTAAGGAAAATGGTCGCTTCGATTACCTGGTTTAAGCTAATTTTGATGTAGAGCTTGTGAGAAGTAATCTAGAGTGCACATGCTGGACATAGCAACGTCCGTCATATTTTTTGTTTTTTTGTTGTTTTGTTTTGTTTTGCTTATTCCCTTACAGGACGTTGCAGTCAACGTCAGCATTTTTCAGCTGCTGTTGATGTACTAGGCAAGATTACGCTCAGTAGTTTGCCATTGCTTTCTGAGCATCATTTCTCAGGGACAACAATTCCTTTCAAATTCATATCCGACGACCTATGGATTATTATTATTATTAATCTCGGTCGTTTGACCGTTTGATAACCAATAATGACCCGCAAACATTTAGTGTTGCAGTTAATTCGAACATTCGGCGATTTGCAAGAGTTTCATTTCCAAGTGAACTTTTCGATTTGTGTTTGCCTGTCTTATAATTCATGCCTTATATAAATGGGTGGAGGACGCAGGGATGTTTCTAAGGCATCAGGGTCAGATTCTATAAAACTGGCCAAGACCTACTAACACGTCCTAGTCGTGCGTCCTGGGCAATAGGTCCCTTCGGGGTCCTAACGTAGTAGGATCGCTGAAAGATTCGAAGTCGGTGAGTATCTGCCTGCACGGCGAGGAACCACCAGTCTGCACACCAATAAGCCAGACACGGGACAACGGATACTCATGCAAACCTCAGTCCGGTATGACATCACACTGATTTTTGACAACAGGATGTCTTCATCGACACACAGGACTTCACGCTGGAGTTCACAGCCAGCGAACGCAAGCAAGCAAGCATAAGTGGGTGGCATCTGTAGTTATGATGTTATAGACAGTTGCTATTTAAGTTATGAAAATGGGTAGCATTTATAGTGACGATTTTTAGAGGGTTCCTTTTTCAAGGTATAAAAGTGGATGGCATTTATACTTAGGTTAGTATAGGGTTCATTTTTAAGATACGGAAATGGGTGATATTTATAGTGACGATTTGTAGATGGTTCATTTTTAAGATACAGACATGGGTGATATTTATAGTGACAATTTGTAGAGGGTTATTTTTTAACATATATATGTATTTATAGTTACGGTTTGTAGAGGGTTCATTTTTACGGTTAAAATAAATAAATGGGTGGCATTTAAGTTACGATTTATAGAGAGTTAATTTTTAACGTATAGGAGTATATGCCTTTTAAAATGTGTGCTCGTGTGAATCTTTTTCCCTACTTTGGAAATCAGAAATCATATATATATATATATATATATATATATATATATATATATATATATATATATATATATATGAGATAGAGAGAGAGAGAGAGAGAGAGAGAGAGAGAGAGAGAGAGAGAGAGAGAGAGAAAGAGAGAGAGAGAGAAAGAGAGAGGAGAGAGAGAGAGATTATTTGAAAAAAACATTCTATGAATGACTAAGGGGGGCATAAACACGTCACGAAAACGCAGGAGAGTACATCTCGCGCAGGTAAACACGGATATAAGCAGAGAAGATAGGGGTAGAGATGAGGACGGAGTTTTCTGGAGCAAACGGCCAATTTTTGGAGGCTAGGTAAAACGTCTGTGGCGCAGGTAGAACTCAAGTGCCGACTCCTGTTTCCCAAACCGGAAGCGGCGGCGTGAAAGCTTCCGGTAAATTTACAAGGCCATTTCGAGGGCATGAATTAAAATTAGGCTAACACAAAGACCAGTACATGTGGAAGTCAGCAGCGGCAATAACTGTTAACATTAATTGTTGTGTCCTTCAGCAGAGGGACACACTCTTGTGTTCGATTATAAGCACATGTGTTCGATTTAACGCTCATGTGCAGGAGTGTACGCTCATGTGTTGGATTCTACGCTCAATGTGCTATGTGCTCGTATCTACGAGCATGTGTTCGACTATACGCTCACATGCTCGATTCTGCACTCATGTGCTGATTTCTATGCTCGCATATTAGATTCTGCGCTCATGTGCTGAATTCTACGCTCGTATGTTAGATTATACGCTCAATTGATGAATTCTACACTTGTGTGTCCGATTATATACGCATATACTAGATTAAACGCTCATGTGCTCAATTCTAGAGCTCACATTTAGCACACTATCTTAATCTCCACAGCTGACCGCAAGTACTTACGAAAAATAGGGATGGGGGACTGTCAATCTCTATAGCAATGACACCAGTAGGATAGGCAGAAAGGCAAAGAAAGGGGAGAGTATACAGTATAGTATTATGGGGAGGGGGGGGGGGGTTTGAATCACTGAGTTGAGACACTGAGGGATGATGTGAATATAACCCGAAATGAAACAAAGAAGCAGTTGTCTCAGCGTCTCTTTCATGAGATGTGTAAGATTTAATGGCTTGACCTGAATATTAGACTGGCCACATGACTAACGAAGGGAAGACTAACCAATGTTTTCGCTGGGATGACTCATACCACAAAGACCATTCATCAAACAAGTGCTAAAATCACCAGAGCAATCGTGGTAGCTAATTTTTAGTCTTGCTCACCCCGCTAGCTTCCGAGCTTGGAGAGGGGAAGGAATACTCAGCAATACACTGCCTGTCTAGATTGCATTTTAGTTCGTGGCCAGGAGGAGAGTCTCAACAGCAACCTCACTCGGATAGACCAAATTCTTGTCACAGCTTATAAAACCTGAACCCAGATGCATGGGATTTAAGAGTTAAAACTCAGTCGTCCAGATACTTAACATCCAACAAATAACAACTACAAGAACAACCAACAACAACAACAAACAACAACAGTGTATAATCTTATGTCGACAACATGTTTAGCCTCAGAGTACTCCATAGAGCAGTGGTTCTCAACCGGTGGAAAAATCCTTCCCCCCCCCCCCCCCCCCAGGGGGGAACTTTAGGGTGCCCAGTGGAGGGGGGGGGGGGGGTGGATTAAGATTATTTCAAGATCGTGTTAACACAAGAACCGATTACTTGATATTGTTTTTACCTCCATACTTTACGGTTCTGTACTTCTCGCCCTTCTGAAATTCGTTTCATAATGTAAGTAGACCCGCAAATCAAGTTTTATGTAGACGTCTAGACTTGTTCTAGTATGTGTTATTACATTTAGCTTCAATTTTTACGTATACTGTGTAGGGGGTAGGGGGGGGGGAGATTTATAGGGAGGAAATATGAAACGGGGGAGGGGGATGACGTTCTTAACATATGGTGAAAGGGTGCATGGGCCAAAAGAGGTTGAGAACCACTGCCATAGA
This sequence comes from Cepaea hortensis, assembly GCA_963921405.1. NCBI lineage: Eukaryota > Metazoa > Mollusca > Gastropoda > Stylommatophora > Helicidae > Cepaea > Cepaea hortensis. Next base: position 373,962,888 of record OY992876.1, on the reverse strand, counting down.
GGTTGCTCTAGCGGCAGCAGGCTGTTAACACAGTTTCATGTACAGCAACGAACATGACAACAACAAAATCACAACAGAAAACAGAAAGAGAGGCTTACCTTCACAGTGGTGACCATCCCCCTCGAAGCCTGGGTGGCACTGACAGGCATATTTCGTGGCTAAGTTAACACAGGAGGCATTGGCATGGCATGTATGCCCCAGTGAGCAGAAGTCAGTGCCTGGGTGGGAAGCAGAAAGGCAGGAATAGATTACAGGGTTGGACACAGCTCACCAGCAGTTGTAGTAGTAGTTGCGGTAGTAGTAGTAGCAGTAGCAATAGTAGTAGTAGTAGTAGTAGCAGCAGCAGCAGCAGCAGCAGCAGCAGCAGCAGCAGCAGTAGTAGTAGTAGCAGCAGCAGCAGCAGCAGCAGCAGCAGCAGCAGCAGCAGTAGTAGTAGTAGTAGTAGTAGTAGTAGTAGTAGTAGTAGTAGTAGCAGTAGTAGCAGCAGCAGCAGCAGCAGTGGTAGTAGAAGGAGTAGTAGCAGCAACAACAGCATCAGTAGTATTGGTGGTAGTAGTTAATGAATATTTAACAGATGAACACCAAACTCTATACACTTGTACTTTATCTAGGTGAGGTTATGAAGAAACAGAACTCAATGCCTCAGACAAAGAGTAGCAGCCTGTTATTGTCTGGCCACACTCTTATATAAGGGCTGTTGCACACTCTGGGACTGAGATTACGTAGCACACATTTCTTTCAATTGTTCCTTTCTGGTCATTCTGCTTATAATTATTTAAATGAAGCCAAGGCCGCCGGTAGGATATTGACAAAGTCACGCATTGAGAACTTTCTTTTGCCTTCCTCGCTTTCAACTCAAATGTGTAGTCCATACACGGGATACTTCTTCTAGTACACCGGATTGATTTGTGCGTGTGGGTCAGCTTTCCAGCGCCCATCTCCATCGGGAAAACCCATTCCGACTTCAGAGGTATTTACATCTCCAGGTCAAGGACAAGAAGTCAACATTTTAGCCCAACTGACCGGTGTAGGGGTTGGACCCGCTATCCCAGCATCAGCACACCTGACGTTTACAAAATTAGCATTCTTATCCATTCGGCCATTCTGACCTCCTACAGAGCATATGGCGCTGGGACCATATACTGAGTGCGCTCAATGTTGATATTTTCCCACACGCTACCTCTATCAGTCTACTTCTTAATTGGGTGCTTGGAGCTGCAGACATCGCTGATCTCCAACCCTGTCTGTCATGTCATATTTTAATGGAATTGGTGCTGCTCATATTTTTTTCTTGTCCACCTGTTTAATGCTTTAATGTATTCACTGTAGTGCCATCTTCGTGATTTAAATGCGGTTGTTTTCGTATGAAGGCTTGTCGCTGCAACGTCCTTGTTTTCGGAAATTGCATTGTGTACAGCTGCTCTATACTTTTTTTTATTTTAATACAATTTTACTGAGGAAATTATGCAGTTTGACTCTCAGCCTGTCTAGCTGAAATTGAAATAGATTTATTATAAGACGCGTGAGTTGTTTATCGAGCTCAAAGTCGGTTTGAAATCCACAACATAGTACTTACTTACCTTTACAAACGGGGCAGCACTGTCCGTGAATTTCGATGCGTTCTGACTTGGGACATTGCAGCTTGGGGCAAGTTTGTTCCGTGTCTTGACGCTCGCACACCATACGCCCGTTCTGGAATGGGGTAGAAAATGGGCATACTATACCAAAAGCAGGGCTGGTTTGTGTAGTTCAATCACAAAGTAGCTACAGCAGATTCAGTGTCAAACAAAAAAGTAGATTTGGCCCACACGAAAGTGGATAGAGGAAAATGGGAAGTAAGACTTTAAAATGTTTAATATGGTAGCAGACATGTTGTATTATATCAAATTATAGGGGTTGCTAAGGGAAAACTATTGTATATAAGTTCATGGCAGGTACGGGAAGTTGCTTAAGACGATTAATCGTCCCATGGCACTCACAGGGGGACCCGGAGGGAGGGGGCGGTGGGGGGGGGGGAGGTTGTGGTAACAATGGGCTTAAAGTAGTGTCCACTAGTGTGGTATCGGACACTTCTGTCATATTTCGTGGTTCCCTTTCTTGTAGATATGCTACTGTTTTATATCATCCTCAACACATCTAACGTAAGTCGGGGTTGGGGGTACGAGATAGGAGAGGAGGTTGTGATAACGATGGGCTTAAAGTAGTGTCCATTAGTGCGGTATCGGACACTGTCGTCATATTTCGTGGTTCGTTTTGTGTGTTACTGTTTTATAGCATCCTCAACACATCTAATGTAAGTCACGGGGGGAACGAGGATGGGGAGGACAGGAGACCCAGATGAAGAAGAAAAGAAGGTGGAGGAGGACGAAGAAAAGGTGGAGAAGGAGTACGAGAAGAAGAAGTAGGCGGTAAATAACAATGAGAAGGAGTAGAACGAAGATATTGAAAATCGAGACGATAGTTCATCAAATCAAGAAATCCTTTCCTTAAACTAATCTAACGGCATGCCTCCCTTTGGTTCTATTCTAGGAAATAGGTTTCAACCGAGAATCCACGAAGCACAGATAAAGCCACCAAGAATTATGGACTAACAGTTGACAAGCTTTAATCCTTATCTTTATCACCCCAGGTATCAGGGACCACCGTATTAATGCGCGACTGCAAGGTGAGAACGCCGTGGGAAATCCGAGAGTGCTATCAAGTCCTATCCCTTCTTGATAACCATCAGACTCGTTTTAACAGATAAGGTGGCTACGGGTACTGATATTTACGACCAGAAACGGGGGGGGGGGGGGGGGGGGGGGGGGGGGGGGAAGTAGCAGACGGACAATGCTACGTTTCTTCCCTGTGTGGTTTATTTACAAGAGAACTATCCACCGTTATGTTTCCTCGAGCGGGTGTAACAACCAAACAGTCTAGATGGTTCGTTATCCTTATATATATATATATATATATATATATATATATATATAACTCGAATCTAGTGCCTCCAGTCCGATGTGGACAAGGCCCAAGGTTCCTATCGGTGCTCAATCTTCAAACCTCACATCCCGAAACAACCAAATAAATCAATCCTATATCCAATCAATCCCGGGAAGGTTAACCCGGTCAACAAACACCCGCAGAAGTCGGGTGTGTCGGCCTAAGGGCGCAAATAAACTTGGAACAACGCAATTACGTCTGAAAAAACACTCCGGATGAACGCAAAAGAAGAAGATCCCTCAATTATATATGCCGCATTCCTCCATTTCTGTCTTTCTCTTTCAAAGGTAGAGCGTCACACCTAGTTACACACCTCGAGGATAAGTGTGTCCGACTTCGGTTGGCCCCGATATGTGTCGGATTTACTTCCTTTAGACAGATTCCATCTAAAGTAACTGTCATTTACTACCAATATAGTACCTTGCGGTATATGGCAGAGCGGTCTTTGAGACTGAGGAATTGAGGCCGCCTGGCTAGTGCAGTCTTCTTCTTCTTTCCGCGAACTGTGCAGGTTAGGACTTTCTTTTTGCCCCCGACAGAAAAAAATCCCACACCTTACCGAGGGATCGAACCTGGGTCTCCCGAAGGAGAGTCCGGCGGTCTAGCTACTCGGCCATAACCCAGGAGTCTGTTTCACTTTTTCTTAACAATGTCGCCAGAGTAGAGGCAATACAACGGCTCCGTGGTGATGGCGCAGTTCGTAATCCCGTATACCCTCGTTCAATACACGGCTGGGGGAGATTTGGCAGCAGACCACCTTACGTTCGTTTTTTTTGTTGTAATGAAATGGTATAGGTGCCGGTCGATCAGAAAGCAATGGCACACTACTGAACATAAACTCGCCCAGGAATCACAAACAGCCAACAAATGCTGGGGCTGACTGCTACGTCCTGTAAAGGATATGCAAGTAATTTTTAAGTGGCAATATAGCCTGTTCTTTGTGATTTCCAGCTACCATGGCATTTGTTACATGCACAGTTTACACAAGGCCCCTCCTGTTTGTTTTGTTTTTTACCGAGAAGGTTGGGGATCAAACCTTACGACCCAAGAAATCAACGGGACTCATATGTCTCGGTCTCTTCCCAGAGCATCCTGCCGAAAGCGTCGCACACAGCACGGACACTCTAGCTAGGAACCCCATAGTCTCCGAGAAAGTTGCACCCGGGAACCAAATGGTTGCTGGAATCAAAGTCACAACCTTCGGACTCCCGTCAGGTAGCACTTGATATAGGACTATAAACCACATCACCCGTCGAGTACCGGATACTCTATTAAACATATGAGTTGGCACCATATAACTAATACACCTCAAAAAGTGGGACTAGTGTTTTTACATGTACACCTAATACATCTGAAAAAGTGGAACTAGTGTTTTTACATGTACACCTAATACACCTGAAAAAGTGGAACTAGTGTGTACAGGTAATACACCTCAAAAGTGGAACTAGTGTTTTTATATGTACACGTAATACACCTCAAAAAGTGGAACTAGTGTTTTTACATGTACATTTCCACATACCACCTCTGCCTGTCATCTACTTCTTCTTGGGGCAGTCATGGGCGATGATGACTTCCTAACCCTGTCTGTTATCTCATACTTTAATGAGTTGGCGAAGCTTATATTATTATTTCTTGCCCAGTTGTTTAAGCTGTCCACATATATATCTCTGTGTGTCTTCCTCTGCCTCCCGTGCCCAGTATTTCTTTCCACATAGGACTAATTCCTAAGTAAATGAATCACACAGGTAAACAACATATCGCGAAGATGAAAACACAACACTCAGGTAAATAACATATCAGACAGGGAGACAACACATCACACAGGTAAATAACACATCACACAGGCAAATAACACATCACATAGGTAAATAACAAATCAGACGATAAACAACACCCCACACAGGTAAGCAACAAATCAGACAGGTAAACAATAAATAAGGCAGGTAAACAACAAATCAGACAGGTAAACAACAAATCAAACAGGTAAACAACACATAAGTAAACAATACATCACACAGGTAAGCAACAAATCTGACTAGTAAACAACAAATAATACAGGCAAACAACAAATCAGACAGGTAAACAACACATCACTCAGGTAAGCACAACAATAACAACACCAACGACAACAGCAACGACAACAGGTACTTACATCGCAGGTGCATGTGACACAAACACGAGGACTAACTCCCTCTCCGTGATCGTAGTATTTCCCGCTGTAGTAACAATTTGCTGAAATGGCGAAACAAAAGCACACATGAAGAAAACACACAAATGAAAGTATGAAATGCATATATGTCAGAAAACGTAACAAGAGTATGGCAGACACATAATTAGGCTCGCATTGACTGCCAGAGGGTATGATATTACAGCATGGAGACAAATTAAGAGAGCAGTAACAAATTCCAGCACATAGACCAGTGACAATACCTAGCACGCAGAAGTGTTAACAAATATAGCCCAGAAAACAGTAAACAAATGTTAGCACAGAGACCAGCAGCAAATTCCAGAACACAGCACAGTAAACAAATCCTAAACACAGGGCAGTAAAGAAATCCTAGAACACAGAACAGTAGATAAATCCTAGAATACAGAACAGTAAAGAAATCCTAAAACATAGAACAGTAGATAAATCCTAGAACACAGAACAGTAGATAAATCCTAGAACATAGAACAGTAGATAAATCCTAGAACACAGAACAGTAAAGAAATCCTAGAACACAGAACAGTAAAGAAATCCTAGAACACAGAAGAGTAAAGAAATCCTAGAACACAGAACTGTAAAGAAATCCTAGAACACAGAACAGTAGATAAATCCTAGAACACAGAACAGTAGATAAATCCTAGAACATAGAACAGTAGATAAATCCTAGAACACAGAACAGTAAAGAAATCCTAGAACACAGAAAAGTAAAGAAATCCTAGAACACAGAAGAGTAAAGAAATCCTAGAACACAGAACTGTAAAGAAATCCTAGAACACAGAACAGTAGATAAATCCTAGAACACAGAACAGTAGATAAATCCTAGAACATAGAACAGTAGATAAATCCTAGAACACAGAACAGTAAAGAAATCCTAGAACACAGAACAGTAAAGAAATCCTAGAACACAGTAGAGTAAAGAAATCCTAGAACACAGAACTGTAAAGAAATCCTAGAACACAGAACAGAAGATAAATCCTAGAACACAGAACTGTAAAGAAATCCTAGAACACAGAACTGTAAAGAAATCCTGTAACATAGAAGGGTAAACACGGTCTAGCACGAAGGACAGTAAACAAATTTTAACTCACAAAAGAATCCAGCCAACCCTGACTCACATAACAATCTAACCAACCCTGACTCACATAACAATCTAACCGACCCTGACTCACATAACAATCTAACCGACCCTGACTCACATAACAATCTAACCAACCCTGACTCATATAACAATCTAGCCAACACTGACTCACATAACAATCTAGCCGACCCTGACCCACATAACAATCTAGCCAACACTGACTCACATAACACTCTAGCCAACCCTGACTCATATAACAATCTAGCCAACACTGACTCACATAACAATCTAGCCAACACTGACTCACATAACAATCTAGCCAACACTGACTCACATAACAATCTAGCCAACACTGACTCACATAACAATCTAGCCGACCCTGACCCACATAACAATCTAGCCAACACTGACTCACATAACAATCTAGCCAACCCTGACTCATATAACAATCTAGCCAACACTGACTCACATAACAATCTAGCCAACCCTGACTCATATAACAATCTAGCCAACACTGACTCACATAACAATCTAGCCAACCCTGACTCATATAACAATCTAGCCAACACTGACTCACATAACAATCTAGCCAACCCTGACTCATATAACAATCTAGCCAACCCTGACTCACATAACACTCTAGCCAACCCTGACTCATATAACAATCTAGCCAACACTGACTCACATAACAATCTAGCCAACCCTGACTCATATAACAATCTAGCCAACACTGACTCACATAACAATCTAGCCAACACTGACTCACATAACAATCTAGCCAACCCTGACCCACATAACAATCTAGCCAACACTGACTCACATAACAATCTAGCCAACCCTGACTCATATAACAATCTAGCCAACACTGACTCACATAACAATCTAGCCAACCCTGACTCATATAACAATCTAGCCAACACTGACTCACATAACAATCTAACAGACCCTGATTCAAATAACAATCTAGCAAACCCTAGCTTACCTAACACAATATCCAACCATGACTCACATAACAATCTAGCACACCCTGATTCACATATCAACCTACCAAATCCTGATTCACATAACAACCTAGCAAACCATAACATACATAACAATCTAGAAAACCCTAACTTACTTATCAAACGCAAACGAACCCTCATCCACATAAAAATCCCTTTAAAGTATAGAATATAGAGAAGGAGATAGGATATAATTGAACTGTAACACTTAACAACCAAACTAAGGTAAAGGATAGAATACAGCGAGCGAGCGAGCGAGCGAGAGAGAGAGAGAGAGAGAGAGAGAGAGAGAGAGAGAGAGAGAGAGAGAGAGAGAGAGAGAGACAGGGACAGAGAGAGAGAGAGAGAGAGAGAGAGAGAGAGAGAGAGAGAGAGAGAGAGAGAGAGAGAGAGAGAGATATTAAACCGTTCTTTGAATTGCTTTAAACATTAACAGTAATAGGAAAAGGTGGCAAATTTATTCGGCAGATCGATTCTAAACGAAATAGGAGAATCGGTGTCGGGGAAACTACAAAAGGCATCATGCTTTAATGGCATCCGCTGGGAGCCCTTCAACTTTATGGTATCATTACTGTATAATTACTTGATTGAAAAATTGTAATCTCGACGTGCCCGTGTGCATACTACGGCCATAGAATGGATGATATGTGTTACGAATATCGGAGAAGCTTCTAAATGTTAAAGTTAGTTGCATTCCCTTTACAGGATGTCGCAATCAAAACCTGCATTTTGTGGCTCTTTGTGACAATTTTATGTTTGTAATAGGTTTCTGAACTACCGACGCTCAAACAGTTGTGAAAATCGATGCAATGCAGTCCATTTCCAAGTCTCTGCTGATTTTTAATCCGGTGTGCGCATTGTAAAATTGCGTTCATTGCCCTTAAGCTATAGACGCCTTCTCCATCTATACGTGTCTGCTTACACTGTTCTGGTCAAGATGGCGGCAGACGGTCGTGTTGTTTTGTGACCGTTCCATTTCTCGCGTAGGAGATGGATATTTTCATCTCCTGCGTTTAATTTGTGTGCCAAGATGTAAACCCAGGAGTTTCTTCTCAAGATCTTCGCCGGTGCTACGAAGTTCGTGCATTGAGCGTGCATTGAGCGAAGCAATTCTTGAGTGAATTTTCGCAGTGTGCGTGTTTTTGTGGTGTTCGGGTTTTCAACATGGCGGAACAGCGTTTAACAAGGCGATGGGAGCGGTGGGGGAGACCGCAAGCTTCAAGGCAGACGTGGTGAAGCAAGGCGTTTTAGACTCAAAAATGATCGTCTGGCTTCAGGAATACTCGTATTCTATATTGGAACTGTGCCAGCGTAAAACAACGAGGCCCTATTCTAGAAAATCTGATATACAGGAACGACATTGTATCGCTTCAGGAGACGAGACTGTGTGATCAGTTACTCCAAATTGCTGGCTTCACATGTTTCTATAACAGGCAACATCTGGGAATGGCAATTCTCATTCGCGACAGTATGGTGGCTTCAGAGCTAGACAAGTCCAGTTGGGACAGTGACGACATACAAATACAGGCGGTAGAGTTCAATCCCGTCTACCATTCGTGTTAGTTAATGTTTATGCCCGTAACGCGAGTGTGGATTTCCAGAAGTGGCAGTGGAAGTGACATATTAGGTCACGAGAGAAAGGTTATTTTCTGTTGCGATTTTAACGCTAAAGGCAGCTCATGGGGAAACATTTCCTCCAACACACAGGGGGAGGAGTTCGAGACTGCACTTGAAACCATTGACCTGGTTTGTATCAACAGTGGTTGTGTCACCAGGACAGCAAGCCGTCCAGGTGATGAGGACAGTGCTATTGATCTAGCGCTGGTTTCTCCTTCACTCACTACAATGTGCAGATGGGGTGTCCTAGGGTACCACCCCCTTGCAGCATATTGGTGGAGAAAGACAGTACCAGGCAGCACAAGTCAATGGTCAAGACTTTCCAGTATGACAGTACAGGGCAAGATATGGTGAATAAAATCAGGCGCGACAAGCGCAGAAAGCTTCCGGGCAGGAAAAAAAAGCTGAGAGCAGCCACCGTGGTGGAATTTTGAGGTGGAGAAGGCCTGGGTGGATAAGCGTAGTGCTATAAGGAAATGGCAAATCGCCAAGAAGAACAGAATTGCCCATCCTAGTCCCTGCATGCACTTAGAAAGAGTGATGCACACAAACGTAAGCTATTTCAAAAACACTGGTTAAGGTGGTTAAAGGTGAAAACTGGGCAGAGATATGTCAATGAGTAAGCACAGACAAGTCACTGCAATTGTTCTGGCGACTACATAAAAGCATGAGCGCTGAAGTCAAGAATAAGAGAATTTATGACTTCCAAGGTGCTGACCTCATTTGGCAGAGGACTGACGGGGACAAGGGTAAAGCCCTCTTCGAACGCTATCTAGAGCAGAGCAACCAGACAGACATGAGAGGCCGAAATCTTGCCAAGGAGGTCACCTCAGATAGGTGCAAGGCCAGACATTTCGGATGAAGACACAGTGACAGTGAAATAAATCAAGGCTGTGCTTCCACGATTAAAAAAAAAAACAAACAGCGCTCCAGGGCCAGATGGAATAAGATACGACGACATCAATAGGTGTTCCAACAACAAGCTAGAGAAACTAGCAGACATGCACAAAAACAGAATAGGGGGTGCTAGCATCAAGGAGGAGTGGTTACACAGCTATCTTATTCCCTTGTTGAAGCCTGGCAAAGACCACACAAACATTCAGGGATATCGAGTAATAACCATGCAGAATACAATAGGCAAGCTGCTGGGGAAGTTAATTGCCAGAAAAATAGAAAGCCAGCTAGAGAAGCAAGGTTTTTCCCCCACCTACCCTGGGAGGGTGCCGTCAAAAAAAAGAAAAAAAAGAAAAAAAAGAAGCCTGGACTATTGCAGCAGTTTTTGCTTATGACGTTTATGAAGGTTTCCACTCAGGCAATAAAACGTTTGCTGCAGCGATTGATCTTGAGGACACGTACAACTGAGTACCATTCGATTTTTTAATGCTTCAGCTTCTTGAACTCAAGTCCTTTCCTCCTTAGTTAGATCGCTGCAGCCTTCTCCCAACGGAAAGTAGTTTTTAGATGTGGCAGTTGGACTTCGGAACCAACAACAATATAGCCTGGCCTACCACAGGTATCACCATTATCTCCGGTGGTGTTCAACGCCTACACAGTGAGAATCACCAGTGAGCAGATCACTGGACCTGGCAGGACATTGTCATATGCCGACGATGTTTTAGTGTATCGTCAGGGTAAGGATAGAGATCAGGTTGCTGTGGAACTACAAACCGAACTCAATCGCATAAGTACTTGGTGTGTTGAAGCTGGCGCAATGGTCAACCCAACAAAGGCAACAGTGACATGGTTCTCGTTGAATAATCATATTGTCAACACTCCAACACCAACTGTAAATCTATGTTCAGAGACTCTGAATAGAACGCAGTCAATGAATTACCTGGGGATACGTTTTGATCGAAGCCTTGCTTCTAGTACATAGTACATAGACCAGGTGATAACAAAGGCCACGTGGGATTTGGCTGCGATGCGGGTGATGGCGGCAACAAACTGTGAGCAGCGCCATCTATGTCTTCTATACGAGGGGTTAGCCATGTCTATTTTGGAGTATGCGATGGCGATTCTGACTCTCAGCCATAAGCAGATAGAAAGGATAGAAAGGATGGAAAGGACACAGAACGAAGCTATGCGCATTATTCTTAGATGTACAAGAGATACAGCATGCAGGGCGATGATTTGAGTCTTGATTTTCCAACCATTGAAGACAGAATACAAATTTGCAGAGCACGTGCCTACCTCAGAGTTAACACAAACACACAACATCCACTGCACAGCGAGATTAAGAAGGTAAAGGGCAGCAAGTTAAAAAGAGACAAGTTTTGGATGGGTCAAGCCGAAGACATTCTTCAGCAGGTGTGCTCACTTGAGGACTTTGAACCTATCGAGGAGTGGGTACAAGTGCCAAAAGATTTCTGTACGTTCTTTTCAGTTTGCATCCAACTAGACAGAAAATGCAGACAAGAAAATCCGGCTGCTGTGGAGGCGGAAGTACAAACGTTGATTTTCGAGAATTCGTTAGACGGTGATGCTGTCATTTACACAGATGGGTCGGTCGTCCGATGCATGAGAAGCTCATGGGCCTTTACGGCTCAGGTCGGAGGGAGAATTGTGAAGGAGGACTCTGGTGCTTTCACTGAAACCACAAGTAGCCTGACCATGGAAGTCATGGCAGTAAGTAAAGCAATAACATGGCTCGAGACACAGACATTCACTAGGGCTTGTTTCCTTAGCGACTCAATGAACATGATCAAGAGGATAGAGGAGGGGTCGATCCGAAGAGAATGGTTGCTGTGTTTGGAGCGGTCTCGACTGGCAAAGATTAGTTTCATCTTCGTGCCAGGGCATGCGGGAGTACAAGGAAATGAGCAGGCTGACAAGCTCGCAGGTAAGGCTACTGTGGAGGGCGGACGTTTTATGGATCAGGCTGACATTTTGAATGCTCTAAGAGAAGTAAGACTTTTGAGAGAACCAAGTGATGACTGTGAATCTGCAACCATGGTCAGACTGCGAGAACAACAAATTAAAAGAGGTGTGGCCAAACAAGAACACTACCCAGGAAGCCAAAGAGGATTGATAAACCAGTACAGAACTGGTGTCGTTAGCCGCTACATGCTGCGAGATTTGCTGAGGAGGGGATCCGAGCACTTATGGACTGAATGGTTCGATGTGCAATGAGGATGATCTGTCGACTAACTAACTAACTACAGGCACGAGTGTAGGCCTGAGTGCACGGGGGAATAATGGCCGTTTCTCTCTCGTAGCAAGCGATAAGCCCAGGAATCGAACCATTATCCAACTATGTTCATGCCATTTTCAGAGCAATGTCCTAACCTTTACACCCACACGCCCGCTGTTCTTTACATTAGAAGCACTCGATCTAAAATCACAATGTAATAGCGCATACACACACGCCTACGCAACTGCAGTTTGGAAGGGGGGAAAACATGGGGAATTTGATGAGATTAGGGTGCATAAACAATCAGTCACAAATGAAACTGAAGCAAAGAATAAAGAACAAACAGAGACAGGAAAGAAAGATCGAAAGAAGTTATAAACTAAATTGGCATAGTAGAATTTTTTAAAAAGAGGGGGGGGGGATTACTATTTCGGGGGGGGGGGGAGAAAACATCGAGGTAGTCTAGAAATAGGAAACCAAAAACACATAAATGTACAGGAACACAACACATAAAGGCAGATAAAGCAAGCATTCTCTGCCAGGTACATCGATCAGCTTTCTGCTGAACTACAAATTTCTCACTCTATTATAAGAAGGAAATTCCATGCAACCAGGCACAGACCCCCACCAGAGATGCTCATTTGCCGAGCTAGCACGTGTTAAGTACATCTCAAGCAGCCCCGACGCTCTGACTTCGCGATGAACCCGACAGACGTTGGAAAATTGCAGTTATATTTGGACCATTTATTTTGGTCTGTGCCAGATAGTGGTGTTAGTAGACGCGCGCATGACAACTTCCTTTCTCCTCCTTCGTGCCTCTTTGGAGAAATGCGTCACACTTAGTTACGCACCACTCAAAGCCATTTGTGTGGAGGTTTACTTCGCGTCAGATTCCTTTCAAAGTAATAGTGGGGTTTACTTCTCTTGTTAGATTTCGTTCAAAGTAATGGTAAGGTTTACTCCTCTTATTGGATTTCATTCAAAATGAGGTTTACTTTAAAAGCCATTGTGTGCGTATTGCTTCGCGTCAGATTCCTTTCTAAGTAAATGGTGAGGTTTACTTCTTTTGTTAGATTTCGTTAAAATTTATGGTGAGGTTTACTTCTCGTGTTAGACTGTATTCAAAGTAATGGTGAGGTTTATTTCTCTTGTTAGATTTCTTTCAAAGTAATGGTGACGTTTATTTCTCTCGTTAGATTTCTTTCAAAGTAATAGTAAAGTTTACTACTCTTGTTATATTTCTTTCAAAGTAATAGTAAGGTTTACTACTCTTGTTAGATTTCTTTCAAAGTAATGGTGAGGTTTATTTCTCTTGTTAGATTTCTTTCAAAGTAATAGTAAAGTTTACTACTCTTGTTATATTTCTTTGAAAGTAATAGTAAGGTTTACTACTCTTGTTAGATTTCTTTCAAAGTAATGGTGAGGTTTATTTCTCTTGTTAGATTTCTTTCAAACTAATGGTGAGGTTTATTTCTCTTGTTAGATTTCGTTCAAAGTAATAGTGAGGTTTACGTCTTTAGCTAGGTTTCACGCAAAGTAACGCGGAGGTTTATTTATCTAGTGAGATTCCACTCAAATTAACGGGCAGGTTTACTTCTCTAGGCAGGTTCCATCCAAAGTAAAATAGGCTGGCACGATACAGGCCACACCACTCACCGAGTACTAACAGGTCCATACAAATATGCGTCTAGCACCATATGCACAATAAACCTTAACGTGTGTAAACGAGTTTTTTATTACCTTTTTCCCCCTAAAAATCAAATGACAAACAACACCGAAAAATAGGATGTAAAAATTATATGACACACACACACACATTGGCACCTTGCCGTCTTGACAGACGATAGTTTGTGCTTTAAAAAGGCATAATAACTTTTAACTATGGCGGTAGCGAGTGTGACTGATAAGGCCAATTTGCGCTGTAAATGTCCGTTCACAGTGGGTGCATGTGAACACGTGGTCATTTCCACCATCATGCACCATCTTACGTCTCAAACGCTTGGTGTGTGACTTTTCTGCAATAATTTTCTCCTTTGACTTTATTCCATTTCTGATATTTGCCCTCCATGCAACACGTTCAGCGGCGACTTGCTCCCAATGTGCATTATCAATGCCTGTATCAATCATGTCCCGCTTACACACATCTTTGTATCGTAGTAGAGGCCGACCCTGAGATCTCTTACCCATCTGTAATTCACCAAAAAAGATATCCTTTGGTATTCTACCATCATCCATCCGCCTAAGATGTCCTATCCATCTAAGTCTACGAAGACTGAGCATGGAATAAACTGTCACACAACCTGATCTTTCCAATGCTTCAGTATTTGTGATTTTGTCTTGCCACTTAATACCAAGAATTCTTCGCAGACACCGCATATGAAAGCTGTTTAAATTGTTCTCTTGGTGTGAGTAAGTTGTCCAGGTTTCACTGCCATAGAGAAGAGTACTAAGGACACAGGCTTGATAGACAAGGACTTTTGTTTTGGCAGTAAGCTTCCTGTTCTCCCAGACTCTTTTTCTTAACCTGTTCATTGTTGTTGCTGCCTTACCAATCCGGATGTTGATTTCCTGATCTAGGGATAATTTGCTATTTACCACCGATCCTAGATATGTAAAATGGTCTACTATCTCTAGTTCGGCGTCGTCAATAAAGATTGATGGTACCCCATGTGCACCTTGTGACATAATCTGTGTCTTCTTTTTGCTAAACAACTGTCATATACATATAGTGTAAACAAGATATGACAAACATATCATGTAGATACAGTGTAAATAACACAAGAAACATAACGCACAATATAAGACAGACAGACAGTAGGAAAGATGGAAGGAAGTGAATAAAAGAAAGAACGAACGAAAACGAAAGAAATGTATATACTTGATTTTAAAACACGTGAATCGTGTGTGAATACTCACTGAGACACATGGGACAGCACTCTCCGTCTCTGTACACGGGGTTACTACAGTCTGCTGGCGGGCACTCTTCATGGTGGCACTGAACGGTCCCATTCTGTAGAAGGAACAGACAGAATGTTTGAGTTTCCTGATGCAGCTTCGCCCCGCCTGGAACCCTCACTAAGTATTGTCATACATTATAGTTTTCCCGAAAGCAGTTCGCTGCCTTGGGTCTGTGATGTGATAGCGCTATATTATTTTGTAGGCCATCATCATCATGATCATCTTCCACTTGTGCCGTCAAGCGTCGTGGGGAGGAATAACTGACGCTCCAGCGACCGATGGGTGGCACAGGATAGTATCATTCCGTGTGACTGTACAACATTCCTTCTGACAGTACAATGTCTTTGATGTCGTCAATACATATTCTTGCTCTAGTATCAGATCTTCTCTAATGTAGCGCCAGTGCTGGTAGTTGATAGTTTTGCATTTTAACGAGATGGCCGAACCATTTGATCTTCTGTATTTCAATAACATAGAATAAGGTGTTGGTCCCACTGTCTGCCCGATGGTGATCAATAAAGCCAAAAGCTACTGGAATTCGTAATCAATTATCGTGCAATTGCTTTGACACCTGCTAAGATAGATGGTGAGCTATCGATCTGCCAGCAGTGTGGAGGCGTCGATTACACGCACCAAATCAAACAAGAATAGTGGCAGAATAACTGTGAAGAACTATTTCAGTCAGGTAGAGTTCTGTAAGGTAATGCCAGTTCCACTTCTCTGAGCAAGGACCACACAAATGACACCGCCAACAACGTTAACAGGGTCATGTTTCACATGTCACGAATGTGGTAAATAATTATAGCCTAGATAGAACAGTGCGAGAGGGAGAGACCTTAGGATCTGGCAGACAGTACTCCGAGGAAAGACCAAAGTTTGGTCACCAAACGGACACATAATCAGACTGCAACCTTGTGCCATTAGTATTGGCACTCTTCGCTGGCTGTTGAAAATTAGGAGGAGCATGTAGGGAATATTTCAAATGATATTATGTCGGTTCTTGGCTCAAAATCAGTCCGAATGTTGTAAACAATCAATCAATCAGGTGCCGTCTCCACAGTGAAGTTTGGCTGCTATAGATCTCCAACACTGTCTGTCTCTCGCCCTGACTGTAGATTCTGTCAGATTGATGTTCGTACATCTCTTTATGTTATATTTCCACTTGTATCGATGTCTACCTCTTGCTTACTTGCCTTCAACATTGCCCTCCAGGATGGTTTTTATGAAAGTGTTATGTCTTTTAACGTGGTCGAAATATTTCACTTGCCTCTTTTTTATTTCTTTCATCAACTCTCTTTTCTTTCCAGTTTTCCTAGAACCTGTGTATTGGATTGTTTTTGTTTCCACGAAATACGACATATTGCAAACAACGATGTATTAACATATATTTAAAAAACAAAGGAGCAGTCTTTAACACAACCTCCCTGTCATTATGCTACCTGTGTTGACACAGGACAACGGGGGGGGGGGGGGGGGGGGGGGGGGGAAGAGATGAAGAGCCATAGCGACAAAAATGAAGTGTCTGTCGAGAATGTTTAAAGGAAACCAAGAGACATAATTACATGTGGTAAAACCAAAATGCAAATGGACACAATGTCTGGAAGCTCTTTCATGGAAAGAATCAAATGATTCGGTCATGTAACAAGACAGCTGCCGAACCCAAAGCAACGTTGATTAATAGATCAGTGGAAAGACAGCAAGAGACAAATCTTGAAAATGATGAATTGGCGGATTCATAAAATCAACCAACAGTTCCTTGTACACAGCCAGCAGAAAAGCTGTCGCAGGAAAGAAACAGGAATGCCAATCCCACAGAGTACAATGGCGTTGTGTGTGTGATACCACAAGCCTCTGACACATACATACTAGGTCATCTCTTAATGAGGTGGCGATGTTTGGTTGAGGCGCCCTGTTCTCAGATTCAATCATCGCCTCTGTTGCTTCATAACACATTAAAAGAGCCTCGCCAACGCACAAGGACAAAACTGCAAACCTGATAGTTATGGGTGCAACAACAGACAAACAACCCCCAGTCACCGAGAGAAGGCAAAATAAAAACACATCAAAACCGGCAGCATTAGCGGGAGATAACTTGATAACTTGCAGGAACCGTTAATCTAGATAACACTTATAAACAAGGCAGGGGTACAAGGCGTATATTTCTCCCTTTAAATTCAACAACTCCGCAGACTTATTTCTGCTTCTCTCCGAGCGCCGCTGGTGTTTCTGATACAGGCGGGGGCTATTGAAGTCAGATGTTTTGACACATGACCTAGTTAATGATGTTCAAATCTGTGTTTTTCACCTCACGGCGTTGTGTCTGATGTGAGTGCTCGTGCAAGAGAACTTATAGCTACAGGTTAGTGACGAGCCAGACAGCGAGAGTGCAGGAGAGAATCTGTGCGATTTCCGTGGCACTTTAAACTTCAGGTAGGTCGGCTCCGTGTTATAATGCAGGTTGTCTCATGAAAATATCAGTGTTTGACGGTGTATTCTTGAAGTTGAACAGTATTGATAGCTGACAATGCAAAAGATATACAACTACTGTTGGACATTGTAGTAATAGAGTGTGCAAATTAAAAAAAAAAAAAGGACTTTCCTTGAATATAAAAAAAAATGTAAAAAAAACGAACAAACAACATAAACAGTGGTTACATCAAAGAAACTGATAACACTAAAATGAGATACAACAATAGAAGGGCTTAACGAAATTGATAAATTTAAATAATCAAGGGCAGTCATAACAGTAGATAGAAGATACGTCACTGACATTAAGAGCAGAATATGTCAAGCAGAAGCTGTATTTCAGAAAACGAAACGAATTCGACAGTATGTGTTATAAACAGAGTACTAAAGTGTTATATAGAACCTGTTTTATTGTATAGAAGTGAATCATGGAGCATGAACGAACACATTAGGAAGAACTTGGAGACCACGAAGATATGGTTCCTGAGAACCCAACAAAGACTCTTCATTAGCGAAGTCTAACTCCACAACTATGGAATATGGACATAATTCGCTTCTAATCATTGAAATAGCACCGCATGTCTCAGAATCTTGGTGCAATTTCAATGGTTAGATACGAATTATGTCCACATTCAATAGTTGTGAGTGACAGACCAGGCTATTAATGACACATTTCGGGGGTTCAAGCTAATTGTCACAGTACACTTGTTCCTGCAGCGAGGCGCTGTCATCATTGGAGGTGACAGATTCCAATTCTAGTATGTAACTATAACTTGTAATTGTTATGTTGTCTGCTGTGTTCTCTAATCTCTGTTCCTTTCTTCTATGACTCCATGAGAGCCAAATAATGCTTGTGAATTGACTAATGCCATTGGGCCAACTGTAATGCTGTGTTCAGAGACGGTGGAAAGAACGCAGGCAATGAATTACCTGGGGATACGGTTTGATCGAAGCCTTGCTTATAATGTGCACATAGACCAGGTGATAACAAAGGCCAAGCGGGGTTTGGCAGCGATGCGGGTGATGGCGGCAGCAAACTGTGAGCAGCGCCATCTATGTCTTCTGTACGAGGGGTTGGTCATGTCTGTTTTGGAGTATGCAATGGCAATCCTGACTCTCAGCCATAAGCAGATAGAAAGGATGGAAAGGATACAGAATGAAGCTATGCGCATTATTCTTGGATGTACAAGAGATACAGCATGCAGGGCGATGCGCTACCTTCTTGGTTTTCCAACCATTGAAGAGAGAATACAAGGTTGCAGGGCACGCGCCTACCTCAGAATTAACGCAAACACACAACATCCACTGCATAGTGAAATTAGGAAGGTGAAGGGCAGCAGGTTAAAAAGAGGACGGTCGTGGATGGGTCAAGCCAAAGACATTCTTCAACAGGTGTGTTCACTTGAGGACTTAGAACCTGGCGAGGAGTGGGTGCAAGTGCCAACAGACTTCTGCACATCCTTTTCAGTTTGCATCCAACTAGATAGAAAATGCAGACATGAAAATCCGGCTGCTGTGGAGGCTGAAGTACAAGCGTTGATTTTCGAGAATTCGCTAGACGGTGACGCGGTCATCTACACAGATGGGTCGGTCGTCCGACATGTGAGAAGCTCATGGGCCTTTACAGCTCGGGCCGGAGGGAGAATTGTGAAGGAGGACTCTGGTGCTTTCACTGAAACCACAAGTAGCCTGACCATGGAAGTCATGGCAGTAAGTAAAGCAATAACATGGCTCGAGACACAGACATTCACTAGGGCTTGTTTCCTTAGCGACTCAATGAACATGATCAAGAGGATAGAGGAGGGGTCGATCCGAAGAGAATGGTTGCTGTGTTTGGAGCGGTCTCGACTGGCAAAGATTAGTTTCATCTTCGTGCCAGGGCATGCGGGAGTACAAGGAAATGAGCAGGCTGACAAGCTCGCAGGTGAGGCTACCGTGGAGGGCGGACGCGCCATGGACCAGGCCGACATTCTGAATGCTCTACGAGAAGTAAGACTTTTGCGAGAACCAAGTGATGACTGTGAATCTACAACAATGGCCAGACTGCGAGAGCAGCAAATTAAAAGAGGGGTGGCCAAACAAGAACACTACGCAGGAAGCCAAAGAAGATTTATAAACCAACACAGAACTGGCGTCGTTAGCCGCTACACGTTGCGGGATTTGCTGAGGAGGGGATCCGAGCACTTATGGACTGAATGGTTCGATGTGCAATGAGGATGATCTGTCGACTAACTAACTAACTAACTATTGCCATTGGGCATCGACCCTCAACAAACTCCCCCCCCAAGGCCTCCGACCTTTACCTATCCTAAGCAGCTCCTTCCGTGTCTTTCCCATGTCATTCATATCTGTTTCTACTTCTCTTCTCCGTGAGTTCTTAGGTCTTCTCTATTTATTTAGCCCTGTTGGTTCCAGACTAAGTTGTTTTTTTTTCTAGTTATACTATTCTCTTCTTTTTTTCTTTTTTTTTTTCAATGTATGACCTGTCCAGTGCCAGCTTCTTTTCTCCACCCTCAAAACTTCTAGCGTTGCTAAGCATCGCCGTTATCACATCATCATCATCATCATCATCATCATCATCATAATCATCATCATCATCATCATCAACTACAGCAATAGCTGATTTGGGATACAATGTTTCCTGAACATAGTAACCGTGTCAGGGCAAACTTAACAATTCTAGTGAGGTTAATCCTAGTCTGGTTCCGCAATTTGATAGTAATAAACGTAAAATCTCGTCTAGCTTTTCATACAAATAGCACATGATAAAGTGAATTATGAATGGATTTCCAGATCAAACAACGTTTGAGTCAAAATATGGCCGACACCACGTGACAGGGATATGAATGGATTTCAGATAAAAGTTGGTTATTATAACGGTATTTATGAGAAAATTGCGTTCTTGTGATGTTTTCACGTTCACCTCTTTCTGTAAGTTGATTGTGTTAGTGAAGTGAATGGATACATGCACGAAAAGGAGAGGTGGGTGGCTGGTGGTACTTCCTCTGAGCTGTAGGATGTTGCTAGCGAAACTCCAACCCTTGGCAACGACCAGGGTGCGGACAATAACAACAACAACAATAACGAACCCAACTTTTACCTGGCAAGGACAACAACAACAATCCCAACCCTTACCTAGCAACGACCAGGGTATGGACAATAATAACAAAAATAAACCCAACTCTTACCTGGCAACGACATATACTACATCTGTCCTTCTTCCACTCCTCGCCCTCTCGCCTCTGTGTCCCATTATCGTAACAATACTTCAGGCATTCACACTGCTCTAGGCCGGACAGTCTTTCTTCTGCCTTGGACAACTGCAAAAATAGCCATACCACTTACATTACAGAGGCTTTACATAGCTTTACGGAGACTTTACAGAATTTTTTTTTACAGAGCTTTACAGAGGCTGGCGCTGTGGTTAATGCCATACATAATATAGAAGACCGTGTGTACTTTCATTATAGAGGACTGGGCTATTATAAATATACTTAGTGAAGGCTCTCTGGGGGAATGTGAATAATACAGATAAATAGATAGACTATCATGTTCTAGAGAGAATGCAGCAGCAAGGTGTGGTCAGAGGATCTGGTCAACAGTCGTCACTCAGGGGTGAAGCAAGGCGGACATATAATCAGATTGCAACGGGCACTATTAGTATTGGAACTCTTTGCTGGCTGTTGAAGATGAGGACTGGGCGCTTATGGGAATACCCCAAGTGTAATGGTGTCAGTTTCTTGACTCAACTCACTGCTTTCACGATTAATATAAGAATCATTAATGCACATTATGTTTAGATCATAGTAATTTTGTTAGTTAATTTCGTGTTTTTTACAGGACGTGGCAGTTAACCCCAGCATTTTTGTTTGTGATTTACTATTCGAGTTTACGTTTAGTAGTTTGCCATTGCTTTCTGAACGACCGATGCTCATACTACTGTATAGTAACCAGCACAACAGGGTCTGCTTCCAAATTGCCTGCAACTGTGTTTCGAATAAGGTATGCGGGATTGTGAAATTCGTTCAACACCCTTTCGCCAGAGAGATCAGCTTGTCAAATTAGAAGATTAAATTAACTTCAATGGAAAACATAACACTGTGGTCGATGCACGAATCACACTATAATTACTTTATTTTGTATATAAAGAGTCATTTGATTATCACACTATGGTCATAAACCAGTTTTACTGAGAATATTTTAAAAATATGGAAAAATTAGGCACAAAAGGTAAGTGGGCATGAACATGAACCAATATTTCAGAGAACATTAAATATAGGGTGTCTTTTTAATGGCTATGCAGTGTTTGAAAATATTGCCGATCCAAGTTTTGTATTCACCCTTTGTAAAGTTCATGCAACATAATAGGTAAATACAGCAATATTTTCACACTTCACAGTCATTAAAAATACACCATGAGGCCAACGCACACCAAACTAAGGTATAAAATGAAAACACACCTTTAATGTTAAATCTTTGTACATAATAGACATTTCTTTGACACGCTGTTCCAAATCTTGAAAGTTGGCACATGTCGGACATTCTGGCAATAGAAATACAATTGAAAAAGAACAATTAATACCAACGCATATTAGGCTACTGAAAATTTCATAGTTCTAGGGTACTATAAATTTCACAGTTATATAGTACGCAAATTTCATAGTTGTATAGTACTGTAAATTTACTAGTTATATAGCACTGTAAATTTAATAATTATATAGTACGCAAATTTCAGTTATATAGTACGCAAATTTACTAGTTATATAGCACTGTAAATTTACTAGTTATATAGCACTGTAAATTTAATAATTATATAGTACTGTAAATTTCGTAGTTTTAGAGAACTTTAAGTTTCATGTGTGTGTGTGTGTGTGAGAGAGAGAGAGAGAGAGAGAGAGAGAGAGAGAGAGAGAGAGAGAGAGAGAGAGAGAAGGAAGGAAGGAAGGATGGGAGGAAGGAAGGAATGAAGAAAGAAACCACACACAGATACATAAAACAACAGATCACAGTGTCACACGCCACTCAGAGAGAAAGAGAGAGAGAGAGAGAGAGAGTGAGAGAGACTGTTGGTATCCGGGAGAAAATAAGTGTGCACTAACTGTAAACGGGTACTTTTGTCTGCTGGTAAACACAGAAGCGGAGACAGAGCAGACTAGGACGGGCAATAAACAACCACAGAAACACAGAGTGGAAGAGAAACAGAATGGTGATAACCACACAGAGTGGAAGACAAACAGAAACACAGAATGAATGACAAACATAGAAAGACAGAGTGGAGGACAAACGGAGAGTGAAGATAAACATAGAAACACAAAGTGGAAGACAAACACAGAAACACAGAGTGGAAGGGTAAATAGGAACAATCCACTGACCTGTGTCTTGATGAGGGCATTGTAACAGGTAGCCATGGGCTTGTGTGACAATTTTGACATCTTGCAATGCTCCCTGTTACAAAGATGACCAGAAATACCATGTGGTGATACCAGTTCCTTCCTATCCATCCATCCACCCACCCATCCATACATACATCCATTCATCCTTCCACACACCCATCCATCCATCCTTCCACCCATCCATCCTTCCACCCACCCACCCATCCATCCATCCATATGTCTAACAGTCTTTCTTCTCTGCGCGTGTGTGTATGTCTGTCTATGTCTTCCTGCCTGCTTGTCTCTCACTCTGTGTCTGTCCATCCATTCAACCCCTTTTCATTAGTCCGTTCAGTGCGTTGTTTTTTTCTATCTGCCTATCTCTTTGTCTGTATGCATCTCTGTCCGTCCATCTAATAGTCAGACCGCCTGATTAATTAACTGTCTTTCTGTCTACCTGTCCATCCATTCATCGACTGCCTTTCCACCAGTTCATTTTTCTTTCTCCATATTCTATCTCTCTGCTTACCGCCCTCTCCTCTTCACTGCCCCCCCTCTCTTTCCCTTCTTCCCGATCTCCTCCTCTCTTTGTCTGCCTCCCTCTTATTTCATCCCTCAACCTCTCTTTCTGTCCCTCTCCCACCCTCACTCTCCCTTCGTCTCTCTCCTTCCCCCTCCTCTGTCCTTCTTTCTCTCTCCCTTCTTCTTCCTCCGTCATCTATCTCGCTCTTTTCTCTCCCGTTCCCCCCCCCCCTCTCTCTCTCTCTTTCTCTGCCTCTCTCTTCTCTTACCCTCTCCTACCCTATCTCCCCTTCTGCTTCTATCGATTCCCCCTTCCTTGTCCTTCTTTCCTGATCTCCCTTCTTCTTACTTCCTCCGTCACCTCTCTCGCAATTTCCTCTCTCTCTCTCTCTCTCTCTCTCTCTCTCTCTCTCTCTCTCTCTCTCTCTCTCTCTCTTCTCTCTCTCTCTCTCCACTTACCCTAAACAATGCATGCTGACCGTTCCGCTGCCCAACAAACAGCGACAACGGTTCCTGGGGAGGAGTGCGGTCCGGGGACTCTATGGCCCGCTGGTAGATTCGATTGCAGTCCACGAAGACGGAGACGTGGCTGCCGCTGAGTGTGACCGCCAGCTGGTGCCACAGGCCGTCTGCTAGCCGGTAGGGGAATGTTTCCACGCGAATCTGTTGCTGGTGTGTGTAGTAGAAGCGCAGCTCGTCCCGCCTCCCGCTGCTTTCAATTTCTAAAAATCTGCAACAGAGTCAAAGGAAACGAACCTGACTACTATGGATGTCAACAGCACAACAAAACGGGTGTATAGGTTGACTTCATTGCACCGCGTTTTATCCCATATAGCTCGGTCTCTTTCCGCGGGACGGTCTGCCAACTGCGTCGGATAGAGCACAAACTCCGTATCTGTAGCGATTCTCACTGGCCAGAAACGTGGTGGAATCTCTTCGTGATACGTCAATCCAGAGAGACAGAAAGACAGACATATGGAAAGAGAGAGACAGACACAGACAGACATATAGAAAGAGAGAGAGAGAGAGACTGACAGACAGACACAGACAGGTATATAAAAGAGGCAGACACAGACAGACGTATAGAAAGATAGAGAGGCAGACACAGACAGACATATAGGAAGAAATAGAGATAAACAGAGACAGGTTGATAGGCCGACTGTCAGACAGACAGACAGACAGACAGACAGACAGACAGACAGACAGACATAAATAGACATAGCGATAGACAGTCACTGAGAGAAGAACATAGCCCACAGACAGACAAAGAGAGAACAGACTGAACATACCAGACACGGACGGAGATACACGATCAGATAGATATAGAGATATAAATAGACTGACGGACGGACGGACCTCATCTACACTCTGTACAATTCCTGATCTATACCTGCAAAGTTTGTTTTTTCTTTCACTGCTTGAATAATAAAGGTCCACTCCCGAGGCAGTCACGAGACTGTGTTCTTGTGTAGGTTTTGTTTTATTCCACCCACGACAAATAAAAATACCCGTATCTTGTCTTAACATGCAATGTAACAGGTCTCAAACATTTCATACTTTTTGTTTTAACACTTGAGCCCATTTTGAGGAGACACAAAATGTCCCAACCCCCTCACTCTGTTATAAGATCAATAGGAACGAAGACAGTGTAGCAATGACGTCATAATCACCATCCAGTGGCTTGCCCGGCGCAGAACCTTTCCCCCTAAAACAGACCGTAAATGGCTCTCTATTATAATTCAGATGTCCCGCCTCAGTTGCTGTCAGATGTCCCGCCTCAGTTGCTGTCAGATGTCCCGCCTCTGTTTCTGTCACGTATCAATTATCCATCACATCTTGAATCCATCCACGTTGGGGTCTTCCTCTTTCTTCACTGCTTCTTTGGTAGATCAATTTAACTTTTCCTCGCCATGAGGGTTCGAACTCATGATCAGCGGGCTGGCAGACGAGCGTCTACCCACTACTCTACTGCGGCTCCCAACAACAACAACAATAACCCATAATTACGTTCACTCGCTCTATCCCCATCGGGTCACGGCTCCTACTTTGAGAAGCCATATATTAGAACAGCGTTCTCCTGGTGTCTGGGGCGAGTACTGTAACTACTCGGCCACAAAACTCCTCACCCACTTCATTCCGCTGTAGCTCGTGAAACATTTGACTAAAATAGATAAATCAATATTCTAAAATTACAGTACTCAACAGTTCGCAGGTGTGTTGATGGTTTCTGAAAGACTTTCACACGGCATTACAATTACAGAACCCAACTATTGCCCGGGGATATTTCAGTAAGGTACCAAACCAGTTCGATAAAAAATAATTGTTCAAATTACCTTTTATTCAGAAAAAGAACACTGCGAGAATGACCGAGGGAGGAGACATGAAGCCACCGAAGTGGATAATGGGTAGGGATAATACAAGTAGTTCCGGATAGAACCACCGCCCTAGGACGGACTGGTGGTAGCAAGATTGTAAACTCAACAACGCCGAGACATGTCTGGCGGGAGTTTATGGAGGTGGTAAGGACTGTAAAACAAGGGGGTGAGTCACCGCAACACTGGCAGATATAAAGAAATCAATAGTTTCAAAGTCTGCCGTTTACACTGTCTTCTCAAAGACATGAGGGCAATATAGGAAGCCATCAGATCAATAAGTTCATTTGGGTGTTCAGCGATGTGGCAAAGAATGCTCAGGTTGTTTTTTAAAACTTCATTTGCTGCCAGCAGATCAGGAAAGATCGAGGGTCAGTCGGCGGGGTGTGGTGAGTGCGACGTTCTGCAGAGGATTTGCTAGACAATGTTAGTACTGATGATGTAAGGTAAATGTAATTAGAAAAGGCAGGACGGAGAATCTTAACATGAAGAATGTGAGACTGAAAGCAAATAGGTAAAGGGCTGTTCGTGATATGTCAATCCACATAGGCAGAGAGAGAGGGGAGAGAGAGAGAGAGAGAGAGAGAGAGAGAGAGAGAGAGAGAGAGAGAGAGAGAGAGAGAGAAAGCGCATAAGTAAAAAACTTCGTGGTACTTCAATCTAGACAGACACTGAGAGAGAGAGAGAGAGAGAGAGAGAGAGGGAGGGAGAGGGAGAGAGAGAGAGAGGGGAGAGGGAGAGAAAGAGAGAGAGAGAGAGAAAGAGAGAGAGAGAGAGAGAGAGAGAGAGAGAGCGCATAAGTAAAAAATTGTTCGTGGTACTTCAATCCAGACAGACACTGAGAGAGAGAGAGAGAGAGAGAGAGAGAGAGAGAGAGAGAGAGAGGGAGAGAGAGAGAGAGAGGGAGAGAGTGAGCGAGATAAACAGAGATACATGTTGATAGACCAACTCTTAGACAGACAGACAAATAGGCAGACTACATTATTCTTCTTCTACTTTTTCTTTTTTCATCTTTTATTCCTCATTGGGGCGTGGACCTCAGCCGACTCACCCCAGGCCTTCCTCTCCTTTGCTATCCCCTGCAGCTCCGCCCGTGTAGACATTTGCTGCTGACCCTAATATTAGGCCAAAGGTCACTGGAGAGCTGGTGTGGTCAGTGTCTCGCCCGCCGCCTTTACTTCCCGAGATATTTCATGGTACCCGTCTGATCCTGGGTCGAGCTGGGTGATCGGGTTAGTGGAAACATTCCGCTTTGAAGCGGGTTCGAACACACGCCCACGGCCCGGCAGGGCGGTGTGCTAGCTACAGCCGTCCTAGTTTGCTGATCGGATGACTTCTTGAGATCTCCAGCTAAGTGAGAGTCTGCGTGGCTAAGAGGATGACTTCTTCAGACCTTCACCTAGCTACAGTCGGTCCTTGTTTGTGTGTTGATCGGATGACTTCTTCAGATCTCCGGCTAAGCGGGAGTCTGCGTGGCTAAGAGGTTACGAAGGTTGTGAGTTCGATTCCAGGCTGCGACGTTCGGTTCCCGAATGTAATTTTCTCGGAGGATCCTGGGGATCGTCGCTGGAGCTACGGAGTTCATGCTCTGTGTGACGTTTTCGGCGAATTGAGACCGAGCCAAATGGGATAAAACCCAGTGCAATGAAGTCGTCTTTTAACCCTTTTAATCTCCAGCTAAGTGTTCTGTGTGTGTGTGTGCGCACGCGCGCGCCGCTGTTGTTTCTTTCCTTGCTGATGAAGACTTTGGTCGAAACATTCGCCTCTGTGTGTGCACGCGCGCATGCGTGTATGTGTAAGTAATACTGTAATAATATCTTTTTCGGGTGTCTGATCTGAACAGACATCGGCGATCACGACTCTCCATCCTCGCTGTCCTCTGATGCGTTGGGTTGGTGTTGCTTATACTAGTTACCCAGCTGTTGAAGCTTTCCACGCACTTCTATCTCTCTGTCTTCCACTGCCTCTCTTGTCAAGTGTTTTCCCACATGAGGATACTTTCTCTGTTCCAGCTCTTCTCAGAAATGTCATTTGTCATTTCCTGATGGTGTTGATGAGTGATTTTGTGTGTGTGATTGAGTGTTTATATATATAGAGAGGTAGACATATATGTAGGTAGACAAGCAAGTATACAGGCAGACAGAAAGACAGGCAGGCAGGCAGGCAGACAGACAGACCGACCGACCGACCGACAGACAGACATGCAGGCAGGCAGAGACGCAGGCAGGCAGAGAGATAGCTCGACTGGTTGATTGGTAGGTAGGTGGGTAGGTAGGTAGGTGGGTGGGTAGGTAGGTAGGTTGGTGGGTAGGTAGGTAGGTAGGTATGCAGGCAGGCAAACAGATATGCAGACACATAGGCAGACTATCAGATAGCTCAATCCTTAAGTAGGTGGATGTGTAGTTAGGCAATCAAGCAGGCAGACATACAAGCGGGCAGTCAGAGAGAGACAGCGAGAGAGAGAGAGAGAGAGAGAGAGAGAGAGAGAGAGAGAGAGAAGAGAGAGAGATAGAGAGAAGAGAGAGACAAACAGAGAGAGAGACAGAGACAAATAGAGAGAGACAGAGAGAGAGACAAACAGAAAGAGAGAGACAGAGAGAGAGAGACAAACAGAGAGAGAGAGACAGAGAGAGAGAGAGACAGAGAGAGAGAGAGAGCAGTATATGATGTTAAAAGATTAAAGACACGTACATATAAACGAGACAGACGCACAAACATGTAGGCACCATACATCCGTTTGACCACAAACAGAACACCTGTATCCCTACCTGTTTGTGTCCGAAGAGAAGGACAGCAACGTGCCCGAGTCGCCCACCTCTTGCCGGACCGTACAAAGAAAGGTGATTTCATTGTGGTCCAGTAGGAAGCGCAGTGCCCGCCGTGCAAGAGGGCTTGGTACTGCTATGTGTCGGTTGGCGTCTGAAATGGGGAAGAAGGCAGTGTAACTAGACGAGAAATATGTTCTACAACAGTGGTTCCCAAGCTTTCAAGCAGAGGGCTATATCTACTATTTTCGGTAGTTAAGCGGGCCACAACGTTATAAAATTATAAAAGTCGTGCAATATCATTCTTACCTTTCTTAAATTTCGTCAACAGAATTCTAAAACTTTAAAGGCAGTCAGTGTCAGTACTACACTGCGGTCATTTTTGGTTTAAAATCAAACGTTCATTTAACAATAAATTTTTTTATCAGTTTCGAAAATCGCTATTGATGTAATTAATTTACAATTGTAACTGTTCTTCATAACCAGTTACTTAAGTTAAGATGCCAGTTTATCCGTGTCTGGGCACAAATCTGTCGTGCCCAAAGTCATAAGCGCAGCTAGAACACTGTCGGTGAGTCTGGAACGTAGCTGGTTTTTTTTTTTTTTTTATAACAGCCATTGCGGAAAATAACTGCTCGCATCTGTAAATCGAACCAAAACGACAAATGCATCTCTGGGCGAATGAACGCAAGTGTTCCAATTGTTCGACAGACAATAGTCGCCAGAATTAAATCGTATGATCAGCTAAACGTTGCGAACTGAACAAGCGCATTAGATAATATCTTAACATAACAACCACGAGCAGAGTAAATTCGCTCCGAGTGCATTTTTTGAAATTATTAAAATATATTATTTTAAATAACGAGGCCTCGCGTGCCACTTACTAACAGCTGGCGGGCCACAAGTGGCCCGCAGGCCGTGGTTTGGGAACCTCTGTTCTACGATATCAGTAATAGACATCCCGCCGGAACTGTGGCTTAGGGGCGGTGAACTTGTTTCATACTTGTCTGACACAACGGGTCGACGGTTTTAAATCAGCTGCAGACGATTTGGAAGCAAACCGCCGTGCGCTGGTTTCGATGGTATGAGCGTCGGAAGTTAGGAAAGCAATGGCAAATTACTGAACGTAAAAATTGTCTCTACATCACAAGGTCATACAAATGCTGGGATTGACTGCGACGTTGTGTAAAGGATGGTGCAACTAACTTTTTACATGGAAATCCATTAACATGAAAGAACCTCTTCATCTCTCTCTCTCTCTCTCTCTCTCTCTCTCTCTCTCTCTCTCTCTCTCTCTCTCTCTCTCTCTGTCTGCTCTCTGACTATCTCTCTCTCTCTGTTTCTCTCCATTACACACACGAGTGAACGCGCGCAGCCTATACACAGGAGTGAACGCGCGCAGACTACACACACGCTTAAGTTATATACCCATTCTTACATGACCTTTGTCGCAGCAAGAAGTTTCAACCCAATAGAATCATTTGCAATGGCAGTCTGGCGTCCCATACTTCAGAACTTGCAATCTAACAATAAACCCGCCATAGCGAATTGTAATGTCATTTTATTTATGTGCATATTCTTAAGTGTTCGACTTCGGTCAATGTGTCAACTGAACCAACAAGAGACCATTATTGTTAGTTTGGCTCCAAGATGCACTAATGTACGCGCCGTTATGGCAGTTTGGCCTTAAGGCTAGAGAATCTGCGTTTGGTCAACCGTAAAGATAATCCTATATCAGAAGTGGCTAAAGATGTGAGATAAACCAGTGGTATCTAATGATATCAGTATTTAAAAAAAAGAGTGGTATCTAATGACATCAGTATTTCAAAAACCAGTTGTATCTAATATCACACATCCCCTGAACTCTAGGGTAGTGAGATCGAATAGCCTTCTCGGATAAGGGCCAAAGTAAAGGAGGTCCCTTGTGCAAGCTGTGCACGGTAAAATTCCCAAGTCGGATGAAAATAGCAACGAGTAGGTCGTAAAGCTGCTACCCTGGAAAAATTGTTCGGAAAGAAAGCCCTATCCACGGGTATATAGAACCCATGTGATTGGATGGACTCTGAACACCTTGCATAAATTGATACAGAATTCGAACTTGCTGGCTTTTGGGATGAGTAACTGGGAGCGATGCACTCCCATCGAAAGAGGTACGATGAAGAAGAAGAAGATGAACTGTGTCCTTTAAAGGTAAAGTATACAACCGATGTCATGTATATATTATTACACTTCCCTTTTTCAAACCCATCAGGCTGTATGCTATACGCCGGTTACCAAACGTCGTACAGATAGCTTTCACGTGAACATACCTGGAAAAACTCAGTTGAATAGAATTCCGTTTGATTACAAAGAAAATTAAGAGCGCATTTTTGCGATAAAAGAATAAAAGTATGAGCATATCTGTCAAAGACAGAAGTTAATGGCCTATTCAGTCTGAATTGTTATTGATAGATAAAAATAATTAACCTGGTTTGTAGCCTCCCCTGATATCAGAGTGTTTCCTCCCCTGGTCCACTTCACTTCAGACGATAACAGCGGCCATCTTGCCATCTCCAGGCGTGAGCTGACAGGACGCAGACGTGAGAAACCATTGAACTTGGACCTCTTAATAAATGTTCTTGGTGGAACCTCAAGTGCACTGGGGTGATAACATACTGGTGGGTGGCTGCATTGTCAGCCGGGATACAGTCTGTCTAGAAATGGCGGGTACGCCTGTCCTAAGGTTTAGTTCTTCTTCTTCTTCTTCTTCTTCTTCTTCTTCTTCTTCTTCTTCTTCTTCTTCTTCTTCTAATCGTTCTTCTAATCCTTCTTCCTCCTCTTCTCCTCCACCTCCCCCTGCTCCTCCTTTCATCTCGTAAAAGAGCATAGGGCCCTAACTAACTCAATCAAACAACATTTTTTAGAGGCCAGCATGGCAGAATTGATAAGGGCGCTGGATTTTATAAACTTCCGGAGTGCTGATGTCAAGGTAACGGGTTCAACCCTTGCACCGGTCAGCTGAACTAAAATGCTGATTTCTCATCCTTAACTTGGGGGGGGGGGGGTAAATTACATGTACCTCAGAAGTCAAAATGGGTTGGCCTGATGGCGAAGGACACTGGTAATAGGTCAAGCTAATCCACATGCAAACATCAGTCCAGTGCAGTAGCGGCAGTAGCAAAATTATGGACTCGGCTTGAATTCAAAAGCGGGCGAAGGTTAAAAACACCAACCTTTATAGACGTATGCATGATTGTTTGGATCTTGCAGTTAAGATTTACTACGGGATGAGATAGCCAGTGCCGAGCCAACCTTTTTTAATGGCCTCTTGGTATGTGGGTTAGTTAGTTGCATATCCTTTACAGGACGTCGCAGTCAATCTAGCATATTTGTGCTGTTTGTGATTTCTTGGCAAATTTACGCTCAGTAAGATGCCGTTACTTTCTGAACCACCGGTACTCATACCATTGAATGGAAATGAACGCAAGGCGGTCTGCTGCCAAATATTCCGCAGCTGTGTTTCGAACGAGGTATGCGGGATTACGAAATGTATACGTAACACCTTCGCTTTATCTGTGGGCTCCGGTAACCCACATGTGATTGGTCTATAAATAAACATGGACCTAGCACCATTTACCCATTATACCTTCATTCATTCATTCATTCATTCATTCATTCATTCAGTAGCATGTCCCTTGCAGAACCTCGCTCCCATAAAAACCGTATGGAAAACTTCGAGGTATGTCCCGCGTCCGATACACCCATATGGAGATCATCCGCCACATCTTGCACCCATCTTCTCTTTGGTCTTCCTCTTCCTCTCTTCCCTGGCATATACCCCTCCAATATTGTTCTCTCCAAACTTTCATGGCGTTTCAAGTGATCAAGACACTTCAATTCTCTTTGTGTTATCGTCTTTAGTAGCCAACCTTCTTCAACATTCAGCTCTTGTCGTGTGGATGCATTTGTTCTTTTCTGTATCCAAGATATTCTTAGCACCCGTCTGTGAACATTTATATTCAAAAACATTTATCCGCTGTTCATCTTGTTTAGTAAGTGTCCAGGTCTCACATGCGTATGTTGCAATGGGAAAGATGCATGCCCTTAAATATCTAATGTTTGTAGTTCTATCTGTATCAACACACCTCAAGGAGTGTAGTAAGATTCTTTACGCTTACTTACATTGTCCTAGGGTCCACCCAACCTTGACAAAAATTATCATAAGATTTTCTGGGGAGTACGGCGGCTTAGTCGGTGTCCGTGGCCGAGGAGTAATGAACGCAGTTTCACAATCCCTGCCTACCAGGTTTGAGGAGCAGATCGCTTTGTGTTGATTTTTGCAATGGTGTAAGCGTTGACCGTTCTGAAAGCAATGACAAACTACTGAACGTAGAATTGTCGCTTAGTCAAAAAACACAAAAAAGGCCTGACATTTTATTTCTAATATAACCACACACACACACACACACACACACACACACACACACGCACGCGCACACACACACACACACACACATTTACACTCACTTACCGAGAAACGAGAGGAATGAGGGGACCTCAGTGAGGGGCTAGATAGTACCAGGCCCTGACTAGGAATGCCCCATTATTGAGTGGGGAGAAGAAAACTGGAACATTAAGCTGTCTGATTGGGTTACCCACGCGGTAGTGACTCACGCCAGGGGATGTAACTTCATGGGGAAGTGATTGCCGACTTTTTTTCCAAGCAGTGGTTCTCAAACTATACAATGTGGGGGGGGGGGGTGGTAGAAGAGAATACATTCCTCGCACTACGTATACTAATGTTTTTTATTTATTTATTCAGCACTCGCTCCCTTTCTCTCGCCAGCCCTACCTGCCGACCTGTTCACTTACCCACCCAACTACCTACCTACCTAACCATTTATCTACCCGTCTGTCTGTCTGTCTGCCTGTCTCTCTGCCGTCCTTCTGTGTGTCTCACTACCTGGCTGTCCTCCGACAGCCTATCCATTATCCATCGTGAGTTTGTATGTTTATCTGCTTAATTATCCATTTCCATAAATATATAAATAAATAGCTTCTTCAAAACCCAACACCTTTCCCTTGTCCTTCATGTTTTTGCACCGTTGTATCAAATATCCGGTTGATTTCTAATTTAATCTTGATTTCAATCTAATTAGATCGTGATGAAAAATATGTTATGATTATTCCGTCGTCCCCCCCCCCCCTGACTGATAGGTTAGTATGTACATTAGTAAACAGCTAAGAGGTAGGTAGGTAGGTAGATAGGTAGGTAGGTAGGTAGTAGGCAATCTGGCAAGTAGGTAGGTAGGCTTGCTGACTGCCAGGTAGGTGGGTGGGTGGACAGGTATGTAGGTAGTTAGATCGCTATAAGATGAGTAGGTATGCGTGTAGATGTTGCCAGATAAAAAAAAAAGTTCAATAAAATGCGAATTAAAACAAAAAGTATACTCTTGCCAGCTCGGAAAGCCAACAGAAACGTAGTAATGGGACATTCTGAACTCTGGTTATTTCTCTCATTCTCATTGGACGCCATGAATACCAACCTACTGACCTAGATTCCCCAAACTACATTCCTGCTCCCAGGAAGACAAACCTGTTACTTGATAGAGAGGAGGGGGATTGACCTTTCTCGCGTGCACCGACCTGCCGTTGGTCTGATAATCTCACCTCGAGCTCCCAGACACCCCCTGCTCTCCCTTTTTAAAAATTATTTTTATTTTATTTTCCAGCTGAGATTAGCTGTAACTCGTGAGTACAGACCCGGGGCTTGTCTGCGTTAATTATAACGCACTAAAGATGTCCCATTCTATCACACGCCTTCAGCAAAAGCTGAAATAATTTCTGGCCATTCAACAATTGTCAATTATTACTTACGAGGCTGGCTCGTCCAAAGCCACGTCTACCCACCCAGGCCCCTCAAAATCGCAAGGAAAAGGAAAGAGGAGGGCAAGGTCGGGGTTGAGGGGTGAGGTTTTGGGGGAATGAAAGCATTAAAGAAATGAAAAAGCCAAAGGGCGCTGCCCTCGTGCTAAAAATAGCAACAGTGTGTGCATGTGCATTCTAGTTCCACATATAGAGTTTAGGAGACAGAAGTTGCCAGTTAGTAAAACCCTAAAGTCTGCTTGATTTGGCCTATAGTAATAGTAATTATTACTACAGTTGTTACATTTACTACAGTTTTACAAACCGTTAAACTGTTGTACATATTTCGTCTCATTTCATACAAAGAACTGACAAAACGTTTTTAATTACTAATTACGTAATGACGTTTTTCTAATCACCGCCTCTCTCTCTCTCTCTCTCTCTCTCTCTCTCTCTCTCTCTCTCTCTCTCTCGTCCAATTTCCGTTCTTCTCTTTCTTCTTCTGGATTCACTGGCATTTGTTTAGCTCTCTCCGGCTCCGTCGGAAGGTGTTACAGACGCAATTCGTAATCCCACATACCACTTTCGAAACACAGGTGCGGGCGATTTGGAAGCAGACTGCATTCCTTTGGCGTTCATACAATGGTATGAATGTCGGTTATTCAGAAATACATGGCAAACTACTGAACGTAAACTAACAGTTAAAAAATGCTGGGGTTGACTACTGAGAGACAGAGAGATATACATATATGCATACGTACCTAAATGCTTACCAACATGCCTGCCTACATACAGACACACATACATACAAACAGATGGGCCGATGGACAGATGTACAGGCAAACACAGACATTCTAAGACAGACTAAAAGAGATGATGATTGATGATTACGATGGTCATGATGACGATGACGATGATGATGATGATGATGATGATGATGATGATGATGATGATGATGATGATGATGATGATGATGATGATGATGATGATATACTCCCTTTAGCTACTACCAAGAGACATACTTTCCTCTGAGTTGTCTAATTGTCTTCCATCATCATCATTAGCCATGCCGATAAGCGTGGGCGGTCATGTTTCGCCATCTTACATGATCACCTAAGTCGCTGATCAGCTCTGTATTCTTGTCTCGAGATGCCATGTAGTCAATCCATGCAGATATTTACTTCTCTGCCTCTGTTCGTTTCCCCTCAATTTCATCAGTTGTCACCAAGTTCTCTAGTTTATGTCTTCTCATAACATGCCCAACCAAATTAGACGGGGCGATTGATTTCTGTAGCATGATGAAACAGAACCCCACATTCCCAGTCCGACACATTTCATAACGATACTTTAAGTCTTAACGGGGACCATCCCAAATATAAGGGTTATTATTAGATCGTATGTTCTAGAACGAGTTGGGGGAGGGCAGAGGTATGCACTTGTTTTTCATTGGCTAATAGGTAATGAGCCCACGCTATTCCTGGGCCATATTTTAAAATCTAATTAGTAGGAGCGGGGATTTCACCAGGAGCGGTCGCTAGTGTGATGTGATGACCCAACAATGCCCTTAAAGATTCAATAATATATTGTTCTCTGGACAACAGGTACCACTTTAAAACATACTTTAATGTTGTGGCTAGACCTGGTGAACGAAAGAGAAGAATATAAGAGTATTTTATGAATAAAATGTGAAAGTGGAAAACCTAACTTCTGTGCGCCAGAATTCTGAACACTGCATCTTCAACCTTGACATGTCTCTCACGCTGTATACTCCAAGTGCATATCAATCCCTTGATGTGACTGGTTGCGTATGCTTGATGAATGTATGGCACACTCATGCAAATTCGCAAACCCAAACCCCTTGTGCATTCTTCATGCCTAGGATGACTTATTCTTAACTCAACTGTACCTTTGCTCTCGTGCGAGTTAACAAATGGCAGTCTGAATGGGAATGAGTGATGAAACATGTACACGTTCCTTTGTAAAACGCTGAGAATGATGGAGTGAGTGAGTTGGTGATTTAATAAATAGCCTCTCACATCTAGTGGAAGGAAAGATGCTTCAATATCCATATGTAAACAGGTTGTGTGTGGCACGCCAGAATTGCTAAGTCCATGTGATGCCTGGTGGCTATATGCTCCAGAGAGTTAATACAATTTCTCTTTGAAGTATTACACTGTTACCTCTACTGTTGGATGGTTCGTATAAACTAGTTCCTAAGAGAACCATAGGTGTGTGAACCTGTGTCTTAGTTGGCTGAATATAATGTATGGCTCATGCAAATTTACAAGGACTAAACATGTTTTTCCCATATGTGCTTGGTGCATATATGAACCATTGCTATGCAATTGAGTTTCTGTTACCGACTGTAGTAGACATGAACATTACTCAGTGGGGAAACAGCACATGATGATGATGAAGATGATGTACCTGTGAGCCAGGTCTGTCTGAGAGAGGGGGTGAGGTCTGGCATTGCTGAGTGAGTGTATATGGAATAGGACATTCATGCACCAACATGACAACCATAGGAATGGATGTCTGGTCTGCTAATTGGGTAAATGCCATTAGTTGATACATAATGCAGATTGCAGTTGTAAATGCCTATTTTCCATTTCCCTTCACAATGCCTGTCCCATGTTGCTATGTCACAATGATTGCTGTACTGTGTCTGGTCCTCCTTGTGCCCAGGTCTACTGTGGTTCAAACATGGTGGAACTTAGACCACATAAATGCTTGTAATTGTGTTAAGCTACCCTGTCTCAGCATATGGTCTTGTGATTACCACAGTACATCAGAGTGAAATTCACTACATCATCAACCTTAACCTTCCCCATCTCCATCTGTGTATGTTAGTGTATGATCACATCATCTTTTAACAAATGTAAAGAGATGTTGTGCCATTTTGTATTGACAGAGAACAGGAGGATGGAGGAGAGGCATCCATATATCATCTGGGACACGTAAACAGAAGTCCTAGATCCAGAAGTGACTCCCTATCAAAAGGCAGGAAAATCTAAGAAGACTTTTCTCTCAGCTCTTTAACAGCTGAATGCACAAATGGGAGCATAACACAATCTGAAGCACTACCAATGTAGTGAACTGGACAGTGATCATAATTATCAGAATCATCTGAGAATGAAAACAACAAGTCTGGTTGTTAACCCCATTCAAGACAACTTGTGAAATGACTGGTGCAATGGATTGTTTGGCTAGGACTTATCTTAGTTAATCTCCAGCCTGGTGCTTACACAGTGTTTAAGAATGAAGACTTGAAGATAAGTGAGGTGGACTGGATATGTGAAGTCCCCAGTGACAATTTTCACAGACAGTCTGGTCAACAGTGAGAGACATTACCGTATCATCGTCCCAAATTCAGTTCTCAAGAGGAATGAATCTGCCATGGAACTTATTACAGGAAGTCTGCAACCTGGAGCTTTCCCAACATCAATTGCTGATGATAACAGGGTGTCAACTGATCCAGAAAAGTAGTTCCTTCCTTGAGTTTCCCATGATAGGATTTTATCAACTTCCCAAGAGACAGGAATGGAAGACAGATACTGTAACTGAGTGGGGTAGTTAGATATTAGAGAGAGGAGGAGTAGAGTTAGTTATTGGGTGGTGGAGTAAATAAGAAGTGTTGTATCTTGTTTATCAACCTGCATGTGTGACATATTTTATGCATTTCCTATGCAATAATTGAAGTGTTGACATGACAGGAGATGAGGCAATGGTCACCATTCTACTCACCATCAGCTCAATAAATTGTGTATTTAATGAATCAGTTTTAAGTACATGTCTTAAGAGAATGTCTTGTACAGTTGCTGTCAAGTGTTGTCTCTGGTGACTGTCTTAAGTGCTGTGGTTGGTTATACATATTGTGAAAAGTCCTGTATAGATGTTGTCAAGTATCACATGATGTCTATCTTGTACAATTCTGGCGTAAACAATTCCTTGTGAATGTATGTCCCACTTTTGGCAGGAAACTGTCATGTAGATGTCTTGTCCAACAGATGTAATGTACCGTTATTGTTGAAGTTTGTTTGTCTACAAATAAATGAGTCCTAAAGTCCTAAAGACTAATGGAACTGATATAGGTCACAAAATGACAAAATATATAGGGGGAAATCTATGTGACGGACGAACAGCACACTGCCAACAGTATAATGAGTGAGATGGATCCTCAGTTGTGCAGGGGCTAATAGTTCAGATCTTCTCTGGCCTTGGGTGAACTAGTTACTTCTTATATAAATTTCTGTGTGGATACATAGTAGTCTCACAGTGGGGGTTTGAGCCAAAGAAAAGTGGTTTTCCAAAAAGGCTATTGCGGGAATGATTAGCTCATTTGAGTGACCTCTAGACAAAACGGGAAAAATCATATCCTTTATCTTGTTATTTATTATTCAAGATATATCTCCAGAGAACACTACAAACTAGGTCCTCTGGCAACTCAATCAAACATGTCACAATTTCTCTAACCATGTTTCGTAATTTAACAAAGAATGGTATTTCCTATAACTAGTTTACTGATGTTCTACTAATGGCAACCAACTAAACACACATGCATGTATGCACTTGTAAGATGTCATCGTAACTGAAGCAACGCACAAGCGCAAGAGAAATACCATAGAAACATTAAAGAAACATGCGAATGTTCTGTTTCATTCAACTGGCTCTGGGTATATTATATCTGCAGGTTATCAATTACAACGACGTGTACAATAAAGCATAGACATGAATTGTTACTGTATGTTTTTTTTTCCTGAAGTCTTCTCGATTGTAAACAGATAAAGAGTTTATATGAATGAATGAATATGTTAGCATAAGAAGGCAAGAGCAATGAACTGCGGTTGACAACAAAAATATGAATGACAGTATTAAAAATAAATATACGTATGTGTAAGGGACACCTGACACCCCCATTGTTGGACTACCTTATCTGATTGCTCTGTCTATCAATGAAGAGCTGCTGTATGTAAAGGCAAGGCCGAATTTACAAAAGAAAACCAAAAAAACAAAACAAACAACGTTATGAATAACAAAGCGGCGCAGATAAAGGTGTCCTTGTCAACTCTTGACAATTGAAGGCATTGGGGGAATATGTATCTTTGGTGTTCATTGGCGCCTTGAGATTCTTGTTGCGTCTGTGTTAGTTTAATGGGGTCATATGAGATGTATAACGAGGTTTTGTTGGTTGGTTGTTTGGTTGCTTCGTTGATTGGTTGGTTGGTTAGTTGGGTAGTTAGCTCGTTGGCTAAGAATCCTTTGGAAGATCCATCTTTAACATTTTAAGTCCAATGCATTATTGTTGCATCTGTGCTGGTTTATAGGAGGTATGTACAATGTATAATGAGGGTTGATTGCTTTCTTAGTGGCCTGACTGTTTGATTGGGTGGTTAGTTGCAACCCCTACACTGGTCAGTTGGACTTCAACGCCGACGTCTCGTTCAGAAAGCAATGGCAAACTACTGAACGTAACATTGCATAGAAAATCAACCTGGGGTTGGGGCTGACCGTTACGTCCTAGCACAGTTAATAGCACCTAGTTTAGGCTGTGTCCACCTTAGCACCCAGTTCAGGCTGTGTCCACCCTAGCACCCAGTTCAGGCTGTGTCCACCCTAGCACCCAGTTTAGGCTGTGTCCAATAGGTCATTCATTATTTCATTCAGGAGCATGTCCCTTGCAGAACCTCGGTCCCGTAACTACATTCATTCATTCAGTAGCATGTCCCTTGCAGAACCTCGCTCCCGTAACAACATTCATTCATTCAGTAGCATGTCTTTTGCAGAACTTCGCTCCCATAACAACATTCATTCATTCAGTAGCATTTCCCTTGCAGAACCTCGCTCCCGTAACATCATTCATTCATTCAGTAGCATGTCCCTTGCAGAACCTCGCTCCCGTAACATCATTCATTCATTCAGTAGCATGTCCCTTGCAGAACCTCGCTCCCGTAACAACCTTCCGGAAAACGTCTCTGTCATAAGCAAGATGTCTTGCGTCCGATACACACATCTGGAGATCATCCGCCACATCCTGCACCTATCTTATCTTTAGCCTTCCGCTTCCTCTCTTCCCTGGCATCCATTATCGTTCTCTCCAAACTTTCATAATGTTTCAATTGACCAAAATATGTCAATTTTCTTTGTTTTATCTTCTTTAGTAGCCAACCTTCTTCAATATTCAGATCTTGTCTGAATTTTAAACAATCCACGTTGATGTGGATACGAACACTTAATCACCGGGTCGCCGGGCAAGCTTGTTAACCTCAAATCTACTGCAGCCACCGTTAACAAGTGTAAGGAAAGATAAATGTTCATTAGTTTGATCTCGCATCATGGCGGGGTTTTTACACCTGGCCTGGTTTACCACATAACCAGACGTATCAAGGCATGGCAAGGACCCCGCGCTTAACTCTCAAGTAAAAGGGATCCAATCTGAAAAATAGTATAAATTAAAAAGTCTTTCGCCTGGAATTCACAAGCCAAAAGAAATAGAGGAAGGCACATGGAGAAGAGAATCAGAAACATAAATGAATAAAATGGGGAGGATATGGGCGGAGCTGTGGGATATAGCTAAGAATGGGGAGGATATGGGCGGAGCTGTGGGATATAGCTAAGAATGGGGAGGATATGGGCGGAGCTGTGGGATATAGCAAAGAATGGGGAGGACATGGGCGGAGCTGTGGGATATAGCTAAGAATGGGGAGGATATGGGCGGAGCTGTGGGATATAGCTAAGAATGGGGAGGATATGGGCGGAGCTGTGTGATATAGCTAAGAATGGGGAGGATATGGGCGGAGCTGTGGGATATAGCTAAGAATGGGGAGGACATGGGCGGAGCTGTGGGAGATAGCTAAGAATGGGGGGGGGGGGGGGGAGGGGACATGGGCGTAGATGTGGGAGATAGCTAAGAATGAGGAGGACATGGACGGAGCTATGGGAGATAGCTAAGAAAAGGAGGGCTTGGGGTGGGTTGGTTGAGGGGGGGGGGGGTTACTACATGGGGGGGGGGGAGGGTTTAAGGAGCGAAAAAAAAAGGCAGACGTGGTGACATAGTGGGTAGTGCGTTTCCTTGTCAAGACGGTGGTCTGGGTTCAATCCACAGAAAAGGCAGGATTCAATTTCTTTAGTACTGCAACTCTCTTAATATGGGCATCAGGCAACGTTCATACATTTCTGAGACTGTTCTGTGCATAATAGTATAAAACTACATACAATAACTATAAACAAGCAGAATTAAATGACAATATGTGATACATAACTCACGGGCTGTGTTATATTTGGAGCCTGTGAATTATGTGCCACATATTTTCTTTTCATTCTGCTGACGTATTATTTAGTAATAACATGGTTTTCCCTTACCTTCCAATAACAAGGCTGGCGTCCGATTGTTGGGCCCCGTCGTGTAGCGGAGTCCG
Organism: Cepaea hortensis; assembly: GCA_963921405.1. Taxonomy (NCBI): domain Eukaryota; kingdom Metazoa; phylum Mollusca; class Gastropoda; order Stylommatophora; family Helicidae; genus Cepaea; species Cepaea hortensis. The sequence goes on along the minus strand of OY992876.1, from coordinate 373,921,160 downwards.
GACAGCGAGTCCACGCTGGTGGTGTTGAGGCTCTGGATGAGGTCCAACACATCGCGGCCAGTAGGCTCTACAGCAAGTCCTGTAGAAAGAGACAGTTATAGGTCGGTCAGATCCACTACAAAGCTGAGTTATTATGGTATGCTACACACAGATATAGGTCAGATTCACTAGAAAGCTTGGTGATTATTGTATGGTGCACACATACATGGGTCAGATTCACTAGAAAGCTTGGTAATTTTTGTATGCTACACACAGACATGGGTCAGATTCACTAGAAAGCTGAGTGATTATGGTATACTACAGACAAATATGGGTCAGACTCACAAGAAAGATTGTGATTAATGTATGCTACACGCAGACATGGATCAGATTTACTGGAAAGCTTGGTGATTATGGTATACAACAGGCAAATATGCAGAGTCCGTGTTAACGCGGTAGCTAAAGAATTAGCTTACAATCACGGTGATTCGATCTCCAGAAGGAATCATTCTGACAGTCAGACCAATCCAGGAGCTTTAACTCATTCCATCCCAGTATACACTAGGGGAGGGGCAGTACTTCATAATGGCTAGTCTCGCACTTGCCGCCCGGTTGTTACGGGCTCGAACCCGCATTAGGACGAACGTTTCAAATAAACATGGACTCTCGGGTTTCAGTCCGAGGTATTCGTGTCAGAAGCCAGTTCTCCGCTGTCTTCACGCTCTTCCTTACTTGTTCTTTCTCCTTCCATGAGAATGTTAAATAAATGTTTTGCGTATCCTTTTACAGGACTTAGGTGTCAACAGCAACATCTTTCAGCTGTCTGTTGATCTCTTGGCAAGATTACGCTCAGTAGTTTGCCATTGCTTTCTGAGCGGCCGGCTCAGTATCCGCAAGTCACGAGCGGGGGTCGAACCACCTCAGTTCTCGCTCCGCTGCGAGACTCTGCGTGATAAACGGGATTACAGGGAGAAAGTGTTGTAACCCCACAGCCAGAGAGACCGGCATGAGAATGTTAGAACATGCAATTTATAATAAATACGCGCGTTTTCATCTAACAGCGACCGTGAGAGAGAGAGAGAGAGAGAGAGAGAGAGAGAGAGAGAGAGAGAGAGAGAGAGAGAGAGAGAGAGAGAGAGGGAGAGAGACGGGAGAGAGACATATGGCTCAGAAAGGAGCCGTTTGAGAAGATCTGTGTATAGTATAACAAGACACCCCCTTGTCTGGAACCCAAAGTGAGAAGTAAATAGTGAGAGACGTACAAGTATAAGCACGTTAGAGACAAACTATGGGGAGGACAATGAGGGAGCTGCAGGTTCGAAACCTACACGGGTCAGTTGGACTAAAGTGTTGACTTCTCGTCCTTGACTTGGGGACGTAAATTACAAGTACCTCTGAAGTCGAAGCGGCGAGGGACACTGGTAATGGGGAAAGCTACTCCACAAGTAAAAATGAGTCCAGTGCACTAGAAGCAGTAACACGTGTATGAGCTACGCTTGATTTCAAATCGAGAAAACGCCAAAAGAAAAGCAACTCAACATGACACTAGCTGCTGACTGACCCAACACTAACTGCTGACTGACCCAACACTAGCTGCTGACTGACCCAACACTAACTGCTGACTGACCCAACACTAACTGCTGACTGACCCAACACTAACTGCTGACTGACCCAACACTAACTGCTGACTGACTCAACACTAACTGCTGACTGACCCAACACTAACTGCTGACTGACCCAACACTAGCTGCTGACTGACCCAACACTAACTGCTGACTGACTCAACACTAACTGATGACTGACTCAACACTAACTGATGACTGACTCAACACTAACTGCTGACTGACTCAACACTAACTGCTGACTGACCCAACACTAACTGCTGACTGACTCAACACTAACTGCTGACTGACTCAACACTAACTGCTGACTGACTCAACACTAACTGCTGACTGACCCAACACTAACTGCTGACTGACCCAACACTAGCTGCTGACTGACTCAACACTAGCTGCTGACATTAGCTGTGTTTGGAGCAGAAATGATACTTTCAAAATCTAAGCGTTGTGTCATAGCCCTACGCCAAAACTGTGCAGACACGAGATTCATCAAATCAGTTCGAGGCTGACACGGAACGTGAGAAAACTCCCAACTTGAAATCATTAATCCTCGGATTACCTTCCCCTGACATGATTATTGATCGCTGGCCAGGCAAATATTTGCCAAATTACTAATATTTCTCTTGTTCAAAGGGAAATGGGGCGCGGGTATTCACGTAAGGTGAAAATATTGTGAACGCTTTAATTGTTTAGCCCAAGTAAAGCCAGCCCTTGATTCATTCAACACCAAATTAACGGATTTAGGAGCCAAGAGACCACAAATTAGCTGATAATGATGATAATAGTAATAATTGCCTCTACTGAACCTGCTGTATGATCAAGGCAATGCACTCTCGTTTTCTCGTTAGAGAAAGTGACTACTTTTGGCTTTGGTGATCACCTGCATGTTTTCAGTCCCCCGTGTCCAGTGAGGTTAGGAGTGGTGTATAATGGTATATCGAGAAAAGGATCAAGTCATCCTACTAAGGGCCCTTAACTCCGGGTTAAGAATAATGTTGCATGTCGTTTGCAGGTGGTTACAATCAAGTCCATGTTGATTTTCAAGGCAGGTGCACGTTTAGTAGCTTGCCATTGATTTCTGAACAAAAAGTCAATGTTTAAGTCTTAACTTAATGCGGTGTAGTTGTTGTATCGCTTATCTCGCAGGTTAGCGAGTCTGGTGTCTAGTGTAGGGGATCACACCAAGCGAAAGTAAATTGCATGTTCTTTACAGGAGTTATAGTTTACCCCAGCAGTAATTTGCTTGTGATTTACTCGGCAATTTTGCTATGAGTAGTTTGTCATTGTCGTAGAAGGCATAGTTCCTGGAAGCAGAGGCGGGGGTCGGCCAACAGAGTGGCTCTTCCTCATGTTGCAATGAGAGTAATGTTCTGTAATGCGATTATATCTGCATGACTCTGTTCTGTACGTCTTGTGTGTCACTGTGAAGTCTCCGCACGGCTGTGATTAATGTCTGACGTATTAATGTGAAGTCTCCGTATGGCTGTGATTAATGTCTGACGTATCAATGAGAAGTCTCCGTACGCCCGTGATTAATGTCTGGCGTATCAATGTGAAGTCTCCGTACGGCTGTTGTGAAAGTCTTATGTATCACTATAAGGTCTACGCTGTACTTCTCTTTAAGTGAAGTAAGTAAATGACCTTTCACACGCCTTACAGCATACTGGGCACATGGAGCCGCGTCCATATTTGTACAGATACTTCCCTGTACCACTATTACATCTCAGCTGCCAGTTGTGCCTATTAGTGTACTTTCTGTCATTTATATTTCCCATACGAGTGTCACTGTGAGTGTACTTTCTGCCGTTTATATTTCCCGTCTGTGTGCCTCTATGAGTGTACTTTCTGTAATTTATATTTCCCGTCTGTGTGTCTATGTGAGTGTACTTTCTGTAATTTATATTTCCCGTCTGTGTGTCTATGTGAGTGTACTTTCTGTAATTTATATTTCCCGTCTGTGTGTCTATGTGAGTGTACTTTCTGTAATTTATATTTCCCGTCTGTGTGTCTATGTGAGTGTACTTTCTGTAATTTATATTTCCCGTCTGTGTGTCTCTATGAGTGCACCTTTTGTCATTTATATTTCCCATCTGTGTGTCACTGTGAGTGTACTTTCTGTCATTTATATTTCCCGTCTGTGTGTCTATGTGAGTGTACTTTCTGTAATTTATATTTCCCGTCTGTGTGTCTCTATGAGTATACGTTCTGTAATTTATATTTCCCTTCTGTGTGTCCCTGTGAGTGTACTTTCTGTCATTTATATTTCCCGCCCGTGTGTCTCTATGAGTGTACTTTATGCCTTTATGTTTCCCGTCTGCGTGTCTCAAGTCATGCTTTCTGTTTATAATAATAATAATAATGTGTACTGACCTAGTTTCCCTACTACTGGTCTATAATGTGACAGCGACATCACATGTCGCAGGCCTGAATCCACGGAGGAATAGATGGCCGATCTTTCCCTCACTGTCGCAGGCGACGTGTGCCGGCAGCCAACCGGTGTCCGATGGTGTTCATGACATTATCAGCCACTGCGCTAACTCACCCGCTCGGCTTCCCTGTTTGCGTATTTAATACTTCCTGTATATTTCCACTGCAGTTCCGCAGTGCCTCAGTTATCTTATTTCTACGTCTCTGAACTATACTTCCTTCGCTAGCATACACAAACCCTCACAACAACAAAGCTATGTCCCCATCACCGCCTTGTCATAAACAATCCGCCTACTGTCTGTTAGGAATTCTTGTGACCTTCACCGCAAACGAGACAACAGTTTGACCTTGTGTGCCGCCAGGTTCACGTCTGTTGAACCAATCAATTCATCATGTCGAGCTTCTTGTGCAACTGGCAGATCACACGTTGCCGGCCATTAATTCCCAGGCGATTCTTGTTGGCAGTCAGAAATGTAGACACAACGAAAGAGGTCCAGATGTGGAGAGATCTCGTTCAGAGTTGAGTTAAGTTGAGGTAAGAACCGACATCACTGCACTCATGACATTCCCACACGCGCTCTATCCCCTCGTTCAACAGCCAGCGAAGAGTCATACGGCTAATCGTTCCAACTACCATCAAATTGAAAGTTCTCCTGGTCTTCCCTCTCAGTTCTGAGATTCGTCCAGAACCCCTGCTGATCCCCCGCCACATCATTCTATCCACACAAGGGTTCTCAGTCTGTTCCACCACTTTCTCCACCTGATTCCATAGGCGCCCACCCACCTCTTCCTTGTCCATAGGTAACCTACCTCCGAGAGGTGCAATCCCCGCCAGCCTATCAGCCCCCGTTCAGAAATCTTTGTGTGACGTTTGTCCATATAGGTCAATGTTTATTCCGCCATTGGCACAGTTTATGTTTTGTCTTGCGCCAGGATCTTATCTGGTCCCCATATTAAATACATTGTCCTGAAGCAATTTCCCGCTACGGGTGTGTGATATGATAGCGTCGTCACATCTTGTAGGCCGGAGAGCATGAAGACAGGTGGTCAGTCTTCCACTCATTTTGTCAAGTGACGAGCCTAATTTTTGAATCCTTCGTCCACCTTGCCCATGATTTACCAGCGCAGTTCGCTATCAGCTTCGCTAGCGCGCCCACCCTGGGCCATACAGGAAGCAGAAAATAGCAGCAATGTAGCCTTTCATGCATGCCGTAAGGGGCGAGTAAGGAGGATTGGCGAGAGACTGGATACAACGTCTCATCGAAAACGTGGCTGCAGAATTTAGCCAGTCATCAATTAGCCAACACATGGCTTGGGGTGAGTTGGATGAGAAATTCTGGTCCACAAGGATATGAAATTCATATGAGATCGATGGAGAGAGACATAGGGAGATAGAGAGGGAAAGAGAGAGAAGGAAAGAGAGAGAGAGAGAGAGAGAGAGAGAGAGAGAGAGAGAGAGAGAGAGAGAGAGAGACAGACAGACAGACAGAGAGGGAGAGAGAAAGAAACAGACAGACAGACAGACAGACAGACAGACAGACAGACAGACAGACAGACAGAAAGAAAGAAAGAAAGAAAGAAAGAAAGAAAGAAGTGTTGAAAAAAAAGATTGTGAAAAGATTGTTCAAGAATCAACATCATTTCACTCCGAACATTCCTACAAGTTCTCAGTCCCCTTCTACAGTAGCCAACGAATAGTTCTCATGCTGATAGTATCAATAGCAGCTTCGTTAAACGTTCGCCTGCATGCTATCCTAAGAGGAAAATATGCTCCACGTGTCCCCATATGCACAAAGGTGACGGGACCAATTTCAATCTGTGTAAGGGACTGTTCATTCTGTTGTGTCCTGTTCTTAATTGGAATTGGACCACTCTCAGTCTATGTGTCCAGTTCTAATATGGAACCCTAGTCAACGTGTGTTGGGCTGTTCTGTATAGCATTAGTACAGATGACCAAATGTGATTTGGGAGGGGACCGCTTGGTATTTGCATTGGTATGAACGTCAGCCGTTCAGAATGTTCAAACCTGCTGAAAGTAAAAAAAAAAAGGTCTTATATAAGTAAAATTACCTAGAACATCACAAAATGCCAATAAATGCTGGGTTTATTTCGACGTCCTGTAAAGGACAAGCAACGCATTTTCTTGCAGATGACTTACCTAAGGACCAGCACGTCAGGAGCAGGTAAATAAATCCAAGGAGGAAGGTAGGACAGACGTGGCTGGGCAGGGTCGAGCTGTGTTGACAACGCCGGGCGTAACCCAGCTCACTGCACATTACCACGGCACGGGCGACTCTCTCGCGCCGTTAAACACTGCACCATTGCTGGCAATCTCACACTAACATGAACCCTACTATCTCTCACACCGGTTCTACGCCCCTGTCCGTTAAATCACGGCTACTGCTAGGACTGTAATCCAAATGTTCACGTAAACAGCACAGTATCTACATGAAAGCTACCTATAGGTAAAAAGTACAGGTATTTCATTGAAAATGATGCCGGTGTGAAATGTGTAACTACCTCAAGATATTGTTTGTGATTTACTCGCCACATTTACATTCATAGGTTGCCATTGTTTTCTGAGCACCCACTTCCTCATACTATCTAAATCAACGCAAAATCTATCTGCTATATCACAGATTTATAGGGCACGCCAGAGGCAACCCAGATATCTCTCTGTCGTGTTCTTTCCTGTATGAAATATTTATTAAATAGCTAAGCAATTGGATTCTAGGCCACAACCAGTACCTCAACTATACCCCCGACCTCATAGTGTCTGAATAGATCGGCCACATGAATAAATATAAACAGTAACACGATCTAGTATATCTGGCTTGTATTTCATCACCACACACTATCACGTGATATATCGCACCAATATCTCGACTCCTGTCGCGTCCTGTCAGCGGATGTTATACCTATTTCGGTACTCGCGCACCCAAATACCCGCTGTAGAATGTCACAGACCGCGCTTCTCTTCAAAGAGACGCGCCCGTTCTGGGTGGCGAGTCACTTGTTTACCGCGCTAATCTAGACGTTTAGTGTCTAGTTATCTTGCCTCAGCCTCCAACATCACGTCTGCGGCTGTCAGTGCTCACGATAACGCGCATTTGATGTTTCATCCTTGGACGTCGTTTATTGTCTGCCTACCAGCCTGCGTGGGTATGCAACCCGATTTTCTGCCGTATGTCTATCTACCCATGTTAGCTCATTTTCACCTGCCTACCTGTATGCCGGACTCTGTGGCTAAGGGCGTGCGAACGCGGTTTGTGAGCCCGTATACCCGGGTTCGAAACACAGCGGTGTTGGTTTTTTCGAAAAAGTCATAGGAGCCGGTCGTTCAGAAAGTAATGGCAAACTACTGAATGTAAAATATGCCCAGGAATCACGAACATCGAAAATGCTGGGGTTGACTGCTACGTCCTGTAAAGGACATGCAACTTAATTTTTTAACCTGCATAGCAGCCTACTTGCTTCACTATTGTGTGTGTGTGATTATCTGCCGATGTGTGTGATTGCCTACTTGTGTCTTACCTGCACATCCACCTGTATGACTATCTACCTACCTATACAACTTTCTGATTAGATACCAACTTATTACCGTGCCTAGTCTCTACATTTATTCCAGGTTTGGTGCCATTGAGAAATATAACTGTATATTATAAACTACTGTCTACCAGGACGGCCAGGTGCCAGTCCAACTGTGGAGCTAGTACCATGGCAGATAAACATGTGCTACAAGGGCGTCCGACATATGCAGAACTGTCATCTGTCTGCCATCTACTAGCTATAGTACCTTAGAACACAGACCATTATTGTGGTCTACCCCCGCTCCATTTGAAGATTACACTCTATGGCGATATCAACAAACTCTTTTCTTTAAATATATTCAGGATTGACATCTGAATGTATATTGGCTGATATGTCTGTCTGTACGTTTAGACTGTCTATGAATTCAGTCTTCATATAAATTCCGTCTGTCTATGAATTCGGTCTGCATATAAACTCTGCCTGTCTATTAGTGTGTTATAAGTCAACTTCTGGGGTTTAGGGGTTTGTGAACGTAGTTTCATAATTTCCCGACATACTTGGCCCAGGGTCGAAACCAGCCGTAGGCCATTTGGGAGCAGTTCAGTTTGTGTTCATTTCGATGGTATGAGCGTCGGTCCTTTCAGATAGCAATAGAAATCTACTGATTATAACGTTTTTAATCGCAAACAGCCAATACATGCTGGGGATGATTGCAATGTCCTGTAAACAGGAGATACTACTAACTATACGCGGACTCTATTTATAAGTAGCTTGTAGCTGACACTAAAAGATTCATTCTATACCTGTCGTATAGATTACAAACAACATTCATTCTATACCTGTCGTATAGACTACAAACAGCTTTCATAATATACCGGTCGTATAGACTACAAACAACAGTTATACTATACTGGACGTATAGACTCCAAGCAACATTCATTCTATACCGTGGTGTAGACTACAAATTGATTCGTGATAAATGACTTTCTGCTCTACAGCACAGCTCAAGCCACAAACAGTATTCAGCCATGTTAAGTGGTTTAAGTCATCATCATCACGTGCCATGGCGACACGCCGGGCGATCATGGTGCGCCACCACACACAGTCTTGAATACGTCATCTGGTATAAATACAGTAAACAACCCTTTACCACACCCCGGGGTGTATTGGGTATATGGTGCTAAACCCATATTCAATAGACCAACCGGCGCTCGATTCGTAATGAGGCCAGTATCACGCCTGCAGCCTTTCCTTCCTGAAACATTTTCTGGTACCTATTCAAAATTGGGTCGGCCTGGGATCCCAGGTCAATTTAACCCTAGAACTACCAGGATGATTTTTATAACACTGGTTACCAATGTATGGGGTATGGACCCCACTGGTAATCAGTGTTACTAAACAAATCCTGGTAGTTCTAGGGTTAAGGAGAATAGAGACAGCGAAAGTTGACACTGGGGCCCATTAGGATCCCATGGTAGTTCTAGGGTTAAACAAAATCCCTACCTTGCTGGGGATTCGAACGCATTACCACCGCACCGGCATTCAAGCGTACTACGTAATGGTAAACTAATCAAACGACACCGCATGCCACATATTATTTCCATTCTGAATTTACAAAATAAACACCCGTTGTCTACTGAATAAACACCTTGTGACAAATTCCATTGCTTACAGATGACACAACCAATGACCGACCAACAACAAACAGCTAAGTACGCAACCAAGCAGTCGCTTTAATTACTGGCACTTTAAATTAACCAGAATGACGGGCATTCCAGATACCTCAAGAATGCTGGCATAATCGATTTCTCCTGTTCTATTTTAACAGGTAGGACAAGACAATGTGTCCCCGAAGGTCGATATCGACTACCGTCTATTATTGTACAACACGCAACGACTCACGCCCAGCTAGAAATTGTCTGTCTGCAACTTTCCGAAGCGACATTTGAACACAGCACTTTTCATATCTACTTGCCATTTTATTACGAAACAAATTTGTTTGAAAACGCTTATTTTATATCATCGGTAGGAGGAAATAATTAAGAAAATGCACCGGTTAAGAACAGTGAAATTGTTAAAGAATTAATGTTAGAATCGGCGAGACGAGAAGAGTACAGATATCCATCCACCTTACGCCGACACAGATGAAAGCCGGGGAGATGGGGCAGAGCGGCGATGCCATACCGGTTTTGTCAATTGCACGGGAAGTGGTTGAAGTTGTGCGCCGACCGCGCGAGCAGGTTTCGCTCCATTCGCGACCAGGCTGTTGGGAGAAGATGAATGGAGAAATAGCGAACCGGAGGTTGGTCAGGCCCCGAGAGAAAGTTGGTGGGGAGCCGGGGGGTGTTGGGAAGAGTGTCTGGGTCGGTGGAATCCACACGTGTTTGGAAAGTAAAAAAGATGAATGGAGAGAAGGGAACAAAGTTTCTGAATCAATGTATATATACTTTGTTCATATATGAAAGAAAAACTCCTGAATTGACCTGATCTCGTTCTCTCCCAAGCTTTGTTTTTAATGTAAAATAAAACCGTTTAAATCATTCTGCGGCAGAATCACTTAACGTAATTACCTGCCTGGTAATAGTTAATTTAATAATTAGGGTCGAATAATTTAAACCACAGCTAAGAAAGAAACCTCTGTATTGAACTCACAAGGCTTAGTGTCGCTTAAAAGTCCACAGGGTCGACTTCATTGCCTCGGGTTTTATCCCATATGGCTCGGTCTCTTTTCGCAGCGCGGAAAGCGTCGCACAAAGCACGAACTCCGTAGCTCTAGCGATGACTCACATGAGTCTCCGAAAAATGTCACTCGTGAACCGAAGGACGCAGCCCAGAATCGAACCCACAACCTTCAGAGACCAAGTTAAACTGCTTGACCACTTCGCCACGGAGACTCCTTACAAGGCAAACGAAGTAACAGGGACCTAAAAACACGCGGAAAAGAGACTTTAGTTAATTTTTTTTTTAACTGCCTGGTGATAACAAAGTCCAAAAGCAATGCATCCCTTGTTGAATTTAAATTAAACACAAGATCCGCAAACACTGTATTATATTAACGAAAATATAGAGTGATACGGACAGTGCGTTTCGCGTGTTGTTTAACACATAAAATGGTCACAGTTTAAAGCTGGCAGAGGCAATTGCCATTCGTTTACAGAAACAAACTTTGTATAAACAAAAAGACATGAAAGTTTCAAATTACTGCGGTAGGCAATTCAAATTACTGTGTGAATATATGTGTTTATTTCAGTTTAAAGGATTTTTCTAATTAGTTTAACTCGTGTGATTTCTGACGTATGTACCTGACGAGATTCAGCAAAATATGCCAGGCAATAAATCGTGCAATCTGTTGTTTGTGTCTTCGTTATGCAAACAATATTTTACACGATTTATTGCCAGGTATATTGCTGAGATGTTGTGGGTGTTTAAGGTGCTGATTACTCCGCCGATCCATCTTTTCCGTGGTCTTCCCCTCCCTCTTGATGTTTTCATTTTAATGTTGTATGCTCATGCCGCTGGCGACATTGTGTTCATTCTCACGAGGTGGCCGAACCAGTTAAGTCTTTATTTGTTCAATGAATTTAACAACTGGTGTTGCCCCAACTGTTTTCTAGTTCTCCTCGATTCTAATATGGTCCCTTCTTGATTTGTTCGCTGCTTTTCTCAGGCATCTCATTTCACACGTAGTGAGTGAGTTGTCTTTCTTGTTCCTTAATTAGTGCCCATGTTTAGCATTGTTAGCACAAGGCTGGTATAAAAAATAAATTTATAATGTTCTTCTTAATTTCCGTGGAGACAGCTGAATGTTTCAGGATAGGTGCAACATGATAGTAACATTATTGGCTTATTTAGTTCTTGTCTCCATTTCTCTGTCTGATGCTCCATATTCAAACAATATCAGTGACAACGTGTTTTGAGTGTTTCAGCCAAATAATAACTCATCCATTAACTTCATATATTTAGCCCTGCAGTATGCATCTGACAAGATGCAGGGCAATATGCCAGGCAAAAAATTATGCAACATATTGTTTGTGGCTTCTGTGTGTAAATAATAAACTCTTTCTGTTTTCACAAAATCAACTGGAACCGGTGTAAACAGAAACAGTTGGTTGTACATGTGAAATCACCGTGGGGATCAGAGATGTCGTTGTACATGTGAAATCACCGTGGGGATCAGAGATGTCGTTGTACATGTGAAATCACCGTGGGGATCAGAGATGTCGTTGTACATGTGAAATCACCGTGGGGATCAGAGATGTCGTTGTACATGTGAAATCACCGTGGGGATCAGAGATGTCGTTGTACATGGGAAATCACCGTGGGGATCAGAGATGTCGTTGTACATGTGAAATCACCGTGGGGATCAGAGATGTGCTGGGAGTTGGCCTGGTGGGATGTGCACTTAACATGACAACTAGGACAAACAATCCGGAATAATTAACTGTCCTACGTCAGGTGGTCAGCGTGGTCGAAAGGACAAGTGCGCTCGCTCTTCAACTTCCGGTTCACTGATGGCGAGGTAGGCTGTTAAACCCCTACACCGGCATTAAGATAGACTTCAACGTTGACTTCTCGCTCAGAAATCAATGGCAAACTACTGAACGTACACTCGCCTAGAACATTAACCTGGGGTTGCTGGCAACGTCCTGCAAAGAACAAAGGGGGGGGGAAGATGGCGAGGGGGGGGGGTGGCGTGAGGGAAGGGAGATAGCGTGGGAGAGGGAGATGGCGTGGGGGATGGCGCGGAGGGGATGGCGCGGAGGAGATGGCGTGGGGAGATGGTGTTGGGGAGATGGCGTGAGGAGGATAGCGTGGGGGAGGGGTAGATATGGCGTTAGGGGATATGGCGTGGGGGGGGGGTAGAGATGGCGTTAGGGGAGATGGCGTTTGGGAGATGGCGTGGTCGAGAAATGGCGTGGGGGAAGCATGAAAGAGAGATGGCGTGGGGTGATCTCGTGGAGGAGGGGGGTGTGGCGTGGGGAGAGATAGCGTAGGAGTGATGGTGTGGAAAGAGATGGCGTGGGGGGGGGGGAGATGGCGTGGGGGAAGTTGTCGTGGGGGATGGCCTGGAGGGAGATGACTTAGGGGAGAGATGGCGTTGGGGGAGATGGTGTGGGGGGATGAGGTGGGGGGAGATGGCGTGGGGGAAGAAGGCGTGGGTGGGATGACGGCGTGGGAGGAGATGGCATGGGGGTTGGCGTTGGCGGATGGCGTAGGGAAAGATAGTGTGGGGGAGAGATGACGTGGGGGGGATGGCGTTGGACAAGATGGCGTGGGGGGATGGTGTGTGGGGGGAGATGGCGTCGGGGCAGATGGTGTGGGAGATGGCGTGGGGTGAGGAGATGGCGTGGAGGATGGCGTGGTAGGGGGCGTAAGATGAGATCCCTTGTTCCAGAATCTGTTCATTTATTTAAACATAAAAGATGAACTTTGTTATCGGTTCCGGTGACTCACTCAATGTGTACATGCGCAGTATCCAGCCACGTGACTTTGTGAATGAGTTTACCAATAGTGTCGTAAGGATCAGCTTTATGCTGCCATGTACCTTACATTTGATTTCATTCCCATCCCATGCTTGAGTTAGGAGTAGAACTTGAACTTATGGGTTACACCCGTATGCCGTGATGTTGATCCGTCGACTAAACTAAACAGGTTCATTGCTTATTGCAGTTAATCCTGCTTGTCTATTGCCTAACCCTAGGAGATGCCTGGGTTCGGAATCGACACTTGCTGTTAACTGTTGGGATGTGGGGAACCTAAGCTTGCCTTCCAAGGCCAGATGTATTGCCTTAATTGCGTCTTATCCGTGTTTATTTAGTTTACCCTTGATGCTGTCTGCCGGTTGGTTTCTTGCTCTTCCTCTAACTCTACATCCAGATCTTCGCCTGTGTTATAATCAAGCGGATGGTAGCTTGAGTAATTAACTCCTACGGGAATCAAACTTGCATCTTCCCCCGCATCTGACAGTTTAAAGTTCAGAATATGTATAGCTTAACCCTGTCCTACTGACGTAGATCTCTTTGTTCATTCATAGCCTGGTTTTTAATTCAAGAACTTAAAATAGCTTTCAATCATCTCTCTCTCTCTCTCTCTCTCTCTCTCTCTCTCTCTCTCTCTCTCTCTCTCTCTCTCTCTCTCTCTCTCTGCTCAGGCTCCGAGAAGATGACAGGTGGTCGCTGTGTGAAAGACCCAAAATAAAATGATTTTCTTAACTTCCTTCAAGGTCGCAAAAGCAGAATGAAACGTGGAAAAGAACAGGAAGGTCAATGGCACAGACATAAGGGTGGTAAGAAATTGGACATAAGCCAAACTACTCATTTCCAACAACTACAACCCCATCCTCCTTCCTGCGACCCCACCCAGGGTCTGTGGAATTATTCGCTCAAGGGAGTTTTCCCGTGTGTAATCATTGCTTTGTCTGAAAGTGTCCAAGACAGGTGAGGAGGAGAAGGTAAGGTAAGGTGAGCGATTCACATGTAGGCGTGATACATATGTAGGCACGCCAGGCAAGCATTTCCATCCCGTATCGAACACGTCTGAGAGAGACACGCCGATTGTTTCGTTCCCGCTGTTTTCTGGGTCAGCCCGGTATTTCTGTGTCAGCAGACGTCGAGATTTCTGCACCAGCCCTCGTTTCCTCCTCTTCCCCCCCCCCCCCCCCCCGAACCTCCTCGCACTTCTGCCACAAATAATTGATTCCGAGAAGTAACATCCTTTTATTTCTGCTTCTCAACCTGTCTGCATGACTTTCTGACGCAGTGATTCCCTGCAAAGTTCACTATCAATGATGATCTTGCAGCAGACTTCAATTTGGACTACCAGCCGCCTCCGTAAATAGATAATTGCAACTTGTGTTAGAATTCTATAACTTAATTTCACCCATTCTATTACAATAATATGTACAAATATATTCTACAGCCTAATTTCTCTCATTACATAAGAATAATATTATACATATAATCTACAACATACTTTCTCCCATTCCATAAGAATAATATATATATATATATATATATATCTCATCTCTCATCTCATCATGTTCCTCTTGTACCTTGCGGTGTCGAGGTGAAGTATAAACTTCGTGAGAGTGCCCGGTTATGGGCTTCGTATATCGACATTCCCATGGATTCTGTTATTCCCTCCGTCCAGCGTTTACGTGGTCGGCCTCTTCCTCTGTTTCCATCTGGTCTGTACGTCATTGCCTGTTGTGGCACTTCTTAGTTTTTCTACGAGCAGTATATATATATTCTAAAACATAATTTTCCCCATTCTATAAGAATAATAGGTATACATATATTCTACAATATAATTTTCCCCATTCTATTATAATAATATGTGTACATATATTCTACAACCTAATTTTCCCCATTCTATAAGAATAATATATTTACATATATTCTACAATCCAATTCCCCCATTCTATAAGAATAATATGTTTACGTATATTCTACAACATAATTTCTCCCATTGTATAAGAGTAATAAGTTATTAAATGGTTATTGGGACGCAGAGGTGTTTCCAAGGCACCAGAGCCGGGTTATATACTGGCCAAGACCTATTGACGCGTCCTCGTCGAGCGTCCTGGGCAACAGTCCCTTCGGGGTCCTGGCTAAAGTCAGTAGGATCGGCGATTCCTCCGAAGTCGGAGAGTGTCTGCCTGTACGGCGAGGAACCACCAGTCTGCACACCAATAAGCCAGACATGGGACAACGATACTCACGCAAACCTCAGGTCCTGTATGACATCACACTGATGTTGGACAACAGGATGCCTTCATCCGACATACAGGACTTCGCGTTGGAGCTCAAGCCAACGAACACAAGCAAGCAAGCAAGCAAATGGTTATTGTAGCCGGGTAGTCTAACGCGCTCCCACTTAAACTGCCCATGCTGTAACGGCGGGTAGTTGGTCTTTCCACACCCTGATCAGTTGGATTTAAACGTTGACTTCTCGTTCATAAACAATGGCAAACTACTAAACGTAAAATTACCGTTACAAATTACCAATAAGCGTTAATTTATTTCTCATCATTTGGAGGTGACAGGTTCGAAACCCGGTTCCGTAACTATAGTTTTCAATTGTTATTTTGTCCAGTGTGTCATCTAGTATCTATTTCTTCTACTTGTTTCAGAGCCAAATAAAAAAAAAAAGACATGTGAATTTATTTACAAGGAGAACAAAATAGCCATTTCTCACTGCTATAAATAACTATGATGTCATTAGAGAAAGATCAGACGCACGCGGTTTACGCTCCCCCAGGGAGAAACACGTTGCATCATTGCTAATAATGTAGCGCTTGGGTGAAGGTCATTGATGCTGGTAATGCCACGGTCTAGCATCGACCAATGAACGGGTTACATAACTTCTGTATCTTCCCTGGCGCCGGGATTTGTTCACGCATTCTATAATTTGAACATGACTTCATTGGTGCACGACCGTACCTGTTTCAACTCCATGGGATCATTAAATGTCTTAGGTGACTATCCGCATCTGTCATGGGATTATATATCACCCAAATATTGCCTTGACGTTATAATACAACGTGTCTGCTACCATATTAATAACATTTAAGTCATAACTGCAACACTTCCCATTTTCCACCACATATTTTTGTTTGGTCCAAATCTACTTTCTTTTTAACACGGAATCTGTTAACCCGGAGGCTGGGAAGTTGCTGCGGGAGTTGGGGGGGGGGGGGGAGAGAGAGAGACTACGCAAGGTTGCACGGTGCGAGATTCACCGGATTAATCACCTTGTTGATTATCAGAAAAGTTTAAGAACGACACATATATCTGCCTGACATTCAGAACTACGCAAATATGTGTCACCATCTACCCTCTTTGGTGTCTCCATCTTGAGTTGAACTGAGCTAAGAACCGACATCACTGCACTCGGGACATTCCCATACGCGCTCCGTCGCCCGGTTCAATGCCAGCGAAGAGTCACACTACTAATCGTCCACACCACTATCTGATTGAAAGTTCTTCTGGTCTTCCCTCTCAGTTTTGAGATTCTTCCAGAACCCCTGCCGATCCCCGGCAATCTCATTCTTTTCACATACGGTTTCTCAATTTGCCTCCCCCCTCTCCCTTGTCCATAGGTAATCTACCACAAAGAGGTGCATTCTCTGCCAGTCTATCAGCCTGTTCATTTCTACGCACTCCCGCATAGCCAGGGCTAAAAAATCCAAACAATTCTAACAATGTGTGACCTCTGAAGCGAGGTGACCCACTCCACACGAAACATTCCTTTCTCCACCTTACTAAACATAATCTTTGAGTTGTCTCCATCTTGAAGTGGTAGAGTAGTTTCCCTGTTTCAGTGACCCCCAAGAGCTATGCCGACGGCAGCGCAGCTACTGGTAGGGTCTGCCATGTCGGACAGATCAAGGGATACGAACCAGATGAAGAGACACGCATACCTGTTGCCTTGTAAGTAGGTAAACAGGAGGCAGTCAAACGCTAGGGAAAACAAACCCGAACAAAATGTCTGTCGAAGTCGGATGTACTAAGCAACTTGACGAAATAGTACCATGCAATTCACTTGATGATGGTGAGGGTCTGGCAGTCTGAACAGAGTATGGGTAGTCTCATGGTGGGTACTGCGATGAGGTGTGAAGAGTTAGGCTTTCAAATACGGTATTCCAGTCTACAGCATACTAAAGTTTGGTAGCAAGTGCTTTTCCTCTTGACTTTTCATTTCCAAAGAATTCCAGTTTTATGAGATTAGTTCGACCCCCGTAGCTTCAATGATCTAAAAATAAACCCTACCATTGACAAAGCTTGAACCAGAATAATTTTCTTGGTAAGCAAGTGCACTGACCAATGGCTGCTCTTTGACGGATGTTTTGGCACAAGTGACTACACCAGGATCCTTCTACAAAGAAGTCGGAAGAGTTCAAATCAGACCTTGGAAAACAGAGAGCGGGACCGAGAGACACACGCACAGAGAGTGAGGCAGACACAGTAACTGGTAGATAATTAATGATTTAGTTGGCTTTGAATGCGATAAGAATGCTAAGAAAACTAAGAATCGTAGTTAAGTTGAGTTAAGTCAAGATCCGACATCACAGCACTCGTAACATTCCCATACGTGCTCCGCCCTCACCTGCAACAGCCAGCGAGGAGTCCCAATACTAATGGTATCAGTAGCAGTCTGATTATGTGTCCGTCTGGCCTTTCCTCTGAGTTTTTAGTGTCAGCCAGATCTCCTGGCCACTCCCTGCAGCACCATTCTCTCCAAGCCGTTCTCTCCAAACCTGTTCTTCTGCATTATACACTAAAGGGGCCCGACCACAACTGCCTCATCATGGACCAGTTAGTTATAGTGTGTTTTTTTTTGGTTGCCTCAATATAAAATTCAATATCTCAGTAACGGGCTGAGATAAAATGATGAGATTTAGTATATAACGTTATCATTATGTCCACCCAACAAAACAATTTTTGTTCTGGAGATTTTACAGCAGATTTTAAAGTTAGCTTATATACGGTATATTAATTATGACTTAAAGATTACGACCATGATTTTAACAGTTTTACAGCTTCCCCAAGATTCGACCCAAATTATTCAAAATTTTCACGTGACTTTCGTTTTCAAACAAACAGCGCGAAGATTCAGAGGCGTCTCCAAATGTGGGTTCTTTCATGAAACGTGATTATATAAATAAACTAGCTGACAAGGCCCGGTTTCTGGTGGAAATCAATCAATCAATCAATCTATCTATCTATCTGTCTGTCTGTCTGTCTGTCTGTCTGAATGTCTGTCTGTCTGAATGTCTGCCGGTCGGCTGACCCATCCACCTACCCACCGACCCACCGACCTACCGATATCTATCTATCTATCTATCTATCTATCTATCTATCTATTCTATCTATCTATCTATCTGCCTGCCTGCCAGCCCGACCACCCACCCACCGACAGACCGACCGACCTACCGATATCTATCTATCTATCTATCTATCTATCTATCTATCTATCTATCTATCTATCTATCTATCTATCTATCTATCTATCTATCTATCTGCCTGCCTGCCAGCCCGACCACCCACCCACCGACAGACCGACCGACCTACCGATATCTATCTATCTATCTATCTATCTATCTATCTATCTATCTATCTATCTATCTATCTATCTAATATATCTATCTATCTATCTGTCTGTCTGTCTGTCTGCCGGCCCACCCACCCACCGACCAACCGACCGACGTACCGATATCTATCTATCTATCTCTATCTATCTATCTATCTATCTATCTAATCTATCTAATCTATCTAATCTATCTGTCTGTCTGTCTGCCTGCCTGCCTGCCGGCCCACCCACCCACATACCGACCGACCGACCGACAGATATCTATCTATCTATCTATCTATCTGTCTATCTGTCTATCTATCTATCTATCTATCTATCTATCTATCTATCTATCTATCTAATCTATCTAATCTATATGTCTGTCTGTCTGCCTGCCTGCCGGCGCACCCACCCACATACCGACCGACCGACCGACCGACCGATATCTATCTATCTATCTATCTATCTATCTATCTATCTATCTATCTATCTATCTAATATATCTATCTATCTATCTGTCTGTCTGTCTGTCTGTCTGTCTGCCTGCCGGCCCACCCACCCACCGACCAACCGACCGACGTACCGATATCTATCTATCTATCTATCTATCTATCTATCTATCTATCTATCTATCTATCTATCTATCTATCTATCTATCTATCTATCTATCAATCAATCTATCTATATATCTATCTGTCTGTCTGTCTGTCTGTCTGTATGTCTGTCTGTATGTCTGTCTGTCTCTCTGCCTGCCTGCCGGCCCACCCACCCACATACCGACCGACCGACCGACAGATATCTATCTATCTATCTATCTATCTATCTATCTATCTATCTATCTATCTATTTATCTATCTATCTAATCTATCTGTCTGTCTGTCTGCCTGACTGCCTGCCTGCCGGCCCACCCACCCACCAACCGACCGACCGACCTACCGATATCTATCTATCTATCTATCTATCTATCTATCTATCTATCTATCTAATCTAATCTAATCTATCTGTCTGTCCTATCTATCTAATCTATCTGTCTGTCCTATCTATCTAATCTATCTGTCTGTCTGTCTGCCTGCCTGCCGGCCCACCCACCCATTAACCGACCGACCTACCGATATCTATCTATCTATCTATCTATATATCTATCTATCTATCTATCTATCTATCTATCTATCTATCTATCTATCTATTTATCTATCTATCTGCCTGCCTGCCGGCCCGACCACCCACCCACCGACAGACCGACCGACCTACCGATATCAATCTATCTAATCTATCTGTCTGTCCTATCTATCTAATCTATCTGTCTGTCTGTCTGCCTGCCTGCCCACCCACCCACTAACCGACCGACCTACCGATATCGATCTATCTATCTATCTATCTATCTATCTATCTATCTATCTATCTATCTATCCATCTATCTATCTATCTATCTATCTATCTATCTATCTATCTATCTATCTATCTATCTATCTAATCTATCTGTCTGTCTGCCTGCCTGCCTGCCTGCCGACCCACCCACCCACCCACCGACCGACCGACCCACCGACCGACCGATCCACCCACTCAGCCAGCCAGCCAGCCAGCCATCCATCCACCCACCTATCTTTCTGCCTACCTACCTACCTTTCTGTCTGTCTGTCCGGGCCGCATCATTCATTTTATTCGGAGACTGCCGAGGGTCGTCGCTGGAGCTACGGAGTTCGTGCTTTGTGCGACGCTTTCCGCGCTGCGGAAAGAAACTGAGCCATATGGGATAAAAACCCTGTGCAATGCAGCCGATTCTGTCGACTGTAAGCTACTTCTTTGATTGCACCCACTCCCATACGAATCCAGATACGCCTTTGTTTGTCATCTGAATTTGCAGGTCCTCATTACCGTAAACATAACATTTTTAACAAGAAATCACTAGTTGTTAAGCAAAACATCAAAGGAATGATGCCGCTTTTAATGATTTAAGTTGTTTTGGGACCTATCAAAGACATATTCCTTGGGTGGGGGTAAATAAGACGGCTGGAAAAATTTCATAACGATGCAACAGATAGTTTTCAAAATAATTGATCTTGAATGACGGCATAAATTTCTGGACAGACTATAGTTAGTTAGTCGCAGTTCCAACTTCACAGCAACGGGTCGTCCCCATTATGTTCCGTTCCTGTGCCAGTGAATATCACACAAAACGCTCCCCACTGCCCAATGTGAAAAGTAGACAAACAACAGCCCGCACAGATACACTGTGCATAATGCCGCCGCCAGAATGTCAACACACCAGTCCCCCACGAAACACCCAATTCATCTCTGATGGAATCGGCAGTCATTTTCATATCTGAATGTTTCCTAGATGTTCACCTACACAGTCCATGAACATACAGTTCATCACCGACGGCAGTGGCAGTCAACCAGAAGCCCAGCAGCCACGCATTTCTGCATAAGGCAAAAACTGGTCAACTCTGGGACATAGCCACCTGCCATCGCTCCGAACATGCAGTCACGTTCCAAAAATAAAAACTTGGGCAGATTCAAAAGCACTTCACATGAAACTCACAGCTCACAGTGTCGCGCCACGCACTCACTCAGTAGCAGGGCGACGGAACCATCAAGCCTCCTTTGTCGCCTCTTACGACATGCGTGGTAGGCTACAGTGTTGCTATTCTTTGCTTCCCTTATGGGCCCCGGCAACACACGCCAATAGTAGTTTCATGACTTGGTCACATTTGAAGACGTTCAGAAACACCAAGGAGAGTTGTTAAACGATTCAATGCCGAAGGATATTAGATATTACTAGAGTGCTAAATACAGGGAGGGGTGGGGGGAGAGGGTAGACTCGGGAAAACATTTATAAAACAGCCGTGTACAGATCCATCAATGCGGACATACGCGAAATTAAAGATCGCGGCACAAGACAGACGACTGGAGAATGAAATCACCAGTAAGCTTTACGACCATCCCAAGAGCTGAAAGACTTCGCGGTGGCGATGTAGATTTACAAGTATATCTGTGTGTACTGTTTTCACCCCGATGGTGTAGTTTTGTTCTCCAGCCGTTAACGTTTAACGTTAGGATCACGTCTTCTGGGATCTCCATGTGGAGCGAAGGCCACCTACCGGAAGTCATCAAATCAGGTCACGAGAAGAGGCAGATCCCCACCCGACATTTTGTGTGGCCAATTCGTTTCTGGAACACCCCGGGTTTTCAGACGCAAACCAGAAGAATATATCTGGAACTTAAACGGGGCCAGAAAGGAATATGGGTTGGGGAGAAAAGAACTGTTGTTTTCCCTCCCTCCGCAAAACATCCTCCCAGGAAGGATCTAACTAACAGACGTGAAATTGCCGCGAG